>CM055118.1:194010487-195210487 GCA_029206835.1 Rana muscosa
ACCGGTTCCAGAAGGAGCAAGGAAAAAGTATTACATCTTATTCTTCTACTCCTAAGCTAAAAGAGCAACTCTAAAAAATAGAGACCGTAGATGTGTATTAATAATAATGGTGGGGGGCATAGAATTGATGGGTGAGCGGTCTGAAAAGGAAACAAGACCCCCTACTCACCAATGCTCTGGGCTGAGTTGCCAGTCACTGGAAACCGAGATGGCGGCAAAATGTATATCCGGTTCGGGAGCTGAGGGGGCGAGGCAAATGGACACCCCCACGGAAGAACACCAGGATGAACAGGAGTCCCAGGGCGATTTGTCCTCTTGTTCCAAAATTCAGCTTTAGTGCAAGCCATTAGCTTAACCACTTAAGGACCGAGCCTCTTTCTGAGATTTGTTGTTTGTTTTGTTTTTTTTTTGCTAGAAAATTACTTAGAAAAAAAAATGTATAATGTTTGGGGGTTCTAACACCCTAGAGAGTAAAATGACGGTCGTTGCAATACTTTCACACCGTATTTGCGCAGGGGTCTTACAAGCGCACTTTATTTGAAAAAAAATAAGACAAAAAGTAAAGTTAGCCCAATTTTTTTTTATATTGTGAAAGATAATGTTACGCCGAGTAAATTGATACCCAACATGTCACGCTTCAAAATTGCCCCTGCCCGTGGAATGGCGACAAAGTTTACCCTTAAAAATCTCCATAGGCGACTTTAAAAAATTCTACAGGTTGCATGTTTTGAGTTAGAGGAGCTCTACCGATCACGGGGATACCTCACATGTGTGGTTTCAACACTATTTTCATATTCGGGCGCTACTCACGTATGCGTTCGTTTCTGCACGTGAGGTCGGCCTTTATTTTTTTTTTTTTTTTACACTGTTCTTTTAAAAAAAAATTGTCACTTTTATTCCTAGTACAAGGAATGTAAACATCCCTTGTAATAGAAAAAAAAAACGACAGAACCTCTTAAATATGAGATCTGGGGTCAAAAAGACCTCAGACCTCATATTTACACCAAAATGCAATAAAAAAAAAATGTCCCTTTTTAAGAGCTATGGGCAGAAATTCAGTTTTGACGTTGCTTCCGCCCTGCGATGGTATGGAGACAGGTGGGGGCCATCTTCCCCTCACTCGTCTCCATACCAACCAGGAAAGGACCCGATAGCCTCTGCCACTACCGACGGCTTCGGTAAGCGGCGGAGGGCACAGGAGAGTGGCAGGAGGGGGGCCCCTCTACCACCACCGATTTTAAAAGTGAAACTAATCCACCGCAGAGACCACTATTATCTGAAACTGGACCGCCCGCTGAAGAAGAGGATACCGGTGTTATGGCAGCTAGCTGCTGCGATAATGAAGGTATATCCTTCTTAAAAGTGGCTACGTATATCGGCGTGTGCCGGTCCGGAAGTGGTTAACCATTTGCTTACTGGGTACTTTTACCCTTTTACTGCCCAGGCCAATTTTCAGCTTTCGCGCTGTCACACTTTGACAATTGTGCGGTCATGCAACACTGATCCCAAACAACATTTTAATCATCTTTTTTTCACACCACTGGGTTTTTTTATTTTTTGCTAAATAAACAAATAATTAAAAAAAAAAAAAAACCTTTTCATAGTTTGTTTGCAAAATTTTGTGTAGCACACGGGGACCCTTTTTCCCCACCTTTGGCTCACTTGCAGGAAAAGGGCACACCGTACTATATGCCCGTACCCGCCTGGATGAGGAGGTTAAGCGGTGTTATGTATTTGGGTCCCACAGCTTGGTTCTCCTCTCCTAGGATATAGGGACAAGTCTCTGTTTTCCCCCCAAGTAATTTCAATGTCCACACCACTCTAAACTCCAACGTTGAGTTTATTTTCTTCAATGTTCAGCAGATCGGAAAGGGTGGATAAGAGACAGGACAGCAAGGTTTTGGGAGGTAGGTCCAGGCACAAGTAAATATTACAATCACCACTCGATCCCTGAGTGGGTTCAGCTCACCCGGATAGTCTCCTGTAAAAGTGGATCCTAGCAGCCTAAGTGATGCTTGGACGCTTAATTAGGTTATTTTCTTAGATACGATCGGGAGACCCTCTGCCACAGAATCTATCATGTCCCGAACTTCTTAGCTTTTGCAATACAAGGACAGGTGCCAGCAACAGCACATTACTAGGCCCTTGGTGGATAGATGAATCCCTCCAGAAAGTTACCGGGCCCCTTCCTTCACCGTGAACTCTCACCGGTCCCTCAGAAAGGTCCTCCCCTAGCCTCCTCTTCTTAGAAGCGGGCTCCCTCGCAAGGGACACCCTGGGATTCCTCTTCCCAGGAGTGGGCTCCAGCTAAAGGTGCTGGGCCCAGTGTTGAAGTTGCAGCCCCAGGGCTAAAGGTGCCTGGGACTGATGCGCACGTGGCCCCATGGCCTGGAGGGCCGCGCACCTGGACTCCAACTCCTCTACCGACTCCGAACCCCCATCTCAGGCGGCGTCTGCCCCTTATGTAGCCTTTTCCAGCATGCACAGCAGGCCAACCACGCCCACTGTACCGCTGCCGAGAGAGGACACCCTAAGGCACAGCACTATTACCAGTGGTTCAACCCTGACCAGTCATGGCAGTGCCACGTACAGGCCACAGGGAACTGCACACCAGTATACCACCTGGAGAAACAAAGTAGTACAACCTATCAATGAGAACGGTCTGAGCCTAACTACTAACTCAGACCAGCCCCCTAAATTTGGGTATATAGCACCCCTAAAAGGGGTGGGCGCTACATTTGCAAAGGGGTAATTTTTCTCCTTCACTGATGGGCGCTGATGAGGAGGCGCTGATGAGGCGGCGCTGATAAGGTGGCACTGATAGTTGACACTAATGAGGCACTGGTGGGCACAGATTGGCAGCACTGGTGAGACTGCACTGATATTTAGGACACTGATAATCAGTGCCCTGATTATCAGTGTACATGTCCCTTTTTAGAGAAGCCGGTTATCGTTGCTCTCCTCCTCTCCTTGTGCTGTAAGCATGAGGAAAGGAGTGCCAATAACCGGCTTCTGTTTACCTCCATGATCAGCTGTGATTTAACACAGCTGATCACATGGTAAAGAGCCGCTGATTGGCTCTTTACCTCAATCTGTGCTCCGGACACTGTGATCAGAGCACGCTGCCCGCGCCCCACAGCGGGCGTGATCACAGGACACCGTCATATGGCTATTGTGTGGTCGGCAAGTGGTTAAAAGGTAACTCCCACTTTCGTGGGGGGGAAAAAAATAGCAGATAGAAAAATAATATAGCGTATACAATTGCGACACAAGTCATATTATAATTGAATGTTATTAAAAATTCCCTTTCCTTTTTCAATCTGCAGCTCTGTAATTTTCTGTAAAATGCAATGCAATATGGCTACCTGGAGGTGTTCTGCACACAGAACAGGTCTCTTGCCTTTGCAGACAGGGCTATGGTGTGTGACAATGTTGTGTAAATCACAAAACTGAATGGACAGGAATACAAATCCTTCAGCAGGTAAAAGGGCTTCCATATATGTATATTATCTGTGTATTTAACCGTTTGTCTGGCGTTCAGCTAAAACGGTCCTATTCCGTGTAACAAGTTGTATTTGCAACGAGTAATTCGAGTCCCAGCAAGTACAATAGTACCAGTTGTTCTTCATTTTACCCTCTAAAAACAGATGATGGCTGTTGACTCTTTGCCTATTATTAGAAAATGCTATGAACAGCTGAAAGACAGGAAATGCATTTCTCTAAGAAAAAGTATTTTAATTTGCTAAAGGTTACCATAGCAAGGGTGGGGGTACCGAGGTGCTGTATCCTTTTGCTTCCAAAATGAATGCAAACCTGTTGGGAAAAAAATCCTATGCTAATCAATGGTCCCCAAAAAGTGTCAGAATGTCCATCTCAGTATCGCAGTCCCGCCTTTTAAGTCGCTTTTTTCAGCCATTACTAGTAAAAAAACAAACATATATTTTTTAGATGCTATAACTTTTACGCAAACCAATCAATATACACTTATTGGGATTTTTTTTTTTACCAAAAATATGTAGCAGAACACATATTGACCTAAATTGAGTAAGACATTTTGAAAAAAAAAAAATCAATTGTTTTATTGGATATGTTTTATAGCAGAAAGTCAAAAATATATATATATATATATATATATTTTTTTTAATGGTCGTTCTTTTTTTCGTTTTATAGCGTAAAAAATCGTAATGCCCAAGCACAATTTTGCAACTTTGACATGTGTTAGTAAAACCGTACATATCATCACAACTACTTTGTACATCCATGTGGATTATACCTTGTTTTTTTCAGGACAAATTGGGCTTTCATTTGGTAATACATATTTATGGATATTTCCTGATGTGTTTTTATTATCAAAGGAAAACTGGCCCAAAATAGTAAAACAACTTTTTTTTTTTTTTTTTTATGTAGCTGTAGATTTTTGTTACTACCATAACCTACCACCAAAGAATAACCCTAAATAAATTTTCCTGCTCCTGACGATCACAGCGATCAGTGTTTGTACCCGTAGTTCAGCCCAGAAACCATACTGTGCATTTTGCTTTTTGTTTGTTTTTTTTCCTACCTAAAACATACTGACTCTGACACTGGTACTAATCCTGCCCAAATACTGACCCTCACTTTGACCCTTTCTTGACTCAAACACTAACCCTGGCACTGACCTCGCTCAAACCTTGATCTAGGTATTTTTTCTTTATTTTACGCACACTTTTTCTTTTTTTTTTCTTTGTAAGGAGAGACCAAGATGCAATGTACCGTTCCTCTCTTCACAGAGAAGGTATAGGAACTCCCCCTTTCTGAGTCCATTCTTGTCTCTGCCTCCTACCCATCTCTGAGCACTGTTTCTTAATTCCACCCACCCCCACCTCTCAGAGCCAAGTATCATTTTGTGGTACTAAGTAATTTGGTATGGAATTTGTTAATGATGGCAAGAAAAGCAGTAAAATAGAACCTCCCAGCAACAATAGATTTCCCCCAGCAACAATGGACCCCTGCAAAAAAATACCACCAGCAACAACAGACCTTGAGCAGATTTCCCAGCATCAATAGACCTCTCCCTCAACAGCAGATCCCTTCCAGCAACAATTGACCCCCCAGCAACATAGGCCCCCCCCCAGCAAACCAGCTACAATAGACCACCCTAACAAAAATGGACCACCATGCAAAATAGATCCCCCCCCCCCTAGCAACGATGGATCTCCCAGCACCCCTTGCCATTACATACAGTACATTCAGTAATGGAGGTGCTGGAACTGCGTTCCCCCAGCTGAAAAAAAGCCCTGGATATATATATATATATATATATATATATATATATATATATATATATATATATATATTATAGTTCAGTTACATGGCCCATCATATCGTCCATCTTGAAGAATTGGCAGCATCTAGAAGCAAAGATGTTCCTGATTCCATGCAGCTATCCTGTTATCAGAGAATGAAATAGAAGGGCCTAAAACAGCTGATTTTCTGTTAATGGTTTACAAGCCTTCTAACTGAACATTTGTTACTTGGCAGAAATCTCACGCTTCAGAAAAAACTGCCAGTTTTAAACCAGAAACTGGTCAGTTTTTTCTAACGCACAACCGCCAAACTAACACAATCAATAAAGGCAAATGACACTTATGGTCCGTACATACAATTTGAAAATCGGACAACAGATCATCCGACTTTTTCCGCTTAATAGTCGCAAGTAGAAATTGAATAGGTTACTAAAGTCACACAAATTCATGTATGACAGAAAAAATTATCGGAAGTGATGTCATGTGTTGTAATGTATTGTGTTTTCGGGCGACAACTATACTGACTAAACGAAAATTGTATGATCTGGTAAAGTACAAGGAAAATTTTCGTGCTTGTCCGATCAAATAATATCGGATGAATTGTCGTGATTGGCTCTCGAAAGCTCTGTACTAACGATCCGATTATCGTATGATTCTTCCTCGGATGACCGTTTTAGTAAGATATTCGGATCGTGTGTACAGGCCATAAATTAGGCAAGTATTAATGAGCTACAGGAAACCTCTTAAGTTTGATCTTGTAACTTTTTAACAATTCCCCATAAATTGTATTTACAGGGATCTTGTTATGGATAAAGTGTTGGTTTTATTTCTTGGTTACATTTTAAATACACTTTTTCCACTGTGGCCAGTGACCATCGCTGCTTGGCCGGCTGCTGACCTCTCATTCTATTACGGCTGTGCTTGAAGTTGGTCCAAACAGCGGGTGCAAGTGAGTTGATCTTTAGAACTGAACTCCAGCCAAACCTCCTAAATGCATAGTAGATATAAACTGGTTTACCTTTTATGAAGGTTCAGACAGTTTTTACTTTCCTCCTGGCACCCCTGCCACACCTGCCACACGGCGCAAACAGGTTTGTGAAGTTGAGCAATGCAAAGCTCAATTGAGGACGCTACAACAATCTTTATTTGACATAATGACTGCCACTGACAGCTACTATAAGCTCAAAATAATTAACATAGCTAAAAATAATTGGCACAACATAAAATGAGTTACTTACTATAATACATGTAACAGACCTTACACAACTTGCTAAATGCAATAACATACATGAGCTACTATGCACACCATAATTCACTAGTACTACTAATCATTGTGTTATGCTCCATCAGAGAAAACTCTATTGGTGCATCACAAACTGAGAATACAATTTTAATTCATTTTGAATATTCAAAGCACATGCACAAACCCATCCATCCATGTCTTATTGTGTTGAGAAATCACTTTGAAAAAAAAAAAACCCTAGCATTTCTATCGGTGACCATCTTGAGTAAGGGCAAGTGATGTAGCATTTACTTCCTGAAATCCATCAGCCCTTCGCTCAGGCATGCAGACAGGAGGGTGTGCTTAGCTGAGAAAGACCCTACTCCTAATTAATGAAAACATTTTTTTCTGTAGACTTGGATGTTTAATCTCATATTTGCTATAGGTAAACACACATGCGGAGGTTACCTATGGTTAGAAATAGATGCCCATGCTGACCCGTGTCCACAGCCAAAAGCGTGAGTATCAGAACTGGTCACAAAGTGATGGAAGAGGGAGATCTGATCTGATGAATTATGTGGATGGCTGGGTGTGTGTCACTTACCTGGGGAAGAGATAGCAACAGGATGCAGTATGGGAAGAAGGCAAGCCAGTGAAAGCAGTGAGATGCTTTGGGCAATGTTCTGCTGGGAAATCTTGGGTCCTGCCATTCATGTGGATGTTACTTTGACACGTGCCACCTACCTAAACATTCTTGCCAATCAAGTGCACCCCATCATGGCAGTGGTGTTCCCTGATGCAAGTGGGATCATGCGCCCTGCCACACTGCACACATTATTCAAGAATGATTTGAGGAACACAACAATGAGTTGGAGGTGTTGACTTGGATTCCAAATTCTCCAGATCTCAATCCAATCAAGCATCTGTGGGACGTGCTGGAAAAACAAGTCTAATCTATGGAAGCCCCACCTCACAATTTACAGGATTTAACCACTTGAGACCCGCGCTATAGCCGAAAGACGGCTGCAGCGCGGCTCTCAAGTGCCGAGAGGACGTCCCCAGGACGTCCTTCTCTGTTTACATCCCGCTGCGCGCCGCCGAGGGCACGCGGCGGGGAACAGCTGTGCGGCGCGCATCACGTGATGCCGAGGAGCGTGCCTGGCGGCCGCGATGTCCGCCAGGTACATTCGATCGGCAGTTACAGAAGCAGGATGTGGATCTCTGTGTGTAAACACAGAGATCCATGTCCTGTCAGGGAGAGAGGAGACCGATGCTGTGTCCCTTGTTCATAGGGACACAGATCGGTCTCCTCCCCCAATTAGTCCCCTCCCCCCACAGTAAGAATCACAAATAGGGAACATAGTTAACCCCTTCCCCGCCCCCTAGTGTTAACCCCTTCCCTGCCAGTCACATTTATACAGTAATCAGTGCATTTTTATAGCACTGTTCGCTGTATAAATGTGAATGGTCCCAAAATGGTGTCAAAAGTGTCCGATGTGTCCGCCATAATGTCGCAGTCACGATAAAAATCGCTGATCGCCGCCATTACTAGTAAAAAAAAAAAATATTAATAAAAATGCTATAAAACTATCCCCTATTTTGTAGACGCTATAACTTTTGCGCAAACCAATCAATAAACGCTTATTGCGATTTTTTTTTTTGACCAAAAATATGTAGAAGAGTACGTATCGGACTAAACTGAGAAAAAAACTTTTTAAAAAAAAAATTGGGATATTTATTATAGCAAAAAGTAATAAATATTGTTTTTTTTTCAAAATCGTCGCTCTTTTTCTGTTTATAGCGCAAAAAATAAAAACCGCAGAGGTGATCAAATACCACCAAAAGAAAGCTCTATTTGTGGGAAAAAAAGGACGTCAATTTTGTTTGGGAGCCACGTCGCACGACCGCGCAATTGTCATTCAAAGCGACGCAGTGCCGGAAGCTGAAATTTCGCCTGGGCAGGAAGGGGGTTATGTGCCCAGTAAGCAAGTGGTTAAAGGATCGGCTACTGGCGGCTTGGTGCCAGATACCACAGTATATCTTCAGTTTAGTGGAGCCCATTCCTCAACCGGTCAAGGCTGTTTTGGTGGCAAAAAGGGACCTACTCAATATTAGGTGGGTGGTCAAAAAGTTAAGGCTGGCCGGTTTATATCAAATGAATGAATGAATGACTTGTATAGCGCTCACATGCGAATTGAAAGCCAGTGTCTGCTTGGCTGGTGCGGTCATTTTACCCCATAGGATCTCAACACGCTTGGGACACACAGTTGTACACACATATCTACATATATACTGGGCCAAAATTAAACCTTATAGGTTAGGGATTTTTTGGTATGTGGATTTGTAGGTTTGTAATTTTTATGAATATTTATTAGTATTTTGTTATGAACTGGTAATGAAGTTTGTCTAGCTGTGCAGAAAATATTTTGAATGCCTGCTCCTCCAGCATGAGATGTGGTTCCTCCCTCCGGGGTCTATGATGTAGCTACACACACCAATGGAAGAGACCACAGGTGACACTTTCTTTTTCACCTTTTATTGACACTGTCACCTTAAGGCATACCCAACTTGCCTATTAGTTGATGGATCCAAACAGCATTACAGAACCTCAGTGCAGGCTGCGTCTTGTTTTTTGGTATTCTCATTACTTTCTTGTGATCATGTGACTGATTACATTATCATATTTATAGGTCTGAGAAATGCGATGGATGCCAGTAAAGGGTCTGCAGTTAAGCTATTTAATTCCTCATCGTTTTACGAAACTGGAAGTTGTCTGCTGTGTGGCAATTATTGTCTTCATTGTTGTGTGGACGTTCTTCCTGTTTACTAGTACATCTAATTTTTACAAGACTACAGAGTAATTTATATATGGGGGCCTCATTAATCATAGGGTTTGAAGGAAGAAGAAAAAAAAACGGTCATGTTGCTTACAAAAGTCGTATTCTCATTTTTCACCTGCCAGTACAGAATATCAGACTTGCTGGTTGCCATAGGCCGATTCCTTTTTACATGACGCCCAAAGATTTGCACAGGTGAAGTAATAGAAATGCAGCATCATGGAGTTGAATACCAGACAAATTATTTCTTTATATTTTTTTTTTTTTATGTTGGGTATTTTTGTCTGTGACACCATTGGCAAGGTTTTTCCTCACTTCCTGTCTCTGTGACACTTGTGCAAGTAATGAGGGAGCGGTTGTCATTGAAACAAAATGCATCAGGCACTTTGTTGCCTGGGGGACAGGGGCGAGACATAAAATCTTAGGTGAGACTTCTTCTTTAATTACAGTGACTCAAATGTGAATGTTAGACATTTGTATCTCTCAGCCCAAAGGATAATTTTTTTGTTCAAATGCCTTTCTCTGCACAAAATATAGGCACGCACATAACACTTTGGTTAGTTCTACCTTTTAAAATGGTTGGATTGCATAGTGACCAGGAACTGTTGGGACAAGCCTTGTAGTCAGTAGAATTTAATGTACAGCACAGTTTACAGCTGTCAGCATACATAAATTACAATCAATAGAGTACAGCAGTCAGTGGTATATAACGGCGCAAAGGATGGATGCAAAGGTCAGGGATATGTAATATTAGTCCAATAAGACATTTCAAAGCATGCACCACCTCCATCCCTCCCTCCCTCTCCCCCAGTCAATCACGAAGGACGATTTTCACTGCAATACATACAGTATGTGCTGTATAGCCACTGAAAATAAATGGCACCACAATGTACTTTTGTGTTTTTTAATTGCATTGTGGTAATGTGCCAGTTACCACAATGCATAGGTATAAAGCTAGCATAATAGAAGTATGCACCTGTAAAGAAAAAAAACGGAATGGTTGCCTTTCCTGCTGCATCCTATTACCTGCATTCCTAAAGCTGCTCCAATCCTGAGGAATCCTCTTCCAAAGCCCTCTGAGAAAACGGCAGTTCTGGGATACTTTCCAGGACACCATAAAGGAACAAAGAATATAGCAACTGCAGGAAGTGTAGGTTTCCTAGGGAGCAACTTCTCAAGTTCATTGCACCGTTCAGCAACCTGGATCCATGGGACACTGATGTGCTGAAACCCTGGATCCATGGGACATCGATGTGCTGAAACCCTGGATCCATGGGACATCGATGTGCTGAAACCCTGGATCCATGGGACATCGATGTGCTGAAACCCTGGATCCATGGGACATCGATGTGCTGAAACCCTGGATCCATGGGACAGTGATGTGCTGAAATCCTGGATCCATGGGACAGTGATGTGCTGAAACCCTGGATCCATGGGCCATCGATGTGCTGAAATCCTGGATCCATGGGACAGTGATGTGCTGAAATCCTGGATCCATGGGACAGTGATGTGCTGAAATCCTGGATCCATGGGACACTGATGTGCTGAAACCCTGGATCCATGGGACAGTGATGTGCTGAAATCCTGGATCCATGGGACAGTGATGTGCTGAAATCCTGGATCCATGGGACACTGATGTGCTGAAACCCTGGATCCATGGGCCATCGATGTGCTGAAACCCTGGATCCATGGGACATCGATGTGCTGAAATCCTGGATCCATGGGACATCGATGTGCTGAAATCCTGGATCCATGGGACATCGATGTGCTGAAACCCTGGATCCATGGGACATCGATGTGCTGAAATCCTGGATCCATGGGACATCGATGTGCTGAAACCCTGGATCCATGGGACATCGATGTGCTGAAACCCTGGATCCATGGGCCATCGATGTGCTGAAACCCTGGATCCATGGGACATCGATGTGCTGAAATCCTGGATCCATGGGACATCGATGTGCTGAAATCCTGGATCCATGGGACACCGATGTGCTGAAATCAGAGACGTTTGGGAGGTATGCTAAATCCAAGGGCTTTAGTATTGGGCTTTAATATTCAGGAAGGCTTCCAGTCTAATCAAGATTTGCTTGCTAAAACAGACCTAAAAACCTAAAACAGATGAAAAAAACATGGGCCTCTATTCCTCACCTTCATCTACTTAAAGTGCTTAAAACAAGCCTCAAAAGATGTCTACTACTGCACTTGTTAACCAGAAGACTCTCTTGTGCCCATCTGATTTAGGTTTGCTTTATTACTCTGGACTGGCCTTTTCCTGATTCTTGGCTTCCCTGTTGGTTTTTATTTCATTTTATGTCATGAAGAATGTAACCGGAATCCCTGGAACACATAAAGGGTGGGCAGGGACAATCAAAACTGGAATTCATTTTATTTTTATTTTTTACAGGTATTTACTGTATATAGCGCCGTCAATTTTATGCAGCGCTTTACACATATATTGTACATTCCCTTCAGCCCCTGCCCTCAAGGAGCTTACAATCATCTAAGGTCCCTAACTCACATTCATACATACACATACTAGAAGCCAGTTTACCTACCAGCATGTCTTTGAAATGTTGGACCACTTAGCCACTGTGCTGCCCCTATTGAGATTTATGGCAGGGTGATCTCACTGTTGGGCCATCTTTAGACTAGCAGTTAGGGAGGTGTTTAAAATACGCAATTTAGCCATGTTTTTAGCTCCCCCTACTGCTCCGCCACTACCCCACCCTCCTTAAGCTGCATTGGCAGAAAACGGGTGTGTTTACATGCCACATTTGTGATGCTTCATGCCTTTTGTGCACAGCATACCCCTAAAGTCTGCACTATACATAATGCACCCCTGAACTTGGTACGTACCGTACCCCAGATACAACCGGCCCTTTGAGGACATCTATACTGCGTATAAGGCACACGATTGAATTGCCTTTGACACCCATGGTCTAAGACCATCTTCATTGGCAAGGCCAGGGTTATATAACTTTTGGTGCATGTACATGGGGGTTCACTCATCGTAGTACCAAGGCGTGCTAAGAATATACACTGAGCTGCACATGCATTCTAAAGCATATTGAGAGGAAGAAGGTAAGAATCCTCTAGTGCAGGGGTAGGCAACCTTGGACCTCCAGCTGTTTTGAAACTACAAGTCCCATGAGACATTGCAAGACCCTGACAATCACATGCATGACACCTAGAGGCAGAGACATGATGGGATTTGTAGTTTCACCACAGCTGGAGGGCCTGAGGTTGCCTACCCCTGATTCAGTGCACAAGTGACACCATGGGGTTGATTTACTAAAGGGAAATCCACTTTGCTCTACAAGTGCACTTGAAAGTGCACTTGTAAGTACAGTCGCTGTAGATCTGAGGGGAAGCTCTGAAATCAGGGGAAGCTCTGCTGATTTTATCATCCAATCATGTGCAAGCAAAAATGCTGTTTTTTATTTTCCTTGCATGTCCCCCTTGGATCTACAGCGACTGCACTTTAAGTGCACTTGCAGTGCAAAGTGAATTTGCCTTTCGTAAATAAGCCCCAGTATGTCTTTCCTGCAATAAAAATCCTTCCTGCTCGCAAGTTTTAAATTCAAAGAAAAGTTCAGCTTTAATTACCAGCAATCGAGCAATTTTGTTCCTACTGTATTTATATTACATAAAGTGAAAACAGCATTTTCCAATTAGGATACGATTATAGGGAGTTATAACTGTGTTGTCGAAGGGTTGTTCAGCAGAAAGGAATATCTGAAGCTTCCCGAAGGAACCAGAATTTCCCCGTTAGTGAGATATAAAACGTGTTGGACCCGATGCCAGGCGGCAGATGAATCGCATAAATTTTTCTGTACAGATTTCTTGCCGAAAAACATCATGTTCCTTATCAGCTTGTTTTTACTCCTTTATGGCCTTTTTTTCACATCCTCAGAATTTGTCTGCAGCAATTAAATTATCATTTGGAAAATGTCAGGTCTGGTGAAGCAGCTTTATTGACAAAAAAGCAACATTCTTCCAGCAGCAGTAATTGCCTCTCATGCTAAGTGAGTCTTCTGGTATACTATATTGGAAGATATGGCTTAAAGGAGAATTTAATTTATTTATTTTTTATTCATTTTTTGTGTATGTGTGTGTAATAAATAAATAAATATATATATATATAATATATATATATATATATATATATATATATATATATATGCGTGTAAGTGCAGCCAGTTTAAAGAGACCCTGGTGCCATGCTCATTTAGAGTAAAATGATGGGGTTCATCCTCTGACCGCCTTATACTCCTCTTTACATAGTATCACCAGCACTCCTCCTTCCATGGCTGCTGCCACAAAGTATTGGTGATTACATGTAAATGATGGATGGGATGACATTCTTAGCCCCCACTAATGCCAAACACTAGATTTATTTTATGTTGGAAAAAATGCATGTTACTACACCAAAAATGCCTGTTAAAGCGGAGTTCCGCCCACATACTTTTGTTTCGGCATCCCCTCTGCTTCTATAAATATACAGTAAATCGTCTCTCTAATGCAATCCCGGTTTGAGTACATCTTTTTTTAGAATTTACCTTCGTTTTTGTCTTTCTGAGCGCTTCCATCTTGATTGTGGGCATGTGAAGCCCACTAGGACTCTCTTCCGGGATAAGGTGCTGCTGGCTACCCAGCATGCACCTCCCGATCTCACGCATGTGCAATTAAGACAGGGCGTAGCAATGGGTGGAGTAGGTAGGAGTAAAGCATAGTGGGGGGGGGGGTAAATTAAACGGATTTTGTCGTTTCGGGAAGAACAGCAACTTGCCATTCCGAAATATGTGGGACAGCAGAGTCACACCACCTGGGCCCATGTTGTAGCTAAGCCAGTTGAACATGGGAGAGGTTATCCCAAACTGGGCTGTATTAAGTGAAATCTAGAACCCCCCTGCATCTGTTTGCCTTTGTTCCATATTTTTTAAATTAAAGTAAGAGTAGGTGACTGTTTATTAGATTTATGAAATACCTGTGCCTCTAGGCCCATCGGAACAGTGCCGATCAGCATTAACCGTGCTGACGAGCCCACCGAATCATGGGCCATGGAGCCAATCAGATGCTGCATTTGGGCTGCAAGATAGTATAGCCAAGGATTGGGCACTGCCAATCCTCCACTGTCTAGGGTACTGCAGCTGCTCCAGTCTGATCCTGGGGGGGGGGGGGGGACAGCATTCCACAATAGGCACTCTGAATATTTTCAAATGGATTACTACAGGTGAGTTGTGCAGGAAATTGAGTAGCTGTGGCAATAATATAATTTTTATTAAGTTGGCTTTACCCACCAACGTCAATTTAAGATTATTCCAGGTGTTAATTTTGTCCCGAAATCGAGATGGTAGGGGATACACATTTAGTGAGCAGTAATCCGCAAGCCTAGGTGATATTTGTACTCCTAATTCCTTAAAGCGGAGGTCCGCCTAAAAAAAAATATTAAAAGCCATCAGCTACAAATACTGCAACTGCTGACTTTTAATAAATGGACACTTACCTGTCCAGGGTGCCCGCGATGTCGGCAGCCGAAGCTGAGCAATCGCTCGGCTCTCGGCTTCCCCCGCCACCATCCTCGGTGAGGGAATAAGGAAATGAAGCGTTGCGGCTTCACTTCCCGATTCCCTACTGCGCATGCGCGAGTCGCTCAGCATGTCCTAACTGGTCCCCGCTATCTTCTGGGACCTGTGTGTTTCCCAGAACACAGCGGGGGGGGGGGTGTGACTAGTCTATGCCCGGAAGTGGGTGCAAATACCTGTATTATACAGGTATCTGCACCCCCCTCCCCCCCCGAAAGGTGCCAAATGTGACACCGGAGGGGGGGAGGGCTCCGAAAAGTGGAGGTTCCAATTTTGTGTGGACCTCTGCTTTAAATGAGGTTACTACAGGGAATAGCACAGGAATCGGGCAGTTCCACCTCCCGATCCTTGTCGAGTACCATTTAAGGCCGATTTGGACCAGTTTATGGTCAGGCCAGAGTAATGCCCAATAGCTTTACCATTTTTAAACCAATACATATCCTAAACACTTTCACATGCCACAACTCATTTATTAAACATTTGCAATCAGAAACGAGGATAAATATATACTGTGACTCCCTATGTTTTTATACTTACACCACCACATGTGATGCTACACGCCCTTCAGATGTGCTCTCACCTGGTTTAAATAGTCAAAATCTTTATTGGGCACCTTTCACACGAGCTCCTCCGCTAAGCGGAATCCACTTGCTCAGCAGGGGCTGATCCCTGTCGGATGACAGGTAAGTGTCCACTCCAAAGTTGCAGAGCAGACACGGACAGAATCCCCCTCTCCTCTATGGGGCAATCAGATGGAAACCAACCACCTGTCTGTTTCCATCCAATGACATCCGATCCACTGGATGGGTGGAAAATAAGACCACCATCTGTTTTTTTTTGGGCGGACAGGATTGGATCAGATGGTGGTGGGTGTCAGCAGACATGTGTCCGCTGACATCTACTGTTCCATAGAGGACAATGCAGGGACCTGATCGGGCAGCCTGTGTAAAAGGGGCCTTCAGGGTCCCAGGATGTATTTCGCCTTTAAATTAAACCCAGCCACTTGCTCTTGCAATTTCCAATCTCTGCTCCTCTCCTCCACATCTTCACATGAAAAGGAAATAAACTCCAGATAGGGCTTTATCCTTATAAATACTTTATTCACTCCCAAACTATCTTTAAAAGACCACTCACATTAACCACTATTTCAAAATACACCTGACATATCCTGTTTTGTAGATTGTAGATGGGAATCACTCCTATAGATCACACAGTGCTTTCAATGTTCAATACCAGTGTTTAGCCAATACGAGCATCATGACGTCACCCAACTGCAGCCCCGCCCCTACACGTTTCGTCATTTGGCAGGAAGTCACGACCCCCGAGATGAAACACGTAGGGGCAGGGCTACAGTTAGATGATGTCAGGCCCGGCTTGCCTGGATACCGGTATTGAACATTGAAAGCACTGTGTGATCTATTAGAGTGATTCCCATCTAAAAAAAGCATTATTTTAGTTTCCTTTTGCTTATAATCGAGTGGAGATAAAGGCATCATAAAGGGGAAGTACCACCCAATGAAATTTTGAGGCTCAGTCGAGCGGAGGGCTCTAAAATTCAAGGAACCTGGAAGTCCATTATATCTCCTATAGGGGACACAAGCCTATTTGACCGTACATGTATATGTAAGGTTCAATCGCCCAGGTGAGGGCACATCTGATGGTAGTGGTTGCACAGACAAGGAGATTTTTATTTCACGATTTTTGATTTGTAAACCAATTCAGCAAGACGGCAGTATACTGCACGTAGGACACTGAAATAAATCACATGCAGAGACTTTATTGTTTAAATATAGTTTAATACATACTTTTTATGGGACACATGGTATAATAAGGAAAAGGCGTGTATTATTACATATGTTTTGAACACAATAGGGGATAGCGCTGTACTTTTGGTGATATAAACGTATAGTAGCAGGCTTATATGAGAGTGTGGGTAGGTACTGGCAGCTGAGGGTGTAGCACATTACAATTATTTTGTAGCAGCTCACAACCTGTCAAGTCCTTAACCTAAACTGATACTGTTCTAGTATGGTGTCCATTTTATTTATTTATGAAATTCTCTCTTTTTGACTCCTGTCCAGTTTCAGGTCCAGATTTGTATACAGGCATTTAGCGTTAGAGAGGCAGTCGCTCTAAAATAACAAAATCAGCTTTTGTTGCAATTCCCCCGCCCCCCCCCCCCCCCCCCCCCCCCCTATTGTAAAGATTTCCCCTGCAGTACATTTTTCTACCACCTAGATGTTTCCAGTCCGGTGGCCAGCGTCATTCAACCCATTTCCATGGTCATCACGGCCCTGCCCCAGCCTGTGACTAGACAGTGAAGGAAAGAACAGCTTGGCGATGAGCACATCTCTCTTCTCTTTCCTCCTATCAGCATGCTTCTTGTCAGCTTATGAACTGTTTGCTGCTTCCCTCTCTCACACTCCAGCCCTGCTGTACAGGGACTATAAGAGGCTGATAAATCGGATACTAATATGGCTTGCATTTGTAATGATGTACAACCCTAATTCCAAAATTAGTGTTTTGAGCCTTATATTCCTGTTTGCTGTATTTGATTGGCCCTTAATGCAGCGCGTTCACAAATAATTTTAATTTGTGCCTTTTTATATCTGCCTAGAGTTCAGATTTAGGCCTTGACCCCCTCCTGGCAGTGGCAAGTCTAATGCCAGAGCTTCTTTTAAACACTGAGGAGATTATTAAAATTCTCCTTTCAAAAGCACGCACACATTTACTAGTCTGCATAAAAATTCTTTGGTCAAATGTTATAATTGTAGATGCCGGCTATCTGTTGGCCAATTCTAAACATTTCCACAGGGCACTGAGGGTACTTCATCATCCTGTACAGGCAAAATGGAAGCAGACAAGTAAGAGCTCAATCATATGTGTGGCCAGGACTGCCACTCCTCTGAAAAGCAATCCACGGCTGGATCACTATTCAGAAACATTTGACCGACTGTAATGAGGCGATATGTTGCCACTTGATTTTTAACCCATTAAATGCCACACTACCACGCAGCAGACAGACCTGCATTAGTCCTGTCACCAAAAGGGGACATGCTGTTAAATTTTTTGCATGTGTACAGACTACATGACAATGTTCAGGTGGGCGCATGGAGGGGGCAGTAAAACCCAGAGACTCAACCTCCTCGTTTTACTGCCCACCAGTCATACGTGTTGACAAAGCCTAAATAGAGCCATTTGCAGAGTTTCTCATTTCCCTGTTCTGACTTATAATATTATGTTGAAAAGAAGAAGCTCTACTTTATAGAAGTTATATTTATATCCATCTTAAGGCCCCATGCACACGAGACGCTGTTATTTGCTGTTGAACGCGCGTTCAGAGGCAGTTGGACGCTTTTTTTCAACTGCTCCTGAACCCATTCAATGTTATCCTATGTGTCCATGCACACACTCTCGTTTTTTGGCGTTTACAAGCAGTTGCGTTTAACCTCGTTTTTCCAGAAGCAAAAAAATGGGTTCAGACGCAAAAGTTTTCACGTTTCAGACGCTAAACGCGGCTAAACGCGGTACCGGCGTTTTGCCGCGTTTGCGTTTATAAGCGTTTTTAAAGGTGACCTATTTTTTAACATTAGAAATCTCAAAAATGATGGCAAATGATGAAAAACTATTAAAAAATATAAAAGAAAACTGTAATTGCTTGCATCGCATTGTGGACAATCCACAACTTGTGGCAGGTAAAGTGGCAAGTGGACAATCAACAACTTGTGTCAGGTGATGTGGCCAGGTGACGTGGCCAGGTGACGTGGCAAGTGGACAATCCACAGCTTGTGGCAGGTGACGTGGCAGGTGACGTGGCAGGTAACGTGGCCAGGTGACGTGGCCAGGTGAAGTGGCAAGTGGACAATCCACAACTTGTGGCAGGTGACGTGGCCAGCGGACGTGGCAGGTAACGTGGCCAGGTGACGTGGCCAGGTGACGTGGCAAGTGGACAATCCACAACTTGTGGCAGGTGATGTGGCAGGTAACGTGGCAGGTGACGTGGCCAGCTGACGTGGCAGGTAACGTGGCAGGTGACGTGGCCAGCTGACGTGGCAGGTAACGTGGCCAGGTGACGTGGCCAGACGACGTGGCAAGTGGACAATCCACAACTTGTGGCAGGTGACGTGGCAGGTGACGTGGCAGGTAACGTGGCCAGGTGACGTGGCAAGTGGACAATCCACAACTTGTGGCAGGTGACGTGGCAGGTGACGTGGCCAGGTGATGTGGCCAGGTGACGTGGCCAGGTGACGTGGCAGGTGACGTGGCAAGTGGACAATCCACAACTTGTGGCAGGTGACGTGGCCAGGTGACGTGGCAGGTAACGTGGCCAGGTGACGTGGCAGGTAACATGGCCAGGTGACGTGGCCAGGTGACGTGGCAAGTGGACAATCCACAGCTTGTGCCAGGTGACGTGGCCAGGTGACGTGGCCAGGTGACGTGGCAAGTGGACAATCCACAACTTGTGGCAGGTGACGTGGCCAGGTGACGTGGCCAGGTGATGTGGCCAGGTGACGTGGCAGGTGACGTGGCCAGGTGACGTGGCAGGTGACGTGGCAAGTGGACGATCCACAACTTGTGGCAGGTGACGTGGCCAGGTGACGTGGCAGGTGACGTGGCCAGGTGACGTGGCCAGGTGATGTGGCCAGGTGACGTGGCAGGTGACGTGGCAAGTGGACAATCCACAACTTGTGGCAGGTGACGTGGCAGGTAACATGGCCAGGTGACGTGGCAGGTAACATGGCCAGGTGACGTGGCCAGGTGACGTGGCAAGTGGACAATCCACAGCTTGTGGCAGGTGACGTGGCAGGTGACGTGGCCAGGTGACGTGGCAAGTGGACAATCCACAACTTGTGGCAGGTGACGTGGCCAGGTGACGTGGCAGGTGACGTGGCAGGTGACGTGGCAAGTGGACAATCCACAACTTGTGGCAGGTGACGTGGCAGGTAACGTGGCCAGGTGACGTGGCAGGTAACATGGCCAGGTGACGTGGCCAGGTAACGTGGCAAGTGGACAATCCACAACTTGTGGCAGGTGACGTGGCACGTGATGTGGCAAGGTGACGTGGCAAGTGGACAATCCACAACTTGTGGCAGGTGACGTGGCCAGGTGATGTGGCCAGGTGACGTGGCAGGTGACGTGGCAAGTGGACAATCCACAACTTGTGGCAGATGATGTGGCAAGTGATACGCTAAATACAAGTACACTGCTGCTCTCTCAGCTGCTGCTACTCACTCTGGTCTCACAAACTGGCTGAAATGGTTAAAATTTACTGTTTTTTGAGCTTAGGGAGGGTCTATGATGAAACGCTTATAAACGCAAACGCGGCAAAACGCGCGTTTATAAACGCCGGTTTCAGCGTTTAAAAACGTGTGTTCAGCAGAGTTTGCACCTGCGTCTCGTGTGCATGGGGCCTTAGCCACAAAGTTTTTCTGATGTTGAAATTTCAGTTGTGTTGAAAAACAAGAGCCCTCCAGGTGAAATATATACATTGCAAGGGTTAAGCATTCTTTAAACAAGTCGCCAAAAGATTTAAAATGGTACCTTGCAAGGCAAACCTAGGCTTTGCATCTCTTCTGCTGCCCATGCCACCAATGTCTACAGTAATTATGAAGAACCTCTGGCACAAGAATGAGCAGAATCTAATTCTAGTATTTTGTCCAATATGAAATTTCCTATGATTGATCTCTCCAGCTAGAGGCCATAATGCACTACTTTCCTGAAATGCCTCAACCAGGAAAATACCACATTATGGCCATTAGATGGAGCTGACAGTCATAGGATATATTAATTTTAGACAAATAACAGGGATCATTTGTTACCCCTGGGAGCATGCTTGTGACATTCATCCAGCAATTTTTTTTATTTTTTTATAAATAGACTTTAGTGATGCAAAAAATCAAGAAATTTCTTCTACAGACCTTTAACCAAGAAAAGTAATGAGAGGTCTCTTTATAAATTGTTTTCACTGGCAATGTTTGCTGGATGCTAAACTTTACAGTATAAAGGTATCATTTTTTAAAAGGATTTGCTCTGTGTAATGAGACAAAATGGCTGATTTCTGTTTGTATTTTACAATTCTGAGAGATTTAAGTCCAACAAACATTTCCTGTGTGAATTGCACAGCGTATTCTTTAGTAATCCCTTAGGCCTCATGCACATATCCCTACAGGGACCGTACAATGTGCAGAGTCTGCATAATCACTTTCCCAGGACCCACTGCAAAGAGCTGCCCATTGAGGTGAATTAGAAGACATAACTGTGGTTATGCTGTGGTCCCCTGATGGATAAAGGGAAATTGGTAGAACACAACATTTGCATTTCTTGTCATGTGCTGGGAGTTCACCATTGACCATGTATGAAAAAATCTTCTTTACACCTGACAGTAATGAACAAATGCTTTCTACAGATTATGATCAGGTGCGGTAAAACATACCAGTATATATTTTTATTATTTTCCTTTTTTATCCAGGGAGCCCCTCCAATTCCAGATGCTTCAGTACATAATAGACATCAAGATTTGCTTTGATTCAAGTAAAATTGCCTGTTTGCTTTGCCCTGTCAGACATAACGAAAATGATAGAGCAGCCAATGGCATCGCCTTTATTGGACTGTCGGAAGGTGGGGAGGAGCGGATTGGGGGCTGGTAATGCACGGCTCTGTTTGCATTGTTTCTGGGTATGGGCCTGCTGTAGCCACCAACACTAAATGGGTAATGACCATTTTTAGGCAAGTTTGTGTTTACTAAAAGTGGAACTTCATTGTTTTAATCAACATTAAGTATTTTAGTACAGAGCGGGACGCGACTCGTCAGGCGACTGAGTCGCCTGACAATTCGCCCCTATGTGAACCGGGTCTTAATCCTTATGCTGCTAGCATTAGTTAATAAATATTATGTTTTCTTGTTGTAAAATATTTTTTTACATTTCTTCAGTTGCTTCCTGGTTTCTGGCCTAGGCAAATGAAGTCATACATCCCAAGAGCCTTCGGGAAAGGAGAAGGGGTTTTCTCAGCTAAACGCATCCTCCTGCCTGCGATAAGGGGAGATGTATTCCAGAAAATTAAATGCTACAATGGGGAAAATAATTATTGGATCCCCTGCAGATCTTGTAATTATGCCAACTTACAAAGAAATGAAGGGTCTATAATTTTTATCATAGGTGTATTTAAAATGATAGAGACAGAATATCAACCAAAATTTCAGAAAAAAACACGATACAAATGTTATAAATGGAGTTGCAGTTCAGTGAGTAAAATAAGTATTTGATCCCCAAGCAAAACATGACTTGGTACTTGGAGAAACCTTTGTTGGGAAGCACAGAGGTAAGACATTTCTTGTAGTTGGTGACCAGGTTTGCACACATCTCAGGAGGGATTTTGGTCCACTCTTCTTTACAGATCTTCTCTAAATCCTTGAGGTTTCTTGGCTGTCGCTTTGCAACTCAAAATTTTAACTACCTCCATAAATTTTCTATAGGATAAAGGTCTGGACAGTGGCGGTGCATCCATAGAGGGTGCAGGAGCGCCTCCCCCTCTCTCCTGCACCCGTCAATCAACAATAGATAGATTCATGCATTGCATGAATCCATCTATTGTCGCCGCTGCCGCCCCCTATTCAGGTGTCCCGCCCTTTGTCGAGCGCAGGCCATCTGAATTACAGTGGTGGGAGGGTTTTGGAATTGCCTGATTAGAGCCGTCGGCTCTAATAGGCTTCCTGATTAGAACCTGTGGGCTCTAATAGGCTTCCAAATTGGTAAGGAGCGGGCGCACTGCTGTGCGTTTGCTGCTTACGTAGTGCTGTGTTAGGGAATCGCTTCCCTAACACTGACCCGCCTCTCAGCAAATCGGGTGCACTGGGTCTGGTTACCGGTCACTTAATTGGCTGGAGCGACAGGCACTGTGATTGGACGCCTATCAGGTGAGCAAGTGTAAGAATTGACGCTGGCTTGAAGCCAAAGGGTAGTCACCAAATGCAGTAAAACCTTGGTTTGAGAGTAACTTGGTTTGAGAGCGTTTTGCAAGACAAGCAAAATATTTTTTTATAAATTCTGACTTGATATACAAGCGATGTCTTGATATACAAGTAGCGTCATGTCACATCTGAGTATAAAAGAGAAGAGAGGCGCCTCTAAGTGTAGAGCAATATGATTACATTTTATGAAGGTACAACATTTAGCAACATTTTGTTACACTTGCTATACTCCTCTCTGCTCTTTTATACTCTAGCTCCTGATGGATTTTACTTCTAATCCCCTTCTAGGCTATTTGTGGATGGACATTTTATGGTTACACAACCTATCACATTGCTATAATCTTTTTATATGGACTATAAACGGAAGGACTTATGAATAAATGGTTGTGGAACGAATCATTTGAGTTTCCATTATTTCTTATGGGGAAATTCGCTTTGATATACAATTGCTTTGGATTACAAGCATGTTTCTGGAACGAATTATGCTCGCAATCCAACGTTTTACTGTATTGATTTGACTTAGATTTTCTTCTGTTTGCTCACTTTGCATTTTGTAAAACAAAAATACAAGCTATACGCTCACTACTTTACATTGTAGCAAAGTGTCACTTCTCTAGTGTTGTCACATAAAAAGATATAATAGAATATTTACAAAATATTCGGCGGCCAGGTATGGTAAATATAAACTGTGCAAAAGTTTTAGGGAGGTGTGAAGAGATGCTGTAAAGTAAAGCTGGATACACACTATACAACTTTCTTTAGATTTTTTCCTTTAGATTTATCAAAACCATATAATATGAGGTAAAACTTTAACAGTTTCAATTTGTATGCGATCAGGCTGGCCCTTGCACTACATGGTTTTGGTAAATCTAAAGAAAATCCGACAACAAAAGTTGTATAGTGTGTATGGGGTCTAAGAATGGATTTCTAAAATACAGTTGAATTGTTTTTATTCAATTACAAAGGTTAGTGGCTTGTTGCGGGAATTTTCAGTGTGTACAGTCAGTGGATTAAACAGTGTTGGAGCAGATACTGTACCTTCGGTGTGCGGCCTGCCTTATTTCATTACAGTATGTTAAGACCCTTTCACACTGAGTCAGTTTTCAGGCATTTTAGCGCTAGAAATAGCGCCTGAAAACTGCCTCCCATTTCCTGCAATGGGTGCTTTCACACTCGGGCGGTGTGCTTGCGGGACGTTCGGAAAAATCCTGCAAGCAGCATCCTTGGAGCGGGTTGGTAGCGCTCCCAAAACGCCCCTGCCCATTGCAATGAATAGGCAGGGCTTTAGGAGCACCACAACACAGGAGTTTTTAACCCCTTCCTTGGGGTTAAAAGCGCCCAGATAACGACCGCTAAGAGGAGCAAAAGTGCCACTTAAACAGCGGTAAAGCGCCACTAAAACGAGCGCTGTATCACGGCCATGGCCCCAGTGTGAAAGGGGTCTTGGAGATTTGATGTTAACACCCTAAAAGTCTCTTTTCACAATGCTTTATGTCCCTCACTTTCCTAACTAGTTGTATTCAGGATGTGGTGGTGTTTACTTACCACCAATCCAGGTACAAATCATAATATGCCACGTTTACACGTGCCAGAATATATATATATATATATATATATATATATATATATATATATATATATATATATATATATATATATATATACACGCACGCGCACACACACTATATTGTCAAATGTATTGGGACACCTGCCTTTACACTCACATTGTGACGGATCTCAGATACCCCAGATGGGCACATCCGCCAGACTTGTGTCTCCTGTCCTCCAAACGCACCCGCAGCCTGCAGATTCGCCATAACCAGCCCTGAACCCCTCAATCACGAGACAAGCCACACAGGTGTTGAGGGTTAAACATGCAGAGCATAAAACAGTTTATTAAATACAAAACATACACTTTTACACACAGTTAGGGACACTCCCCTTAGCCTTGTCATAGAGGGGGGGTAGGGGACAAGGAAGAACCAATGGGAACTGAACACTTGTACATTGAAACAGAGACTACAGATAAACATAGAGATTATGGTAAGCAGGCAACCCCTCAATACACATCCCTTGCGGAGAGATGTCTGCAGTCCAGACCATTGTCTATGTGCCATGACTCAACACAGCTAAACACAGCAACAAGAGGGGGGGGGATGGGGGAGAAGGGATGTAGCATTACATTACATTATCTCAATGCCAGCTTCTCCCCGAGTTTCAGTCTCTTCTGGGCCATAATCTGTGGGTAGGAGGCCCGCCCTCAGTCCCTTCCAAAGCACACAGTGACAGTGGGTTCTGTCACATTTCTCCCCATTTTAAAAACCGACTAACCAGGTTCCTGACCCCCAACTGGTCTGGACCTGCGTTAGTCACAAACTTCCACCCCAGGCAACCAGGAAAAGGAAAAGTACGTCTCTGGCACTGGGGAGCAAAATCGCACATACGGTCTCCCGTGAATAAAAACAGCCGCTGCAGAGTGGGAACAGCTGTCCGCACTCCCGTGATCCGGGGCTGGGTTGCAGATATTGAGGGGCGCTAAATAATCCTCTGCCCCGATGCCAGTGCTTCAGCTTGTAGGGAACATAGGCTGGCAGTGCTATGCAGTTGGGGAGGGAAAGGTTCTTGCTTTTCTCCTGGAGTAGTTACCAGCCGCTGAGGAGGTATCTTGCAGGGACTATCTCCCAGACTCTCCATCTCTTTTTCTGATGCTGGGCAGAGGCCAACAGCGCTCTGCTCCGTAGCCAGCGATTCTAATAGGGGGACATATACAACGGTAGAGTTCAGCCGCTGGAGAGGGGGAAGGGTTTTTCTCCCTCCTGGTTCTGTGACCAGCTGCTGAGGCGACTTCTGACAGGGGCTGTCTCCCAAACCCTCCAAAGACATACTGAGGGCTGGGCAGGGGCCCGTGGCACTCTGCCATGCAGCCAGCGCTTCTGCTGGGGGGATAAACACTGGGGTAGTGTCCAAGTGCTGGGCAACCAGCTCACTGAGGTCATCCCTCGGACTCCCTGGATCCAACTCTGAGGGTGGGCAGAGGCCAGCGGCACTCTGCCCTGCAGCCAGCGCTTCTGCTGGGGGGATGAACATTGGGGTACTGTCCAATTGCTGGGGAGGGAGAATTGCTTCCTCCACTCCCGTTGGGGATATCTGCTGTTGGGGAAACGGCTCACGAAGAGCATCTCTCAGACTCTCCGGGTCCAACTCTTTTTCTGATGCTGGGCAGAGGCCAGCGGCACTCTGCCCTGTAGCCAGCGCTTCTGCTGGGGCACCGGATTCGATACTCTGGACTTGCTGCTGATCACCATTTACCAGCCTTCCACCGCCCGTCTCAACTTCCCCTTCTGAGACCTTTATGCTTTTATCTTGTCTCGCTGCCTGGGAAACCTCTGGTGCATTCTAGCACTCGCAGTGCCCTCTGTATCATTGCCGCTTCTTCCATTGCGGTTAGGATGGGAAAACGTAGGGGCACTCCTGGCCCCATTTGCTCTGCATCTTCGCGACTGTCCGCTATTTCTCCAGGACAGTCCTAGGCAACGGGAGCCATGCCAGGCTGCTGATCACCGTCAAACAGCCGCTTGTAGGCAATCTCGAGCTCCCATTCCTGCTCAACCAGGAACTCCAATTCCTCCAGGCCACACACCTCTTCAGGAAGGTCCAGCACCTCATCTCAGAAGTCCAGGATGTCTTCCAGCCGCCACTCTTCGTCGCTCCCAAAGTCTGGGTCTCCATACATTTTTTGATGGAGCAGCCCCACGCTGCCGTAGCCAACGCCTTCTGTCGGGCTGCCATCTGCTGTACTTGGCCACAGTTGAGCCGCGAACCACCGGAGGGCTCTGTAGCTGGCGTCCAGCCTCATCTCCTCCTGGACCAATCTTCCGAGCTCCATCTTACACTCATCTCGCGGTCATTCCCTCAGGAACACCTCTCGCGCACGGTACTGCGTCCAGTACATCTCTGTGGAGGAGGGAAGGATCTTCCCCCGATAGTGCCGCTCGTGGCTTAGTGTCTCATGCCAGAGTTGCCAGCGGATCACATCCTCCCAGCCGAGCATGGTGCGCTCTGTCGCTGGTCCCCGATGTTGCTTCCGCATGCCTTGCAGCCTCCTCCCGAACTCTGCTCTCATGCTGGCTGGTCCCCGTATTGCTCCTCGGCGGCTGCCCGGACCTTGAATCCTGGTGGTGGTTTGGATGTCCCGGACTGCAGGAGATACCCCACTGCTGCCACCACTGTAACGGCACCCCAAATACGAAAGGGGGTAAACGCCGTTAAATATCTTCCCTCTCCTGGACACAAATTCCCTGTTGATCCTCCACAGCCAGGCGACCACTTCCCATAAGATTAATCCTTCCAGAAGAAACGAGACGTACTCTGTCTCTTCCAGGATACGAGACAACGCTCTGTCTTTCAAGTTCCAAAACAGGGAATCGCTTTATTTTCAAAACACATGGTAACACATTTCTCTTCAAAACCCTTCCCTCCCATCCTTGGGGAACAGGGCGGGTTAAACTGTCCAATGACAATGGTGATACAGGTCAGGTGTATTCAAACTTCTCCTTCAGTAAACAGTCTTAGCAGGAGGGGTGATTTCCCCCCCCCCTCCTCACAGAAGACACTTCAACATCCCATAATATGCAGCCAGACGGTCGACCAGCTCCAATCCACATCGTCACAGTAGCAGACTTAATTCATAATAGACAATAGAATGCAAATCACCTTAACTCCTCACAGCAATGATTACACAAACCCCCCCGCCCCCTCACAGTACACATCCAATCTAGATACAATGTATGTGCAGCATTGAATATGGCTATCATAGACCATATTGGGATTTTCATTCACCCTGTGCCCCTAATAGAGACACAGGGTGGTTGACACATGAGAGGCATTGGGGGAGCTGAAGAAAGGGTATCTCATACTTTCTAAGCGATTCTGAGTTCCCCGGGCCTTCCCGTTACACACATGAACTTTAATGACATCCCAATCTTAATCCATAGGGTTCAATATTAAAGGCGGAGGTCCACCCAGATTTTTTTTTTTTTTAAGTCAGCAGCTACTAACAGTGTAGCTGCTGACTTTTAATAAGGACACTTACCTGTCCTACTCGCCCGCGATGTCGGTCCCCCGACGGCGATCGATCGCTGCTGGCAGGTCCCGGCTCCTCCATCCTGACTAAGGGAAACGGGCAGTGAATCCTTACGGCTTCACTGCCCGTTTCCTACTGCGCATGCGCCACTCGCACGGCGCTTTGTGAATGGGCGGCTTGCCTCCTGGGATACACACAGTTCCCAGAAGGCAGCGCGCCCCATTCACAAGAAAACAGGAAATGGAAGTTCTCACTCCGAGGATAAGGAAGAGGCACATTAGAGGCAGATTAGGGGACTTCCGTATAGCAACGGGCATTTCGGGTGAGTATAAATGTTTTTGTTTTTTTCTATAAATTTCAGGGTGGACCTCTGCTTTAAGTTGGCCCACCCTTTGCAGCTATAACATCTTCAACTCTTCTGGGAAGGCTGTTCATAAGGTTTAGGAGTGTGTCTATGGGAATGTTTGACTATTCTTCCATAAGCGCATTTGTGAGGTCAGGCACCGATGTTGGATGAGATGGCCTGGCTCGCAGCACCACTCTAATTCATCTCAAAGGTGTTCTATCAGGTTGAGGTCAGGACTCTGTGCAGGCTTGTCAAGTTCTTCCACCCCAAAATCGCTCATCCATGTCTTTATGGACCTTGCGTTGTGCACTGAGGCTTGAGGCCTGAAGCAACCATGTGTCAGAGTAAGCCAGTAGGTTAAAGTATTCTGAAGTATGCCTCAAGACTCCATATTGGGGACAAAATTGACTTGTCTCTTACATATCCGTTTGGAAGGAGAAAAATATAATTTATTGTCAATAATTTCCCAGGCATTCAGGGGTAAAATGTGTTGCCTGCCTCTGGGCTGCTGTTATCTGAAGAGGAACCATTACCAGGACTGGGATGGCGGTGTATGTTAATGACCTTTTGTTTGCTAAAATGTTAATCAAATGTTATCGCTCCTACGTAACCCTGATGCCGTGTCACCCGGTCCTGAGTTCCTACTAGTGTCACTCCATGACCAGTCTCAGAACAACACAGTGAGTACAGGTTGGTGTCTATAACTGACTATTTTTACCCCTTTTTTAAAGTATTCTATAGCTTTATTTTATACATAATTTTTATTTTTATTTTTTTAAGGTTTTGATAGATTGGGGAAAGTTTCGGGTTTTCATTGCTATCTATCTGGAGCTCCATTAGGGAAAGACAACAGTTCACCAGACAGGAAGTGTGGAAAGGCTGAAACAGCAATATAAATATGTTTTTTTTGTAAATCCTAACCATGAACATCTGAACATGTTGTCCCTTTTGGTCTGTTAAATATACCTCAATGCTGTTATCTGCAAGCGACTGTGGGCAGACATTTTCATGGAAGCACATGTGATTATTCAGGTAGCTTGTCTGTCCGGTGGTTTCCTCCCACGCTCTATCTTGGTTTTCCTTTCCTCTGTGGTTAGTAATGGGGCTGTGATTACCACCTGGGAAGCCATCTTACTAATAAGGAATCAATGCTTTGT
Organism: Rana muscosa; assembly: GCA_029206835.1. Classification (NCBI taxonomy): domain Eukaryota; kingdom Metazoa; phylum Chordata; class Amphibia; order Anura; family Ranidae; genus Rana; species Rana muscosa. Next base: position 194,039,972 of record CM055118.1, read on the forward strand.
ATATATTAACAATTATTGTTATTTTAGGATACATACCTCCTTAGGAAATGGGTCTGACCCAAGAAATGTATTGAGAGGTCCCTCATCAACCAAGATGAGAAAGATCAAAGCTTAAGCTGGATACATAGAAGGGCATAGGCTGTTTTTGTTACAAGCTTTATAAGTATGTACATCAATCGGCTATAATAAAAATATTGGTTATTCACATTACCTGTCAATGGTCATAATGTTATGGCTGATTGGTTTATCAGGGCATTATGAACAGCATGAATTTGTTGTTTTAGAGATCATTTTACAATTATAAATTAATAAAAAATAATGTAATTGTGTATGCTATGAATACATTTGGATGGTATTCCCACTATAATATTTGGTTAGTTTTATATAGGTTCTTTATATTATTATATGGATTACTTGAGATGTGGGTACACTGTCTCATAGAATTCCCATTTGAAATGGGTCATGTCCTCTTTTTATTAATTCTAAATAATTTTTGAGGGTTTGAACCAATCTTCAGGCCAAAAATGTGCATTTTAACATCTAAAACTAAAAAAAGTAGTGAAAGGGTTAATGTGAGGAGATGCTTTGGCCTATGTTTAATGTGGTCTGTGTCCCCTTGGAGAGATTGCACTTCACTCACCACTTCCTGTTTCTGAAAGCCCTTGTCTGCACAGGAAGTTAGGGTAAGTCTCCCTAATAGGGAGACTGACAAAAGGAATCCTGCACAGGCACTTCAGGTGAGGGAGGGTGTAGCGTGGTGCGGGGGCAGTAACTCGTACATAGTCCTGTTGCAAAAAGAACTTGTATTGAAATCAAAATATAACAATTCACAACAAGGTGGAAGGTAGCCCAACCAAGAACACTCACGGGTGAACAGCAGATTGTAGCAGATCAGATCTCGGCTGTCAGCATCTGTCTTGAGGGCGGAATGAGGCCTGGCCCAACCGTGCCCAAGATGGGAGGCCAGAAAAATTGGCAGATCCCTAGACTTTCCCTACTTGTCTGGAACCTTTTCCTGCAGCTATTACTATCCCTGACAAATGAGTGAGTGACCTGTCCTTACACTACCCATGGGCCAAATGCACACCAAACTCAGGAGCCAGGGTCTCAAATATGCCCTGCCTGACCAAAAATGGCCACCAGAGTTACATGGGCCATTGGCATCCAATCAGATTGCTGACCCAGTGACCCAGGAAACCATAGAGGAAACGTGTTCCTCTCGACTCCCTGTCCTTCTGCACTGCCACTGTGGTTAAGCCCCACCTGCAGTGAAAAATATAGAATGCACCTGCCTACACACTGGTGGGAAAGGGGACAAACTGCTACTAGTATAAAGGGCAGTCACGAGGGGGGGGGGGTGGGGGCATATTTCTCAGCAGTCTCCTAGACCTCATGGTCGAATGTCAGGCTGGTTAGTAGAGGCTGACCATCTTTGTGTGAAAATATGACCTACAGTAAAACCTTGGTTTGAGAGTAACTTGGTTTAAGAGCGTTTTGTAAGACGAGCTAAATTTTTTTAATAAATTTTGACTTGATATACAAGTAGCGTCATGTCACAACTGAGTATAAAAGAGGAGAGGCACCTCTAAGGCCCCTTTCACACTTGTGCGACTTCAAAGTCGCGTGATTTTACAGCGATTTTGCCGTGATTCGCGGACGCGATTTTGCCGCAATTTCAAGGAATGCCTTTGTAAGTGGCATCAAAATCGGACCAAAGTAGTGCAGGGACTACTTTGAAGTCGGAACGACTTGAAGTCGTACTAATATGAATGGTTGTCATTGGAAATCATGGGAATTTACTTGTCATGCTACTTTGCCATCACAAATCGTGGTATAAGTGTGAAAGGGGCCTAAGTGTAGCAATATGGTTACATTTAATGAAGGTTCAACATTTAGCAACATATTGCTACACTTAGAGGTGCCTCTCTTCTCTTTGATACTCTGTAGTTCCTGCTGGATTTTGCTTCTAATCCCCTTGTGAATGGATTGCTATAATCTTTTTATATGGACTATAAACTAGAGGCCCTATGAATAAATAATTGTGGAACGAATCACTTGAGTTTCCATTATTTCTTATGGGGACATTTGCTTTGATATACAAGTGCTTTGGATTACAAGCATGATTCTGGAACGAATTATGCTTGCAATCCAAGGTTTTACTGTACTGCCATTCGTCATAAAGGGACAGTTTGGAAGGCTACTGCATACGGTTTGCTGCTTTCATGTGTCACAGTTAAGTCTAAAGACACGCCTGTAATTCCATAATCAATAAAATCTTATAAAGGAGGCAGGTAGATGAGAAAGACCCCAATACTTGTTTTTTTCCTGTGAAGGTTTTTGTAAATTTTCGAAGCGTCCTGCTTAAAGCGGTTGTAAACCCAGACAAAATTTTTTTTTTTTTCAAATCACCTGCAAGAAAAAGCCATAATGAGCTAGTATGACTAGCATACTAGCTCATTATGAATCACCTTAGATCGGGACCCCCGAAGCCATCCTCGTCCCCCGCTCCTATCGCAGCCATCGCTCCTCAGATACCCGGAACGTTACTTCCGGGTATCGCCGCTCCAGCCAATCACAGCGCCGCTCCGGCGCTGTGATTGGCCGGAGCAGCGAAGACGTCACTCCGCGCATGCGCGCTGGAGCTTTCTATTCCGGCAGCGCCGGAATTCTGAATGGGATTAACCCTGTGAATGCACCGTTGTCTACGGCGAGCATGCGCCGTAGACATCGGTGCATGTCTTTTTTTGCAAATATCTCCTAAACCGTGTAGGTTTAGGAGATATTTCTTTTACCTACAGGTAAGCCTTAGTATAGGCTTACCTGTAGGTAAAAGTAAAAAAAAAGACTATACAACCGCTTTAAAGGAATCCTTTCCTGAACTAAATATTTTAGCTGTCATTTTTTTATTTTTTGTTCTGGAAATGCCGCTTGCCTTGGAGATATTCAGATCCACAACTATACAGACCAAGATTTTCTTTACTCTGGTATTGGGGATTGATTTGGATGCTCCTAATTAATGAGTGATATGTGGATTCAGCATTGCTGTGAACTGTTAATTTTTTTTTCTGGCACCTATCTCAGATTGCTTCTGGATTACAGCAAAATTGTCCCCTGTAATTCCGCATTCCTCTCCTGTTGACTTTTGTCAGGTGACATTCCAAGGGCACGGCCTTATGCAATTCGAATAATTAACCTGTGAGACCGAGGTCTGTTTCCTGTATGTGACACTCCTTTGAGAAATAGAATGCTTTCTTGACCGTTTCAGAAATGTAGGATTCAAAATAATTATCCAAAGGTGACTAGATTGCTCCAAAAAAAAACTGTGCCCAAAAGGCACATAAAATTACCAATTCTTGCCTATTCTTTGCCTGTTTACTACAACCTACAACAGGATCTTTACACCTGACACTTCCTAGAGGTGTCTAACATCTGTGTTCATGGCTGCATGCTATGGTTACATCCATTGGCCCCTATGTCACACACACACATAGGGAGTGATTTAGGCATGTAGTGCCCCTGGAAAATATTGGATGTAAAGGTTATGCTGGAGGACATAAATCTTAACTCTTTTGCAGCTCTAAGGAGCGGGACATGGAATATGAGAGTGTCTCTTCTACTGCAAGCTGCCTTTTGAGTTTTTAAAGAAGTATAATCACATTATTCATATCATTAAAGAACCGTTTATTAAAGTGCTACAACAGTAAAATCAGTCTGTATATGCAGTAAAGCATGCTTGTTATACTTACTGTGGAACCTAAGGGGTTAATCCTTTGCATTGTGTAAAAAGTCTGTTTGATCCTGTCTTCTCTGATCCTCTCCTCCTTTTTACTGTCCCCAATATATTTCCTGATAATACAGAGCCACAGGACAGGCTGCACATGCTTGGTTTGGTGTGTATTGTTAATTTTTTTTTTTTTTCTTTCTTGGGCAGGTGCAGGTGATCAGTACAAGGCCAATCAGCACTGTCCAGATAGAGGGTCAGGGGTCCTGCATCCTGATAGGACAAGTCGGTGCAGAATGGAAACTCCTACTACAAGCTTTAACCAGATACTCATAGAAGTCACAAGACTGCTATAAACTGCTGATGAGAAAAGTTATTTAGCAGTTTATATTTAGTAAAATAATTGCATTCCCATGTTATGCGTACTGTGGGAGACCATATATAGTGAATGCCCCGGCCTGGGTTTAGTAACACTCTAACTTTATTGGTTGCATAGGACTGACTTGGTTTCTATTGCAGAGGGGACAGAGCTGTGACAATCTGGCAGAGTTTAGCCATTTTTGACACATGGACAGGGAAAATGTGCATGCGTAGATTAAAGCTCTATGCCCTAGCTCTAGAGAGAAGTAGTACAAGCAACCAATCAGTTTGTGCTGATGAGGAGCATACTGAGAGGGGAAGAAAGCAGAGTGACAGAGAGATGAGCTCATTCACTGTGCTGTATCTCTTTCACTGCCCATTCACAGGCTAGGAGTGTGCCCGTGACAACCTGGGCTCAGAACAATTGGGTTAAATGATTGTCATTTTACTTAAGGGGCATTTTGTGGCAGTAAAGAAGCACTGTAAAGGGACAGGTCCAGTTTGATGGCTAGTATTGCAGCAAAGTGAAAGCACGTTGTGAAGGCCACTCACTAGACAGGAGGGTGAGAGGGGTTTAGTCCAGAATTCAGGTAAATTGGCTCACCTCCCAGCCAGTTCTGGGAGGGCGTCATATGACGTCTTCCTGTGATTGTGCCCACTGTGGCGCACAGGCGGTGTGCATACCTCCCAACACGCACGGATTCTGCGGGTTTTTCCCGCATGGACTACATTTTCCCGCAGTCCCGCGAGAGTGTACATTTTCCCGCACAGGTGGACGGAATTGCAGGAAGAGGAGACCGGGAGCCAGTGGATGAAACCCTGGAGGAAGGTAAGACGCCCCCGTGATCGGCGCCCCCCCCCCCCACCGGAATACAAAAATTAACCCGCGGCAGCATTCCCCCCCCTCCGCTCAACAACTGCCGATGACTTTAGCATATAAAATTAACCCCCCGTGAACAAAAATTAGACTGAATTTCCGGCGGTGGAACTTTAAAAAGTTGGGAGGTATGGGTGTGTTCTATGATCGCGTGATCAGCTGTGTCCAATCACAGCTGATCATGATGTAAACACAAGCCAGTTATCGGCATTTCTTTCCTCACTCGGTCAGTGTGAGGAGCGTCGATAGTTGGCTTGTGTAAAAGGGACATGTACATTGATCATCCGGGTACTGATTATCAGTGTCCTGATTTATCAGTGCAGTCCTAACAGTGTCCATCAGTGCTGCTTCAACAGTGCCGCCTCATCAGCGAAGAAGAAAAATGACCCATTTGCAAAATTTTATAACAAACTATGAACGTGTTTTGTTTTGTTTTTGTTTGTATTTATTCACCACTGGGTTTAAAAAAACAACCAAAAGAAAGCTCTGTTTGTGTGAAAAAATGATAAAAATGTCATATGGGTACAGTGTTGCATGACTGCACAATTGTCATTCAAAATGTGACAGCGCTGAAAGCTGACCTGGGCAGGAAGGGGGTAAAAGTGCCCAGTAGGCAAATGGTTAGTTATACAGGTTCTGAGGCTAATTTAATGCACATCAGGCACTAAGTGAGTTTAATTACCACCTTAATCAGCCATAGAACCTGTGTACTTAAAGCGGAGTTCCTACTAAAAAAAAGATATTAAAAGTCAGCAGCTACAAATACTGCAGCTGCTGACTTTTAATAATCGGATGCTTACCTGTCCCAGGGTCCAGCGATGTGGGCTTATGAAGCCCCGCTTGTCTCCCCCTCCTCTCCGCTGCGCCGGCATTGTCACTGTGGGTGCCCAGCTGTGGCGTCACAGCCGGGCACGCACTGCGCATGCGCGAGCCGCGATGCGCACCGTGACTGGCCGAGCAATCATCTGGGACCTGTGTCGTGTCCCAGATGATTGCCGAGAGGGAGGGGGGAGGGGTGAACTTCCTTCCGGTGCCCCGGGAGGAAGTGGGAGCTGGAACCCTCTAAAAAGAGGGTTTTTGCTCCCCCCCTAAAAAAAAATTACATGCAAAATGTAACATGTCAGGGGGTCACCTTCCCTTAAAGCGGAAGTTCCATTTTTGGGTGTAACTCTGCTTTAATATGTGTTCAATTTTAAAGGGATGAGGTGGCAACCTTAAATTGAGCCCCCAGATGGCAAAAAAAAAACTGACAAGGGGCTCTTATCCTTCCTCACTGTATCCAAAACGAAAAAAGATTTGCCTAAATATACTTTTTAATTTTATCAATATTTAATGTTTTATAGTGTTAGGCCTTGTTCACATGGGGCATACAAAAACCGTATGGCAGTGGAGAGCCGTGTTTACCCGCATGGAGATCCACAGGTGTTCTGGGCATCCCCATGCAGGCAGTGCCATTGCTATCAGTTGGCAGGGCCGTCTTTTCGCATGTGCACGCTGGGCAGTTGCCCGGGTGGCCCCACCTGCCCAGCGACCCCAGCCAAGCATCATTCAGATGTCACAAAGTTCGCTTCGCATTGTGCCAGTGCGGTGCAGCTTCCTCACAGAGACAGAGTGCCGTGCGATCAGTCCCGATATCAGTCAGCGACTCAGCGGCGGGCAGTTTGGGTCAGCTGTCACTGTGAAGAACCGAGCCGATGCTTTCTGTGTAGCTCCGGCTCTTCACAAGCGGAGTGATATCAAATGTACTCCGCCTGTGACAGATACAGGAAGCATCGCATATGAATTGAAAGCCAGGAGTAGGTGTCCAGATTCAGATTATAAGGAGAATCGGGAACGAAAGCGAAGTGTGCGCCTCACTAGATATGACGGATCAGAAGAGGTACTTCCTAGTAAAAGTGAAAAGTTTAAGGTGGAAACATTCCTTCCTGTTATGGACTCTCCAATTCCTGCACTGACAAAACGTGCAGAAGCTTATTCATTTTTATTCTCGTGCATGATTGTGTAGACAGGGCCCCAGTGCACTGTATTGCCCGGGGGCCTATAATGCTCTTAAGATGGCACTGTCAGTTGGGGCACAGAAACACCCATGCACATGTATGGCCTGAACATCCCCGCACCTGTACAGATGTCAGATTGGAAGCAGCAGTGTGTTTGTGCAGATGCTGGGTCCCAATTGACAGCAATGGGATTGTCTGCACTGGGATTCACGGAACATCTGTGCGTCCCTGTACAGGTGAACATGGCCCTCTATGAGCGTACGATTATATATGTCCCATGTGAAAGAGGCCTTATATGTTATATTGAACCTTATACGGGACAGATTTGTAGAAAAACTGCTGGTGGATAGCCGCCATAAACACATCTGGATAACTATCACCTAGGCCAGTGGTCTCCAAACTGCAGCCCGGGGGCCAGATGCGGACCTTTGCTTGCTTTTACCTGGCCCTTGGGGCATTATTCCCCCCACAGTCAGCAACCAATGATGGGGCACTATTCCTCTCACTGACACCAACGATGGGGCACTATTATTACCACCGATACCAATGATGGGGCACTATTCCTCCCATTGATACCACCAATGGGGTACTATTAATCCCATTGATGCCAATGATGGGGCACTATTCCTCCCATTGATACCACCAATGGGGTACTATTAATCCCATTAATACCAATGATGGGGCACTATTACTCCCCCTAATACCAATCATGGAAAATTGTTTACCCCCACTAATGCCAGGATATTTTCTACTCCCATCATCCACATTGTCCGCCCTCCTAAAGTTTGAAGGACAGTAAACTGGCCCTTTGTTTAGAAAGTTTGGAGACCCCTGACCTAGACCACAGAAAAATGAAGGCATGCATGCTGGGACTAATAGTGCATCAGAGCCATATCTGGCCTGGAAAAAGAATTGTTTGTGTGTTGATCTTTAAGCAGCAATAAACATCTCCGAGAAATCAAAGTGTCATTGTGCTGTGAGAGCTGGCTGGAGGAGGAAGTACAGTCTTTCCACTGGCAGGGAGGAGTGTTCATTGTTTGCTGTACCGAGCGGACCCAGGCAGAATGTAAGGCACAGCCTCCACTCCACACATCTGAAATCCAGTTTTACATAGCCGAGAAAACCTACAGCAGGAAGTTGGAATTGTCACTTTTACTTCTTTCCTTGTTTTTGCTCAACTTCTCCAAAAGTTAGAGAGAGATGGCCTGAGAGATGAAATCCAACTACGTGACAAGACCTTCAGGTAGGACAAGTTCCTGGGAGATCAGGGAACTTCCACCTAATGCTGGTTTTGGTAGCCGGTGGCTTCCACCTCTGGGGGGCAGTGTACTATTTTAGCCTTTAATAGTGTCAGGCCTCGTACACACGACCGATTTTCTCGAGTAAATCGGTCGTGTGTACGCTGCTATCAGGTTTCTCGTCGAGAAAACCGACAAGAAACCTCGACGAGGAAATAGAGAACCTGCTCTCTATTTTCTCGTCGAGATTCTCGTCGGCATGTTTCCCGACGAGAAAAGTGAGTGTGTGTACACTTACCTGTCCTCCCGGAAGCCCGCGCATGTTCGAAATGAATTCGACGCATGCGCGGTAGCTTCCTAGGCATACGTAGGGTATACCAAGATGGCGGCGACGGCATCGAATGTGACGAGCGCATGCTCGTCGTAGTCGATGACGTCACCGCGTACGCTCCATTCAAAGAACCGCGGGTTCTTTGAAACGAGCGTGTGTACACTCGGCCGGGACAAGTTTCTTGTCCAAGAATCTCGTCCAAAAAAACGACATGTTTTTTTCAACGAGAATCTCGGCCGTGTGTACGAGGCCTCAGTATTGGACCTTTGATGCAGGAGAAAGGAGTCCTAGAAAAGAATTGGGGACCCTAAAAATAACCGTAGTCATCCTGGTAGTCGTTTCATATCTCTTATGTGTCCAAGGTGAAGGTTTGGAAATATGGAGATTATATGCAACTTGGGGCAGGTATTTCCTTTATCATATTGAACAGGTAAGGGGGTTCCTTTGCAACCTTTTATCTGATCCCTACAATGAATATTGAAAATTAACGAAAAAAACTTTAGAATAAAATCCCATTGTGGTTTACCTATTCAATAAAAGGACATTTTTTTTTTTTTTTATAAAGTTCATAGGGTTCTTTTGACTTTCTCCAACTGTATCGGGTCATCCTCATGTAAAAATATCATCAGGACCTTCAAGTGTCTGAACATTCTTTCTATTCTAGAGGAGGAAAAAATAAGACACAGTCTAGGGTTAAACCCCATTCGTTCTTTTCAGCTGGAAACCACATTTTAAAAGGAATCTGATTACATTTCCTTATCGGAAAAAGGGATCTAGTTTTTTTTTTTTGCCCACAGTCTGATGGGATATCCACAAAATTTACTTAAAAGAAACCACAAGTCCTGCAGTGGGATGGGGAAGACTGAGAACTTGGGGCCATGATTGCGAGTTAAATTTTGTTTTGTAAATCCTTACATATACCAAATGATGGTATAAAACAATAATACAAAAATGGCCTCAGGTCATACACAGTGATTAAACAAATACTACTGTACATACGTTGTACCTGTTTATCTGCAGTCTTCTCTTCTCTACATCTGTCCAAAGTCCAGAATTTTAAAGCTTGTCTGAGCTATCGGGAAAAGGGGTTGGAGAGCTGATTGGAGGGAAGGGACACACCTTCCACAACACAGGAATGGAGCTGAGGCTGGAGATCCCTCCACTGTCACCTTTTTTCTCTTGGTGTAAGGAAAACTTGTCAGAAGTGACCCATGCTGATAGCAGAGGAATGGGGCAGCAGACAGAAATTACACTTGGTGCTCTTGAGACAAGTACACACTACAGAGGGGATATGCTTTTTTCAATGTCTGACGTTTACAATCGCTTTAATAAACATTTTTGTTTTTTCATTTTTTTTCCATTTGAACAGGTAAGGGGACCAAAAGACCCCCTTTACTGGCTCAACAAGGTAGCAGAAGGAATCCTTTTTTCTCTTACCGTCCATGGACTGACACAGCATCTTCAATCTTGACAAAGTGGGTTATGTTCCTGCTCATAGGAGAAGACTAGGCAGAATGTTAGATGTTATTCCATTACCAGAGCTGAACAGCCCCACCCAGGGGGCGGTCCCTCCGGACATAACCCTCTTACCTGCAGCCAGCAGCCTCAGTTTTTTTTCTGCCTAGCAGAGGACGTGGCTCTCTTCAGAGCCAGTCTCTTGAAGAAATATTTTATTCTTTTTTTAACTTTTATTATTTTATTTTTGTGATTCTTCTATCAGCTGTCGGCTGGGCAACAGGTTGGGTAGTTGCTATCCTCGTAGTCTTCCCAGTCCGACCATCGAGCGCGCTGATCCTCGCTCTGCGTGAGATCAGTCCCTGACATACCCCATGGCTCCAGGGGTGGCCGGTGAGCTTTTTGCTCCAGGGTCCACATACGACTGAACAGTTTTGCTGTATCTTTCACTGTGGACCGGGCCAACAGCTACTCAGTACTGCACTGTGATAGACCTGTCAGGAACACACCAGTGGGTCCCAGCTGGATGGGTAAGTACTGTTCCCCTGCCTCAGCAGGTGAGTACATGCTGTGTGTTCCTATGGTAGGGGGGTTTTCCCTGTCTCCCCCTTGTTTTTTGCTACTCTGTCACCTACTGGCGATGCGCTGACTGGGGGTCACTCTGTGCCAGTGGGGGTACATAGGGGTCTGCGTTAAGGTGTGGGGTGCTTTCTGTGTCAGCATGGGGCTTGCGCGCCTTTCGGCGCCATGTTTTTACTATGCTTCGATTTGCATTGTAAACCGCATTGGCGGCCATCTTGCTGTAGCCGCGCTGTGGCGCACTTGTAATTGCGGCGGCCATTTTCTTGAAGCCGCGCGCTCTTTTGTGCTGGTTTGGCCTCTATCACTGACTGGAACGGTGCGATTCTCCACAGTCTCCTCACTGTTCACTCGCGCTGAGGAGCAGGACACAGGCAGCGGAACCGAGCGGTCCTAGCTGGGTTGGTGAGTCCCCTAAATAACCCCCCACAGTCAGTGCAGCCGGAGGGTGGACTTTTTCTCTCATTTATTGACAAAGTCTCAGAGGGTGGTGGTATCGTGGAGTTCGTGTCACCTGCTTCCCCATTCATGTCAGAAGCAACTGGCAGTGCTACTGCACCTGCGGTCCCTATGGACCAGTTGTCGGCAGTCCTGGAATCATTTGTTGCCAGGATGGAAGCTGCATGCGAGTGCAAGGGAGCTATAAAGCGCCCTCTCCCCCCACCATCTCCAGGGGAGTGCTCTGATTCGGATATGGGCCTTGCTGTGGCACAGGACCCTAGCTCTGAATTTTTGGATATTTTTGACCAGGACATTCCTTGTGAGGAAGACTCCTTATCTGGGTCAGTACATGACAGGACACTTGTTAGTGAACTCATTGATGCTGTGAGGGACACTCTCAAGCTGGATTCTGCGGCTGAGGAGCCCCTGGTGGAGTCAGTCTCCTTTTTTGGTTCTTTTCAAGCTAATCCTTCTAAAAAGGTTTTTCCCTATACACCTTTTTTTGACAGATTCATAGACCAGGTTTGGGACAAACCGCAGAAGACCTTTGCTGTCTCGCAGCATCTGGCGGTTAGGTACCCCTTTTGAGGACAGCCTGATTAAAAAATGGGCCTCTCCTCCAGTGGTCGACCCCCAGTCGCCCGGTTGAATAAAGCCACGACTCTCCCGGTTGAGGGGACCCCTGCTTTTAAGGACTCTACTGATAGGAGGTCAGAGGTGGTGAGCAGAGCCATGTTCACCATGCTGGGATCCGTGTTGTGTCCTCTTGTAGCGGCGACCCTGGTGTCTCAGACACTCATGGAATGGGCGAAGATTATGCACCAGACTGTGCAGGAGCATAATCTTCCTCCGGAATGCATTACACTGGCAGACCAAATGGTACAGGGCCTTGTGTATGTGTGCGATGCCACTATGGACCTTGCCCCCCTAATTTCTAGGGCCTCAGTGTCTGCGGTGGTTTTGCGTCGCCTAATCTGGTTAAAATGCTGGTCTGCTGACCTGGCCTCTAAGAAGCGCCTGACGGATTTGCCTTTCAAGGGCGGAAGGCTATTTGGTGCTTCCCTGGATGACATCATTAAAAATATCACAGGAGGTAAGAGCTCCATCGGACAATTGTTGTCGAAATTTCCAACAACAAATGTTGACTGTGCATGCTCTCAAATGGTCTGACAACAAATGTGTTCTGTTGGATTATCCGATCGTGTGGACACAATTCCGTTGGACTAAAATCTAAAGTACAAACACGCATGCTCCGAACCAATGCTAAACATTAGACAACAATAGCAGAAGTTGACCAAAGGGTGGCGGTAAAGAGCTGAAAAACCAGGTAGTTTGGTGTATGTTGGCTGAAAATGTTCTGCCATCTGTATGCAGAACAAGTTCACGGACAACGCCCTTTGGACAAAAATCGACGGATTTGTCTGATGGAAGTTCGATCGTGTGTATGAGGCTTTATGTTACTTTGGGGTAAATCGTTGCTGGGAACAATCTACTGTTGGAGAGGTATATTGTTGCTGGCTGCTGGAAGATCTACTGTTGCTGTGGGTCTGTCTGTTCCTGGAATGGATTTATTGTTGCTGGGGGATCCATTGTTGCTAGATGGTCTATTATTAATGCTGGCTGTTGAAAGATCTATTGTTCATGGAAGTACATTGTTCCAGTGGAGGATTTATTGTTGTTGGGGGCATTTTTTTTATGGGGGAACTATTGTTGCTATGGGGGGGGCTATTTCCTTTTTTTTCCTTGTAATGAACACATTCCATTCAAATTACTGAGCACCATAAAATGATACTTTGCTCTGTTTTTTCTAAAAGGAGTGGTACTGGGAGGTGGGTAGAGGGTGGAACCATGGGACCGTACTTGGAGGCAGGAAAGGGGGAGTACCTGCACCTGTTCTCTCAGAAAATAAGCCCTGGTCAGAGGTAATTGTTTATAACAGGCTGAGGTCACATTCATACCTTGTTCCTGGAAATGAGCAAAAAATTGTAATCAATTAAATGGGCTGCCCTGTGCTGTTGTGCAGAAAGCGTACAAAAAAGAAACGGGTTGCGAAGGTGTGAATGCAACCTAAATCCCTTGCTAACACAATCTCCCAAGTAGGCTAATTTATATCAAAACAAGCTTTCCTTGTAGTTTTCTCATTTGTAGAATGGACACCTAGTATTTTATATGATCCTGCTTGATTCTTCATGTTAGTTGAGCTGTTTAAGCTGCACAACATGTTCCTAGACAAAAATATTACATACAGTGAGCTTATTTCCTGAAATACAGGTTGGTGTGTACAAAAGGGATGATATTCTTTCAAAAATCTGTAGATGTTCTGTAAAGTTGACAGAGTTTGAATTGAATGGTATTTGGATGACATCTGTTGTGTTTTTTGAACAGTAGCTGTTGTCCTCACACAGATTGTTTCAGGCAGTCTGAATCAGCAGCACTTCGAGTTTGAACCCGGGGAATATAATCAAAGATCTAGGCTGGACTGAGCCAGCCTCTTAATGCCCCATTCTACTCTACTGCAGCCCTTCGCCCCATTCCCACCGCCATGTTGAGTTTTTTGAGCCCCAAACCTCTTTTTGAGTACCCTGCCGGAGGTCCTGACTCCTACCCCTGCCGAGTGCTTCCAATAGCAAGCCTCTTGCCATGAGCCCCATTTTGGCTGAAGAGATTGGTTCACACAGCCGGTGAGCCAATGAAGAGAGAGTGGGGGGTTGGGCCGAGACCACGCTCCCTGTGTGGGGAATGGACAATGACAAAAAACTGACTACGCTAGCAATCCATCCTAGCGTGGTCAGTTTGCATTCTCCGTCATGCCACACTCAGACACAGGCAGGCTGTGCAAGCGCACAAGCGGCCTGTATCTTCTGTGGTCTGTGTATGGCCACGCCTCCCACCCATCCCTCCGCTGTGGATTGACAGCGAGTTCCGCTGCCAGCCTTGCTGTGGATAGCTGCAAGTCCTCTGAGGGAAGTGACCTTATGCCACTGTGTATGTTTTTGTGTTTTATATTCTTGGAAATGCTGATACTCGCCATACATTCAGGCAATGAAGTAGATGCTTACCAATTTGGAAACGCTCACCCGCAAGTCCGTGATCTGCTAAGCAAGGGAAAGTGATCACATGACCTGCACATGAAATCACTGATTAAGGTAAAACAGCATTATTTGCACAATTACAGATATGGATTGTGTATACCAACACATTTACCTATTTATTTATAGAAAAACGATAACTTGCCTTTCCAAGCACTGTATTATATTAGATTTCAGTTGCCTTCAGTTCCACAATCTAATGATCGTTTTTTCTCCAAACAGGAATGTTGAAAAATTCTCATTCACTCAGTGCATACATATAGCCAATCTGCTGCAGCACTGATCAGTATATTATGACAGTGGAGGAGTCCCTGCTATCGGAATACATATAGGGCAATAGGGCATTGGGGAGGATACCTCCAACCTCCTCGATAGTGTAAATGAGGGAATCCGTTCTCTTTTTTTTTTTTTTTTTTTTTTTTTTATCAGCGTGCTGGCTGATTTAAAAAAAAAAAAAAAAAAGATTTGTATTTTGCCCCAACAGTATGCCCTGTGCTGGGAGAAGAAAATCAAGGTTTTATTTGTGTTTTAGGAGCAAGAAGAAGGGTGGGTTCCTAGTTCTGACAATGGGGTTGATTTACTAAAACTGGAGAGTGCAAAATCTGGTAAAATTCTGCATAGTAACCAATCGGCTTCCAGGCTTTTTGTTAAAGCTTCATTGAACAAGCTGACGTTAGAAGCTGATTGGCTTCAGTGCACAGCTGGACCAGATTTTGGACTTTTTTCGTTTTAGTAAATCAACCCCACTGTGCCATCACTGACGGCTCTCTGTCTTGACTAATAGCCCGTACACACAATCCGACAATCGGAAGACAAATACCGCTTTCGAAGCGATCGTACGATAATCGGATTATTAGTACACAGCTTTCGAGAGCCAAGCACGTTCATCTGATATTTTATCCGATCTGACAAATCCCCCAAATTTTCTTGTACGATTTTCATTTAATCAGTACAGTTGTTTCCATTTTCGATATGTGACTAGCATGCAAAAAAACTGTTTCATGTGTATGGGTCTGAATCACACACGGTTCACACTCAGATCTGCGAACTGCTGCAGGTGTCAATGTAAAGTTAATGACACCCCCAGATCAGATCGCAGTGCGAACTGTGGAAGGTACAGGAATAGGATCGCATGGATGTGAACACCAATGCAATCCCATTCCAGTGCGGACCAAAAAAAGGGTCCTGTACCATTTTGATCCAAATGCAATGCAAATTCAGCCATACAAACTGTATGGCTGAATTTGCATCGCACAGACATCGCATGTGATCTGCACAGCAATGCAGTGTGACCTTCTGTGTTCCCACCAGTGCGAACACAGCCTGACCGGATCCACTCCGATGCTGAATCCTGATCATGTGATCACTGAGACAGCCAATCATAATGATCACATGGGTTAATTTACAAACAAGTCCTCCAGATGAAATGTCTTTGTGCCTAAGCCCAGGTTCACACTGGGCTGCGGGAATGAAGCCGTGCGAGTTCAGCTGAACTTGCACGATTTCACTCTCGCTGGCAGTCCCGATTTCAGCCGCGATTACAAAGACATCTGACACAGATGTCAATGTTAATCGTGGCCGAAATCGCAAAAAGTAGTACAGAAAAGTCGCACCGATTAGGACGGTGCCATTGCCCGCAATTTGTGGCAAATATCGCCGATTTGACATGCGATTTGACATGTCAAATCGCACCATTGAGAACCAGGGCTCATACAGAGAGAGGCACTGTGATGGCAGAAAACGGCAGGCTGTAGAATTTAAACAAAATTACTAAAACAAATGCATTTCAATAGTTATTTGAGGCTTACATCAGATGCCATTGGCTGCATTGTTAAATGCATGCACAGTAAAATCAATGTTTTCTAATCACACTAGTTGACACCATTGCATTCAGTTTCAGTGCTTTCATGCAATTTTTTTTTTTTTGCACCACAACATGCACAAACGTGAGGTAAAAAAATGTATGCATATGAAATTCTGATTTTTGTAGTGAAGGAAAAAAAAAAAAGTATGTGAACAGAATGATGCAAGGGGGTGGAAATAGACACATAGTCTATGAGGGTGTCAAGACCTAAACTGCATATTGCCACTTCTCTGTTCACAAGGAAAAAATGTAAAACAAAAGATGTATATATTTAGTAAATAAAGTAAATAATTTTTCTTTTTAAAACCATATATTGTTCTTCCGTTAGAAAAAGCATCAATACCAGCTACAATGGTTTCCATAGATTTTCATTCAGGGCTTCTCAGTGCTTGCTGACAGTGAGCAAAGGTTAGACCGTGTTGCTTATCTTCCTGTTATATTCTTCAATCGAACTGTTAGATGCTGAATTATTAATGCAGACCTGAGATGTCTAGAAGACTGTAAAAAAACAAACAGAAAAAAACTCTTTAAAAAATCTGTTTTTGTAAGGCTTATGTTTATCTGAAGTAATTTTCAACAGCTGCTGCCTGCTAATATCATGCAAATATTGCTTGTGGCTTATTAAATTAGGGAAAGAGCTATGTACAGAATGAAGATCCTTCAATTTTAGCAAAATGGTCAGAATAATGAAAGTTTAATTTTGGTTTATATTGGTCACAGCAGGTTGTATAGCCAGTACCAGCCTGTATATACCCATTCATTATCAGGCCTTTATTTTTCTGAAGTCTGGAGGAAAGAAAGGAAAGGTGAGACATGGCTGAAACCTGTACCACCTTCTCGCCCAGCCTATAGCAAAATGACGGCCAGGCTGTGGCTCTCCCGTCTCACGGTAAAGAGCCTATGACATAGGCTCTGTACCATGTGATCAGCTGTGTCCAATCACAGCTGATCACAGCGTGAGGAAGTGACAGTTATCTGCATTCCTCTCCTCATGCTGTCCGATAAGCAGCTCTGCTGATGGGGGGGGGTTCTGCACTGATAATCAGTGCAGTGATTATAAGTGCAACACCATCAGTGATGCCCACCAGTGGTGCCCATCAGTGATGCCAGTCTGTGCCACCTATCAGTGCTGCCTATGAATGCTGCATATTAGTGCTGGCTCATCAGTGACCATTAGTGAAGGAGAAAACTTATTTATAAAATTCTAAATTAGAAACAAAGAAAACCTTTTTTTTATTTTTCCCCCAAAAAAATCCAAAAAAGCTCCATCTGTCTCGAAAAAATTGTAAAATTTTTGTTTGGGTACAACGTTGCATGACTGCGCAATTGTCATTTAAAGTGCAACAGCACTGAAAGCTGAAAATTGGCCTGGGCAGAGCGGACTTCAGACCGCTTTCCGCTGAAAACGGGTCACAGGAGTGCAAAACTAATTGCACTCCTGTGACCCAGAGGAAAAGCCCAGCCCAAAAAGCTCAGGCTGGACTTCTTCTTTAAGCTTTTTTAAACTCTTTGGGGCACTAGCTCCTCTCAAAAAAAAAAACATTTTTTCTGCTTGTAGGGGCATAGCCTGAAATAGCCAAAGTGTGCATGGGCACTCTGGCTAACATGGAGGGGAGTTTCTAGGCAGAAAAAATTTGAGTTTAAAAGAGCTTAAGCTTCTTTGAGCTCCTTTTGAGCTGCAGTGTACATGAGCCCTAATGATCTTTCATTGGCAGAATACACACATAGAATGACTTGGCATTGGCTTTATAACTGGGCACTAGGGATGAGCCAAACACCCGCTGGTTCGGTTTGCACCAGAACCTGCGAACGGACCGAAAGTTCACGCGAACTTTAGAACCCCGTTAAAGTCTAAGGGACTCGAACTTTTGGAATCAAAAGTGCTAATTTTAAAGGCTAATATGCAAGTTATTGTCCTAAAAAGGGTTTGGGGACTCGGGTCCTGCCCTAGGGGACATGTATCAATGCACAAAAAGTTTTAAAAACTGAAGTTTTTTCGGGAGCAGTGATTTTAATGATGCTTAAAGTGAACGTGTTTCCCGTGTTTAGAACTGTCCCTGCGCAAAATGACATTTCTAAAGGAAAAAAAGTCATTTAAAACTGCTTGCGGCTTTAAAGTAATGTGTGGTCCTGGCAATGTGGATGAAAATCATTAAGAAAATCGGCATGGGTACCCCCCTCCCCAGCCCATTTGTCTTCAGGTAGCTTTAGATGCACACTGTGCAAAGGACACAGTACACTAACTGAAAATACTGCAGCTCCCAGCCTGTGGTATTAGTAGAACACCAGCAGTTGTATTCAGGTAAGCTTTAGGTGCACACTGTGCAAAGGACACTAAATCAAAATACTGCAGCTCCCTGCCTGTATTAGTATGAGAACACCAGCAATTGTATTCAGGTAAGCTTTAGGTGCACACTGTGCAAAGGACACAGTACACTAAGTGAAAATACTGCAGCTAGCACAATCGCCTGCCTGCCTGTCAGTATAATAGGAAGAGAATAACAGGAAGGGATCCAGCTAAACTGAATACAGTGTATAAATATATATACACAACACCTAGGATGCATATATATTCCCTTACACACTGTAACTGCAGCTAACTGACTCGCCTGCCTGCTCTATCTAACTCAAATTAAATTACACTATCTCTCTCTTTCTCTGTCTGTCTTTAACCACCGCCGCAACACACTACACAAGGCCGCCACACAGGCGGCCTTATATAGTGTGGGGCGTGTACTAAACCCCCTGAGACATAATCGACCAAAGCCACCCTGGCTTTGGCCAATTATGGCTCTCCGTTTTTTCCGCGCTGTGATTGGCCAAAGCATGTGGGTCATAGTGCATGCTTGGCCAATCATCAGCCAGCAATGCACTGCGAAGCTGCAGTGAATTATGGGCAGTGACACGCCACTCGAATTTGACGCGAACGGCCCATAATGTTCGAAATTCGGAGAACGGCCGAACAGACTATGTTCGAGTCGAACATGAGTTCGACTCGAACTCGAAGCTTATCCCTACTGGGCACCAGAGGGATGTGAAATTTCTCTTATTGCAGAGTGGTGTGTCGCCTTATATTTATTTACAGTACAGAGGGTGAATATTAATATGGATGTGTCTTCAATATTGACTTTATTTCCCCTTATAAAGGAATGTGTAGTCTTTTCAGTGTTTTTTAGATAAACGTGAAAAAGATCAGCCTGTATGTGTACATATCTATCATTTTTTTAAAGTTTTGTTACAATGTATAATGTTAGATCTTCAGATGGACAGTTCTATCTGTTCATTACATACTCTGCTTTCTGCTTTGCAGTGTAATATAATGGTATAACGCTCCTTCTCGCAATGCATGCAGGTCTGTGTCTGAGCCGATGCACTGATAACAATGCACTACCTGCATGTCCGATTTCTTGAGAGAGAGGGAGTAATGTTAGCCATACATGCATAGTGTTCTCCATCCATGCTTTACAGCATGGATTGAGGGATCTCCCATGCTTACTATTGTATTCAGACAGCTGCAGTGTCTGTGGCTGTCTAAATACCTGAACAGTGACTGGGAGGCTAAACAAGAGAAAATCAATAGATTCCTCCATCCATGCTAAACATTGTGAATGGAGGAATTTACACGGCCAGCTGTATCTCATTGGAAGAAGTCCACTGTTCTGAAATCTTTCCACCCAACTTTCCCTGAAGTTTGTAGAGTGGGGGGTGCTAATAGGAATGGAGTTGGTTGGTCAATTCAACAGGAATGGACTGAATTTTGGGCCTTGTATGAAACAGCTACTGTACTGAGAAATCTCTGTAGAGGCTAATCTACAGATCATGTATACAGTATGTAAATCAATACTTTCTGTGCCCTCTGATTTATCTTATTGATTAGATTGTTCCCAGTTATTTCTGAGGACTACAGTAACCCCCCCCCCCCCTATATGTTATAGAGAAGATGAGAGCGGGAGGTGTACTAGAGTCCCATCCTTTGGTGAAAATACTGTTCCTCCTTCATAGAGTACAGTGCACTTTGTCAGCATGGGAAAGGCAGTACATTACTGGCAGGATCAGCAGGGGAAAATAAATGGGAAGGGGGCCTAAAAATAATGCAGCCACCACATCTAAGGACTGGTAAGCTTTATATTCTTCAATTTTTTTTCTTCAGTTTAGATGCCCTTTAAAGTGGTTGTAAACTCTGTTACACCACTTGTACCTAGAGGTAAGCCTATAATAAGGCTTATAATAAGTCTTATCTGTAGGTACTGTAACTACCGGTATCTCCTAAAAGAGAAAACAGTTTAGGAGATATTCACTGTATACGCTGCTGCCGATGTCATTGGCACATGCGCACTAAAGAAACGGCCCGCTGGTGCGGTTTCTGCAGGACCCGTGCCGTGACCAGCGGCTCCCGCGCGCATGTGTCATTGCGGCTTCGGCTATTCACAGCTCTGGAGCCTGCGAACCTGGAAGTAACTCCAGTGAAAGATGACGACCGTGGGAGTGGAGTGCGGGCAGCACTGCGAGGTATCGTTCTAAGGTAAGCATCTCATAACAAGCTAGTATGTGATGCATACTAGCTCATTATGCCTTTGTCTTGCAGGTTTGTTTTTTTCTGGAGGTTTACAACCTCTTTAAGGCTTCTTTTTTTTTTTTTTTTCATAATAAACATGTCATGCTCGCCTGTTCTGCACAGTGGTTTTGCACAGAGCAGCCCGGTTCCTCCTCTTTTCCTTGCTGTAGGGGCACTCATGCAGGATCACTCCTGAGCCACTGCTGCGTGTGTCCATTCACACACAGAGCTTCAGCTCGGCCCCACCCCCTCTTTCCTCATTGGCTCACTGGTTGTGATTGACAGCAGCCTCAGCCAATTAGGAGTGAGAGTCCCTGGAGAGCTAAGGCTCTCGTGCACATCGTTGGATCGCAATAGGGCTCAGGTATTGAGAGGGCTGGGGGGCCTGCTGCACAAAGGTTTCAGGATTAGGTTAGGGCAGTGGTTCTCAACCTCAGTCCTCAAGTACCCCCAACAGGCCATGTTTGCAGGTTTTCCTTTATCTTGCACAGGTGCTTTAAACCAATCGGCCAATAGCTTTGTATTTTTGACAGCTATTTGATCTACGAGAAATTCCCAAAACATCGCCTGTTGGGGGTACTTGAGGACTGAGGTTGAGAACCACTGGGTTAGGGGATAAGTGCTGGGTAAGCTAGTTTGGAACCCAAGTTACTTTTTCTCATTGGTGAGTGGTAGCTTAAGGCCGGCCATACAGTAGTTTTTGGAACAATCGTTCGATTTTCTAATGGTTAATGGGGTAAAATCGCCAATTGTTTTCAACCATAGTGACAAGGTAAATCGAAAGAGAATTATAGAAGATTGTACTTGAACAACAAAATTCTAATTATGAATTTGGGGTATAAAGGTCATTTTTCTTCAGTAATGAAAGATCCATTGTTTCGCACTGTCAAATTTTCGACCTACTTAGCAGGAAGAACAGAAATGTTTTAAACTGTTTCTGGTCAACATTACGTGAAGAGCATCTCTTTATATTTTTGTGTCTTCAGCAAACTGACTTCAAAGTGATTATATTTAGCTGCTAAAACATTTTCCTAGTCCAGCTGTGCAGGAAACTCCGATCTTATATAGTGACCCCACCAATGCAAGTCAGCGAGCTGTGCATGGATGAGATTACTGCACTGTGTATTCTGCCCATTCAACACCATCACATCTTCAGAACCAAAAGATAAAATAGACATGTCTCTGAAGGGAATGGGAAGCTGCTATTTAGCTGGAATGATATATTTTCCCTGACGCTAGCAGTTCTTATACACTTTATATGTAGTTGTCTTGTTAATGGAATTTAGCATGCTGTGCTCCTCTGTTGCACTTCTGTGTAAAAGAAGATATAAGCATTTTTACCTCTTTAGGAATTTAATAGGGCTGTTACTGATTAAAATTTTCGTGTTCGATTCATCAATTTTTTTTTAAGTCGATTAATCGACTAATTTCGATTAATTATAACGCATCATGCAAGCAGAAAAACAGTCGGTTAGCACGGACCAAAGACTTCCTTCACGTCTCCTTATTACTCGGCATGGGCACGGGACCATAAGTATAAAGAAAAGATCTAAGTGCTCACTGTATAACATTAAAAATGTATTAATGTGTTTAACACGAACTACTCACATAAAAACGATAGAATACAGCATGTATCATATGTCCGTATCTCTTCCAAGGACAGCAGCGGGTGACGTCATACGCAGATCCTCCCCCGTACGCGTTACGTTCCTTAGAACTTCCTCAGTGGAGCAGAGCTACGGCGTCACCCGACAGACTACTTATAGAGAACCGCCGCCATAGCTACGGCTGAAGCCCGACACAGCGAGGCACTCCTGAGATGTCACACATGAACCTACTGCAGCGCGCCGCGGTCATAGCAACAGCAGACACCACGCCGGATGACACAAATCCACAGCTTATCAGCCAATAGGACAAAATATACACTGTCCAGGCTGTCCGGTGACATCACGGACATAGACGTCACCAGACTCCTCCCCCCTTCCCTTTGTTAGCAGATGGAGGCACTTGGGGAAGGGGGGAGGATTCCGGTGACGTCGATGTCCGTGACGTCACCGGATCTCCGACGGAACTCCGTGAAGACCCGGAAGCCGGCGAAGAGGTTAGTACCGATCAAAAGAATTTTGATCGATCAAAAAAATTAAAGATTAATCGAGGAATTAATCTTTAATTTCCACAGCCCTAGAATTTAATGAGCACAGTGAATGTCAGTGGTGTGTAGCAAGCCCTGGTGATCCGTCAGATTGGTTTACAGAACAGTCAGAAAAGTGAATGGTGATGGTTTGAATTTTGATTGATTGCTGCTAGATCTGCCAAAATTCAAGCCATGGGTGGCCTTCTTAGTAGCACCCAGTTAGGCAAAAGACAATTTAGAAATTAAGGTGGAAAATTATCAGTTGAACAGTGACTGCATTCTATCAGATGCAGTCACTGTTCAAGTATTCAGAACAGTGTGCTGAAGTTGTCTGAACACCATAGCCAGCCATGCAGATTCCTCCATCTATGCTAAATCTATTAATTTTCACTTCTTTAGCCTGCAGTCTGAACGAGAGAAATCTAAAAGTGTATTGCTAGCCTAAAGCTGCCCATACATGGTTAAATTTTAGTTTTTATGGAAATCCAAAGAAATCTTTAGTCAGAATTTTTTTTCCCATCCATCCATCCATTTCATTTGAAAGCCCTTAGGCCTCATGTACACTGCTGCTGGTAAACGGACGTTTAGGAGCAGTTGGGCATTTTTTTCAGCTTCCCCTGAACTCTCCTCTGTTATCTTATCAGTACATGTACACGGGGTCGTTTATAGTCGTTTCTAGACAGAGTTTAAAAGCATTTTTTGGAACGCAAAAAAATGCGTTCAGGACCGATGTTCATAGGCATTTGAAATGCCAAATGCCTGTAACTCACGTTTAGCAGCGTTTCGTTTACAGACGTTTTTCATTTAAGACATTTTTTATTTATTTTTTAAACGCTAAACGTGGCATGTAAACGCGGCTAAACTGATGTTTTTAAATGTCGGATTCTAGCTGTCAAGTTAAATCGTTCAGGAGAGTTTAAATAAAGTCCCATGTACATGAAGCCTAAAATTTATGTGCAGACTTCCTATTTCAATGGAATACCAAACTTGAAAAGGTTTCATTACAATATGTACAATTTTTCCCCAAACAAAAACAACATTCACATTTAAAGTGGTTGTAAACCCTCATGGAGAACTTACACCTACAGGTAAGCCTAGATTAGGGCTTACTTGTAGGTGCTTGCAATATCTCTGAGACCTACACGGTCTCTGAGATATTTGCAATTTCCCCGAGCGACGCCTTCAACGCCGCATGTGCCGTCTTGAAAGGGCACGCTGTGCCGTTTCAAGCCGGGGTCATGCCGTTAAAGGCAGCTCCTGCGCGCATGCGCGGGAGTGACGTCACGCGACTCCGGCCAGTCACAGAGCCGGAGTTCGCGGCCCCCGGAAGAAGAGGGGTGAAGAATGGATGCTCGCTGCCATGGAGGAAGACGGTGACATCGCAGGCTTATTCTGCAGGTAAGTGTAACATAATGGGCTACTATGCGATGCATAGTAGCCCATTATGCTTTACCTTTGCAGGGAGACATAGAGGAAGTAAAACCCATCAGGGTTTACTTCCTCTTTAAGAATGTTGTTTATTTGAGAATATTTTCCTTACTGCGCCTTCGAAGGTTCTCCTCACTACGGTTGAATTTGATCCTCGATTTTGAAATCCCCTAAGAATTTGAAATTTTTTGTTTTCGGCAACATTTGTTCAATTTCTTTTTTAACAAAATTTTACTGGTTTACTTTACTTGGTGGTACTATTGGTGGCTTTACTTTTAAGTCCGAACCTTTTTCTACAATGGTACACAACCAGTATGATTGCTGGCCAAACAAAGTCCCTCGTATTAGGATTTTCCCCTTCCACCCTAGCTGGCTATGGACCTTTCAGTAACATTACAACTCTGCGTGATTTAATTCATGACATGTATTTTCTTCCACTCAAGCTGGTCTATAAAATCCTTCATACCAGGACTCTCCCCTTCTACCATAGCTGGATAATAATAATATCCCTCACCAGCGTTCTATCTTTTCTTTCTGTTCCTTTTGTGTTTCCCTATAAAAAAAGTTAAAGTGATCTCATAAATATGCATATTGACACTAAAACCTGCATGCTCATTCTATATATACAAACTCGGAGAAAAAAAAAAACTTACTATGGGGTTACATTCCTTTTAAAGTGGAACTAAACTATGTGATGCTTGCCCATCTTTCAACAGTCTTAAGATTCTGCGCTGGCACCTTTTACCCAACTTCCAAGTGCAGGGCTGTGGACATCTTGACTGGGGCAGGATTATCACTCACAATATAAATGAAAGTTAGGAAACGCCAACCCTGCCAGATGTGCTGGCAGCCTCAGCGTTTCAAGGGCCACTTTAGGGGGATGGTTCTGTACTTCTAGAGAAAATAGCAGAAGGCGGCATTGTCAAAGAAAGTACTGTGATCTCTGTAAAAGTTAATTCTTGGGATACACACATCGATCATGAAAAAATGCACCCAATTCTATATCCACTTTAAGGGTTAGGGTCAAGGGTTACTTTAAAGAGTAACTAGTACTTAGTCAATTCTTCTTTTAATAGGTGTGTAACACATGCAATAGGTTTTTGTGTCCAATTTTATGAAGTCATAACTTCTGAGCTAGAAACAACCATGTTGATTTTCAGGAGCCCTAAATGAAAGTACTATATACAAAAAGCAAAATAGGCAATTGATTGCCTAGACTAAGTAAATAAACTCTACCACAAATTGCTGTTCGATTCCAGCTATCCGAACAATTGTCTGAGGTGGAGTTTCTGGAATGTTTTCCTGATTCTTCATCCAGTCATCTGAACTGAAATGAACCTCTTGTTGAAGGCCAAGAACAAGTATTCACATGGGTAATGAAGACAAAAATGTAACTGAATTCTCTCATCCTCCATTAGGTTTAAAAATTTGTGAGGTCACAAATAATTTTGTTATCCATACTACCTGGATGCATTAAAGCTGCCAAAAGGTATGCGTATACCGGGGATATGCAATTAGCGGACCTCCAGCTGTTGCAGAACTACGATTCCCATGAGGCATAGCAAGACTCTGACAGCCACAATCAGGACACCCAGAGTCAGAGGCATGATGGGACGTGTAGTTTTGCAACAGCTGGAGGTCCGCTAATTGCATATCCCTGGCGTATACTTTGCCATTTTTTTAACAGCAGCTAGAGCTGTTATTTTCCATCATTGGAGATCTCCCCAGATACCAACCATAACTGAATGGGTGCTAGAATTGGATTCAATCATGGACTTAGAGCACCTTTTAACAGTAGAGCATGACAGGTTAGAGAGCCATACTACTACCTGGGCCTCCTGGACCTTATTTCCCAATTCATGGGAGTTTCCAGGCATGTCATCCTCTTGCCCTTTCTCTTCCTTTCCATAATATTCTCCTATATTCTTTTTTTTCTTTTCCTGAACCTTTATTTTTCTTACCTTGTCCATACTGCTAGTTACTACCCTTTATTGTATCCTACCTGACTTCAGTCTTCTCTTGCCTACAAGATTCTGCGGTACCAGTTTTCTACCTTTCTTTTTTACGATAAGAGTGACGGTAATCTTTGAGTCACATAATTATATTTTTTCCTCTCAGCATTGTATAGTAGACACTTGTTCTATGAATCTGTAGAATGATATGTGATAATATCATATGGTTTCTAAATATCAGTAACGTGTTCATTTGAGGTCAACTTGTCAACATTGATCTATATGTTCCAGCACTCTCTCAATATGCATATCAACATTGTATGCTAATGTTGAAATACAAAAGATAAGTGAACACTATGCACTCTGTATCTTCTGTTTTGTAGATGTAGGCTGTGTCAGAAGATGGTGGACCCCTTGTATCACTAGGGATGGCAGCCAACTAACAGGCAGGATAAATGCTAGAGCGGTGTAAGTCCTTAAGCAGGCCACACACACGGTCGAATTTCGAACAAATTTTCTTAAAAAAAAAAACAAAAGTTGTTTTTTTGTGATCCGATGATGCCACCATTGATTTTCTAAATTTAGCCGACCAAGCCTTCATGTTGCTACAGAAAATAATTTTCGTGGCCGGGAATCTTCTTTTCTCTCCCGGAATTTTCTTTTCTTGCACATGCGCAATTACATTTCTCGCACGATTCTCCCATCATTGATTAGAAAATCGTTTGTTTTTCCAAAAATTTCCAACATGTCTGATTCCTCATGTAGCGGGTATGTACTTTCCCGGGTGTAAATTTGAACTTGACGGAGACATTGGTGATGTGTAATTCCCTGCAGCCCACCAGGTGGCGCTGTTGTCCTGGGCTGGCGTTGAATCATTGCTGTGTGTCGTGCCTCCTTTTTGTCCTCCCTCGGCAGCGGTATGGTGGGGCGGGGAACCCGCCGTGCTTGCTGGGAGAGGGTATAAAGGGGCCGGCCATCTTTGTCACGGGGGAGTCCAAGGCACCTTCAGCCTGTGGACGGTGGTTCGTGTCGTTTCTCTAGGCGGGCCTAGGCCTAGAGGACAGCCGGAGGTCGTGTTCCATCCCAGGCACCTTTAGCCTGGGGTGAGGTACTCAGATGGAGGTCTGGAGCTCAGTGCCCAACACTGAGTTCTGCGAGGGAAGGAGATCCTAGGGAACCCCGGGAGTGGGTACCCGAATCCGGAAGGCGTAATGGACCGGGGGGAGCTCCTCACTCGAAGACCTGGTGCGGCATATTGCCAGTGACGGGTGAGCCTCTCTTTCCCCCCTCGCTCGGAGACCGCAGTCCACTTTCAGGGAGGAAAGTGGAGAACACATTGTGTCTGGGCCTATTCGCATCCACACCTCCTTTTCTGTTCTGTTTCTACCAAGGGAGTTCAACTGATTGTGTTCATTCAAGAAGAATAAAGGAGTGTTGAACTTTAATGGTGTGGGGCCCATTCCTGACAGACATTGTTCAAGGTAACTTGGTGGAGGCTCCAGGTGCACAACACTGACCCGAAGGTAAAAGAACTTTGCTTATATCACACTGACACCTGTGGTGAAAGCCAGGCGTGGTGTTCCCGCTCCCTTCCCCTCTGAAGGGTACCCCTAGACAAGAGACAGACGAGCTGAAGGAAGAGAGGGGAGTGAGGAGGGCGCTACACTCAAATTTGATTGACGCACGAAAATCGGCTGTTACTGCAGCCCACTAACGGTGCGAAATTTGTACGAAAATTCTTGGATACTATTTTCGAAAGAAAATTATTTCGAAATTCGAACCGTGTATGGCCGGCATTAGACAGGTGGCAAGAGCAAACAGCGGCAGAGTCAGCTGGTCTAACAGTTGGATGTTCAGATCAGGCACAGACAAACTAAACCTGAACTGTTCCAGACAGGTAGACAGAGCACAGCTAATAGAGGTAACAGGCCAATGATCAGCATAATCACAGACAAGCAGTGTACAAACAGTCCAAACAATTCAGACTATGAACAGTCATACAGACCTCTATCCGGGGCATGAGAAGATAGACTAACCTATTAATCAGGCACAGAGTTAATGTCCAGCAGTCTACTTAAATTTTCCGGATTAGGGTGGTGCTGCAGAGCAGGCTGCAATGCTGTGTAACAACCAACAGGTGGTGAAGGCTCCAGGCTGATCATTACACAAGCAGCTGAAGTTGTATGGAAATCTTAATAATACTCTTATTACAATCCAGGAGGTTACCTGGAGTAACTGAAAGCATGTATATGCATTTTATCATTTTAATGTCTATTGGATCTGGTGAGTGTAAATCCTAAGAGAAACACCATCATGGAGAACGTAAATAATTGCTTGCACATGAAGAAGAGATCCTTAACTGTGTTTGGAACCCGTAAATAAACAGAAGACCAGATTAAAAAGTCGAATTTATAAAGTGTTTTCTGCACACATTTTTGCATGGTTATGTTTGCACTATTTGAACCATGGTCAACTTCTGCAATTTAGGCCTCGTACACACGACCGATTTTCTCGGCAAGAACCAGCAAGAAACTTGCTGGCAGAGAGGTCTTGCCGAGTAAATCGGTCGTGTGTACGCTGCTAGCGGGTTTCTCGTCGAGAAAACCGACAAGAAACCTTGACGAGAAAATAGAGAACCTGCTCTCTATTTTCTCGTCGAGATTCTCCTCGGCATGTTTCTCGACGAGAAAAGTGAGTGTGTACACTTACCTGTCCGCCCGGAAGCCCGCGCATGTTCGAAATGAATTCGACGCATGCGCGGTAGCTTCCTAGGCATACGTAGGGTATTCCAAGATGGCGGCGACGGCATCGAATGTGACGAGCGCATGCTCGACGTAGTCGATGACGTCACCGCGTACACTCCTTTCAAAGAACCGCGGGTTCTTTGAAACGAGCGTGTGTACACTCGGCCGGGACAAGTTTCTTGTCCAAGAATCTCGTCGAAAAAAACGACGTTTTTTTCAACGAGAATCTCGGCCGTGTGTACGAGGCCTCAGAATCATTCTTTCAGGACCAGGAGGGGAATGATATTTAACCTTCTAAGCTCTAGGGCCATTTCTACCATTCTGGTACCATCCTATTAAGTTATCTTTTGAAGTGATCGATTTACAATATGATTGGGGGGGGGGGGGGGGGCGGGCAAGCAAGGCTTTCCTTTTGCTGGTATTATTTTCCAATAAATTGTTAAGGTCCAACTTTTTCGTTTTTTTAATAATCACAAAACATTCCCAAACATATATTTTAGTTCTCTTGCTTTACAGCTCCATGATCTTTCATTCTCCTGCTGCTGTCCACCCACTGCCTGGTTGGTTGACACTGCGTCAGCTTCGTAAAATAATTTTTTTGTACATTTTGTCTGTTTTTTAAAGAACACCAAAAAAAGAGAGAAATATCATTTTTTTTTTTTTAAATCACACGGATAGTAAAAACCCCCCAAAAAAATTGTAAACCCAAATCAGGAAAAAAGCTAACAGGTGAGCTAGCCATACACTAGTAAAGATTTGATTTTACAATGGTTATTGGGGCCAAACTGATTGTTTTCGATGCAGTGATGAGAAAATTCGAAGGAGCAGGATGGAAAATGTTTTTTGAACAAAGGAATGTCTAACAGCGAATGTGGTTTTCATTTCGAGAAAGTCCATTCACGCCAAAATCGAAATGGTAAAATTACCTTTTTAAAAAAAAATGTATTAAGGTAACGAAACCGATACAAAGTGTTTTTGATGGTAGTGTCCAGCATCAAGTTGTACTCTGTACGTAGCACATTCCTGAACTCTGCACTCTGTATGTAATTTACTCCTAAACTCTGTACTCTGTATGTAACACACTCCTGAACTCTGTACGTAGTGCATTTCTGAACTCTGCACTCTGTACGTAGTGTTATAAACAAGGCCAAGGATAAATCCAAGGAAATATCCAAGCTTACTCACCGACCAGCCCGCTGACAACTGAATCAACCTATCTAATAGTATGCGTTAAAACAGGGGTTTAGCCTGCACACATTTGCAAATACATGCTTAAGCCACAGAGCCTCACCACGGCACCCTGGTATCTGTGGTCCTATCACTAGCTTATGAGTGACTCCACAATGAAAGCACATGCATTCTGATGGATAGGTGGAGGGCAGGTGGACTGAAGGGAGCCCACCCCTTAAAGGTACAGGGGCACACTGAACACCCAGCAAATCGCTCAATGGCTGCAAAGGTGTCAGTGCGTGGCCTGACCAATTTTTTGTTCTCTGTATGTAGTGCATTCCTGTACTCTGTATGTTCTGTACTCCTAAACTCTGCACTCTGTATGTAACACACTCCTGAACTCTGTACGTAGCGCATTTATGAACTCTGCACTCTGTACGTAGCGCATTTATGAACTCTGTACGTAGCGCATTTCTGAACTCTGAACTCTGCACTCTGTACGTACTGTACTCCTAAACTCCTGCACCCTGTATGTAACACACTCCGGAACCCTGCACTCTGTACACAGTGTACTTCAGATACAACCGGCCCTTTGAGGGCAACCACACTGGTGATGCAGCCTGCAATGAAATTTAATTTGACACCACTGCTCTACATCGAGTGAGAATGAAATATAAAGAAACTGAATATGTGGTGGCTCAAAGTATGTAGTACTCAGACATTGTGGGTCACAAAGAGTAAAGGTCTAGCCCTACCTATAGGCCGAGCAGACTACAGTCCATTCCAGCTGGGAGATAATGCGTGAACCTTAGGGCACCATACGGCTGAATGTTTTTGCATCGTATCAGTTACTCTGAATTGAATTTTTATAGGATGATTTTGAATTGCATTTGTCAACAAGTCAAATGTACTGTTGAGAATATTCGTACGAAAATCTACTGGTGCATGGCCAGTTTAATTACTTAGGACCAGTTAAAGGTATAGCAACAAGGAATTCATAAGTGGCTAAATGTTTAACAGGTTTGCTGTAGATCGACAGGTGCATGTGACTAAAATGTGGCTTTTTTAAGCATTTGGGGCCAATTTACACTAGTGCATTGTGTTAACATACACAAGGGTCTTTGTTTTTGCCATGGGATTGTAATTTTTAAATCTGGCTAAATAAGGAGCGTTATGAATTGAGCCTATAGGTAAGGTCGTGCTTGTAAACCCTATAGGATAAGGGTCAGATCATACTCATAAATCCATCTGTTCCTTGATGTCTGTGTCTTTTGTTTTTAATAAGGCAGAGAAAAATGTGCAAAGCACCCTTACCCACAGCATCCAATCCACAATTGGCTTTCATTAACTACTTGCCACCTGTAGGGCGACCATGGATGTCCTTGGGTTGCAGTAGTTATACTGGGATGTAAGTGCAGGCATCATCCCGGTTTGAAAATTTGCATCCGGCAATTCCCTTTGTAGCAGAAGCGATTTGAGTGGCTAAATAGCCACTCAATCACTTCTGAGGGTGGCGGCCTTTCCCAGGCTCTAGCGTCCAATCGCAGAGCCCAGGAGCGATGCGGCATCGGCTGCACAGAACAGAGAGAGAAACTGACATTGTTCCTCCCCCTCTGTGACCCTGAAAACCAGGAGCGACGAGTGTCATCGCTTCCGGTTCTGCCTCTTTGTTTACCTGGCCATTAGCGGCCAGAAAAGCAGCTAATCAGCCCGATCTGTATCTGATCGGCTGCATTGGAGACCAGGGGAGAGATTTGGTCCATAATGAGATCTCTCCATAAGTCACAAGGGACGTTGTTCATCCCTTGGGATAGCAATAAAGTTAATCCGAAAAAAAAAATTAAGTTTTGTATAAAATAAACAAAAATAATAAAAAAAATAAGTTAAAGTACTCCTGTCCCTCCCGTGCTTACATGCAAATGTGAACGCATACGTTACTCCCCTCATGTAAACAGTGATTGCACCACACGTGAGGCATTGTTGCGAATTTTAGAGCGAGAGCAATAATTCTAGCACCAGACCTCCTGTGTAACTATAAACTGGTAACCTGTAAAAGTTAACCTGGTAACCTGTTAAAAGTGACACATATGGAGAATTTTAAGCACTGAGTTTGCCACCATTCCATGGTCATACCCAATTTTAAAACGCGCCATTTTGGGTATCTATTTACATTAACGTAACATCATCTTTCACATTATACAAAAAAACTGGGGTAAATATTGTGTGTTCTTTCTTTTTTTTTTTTTCATTCTAGTGTATTTTTTCACCAAAAAATTTCAAAACCGCTGCGCAATTACCATGTGACACAAAAAATTGCACCACCCATCATTTTATACCATAGGGCCTCTGCTAAAAAATTATATATAAAAATGTTTGGGGGTTCTAAGTAATTTTCTAGCAAAAAAATACAATTTTTACAAGTAGGAACGAAGTGCTTTTTGCATCCTGTGAAATAAATTCACACGTTGATCTCTTATGCCGCGTACACACGATCCTTATTCACGGCGGTTAAAAAACCGCCGTGAATAATGTCATTTAAAACGGGGGGAACAGCTTGTTCCCCACACACGGTCGTTTTTCACGTCATTTTTTCTCTTGACGAGAAAAACGACCGTCTGTGGGCTCCGCGGCAGTGTTTCCCTATGGGAAACACTGCCACGGAAAACATGTCGAAAAAAACGACGATAAAAATTAGAACATGTTCTAATTTTTCTCGTCGTTTTTAATGCCATTTTTCTCGTCGAAAAAAACGACAGAAAGCCCACAGACTATCGTTTTTCTCGTCGAACGAGAAAAACGGCCGTGTGTACGCGGCATTAGGAGTGCTTCATGAAATCTAACATCTCTTGTAAACCAAAAAATTGTTTTGTCATTTATTCCTCCAGAGGAGCAGGTTTGCATAATGCTGCCGTCTTTCCTTCAGAATACAAAAGTAAATCTGAAATATTTGCTTACAAGTACAAATATAACTTTCCCACGCTAGAATTAGGATCGTCTGGGGAATGGTCTGAAAAGGTTTTTTAAATTTTAGCTCTGGATAAATTTAGTTGCTGTAGAAAGTTTATTGTTGCAATGATAAAAATGTTTGGTATTTTATGGAAATCGGTTGCTGCAAGATCAGGAGTGAAAGAAACCATTGTGATATGATGTTGAGTGTGGTGTTTGTTTTTTGTTTTTATTATTCAACTGGATTATATTGTCCTGTGGTGTGCCATAATCTTGCCCCAGCTGTGATTTTACTGTCCTTGGATGATTTGCTGTAAATTGTTGTTGCAATTTTTTTTGCATATATTGCATTTATAAAACTCTGGGGAATCGACTCGCACTCTGTGATGGATTCAGTAATTTTTGATGGCAACTCTAACAAAATGTATAACTCGGTGAGACGTCAGGCTAGGTTCACACTGCTGCGAAAAGATTTTGATCCGATTTATTATTAGATTCTGTAATACTACTTGGATGCAAGGATGATGAGGTTTGTATATTCTTTGGGGCCAAAATCCCACTGGAATCGCACCAGAGCAGTACAGGAAACTTTTCCAAAATCGCTCCATACTGCGGAGCATTGGTGTGAACGAACACCATTGAAAAGAATGCGATTTCCCTTGTGTCATGCGATTCTATGCGACTTTCGTATCTGAAATCACACTAATGTGAACCTTTTAAATGTTTTATGGATGAATACTCATTGACTGTGTGTTGAACCTTGTCATAGCTTTTAGCTCTTTTCTGTTGTTTTACTATGGAGGGACACTTTTCATTTTAATCATTTTCAGTTTTTTTGGATTCTCTGGCACTAAAAATTATAACTACAGCTCATGTTATATTTGTGTGATCATCCAGTTGTAGGCGGGGAAGATTGGGTTGGGACATTTGCTGCCTAGGCAGGTTTTAATAAGGCTGGCAATTCGGGTGTGTTCGAAATCCCACATGCCGATCCCGCCAGGAAGCCGACACTGCACTTGGCTAATCGCAGGCAGTGAGGCATTTCCTGATCTGTGCAGCTGCGGATCGGGAATACTTTGTCTGCCTGTGATTAGCCATGTGCATTGTCTGCTTTCTGGTGGGATTTCGAACACACCTGAGCGCATCTCTACTGGCCATAGACTCCTCGTTGCTTTTTTTTTTTTTTTTTTTTCAATTAGCGTACAGGCTGATCAGAAAAAAAATAATTCCCATCCACACATTCAAGATGGATGGAGGAATCCTCCCCTCTGTGCCATTGTAATCCGAAAGTGGGACTCCTCCGCTGCCAGAATTCACTAGTCACTGGCTGCAGCTCACTGATCGACAAAAGTTTTTTAGCAGTCAACATAAGTCGATCATGAATAGCCATAGATTGATTGACATTTAGCTGGTCCCTAATGAACTGGTCACATTTCAATCCCTCTATGGACAGCTTAAGCTACGTCGGGATGGTGGGCCTGTCTTGAGCTACTTCCTCTTTTTAGACGGATCACACCGGGACCCACTATAAAATAATAGGGTACGTAGCACCCAGGGCAGATCATTTTTACACCTTCCTCATCCTTACAACATTACTTCCAGTAATAATCATGAAATGCAACAAATAATAATGGCCAGAAAAGGAAAAGTAGACAGTAAACATTGTACTGTGCCTTTGCTTCATTGGTCAATGGAGAATTACCCCATTTTATTGGTGGTTTTCAGTGAAATAGAGCTTCACTTACAGTGAAGGTCAGTGGAAAAATTCTTATTAACATTGGTGTGAAAGTGCCCTTTGCAAGGGAAATCTGAGAAAAGTCTTGCTTTACATTGGAGGTTGGTAGGAAAAGTGCCCCCTTACAATGTTGGCCAGTGGAAAGAATGACTTGAATGATGTGCTTTTGTGTTGGTTAGAGTAGTGTCCACTGCTAAGTGTCTTCAGTACCAAAACTATGCAGGAACTGTCAGATGGGAAAGCAATCATACCACTGAATAAGGAACCCCTAGACATCTCTAAGGGCCAGTTCACACCAGACGCAGTTCCGTTCAGTTCAGTGTGCTTTTTTTCTGCACAAAATGCATGCACAGTGTTTTCCATTTATTCCAATGACTCTTGTTGGATCTAGTTCACACCATGCAGTCAGTTTCCGGTCAGTTTCTGCACCGGAAACTGACTGCATGGTGTGAACAAGAGCCATTGGAATACATGGAAAACAATGTGCATGCATTTTTAGTGCAGAAAAAATGCACACAAAACTGTACGGAACTGCGTCTGGTGTGAACTGGCCCTAAAGGAATCTATTTAGCTGATTAAAAATGAATGTTCATTTGGGCTTTAGGTTGATCATCTTCAGATGAATTTGTAAAAAAAAAAAAAAAAAAAAAAAGCATAGTAGTAGCTGCATTCATCTTTTAACCTCCATACAGGGCAGCTGCTATGCATGGCATGACTGTCCACATTTGTAGAAGGGAAATGTTCTGTGAAATAGGAGCGCTGAGGCTTTTGGAGGGCTACATGTGTCCCAGGTTAAGAAATTTGCAGAAAGTGAAGATGGCACTTCTAACCTTCGTAATAACAGCTTTATTGTTCTTGGAGTGCTGATAGGAAATGAGCATCTATTGTATCCTCAGTGAGGAGCACACCTATCTTTTCTACATGAACTGTCTGCTGGAGAAAAACTAGCTTAAATTTGCCCCCTTAAATATTGGATGCATTAAGGTGAAAAAAAACGAACCTTTACAACCCCTTTAATTTGAGTGTATGTTTTAATAATATAAATGTAATAAATTGTAGCACAATTATCATGCGACAACTGCCATCATTTTACTCTACAAGGTCATTACTTTCAGAAAATATATAATAATTTGGCAATTTTTAGTAATGTTCAGACCTAAAATGTGCTGTAACGTGTGCAGAAAATGGAAAAATATTGACTTATGCAGCGAAAGGGTTAAAACTTTTATAAAAAGGGAATAAGAAGAAAATGGGGAACCTATGAGAATGTGAAAGAGACCTTGATCTGAAAGTGAGTTGACCAGTTCTTGTTAGGTGAGAAAAGCGGTAGTATTTACACTCAACACCTTTTCTGTGTGTGATTTGAGATTGTGTGTAAAGGACAGGGCATGCATCTCTCTGTGTGTGTGTGTGTGTGTGTGTGTGTGTGTGTGCATCCTAAAAGTATTCACGGCACTTCACTTTTTCCACATTTTATGTTACAACCTTATTTCAAAATGGATTCAATTCTTTTTTTAACCTCCCAAAATTCTACAAACAATATCCCATAATGACAACATGAAAGAAGTTTGTTTGAAATCTTTGCAAATTTATTAAAAATAAAAAACAAAAAAAATCATGTGTACATAATTATTCACAGCCTTTGCCATGACACTCAAAATTAAGCTCAGGTGATCATCTTAAAGAGTTTTTTTGGACATTATTTGGAAAGGCACACACCTGTCTATACAAGGTCCCACAGTTAACCATGCATGTCAGAGCACAAACCAAGCAATTAAGTCCAAGGAGTTGTCTGTAGACCTCCAGAATTGGATTATATCAAGGCACAGATCTGGGGAAGGGTACAGTAGTTTATTTTATTTTATTTATTTTATTTATCTTTTAAAAACATTTTTTTATTGCTTTCTCTTTTTTTTCTTTTTGGGGGGGGGGGGGGGAGTGGACGGTGTTGGTGTTTTGCACAATGGATGTTTTTACAGCAGGTGTTTTGCATACACAGGTTGTTATCAGCAGTTTTTGACTGGGGCGTTTTTTGGCTTTAAAAAAAACAAACAAAACTAGTGGGTTCTGAGAGAAGTTTTTAAAACGTCAAAAGCTGATAAACGCTCAAAAACGCAGCTCAGCAGCGTTTTTTAACGTTTTTGATCCATTTTTTAATTTTTAAATGCAAAGAAACACTAACGCGGAAAAACGCTAATAAACGATATTGCAAAAATGTTAAACATTGAAAAACTCAACTGCAAAGCTACTGCTGTTTTTATAACGTTACTTTAACGTCCAGTGTGCATGAGGCCTAAAATATTTTGTTACAATTTTTCCTTTTTTTTTTTTTTTTAAGCCCTGTTGGGGGGGGGGGGGGCTTTGGTGAGATACAGACCCCTGACATCTACCTTTTGAGTCAGGGAAAGGGACTGAGGACAGAGATTCGCCAGTCCCTTTCACTGACTGCATTTGGAAAAGGAAGGAGCCAATAATTGACAGATTTATCGGCACCCTCCTCCGCTCTCCATCCTGACTGATCCAAGACGAGGGGGGACCGGAGGAAGACCCGGGGAGCTGGGAAGGACACGGGGCAATCGTGGATGATTGGTGCTTGTAACTGCTCCCACTGCCACACCGATCATCTATGAGGCTGCTGGGCCCTCCCTGCTACACTGAGGATGACGGGTGTACTGGCCTCCTGCCAGGTATCGGGTCAAGCATCAGAGCGTTTACATGAGTACAAGTACTTGTGCAAATGCTCAGTATGGGCACCGATACTAGTATCAGTGTAACCCTACTCTTAAGCCTAGTACACAAGGGCCAAATGTCGGAACATTCAGCCCGTGTGTACTGCAGCCAGTCCAACAGAAGCTGGCCGCTGAGAGCGCTGACTGGAGTGTTCTGGCAGGGGAGCCGTCCCCATGTCAGAACACTACAGCGGGGGAGATCGATGTACCAAAATTGGATAGTTATGACAGCGACTCCAACCTAAACTGTCAGGTTTTTTTTATTTTTCAGCCCTGCTGGGTTGAACATGGAAAAAACTACTAGTGTGTTACTAGGCTTTAGGGGTTGATTTACAAAAATTGGAGAGTGCAAAATATGGTGCAGCGCTGCATAGAAACCAATCTGCTTCCAGGTTTTTTTTTTGGTCAAAACTTAAAACAAGCTGAAGCTAGAAGCTGATTGGCTACCATGCACAGCTGCACCAGACTTTGTACTCTTCAGTTTTAGAAAAAATCAACTCCTTATTTTTTACAATTGCTTTAACTGCTAACTGTGATTGCAACTGCATGCATGGGTTGTGCACACACACAAAAATGAGCAGTTGGTAAGAAATCCTGCAGTATTTCAAACATTTTCTGAAGTTTGAGAAGTTGCAATTGTATCTTCCACCAACCATGACTTGACATTGCACCCTTGCAAATTCAGGGTTTGCTCATTATTTTGCAGGGTATTGTGTTCAATGTTGCAGTTTGTTTCAGTGTGACGGAGCACCAAAAAACATCCTCTTTCTCATGGCCATATCTGTTTCTTGTAAATCTTTTTTCACACGTCACTAATGTGATAGTAGCTCAGCGATCACTTCCTCAATACAGGTTGATTTTGAGTTGTTTTTTTGCAATTTCTGGTCATTGCATTGAGCATAGTGCTACTTATGTGTATTGTTTATACATTGCATGCCTTTTTGTTTGTTTTTCTTTCTTCAAAATGTAGCTTTAGTTGCTCGGCAAAGACCCTGTATTAGAAACATTTGAAATACAGTTTTCCGGTAAGTTAAAATGATGACTACTAATTGCATACTTGTTCCTGGTCAGTGACTTATATAGGGGGACTCAAAATGTCCCAATGACCATTTTCTGACGGTGATTCCCTTAAGAGCTGCCTGCAACTTATTCCGGGGCATTTGCACCAGTGTTGGTAACCTTATCAATATGTGAAGCACATTCAGGTAGTTCTTGCTATCGCCACTTTAAAAATCTATTACTATGGCAGCAACCAATTCTAGTTCTAGTTCTCTTTTTATGAAACCTGGAAGGTCATTGACCTTCAAGTGGTTATACTGGGGTGATGCCTGCAGCTCCAGGCATCACCCCGGTACTTTTTTTTTTTTTTTTTAGAGCCAACAGTCAGCTCTCTTGTAAAAGCAATTGGAGCAGCTAAATAGCCACTCGATTGCTATTACAAGCAGCGGAAGCAGTGGCAGCTGGTGCTCAAAATTTATGGGGGGGCGCAAACAAAAAAAATAAAACATTGATTGCAGACTCACTGTGCCCATCAAATGCAGCCACTGTGCCCATCAAATGCAGCCACTGTGCCCATCAAATGCAGCCACTGTGCCCATCAAATGCAGCCAGTGTGCCCATCAAATGCAGCCAGTGTGCCCATCAAATGCAGCCAGTGTGCCCATCAAATGCAGCCAGTGTGCCCATCAAATGCAGCCAGTGTGCCCATCAAATGCAGCCAGTGTGCCCATCAAATGCAGCCACTGTGCCCATCAAATGCAGCCACTGTGTCCATCAAATACAGCTCTGCGCCCCAAGCTCACCCTATTTTTAAGCTTATTAGAGCCTCTGGCTCTAATAATGTGCTTCAAAATACACACCCCCCGCCTATCCCCGCCATAGTACTTCATGTGTCCGCCGTCCTGAAAGGGGCTGGGCACATGAATAGGGAGGACACCAGAGGTGTTCGCCCATGCACCCACAATGCACGGGCCGCCACTGAGCGGGAGGGGGCTTCTCCCCCCCTTCCACTGCCTTCCGTGGCTTGCTTGGGCTCTCCCGTCCCACCAGGAGCCCCAAGCTGCCAGTCGGCATGTCTACCGGTTAGTCGGACACCCAAACAAGCCAGAGTTGGCTTTGATCTGGTCTCCCCTATGGTAATCCGGAAACGATGATGTGACATCACTTACGGTTTACCTGGATGTATTGGCGCTATTTTCAAAAAATGACAAAAGTATTCAAAACACCGATCTTAAATGCACAGGAGGGATTTGGGGTCGTATTGACCACAGATCCTTCCACAAAGAGTACCTGTAACATGCCTATTGCTGTCACAAGGATGTTTACATACCTTGTGATAGCAATAAAAGTGATAACAAAAAAATGAAAACAGTGTAAAAAATAAATGTAATTGAAAAAAAATATTAAAGTGCCCCTTTGCATGCAAAGGTGAAAGCTTGCGTCGGTCCCACACGCACGCAGACATCGATAGACTCACACATGTGAGCTATCAGCCGAACATCAGATTATGGGCAGTAATTCTAGCTTGTAAAGGCTTTTAAAGCATCACCCATGGATAGTAAAATTTGTTGTTTGTCGCCGCTGCACAGGTGCATGCCATTTTAAAGCGTGGCATGTTTAGTATCTATTTACTCAGCGTAGCATCATCTTTCAGATTTTATTAAACAATTTGGGTTATGTATTGTGTTTTCTTGCATTAAAATTCAAAAAAGTGTTTCCCCCCCCCCCCCCAACAATTTGCATTTGAAAAACCGCTGCGCAAATACCGTGTGACATAAATTGCAAAACCCATAAATGTATTCTCTAGGGCCTCTGCTTTAAAAAATATATAATGTTTGGGGGTTCTAAGTAATTTTCTTGCAAAAAGTGCCAGAAAAAGCCTGGTCCAGTGGTTAAGACCAACTCTGACCTGCCATAAAGAGGAATGCCCATACTCGGAGCGCTGTACCTGTGCTGGGAAACTATCATGTATGCTGCATGCCCTGCCTCTTTTAGCTGTTGCTCGGTAGATTTCCCGGCTGAAAGATAAATGTAAGCAAAAGGGCCAGGGATACAGATGATGCCATTGCCCTATTTGGGAACTGATTTGTCACTAAGTGGGGGGGGGGGGCGGGGGAGTTTGATGGGGAACTGAGAGACTAATTCCCTAACGGGTCTGCTTCACTATTGAGTGACAGTGTTCCCCAGAGTAGGTGGACTGGAAAGCCACGATTGGACTACACAGTGGCTATGGATCCATGTCTGTGTGTTGAATTGGGTGCAAGTACTGACACTTTTGATGCTGGGCCCCAACAGAATTCTAAGGGGTGCCTGCGGCGCACATTATAAATTCTTCAGATAGCATTTAGAAGCCTTTGGATTACTGTAACGGCTAGATAACTAGCATTTTTTTTTTTTTTTTTAAACGAGAGTTGCCACTGTCTGCCTATGGGCTGTATTCAGAGAGTAGGTTGTCCTAAGCACACCTAAAATATGATGGCCTTTTGTAAAGTTTTGCCTACCATGTTGTGTAATTATTTTATTAAAAATGAATGCTAGAATTTGCTACTAGAAACTGTGCTGTATGCAGTACTACCTTAGGTGTAAAGACTAAGATTGGACAAGGTGGGGAGGCAGGGTGGTGGCATAGCAGTCTCCACTTTATGCAGTCAGAGAATGCTTTCGTTCATAGAGAAAAATGCAAGGCATTCTGTAAATGCACCCATGCCGAGCAAGTGATCTTCTGTGTTCATTATGCAGCCACCTGTGGAAATCACTGTAGTAGCGCTGACTACTACAGAGATTCTTCCCTTCCTCAGAAATCGCACAGGTATGGCCTATGCTAGAATTCACCATTAATTTTGTTTCAAAATAAAACAACGAAAAAGTTATATCAATTGTCAATTTTGAGGCTTGGTGCTGACCCCTCTAACCCTGGTACCATAGTAACTGGTCGACAAGTGCCAATATAGCAATTACTGTCAATCTCTACAGGTTTCCTTGGAGAGGGTCTGTGACTGTGCCTCAGCCAATGGATCCCTTATCCACATGCTTTGGCGCTGCCCCAAACTTCAAGGTGTTTACAACTTTAAATTCTCCATGTTCAACAATGGTGGCAATAGATACAAAATTTGCACTTCTGGGAATTGTCCCAGAAGAAGTACTTCCTGTTGATATGCACATTATGTGGACAAGATCCTTAAATTTAGCACGCAAACTCATATTACAAAAATTTATATCTCCTACACCCCCAACATATAAACAATGGTGTGAGATTCCTAACTTTACATTACGGAGAGAAAAATTAACGTACAAACATAGGGTTAGTCCCAGAAAGTTTAAAAAAATATGGTCGTGATGGGTGGACTCTAATAA
Source organism: Rana muscosa (assembly GCA_029206835.1). NCBI lineage: Eukaryota > Metazoa > Chordata > Amphibia > Anura > Ranidae > Rana > Rana muscosa. Next base: position 194,081,670 of record CM055118.1, read on the forward strand.
CTCGCTATTTGATGTCCCCTCTAGTGACATAGAGGAAAATATTCAAGATACGTATGACTGTTCTCTGGCGACAGCCGCAGCAGATGTAGTGGCTTAAAGTGGGCCAGATACAAGAGGCTACTGTACAAAGTCCCAGGGATGCAGTTATTTACCTAAAGTGAAAAATAGGATTTTTATAACAGCTTACCTGTAAAATCCTTTTCTTGGAGTACATCACGGGACACAGAGCGACATAGTCATTACTAATGGGTTATATAGTTACCGTCAGGTGCTGGCACTGGCAACTTCCAAAACCGGAAGTACCCTCCCCTATATAAGCCCCTCCCATCCGGGAGCACCTCAGTTTTGTAGCAAAGCAATAAGTGTCCCCAAAGAGGGGCGGGAGCTCTGTGTCCCGTGATGTACTCCAAGAAAAGGATTTTACAGGTAAGCTGTTATAAAAATCCTATTTTCTTTCTCGTACATCACGGGACACAGAGCGACATAGTCATTACTAATGGGATGTCCTAAAGCAATGCCAAATGAGGGGGGGGATACACCATATATAAGCTGAGCGCTATCAGACATGAGGATCTTTTGCGGCCTGCAACACACTGCGCCCAAAGGCGACATCCTCCTGACTTCTAACGTCCACCTGGTAGAACCTAGTAAACGTGTGTACCGAAGACCATGTTGCGGCCTTACAGATTTGAGCCAGGGAGGCCTGGTGATGCACTGCCCATGAAGTTCCAACTGCTCTCGTGGAGTGCGCCCTAACTTTGAACGGAGGCGGTCTACTTCTCAAGCTATAGGCTTGTATTATGACCTGTCGAATCCACTTGGCTAAAGTAGATTTTGACGCTGCCTGACCCTTTCTGGGGCCTTCCGGCAGAATAAACAAAGTATCCGTTCTGCGAATCTGAGCAGTGGCTTTTAGATAAGCTTTAACTGCTCTTACTACATCCAAAGAATGCAATAACTTTTCCTCTACCGAAGTAGGCTTGGGGAAAAAAGAAGGAAGAACCACATCTTGGTTCAAATGAAAACTCGATACCACCTTAGGAAGAAAGGCTGGATGAGGACGTAACACTACTCTGTCCTTATGGATAACCAGATATGGCTCCTTACAGGACATAGCTGCTAATTCCGATACTCTTTTAGCCGAACAAATGGCTACTAGAAAAATCAATTTCCTGGTGAGAAGCACTAAGGAAATATGCTGTAATGGTTCAAATGGTTGTTTCTGTAGAACCGACAGAACCAAGTTTAGATCCCATGGACATATGGGAATATTAACCGGAGGACTAATACGCATCACTCCTTGTATAAAGGCTTTGACTAGTGAATGCGAAGCCAAGGGCCTTTGAAAAAATATTGACAAGGCCGAAATCTGACCCTTGATAGTACTCAAGGCAAGCTTCCTATCTACAGCCCATTGTAGGAAGTCCAGAATCCTACCTATTACGTATTTACGTGGATGCCATTTCTTGGCTTCACACCAGGCGATGTACGCCTTCCAGATTCTATAGTAGATCTGCCTGGATACCGGCTTCCTGGCATTGATCATGGTAGATACCACAGCATTAGAGAGCCCTCTCTTTTTTAGAATGTGGGCTTCAATAGCCAGGCCGTCAAACCTAGGGCTGGTAAGGAAGGGTGGTATATCGGTCCCTGCGAAAGCAGGTCCGGACGATGTGGGAGGGTCCAAGGACTCCCCACAGACATTTTTACAATCTCCGCGTACCATGCTCTTCGGGGCCACGCTGGAGCCACCAGAATCACTGGTTTCTTTTCTACCCTGATTCTGCGGAGTAATCGAGGTAACAATTGTGGCGGTGGGAATGCATATATCAGCTTGAACTGATCCCAAGGGAACACTAGGGCATCCGAGCCGCACGCTAGGGGATCCCTTGCCCAAGAGACAAACCTGTCCACTTTTGTGTTGAATCTGGATGCTAGCAGATCTACATCCGGTGTTCCCCACCGCTGACATATTGTCCGGAAAACCTCGGAATGAAGGGACCATTCCCCTGGGCATAATTGTTGGCGACTTAGAAAGTCCGCCTTCCAATTCTCCACCCCTGGAATGAATACCGCAGATATGGCTGGGACATATCTTTCTGCCCATCTCAGGATGTAATTTACTTCCCTTTGGGCTGCACGACTCCTGGTGCCCCCCTGACGATTGATATATGCCACTGCTGTGGCATTGTCTGACTGAACTCTGACAGGGGACCCTTGGAGTTTGGATGTCCATGCTACTAGGGCATACCGGGCTGCTCGTATCTCTAAGAGATTGATGGGCAGGGCCTTTTCCGCATCCGACCATCTGCCCTGGAGAGACCATTGCTCCAGTACTGCTCCCCAGCCTATAAGGCTGGCATCTGTAGTGACCACCTTCCAGGAAATCGGACTGAAGGATTTCCCTCTTTCCAGATTCTGGGGAACCAACCACCAGCGGAGGCTCCTGCGAACGGAAGGGGACAAGGACATTGGTAAGTCCAGAGCCTGAACTTTTTTGTTCCAGGCTGACAGTATGGCCCTTTGCAACTTCCTTGAATGGAATTGACCGTAGGGTACTGCTTCGAATGATGCCACCATTTTTCCCAGCAGCCTCATGCACAGGCGTATGGATGGCTGTCTTTTTGAACCCACTAAGTGGATCAAATCTCTCAAAGACGACCCCTTTTCTTGAGGCAAGAAAATCTTTATCTGGTCTGAATCCAGCCTTAGCCCCAAGTATTCCAGACTTTTGACTGGTTTTAGGGCTGACTTGTCTTGGTTGATAATCCAACCGTGATATTCCAGATACTTGATTGTCTCGTGAACAACCACTTCTAGTTTTTCCACTGAGTGGTCTATCAGCAACAAGTCGTCTAGATATGCCATTATCGTTACACCTCGTGTTCTTAGATTGGCCAATAATGGGGCCAGAATTTTTGTGAACACTCTTGGTGCTGTGGCCAGACCGAAGGGTAAGGCTCTGAACTGAAAATGGCGCCCTTCTACCGCAAAGCGTAGAAATTTTTGGTGGGCTGGAAAGATGGGGATGTGCAAATAAGCATCTTTGATGTCGATCGAGGCTAACCATTCCTCCCCTTGTAGGGCAGTGGCTACCGATCGGATCGACTCCATCCGGAAAGTCCTGATATGTAGGAATTTGTTTAGCCCTTTTAGATTTAATATGGGCCTCACGTCCCCGTTTGGCTTCGGAACTGTAAAGAGGTTTGAGTAAAACCCGAACCCCCATTCTTCCAGGGGAACCTCTATAATTACTGCTTGAAGCAATAATTGTTCCAGTGCCAACAGGAGGGATCCTCTCTTCTGGGGATCCCTTGGCACGTTTGACCTTATAAAGCGGGAAGGAGGGGAGTTTTTTAACTCCAATTTGTATCCCAGATTTACTGCGGAGAGCACCCATCTGTCTCGGATCGTGTCCCGCCAGGTTTCTGTGAACAACTGAAGTCTTCCCCCCACCCGATTGGGTGGGGGCAACCCTTCATGCATTTGACTTTGGGGGAGGTTTTGTACCTCTCCTGCTCCAGGGCTTCTTGTTACCCTGCAACTGTCCCTGATTTTTACCTCCGGGATTTGACCGGGGAGGCCGTCGGAACTGTTTCACAGCCGATGTCCTAGGGACTGGAGAAGCCGGCCTCTTAAAGGAGGGACCTCTAACTCTATTTTTAACCGGCAAAAGTGTACTTTTACCGCTGGAAATTCTCTGGATATACTTGTCCAGGTCTTCCCCGAATAAGCGCTCCCCATGAAATGGGAAGCTGACCAGCAATTTTTTACAGGGAGCTTCAGCAGACCAGTTTTTGAGCCATAGAAGCCTGCGCATATGTACTACAGACAGCGTAAGGCGGGAGGCCTGATGGATTGAATCCTTTATAGCGTCCACCGCAAAGCATAAGGCTCTAGGTAGATCAGCTAGGGCAAGAGCCTGCTGATCCGGCAAGTCTCTTAAGACCTGTTTCAACTGATCCTTCACTGCTTGGCAGACCCCTATAGCTGCCACTGCTGGTTGTGTCACCAATCCTGCTGTAGAAAAAGCAGATTTCAATAATGACTCCAATTTTTTATCTATTGGGTCCTTGAACATTTGGACATTTTCCACCGGACATGTCAGTGATTTATTCACACAAGAGATGGCTGCGTCCACTGTAGGGACCTTCCATTTTCTGATGAACCTATCCTCCATGGGATAGACCACCGGAAATCTCTTGGGGGGAGTAAATATTTTGTCAGGATGCTCCCAATCCTGGTAAATGAGCCCCTCCAGTAAAGGATGGATCGGAAAGGAACAAACAGTCTGGGGAGCTTTTAGCGACCCCAACGAGGAGACAGAAGTGGAGGATGGCTCCGCAAGTGGCATTTTAAATGCTGATCGGACCATATTAGTCAGGGACTGAACCCATAACCTCTCAGCATGTGATGCTGAGAACGGCTCTTCCACTGTTGATTCCTCTACAACCGAATCAACCTCATCCTGATCCCCCTCAGGTAGGTCGACCTCTGTATGGGACTGTTGCTCTGTTAACAGGCACTCTGAGGGAGGAGACGGAGATCGAGCGCTTTTCTCCTGTGACAGGGAAGCAGCGATTAATGCTGACAATCTCTCTTCCAGTCCTCCCAGAGCTGAGGAAAAAACCTCCTCTGTTACATACACAGGAGCAGGTGAACTGAGGACAGCCACAGTACCAGGTACTCCTGGGGGTGCCCTACGGTCACTAACCTCTGATTCTTCAGGGGAGACTGGTGCAGCCAAAGCATGCCCAAGATCCTCAGAGCCCGATGGAGACCCCCTATTCCTCCTGGAATTTCTAGTCCCGGAGTTTTTAGACGGCATATTCCTAAGCCACAAAGCTGAGGTATTCCAGCCGAAATACACCAGTTACTGATAATAGTCTAGCATAAATGCTGCTATAAGAAACAGTTGGTGTCTACTAATGTGCCTTTCTAGGGGATGCCTGTATCAACCGCTTGCTGTATGCCTTTAAATGTTGCCAGCTCTGTCTCTGTACTTCATAGCCAGCTTACTACAATATTGTGGCTTTTTAAAACCTGCTGGGACGCCCGCACATGCGCAGAAGCGCTGCGGCGCGCACAGAGCGTCATCCCCCAGGCTCCGCCCCCTTTCCCGGCTCACCTCTATATATAGAGGCGCGTGCACGCGCGCGGCCACGTGCGCCCTCGGCGCTAATTTCAAACATGGAAACCAGGGACAGGAGCCAGGGCCCCTCTTTGCCGCAGGCCGGGGGATGGACGAGCACTGCAACATGGCAGAGGAAGCAGTTTCCTATAGGAGAACTCACCAACTGCCTGGACTTTGCTCTCTGAGAAGAAACTAGTCCACATGACAAGAAAACATTCCACAGCGGCCTCTAGTGGACAAACACAGGTACCGCAGTCTAATATACTAAATATATATAAAAAAACATTTTTTTTTTTTTTTTTTCTTGACCACCATTAAAAATTATTACATTTTTTTTAGTAGTTACAGGCATGCACAGAATCTTGCGGGAATACCATTAGGTAACAGACAGAAAGACAAATTAGGCTTGGGGGTCCCCCAATAGAACCAAGTTCCTGGGGGCCCCCACTTACCTGTTCCTCGCCGCAGGACTTTGTTTGGTCCACAAAAGCCCAAACTTCACCTATCACGGCAGGCATTGTAATCAAACCTTCAGGGACCGGGTTCCCAAGGATTCCACTCCCCTGGACCTGTATAGCACCCTGCACAGAAAACATCTTGGTCGTGGGTATGACCAGAGCTCTGGATCCCAGGGTCCAGCTCTCCTAAGAGAAGCATTACAGGCAGAACCTTGCTCTTCTCTTTGCAAGGCCCGGGTACCGACCGTTTAGCTATGAAGCTTTTTTGGTCGGATCCGGAATAGCTTACTGAGGCCCAAAAGAACCTGTACGCAAGCTCAGTGAAAAACACATGTTTCTTCTTGGCCAACACCTTAGACACTGGCAAAAAACTGAGGTGCTCCCGGATGGGAGGGGCTTATATAGGGGAGGGTACTTCCGGTTTTGGAAGTTGCCAGTGCCAGCACCTGACGGTAACTATATAACCCATTAGTAATGACTATGTCGCTCTGTGTCCCGTGATGTACGAGAAAGAAATACAAATTTTCTGTTTGAGTAGGCACTATGTAATTGCTAACTAGATTCTCTATGACGTGCGAGTCAGTTCTTATGTACGAATGCACTATGCTTTTTGCAAATATCCAGTCTGCGATGTGCTATATTTTGTTGTGTTTGTGTATTTAATTGTTTCTTATCAGTAATTTCTTTTTCGTACATCACGGGACACAGAGCGACTTAGTCATTACTAATGGGTTATATAGTTTACCTTCAGGTGTTGGCACTGGCCAATTCCAAACCGGAAGTACCCTCCCCTATATAAGCCCCTCCCACCCGGGAGCACCTCAGTTTTTTGCCAGTGTCTAAGGTGTTGGCCAAAGAGTAACATGTGTTTTCACTGGGCTTGCGTACAGGTTCTTTTGGGCCTTAGTAAGCTGTTCCGGATCCCACCAAAAAAGCTTCATAGCTAAACGGTCGGTACCCGGGCCTTGCAGCAGAAGAGCAAGGTTTTGCCTGTAATGCTTCTCTTAGGAGGGCTGGACCCTGGGATCCAGAGCTCTGGTCATACCCACGACCAAGACGCTGTCTGTGCAGGGTGCTATACAGGTCCAGGGGAGTGGAATCCTTGGGAACCCGGTCCCTGAAGGTTTAATTACAATGCCTGCCGTGATAGGTGAAGTTTGGACTTTTGTGGACCAAACAAAGTCCTGCGGCGGGGATCAGGTAAGTGGGGGCCCTCAGGAACTTGGTTCTATTGGGGGACCCCCAAGCCTAATTTGTCTTTCTGTCTGTTACCTAACGGTATTCCCGCTAAATATCTGTGTTTGCCTATAACTACTGAAAATGTAAAATTTTAATAGTAGTCAAGAAAAAAAAAAAAAAACAGGGACCGCGGTACCTGTGTTAAACCACTAGAGGCCGCTGTAGTCCATTTTTCTTGTAAATGTGGATCTTTGGTTTTCTCAACTCAAAAGATCCAGGCAGCTGGTAAGTTTCTCTGAGGGAATCCACTTCCTCTGCCCTGTTGCTGCGTTCATCCACCGCGCAGGCCCTCCGGCAAAAAGGGCCCTGGCTCCTAGTCCTCTGTTGGTTTTCGAAAAGGGCGCCATTGGCGCACGGGCGCGCGCGCGGGCGCGTGCACGCGCCTCCTATGAAAAAAAAGGGGCGGGGCGGGTGGATGACGCTCGATGCGCGCCGCGGCGCTTCTGCGCATGTGCGGGCGTCCCAGCATGGTTAAAAGACACAGTACAAGTGTCAGCTGCATGCAAACAGAGCTAGCAACAAACAGTGGCACACAGAGGCGGTTGATGCAGGCATCCCCATAGAAAGGCACTTTAGTGGACACCAGCTGGTATATAGCAGCACCTGTGTTAGACTATTACCAGCAAAAATTGGTGTATGACGACGGGAATACCTCAGCTTTGTGCTTAAAGGATATGTCGTCCAGACGCTCCGGAAATAGATCTTCCAGGAAGCCAAAGGGGTCTCCATCGGGCTCTGAGGATATTGGGCATGCTTGCACTGCACCAATCTCCCCTGAGAATGCAGAGGTCAGTAGCCGTAGAAACCCCGCAGGAATGCCTGGTGCTGCGGCTGTCCCCAGTCCACCTGCTCCTGTATATATAACAGAGGAGGTTTTATCCTCAACTCTGGGAGGATTGGAAGAGAGATTAACAGCATTGATCGCTGCTTCCCTGTCACAGGAAAAGCGCGTCCGATCTCCGTCTCCTCCTTCAGAGTGCCTGTTAGTGGAGGAACAGCCCCACACAGAGATCGACCTACCTGAAGGGGATCAGGATGAGGTTGATTCACTTATAGAGGAATCAACAGTGGAAGAACCTTTCTCAGCTTCTCAGGCTGAAAGATTATGGGTTCAGTCTCTGACTAACATGGTCCGATCAGCATTTAAAATGCCTCTGGCGGAACCACCATCCACTACGGTTTCCTCGCTGGGGTCGCTAAAAGCTCCCCAGGCGGTCTGTTCCTTCCCAATCCACCCTTTATTAGAAGGGCTTATTTACCAGGATTGGGAGCATCCTGATAAAATATTTGCTCCCCCCAAGAGATTTCCGGTGATCTATCCCATGGAGGATAAGTTCATAAGAAAATGGAGGGTCCCTATAGTGGACGCAGCCATCTCTTCTGTTAACAAATCACTGACATGTCCAGTAGATAATGTTCCAATGTTCAAAGACCCAATAGATAAAAAATTGGAGTCTTTACTAAAATCTGCTTTCTCTACAGCAAGTATGGTGACACAACCTGCGGTAGCAGCGATTGGAGTCTGCCAAGCAGTGAAAGATCAGTTGAAACAAGTCCTAAGGGACTTACCAGATCAGCAGGCTCATGCCCTAGCTGACCTGCCTAGAGCCTTGTGTTTTGCGGTGGACGCCATAAAGGATACAATCCAACAGGCCTCCCGCTTTACGCTGTCTATAGTACATATGCGTAGGCTTCTGTGGCTCAAAAACTGGTCTGCTGAAGCTCCCTGTAAAAAACTGCTGGTTAGCTTCCCATTTCATGGAGAACGCTTATTTGGAGAAGATCTGGACAAATATATCCAGAAAATTTCTGCCGGTAAAAGTTCACTCTTACCGGTTAAGAACAAGGGTAGAAGTCCTTCTTTTAAGAGGCCTATCTCTCCAGTCCCGGGCACATCGGCTGTGAAGCAGTTCCGACGGCCTCCGCGGTCAAATTCAGGGGGCAGAAATCAGGGACAATCACAGGGTAACAAGAAGCCCTGGATCAAGAGAGGTACAAAACCTCCCCCTAAGGCATGAAGTATTGCCCCCGCTCAATCGGGTGGGGGGAAGACTTCAGTTGTTCACAGAGACCTGGCGGGACACCATCAGAGACAGATGGGTGCTCTCCGCAGTAAGTCTGGGATACAAGCTGGAGTTAAAAGGCACTCCTCCTGCCCAATTTATGAGGTCAAACGTGCCAAGAGATCCCCAAAAGAGAGGATCCCTCCTTCTGGCACTAGAACAACTATTGCTCCAAGGGGTAATCATGAAGGTTCCCCTGGAAGAAAGCGGATTCGGGTTTTACTCGAACCTTTTCACAGTCCCCAAACCAAATGGGGACGTGAGGCCCATATTAAATCTAAAAGGGCTAAACAAGTTCCTAAATATCAGGACCTTTCGGATGGAGTCGATCCGATCAGTGGCCACCGCCCTACAAGGGCAGGAATGGCTAGCCTCGATCGACATAAGGGATGCTTATCTGCATATTCCCATCTTTCCGGCCCATCAGAAATTTCTACGCTTTGCAGTAGAAGGGCGCCATTTTCAGTTCAGAGCCTTACCTTTCGGTCTGGCCACAGCACCACGAGTGTTCACAAAAATTCTGGCCCCATTATTGGCCAATCTAAGAACACAGGGTGTAACGATAATGGCATATCTAGACGACCTGCTACTAATAGACCACTCAGTGGAAAAGCTGGAAGTAGCTATTCACAAGACAATCGAGTATCTGGAATATCATGGTTGGATTATCAACCGGGACAAGTCAGCTCTAAGACCAGTCAAAAGTCTGGAATACTTAGGGCTAAGGCTGGATTCAAATCAGAGAAAGATTTTCTTACCTCCAGAGAAGGTGTCGTCTTTAAGAAATTTGACCCACTTAGTGGGTACAAAAAGAAAACCATCCATACGCCTCTGCATGAGGCTGCTGGGAAAGATGGTGGCTTCATTCGAAGCGGTACCCTACGGTCAATTCCATTCAAGGAATTTGCAAAGGGCCATACTGTCAGCCTGGAACAAAAAAGTTCAGGCTTTAGACTTACCAATGTCCCTGTCCCCTTCCGTTCGCAAGAGCCTCCATTGGTGGTTGGTGCCCCAGAATCTGGAAAGAGGGAAACCCTTCAGTCCGGTTTCTTGGAAGGTGGTCACTACAGATGCCAGCCTCATCGGCTGGGGGGCAGTGCTGGAGCAATGGTCTCTCCAGGGCAGGTGGTCAGAAGCAGAAAAGGCCCTGCCCATCAATCTCTTAGAGATACGAGCAGCCCGGTATGCCCTAGTAGCATGGACATCCAAACTCCAGGGGTCCCCTGTCAGAATTCAATCAGACAATGCCACGGCAGTGGCATATATCAATCATCAGGGTGGCACCAAAAGTCGTGCAGCCCAGAAGGAAGCAAATTGCATCCTGGAGTGGGCAGAAAGATATGTCCCAGCCATATCCGCGGTTTTCATCCCAGGAGTGGAAAATTGGAGAGCGGACTTTCTAAGTCGCCAACAATTATGCCCGGGGGAATGGTCTCTTCACCCCGAGGTTTTTCCAGGCAATATGCCAGCGGTGGGGAACACCGGATGTAGATCTGCTAGCATCCAGATTCAACGCAAAGGTGGACAGGTTTGTGTCTCGCACAAGGGATCCCCTAGCTTGCGGCTCGGATGCCCTAGTGTTCCCTTGGGATCGGTTCAAGCTGATATATGCATTCCCACCGCCACAATTGTTACCGCGATTACTCCGCAGAATCAGGGTAGAAAAGAAACCAGTGATTCTGGTGGCTCCAGCGTGGCCCCGAAGGGCATGGTACGAGGAGATTGTAAAAATGTCAGTGAGGAGTCCTTGGACCCTCCCACTTCGTCCGGACCTGCTGTCGCAAGGACCGATATACCACCCTTCCTTACCAGCCCTAGGTTTGACGGCCTGGCTATTGAAGCCCACATTCTGAAAAAGAGAGGGCTCTCTAATTCTGTGGTATCTACCATGATCAATGCCAGGAAACCGGTATCCAGGCAGATCTATTATAGGATCTGGAAAGCGTACATTACGTGGTGTGAGACCAAGAAATGGCATCCACGTAAGTACATGATAGGGAGGATTCTGGACTTCCTACAGTGGGCTGTAGATAGGAAGCTGGCCTTGAGTACTATCAAGGGTCAGATTTCGGCCTTGTCAATATTTTTTCAAAGGCCCTTGGCTTCGCATTCACTAGTCAAAGCCTTTATACAAGGAGTGATGCGTATTAGCCCTCCGGTTAGTATTCCCATATGTCCTTGGGACTTAAACCTGGTTCTGTCGGTTCTACAGAAACAACCGTTTGAACCATTACAACACATTTCCTTGGTTCTTCTCACCAGGAAATTGGTTTTCTTAGTAGCCATTTGTTCGGCTAAAAGAGTGTCGGAATTAGCAGCTATGTCCTGTAAGGAGCCATATCTGGTTGTCCATAAGGACAGAGTAGTATTACGTCCTCATCCAGCCTTTCTTCCTAAGGTGGTATCGAGGTTTCATTTGAACCAAGATGTGGTTCTTCCTTCTTTTTTCCCCAAACCTAGCTCAGTAGAGGAAAAGTTATTACATTCTTTGGATGTGGTAAGAGCAGTTAAAGCTTATCTAAAAGCCACTGCTCAGATTCGCAGAACGGATTCTTTGTTTGTTCTGCCGGAAGGCCCCAGAAGGGGTCAGGCAGCATCAAAATCTACTTTAGCCAAGTGGATTCGACAGGTCATAATACAAGCCTATGGCTTGAGAAAGAGACCGCCTCCGTTCAAAGTTAGGGCGCACTCCACAAGAGCGGTTGGAACTTCATGGGCAGTGCATCACCAGGCCTCCCTGGCTCAAGTATGTAAGGCCGCAACATGGTCTTCGGTACACACGTTTACTAGATTCTATCAGGTAGACGTTAGAAGTCAGGAGGATGTCGCCTTTGGGCGCAGTGTGTTGCAGGCCGCAAAAGATCCTCATGCCTGATGGCGCCCAGCTTATGTACCCCCCCCTCATTTGGCATTGCTTTGGGACGTCCCATTAGTAATGACTAAGTCGCTCTGTGTCCCGTGATGTACGAAAAAGAAAAAGGGATTTTTATAACAGCTTACCTGTAAAATCCTTTTCTTGGAGTACATCACGGGACACAGAGCTCCCACCCCTCTTTTTGGGACACTTATTGCTTGGCTACAAAACTGAGGTGCTCCCGGGTGGGAGGGGCTTATATAGGGGAGGGTACTTCCGGTTTGGAATTGGCCAGTGCCAACACCTGAAGGTAAACTATATAACCCATTAGTAATGACTAAGTCGCTCTGTGTCCCGTGATGTACTCCAAGAAAAGGATTTTACAGGTAAGCTGTTATAAAAATCCCTTTTTTTCCTTTTGATTTTTTTATATTTGTCTTTGTGCTGACAATGTTTAGTAAAAAAATTACCTAATTGAAAAAAAAAAAAAAAGAGGGTCTGTGAGCTGCACCAACATTTGACCAGTGCCTGACCCTCTCTTGATGTCCTCTTACATGCAACAAAAGCAAGACCGTGATGTAGTATTACATATGGCATTCAAAACAACTTCAGATACAATAAAGCTTATTATTAGATCTCTGCGCTCACCATGTGATACTCATTTTCAGCTGCAGGTGGTGCTGCACACAAAATCAAATTGGCACTGTTAAAAGGGCGGGGGCGTTATTGGGTGGCCAGAGGAACATCTCGATGGTGGATAACATTTTTACCCATCTCGAAAACAAGAGTTTAATTGGAGTATTGAAAATATGTTTAATATCTCCCAGTTCGTTTAGAAAACCAATATTTACTCTGTTCACTGGTCAATTTATAATTCAGAGGATGCTGCTCCGGAAGTCAGGGTCTTCCTCTCAGAGGGGATTATCTGTCCCTGAGTGGGATGATAATGCAGTTTGGAGGGACTTCCATTAACCTTTGTAAAAATCAAGAATTTACCCATCTCTCTCCTGGGAGATGGGATAATAGAAGATGAATGAAAATGGCTGTATCAGGCTTGATTATTTGCAGATGAGGCTTTCCTCAGTGTCCTGTGTAGAGGTTTTCTCTTTGTATGTGTATTATGTATGTATGTTATGGCTGCATCATGTGGTTAAGAACAATCTAATTATTAATTCATTAGATAATTGCTGTGGGTTAGGCAATGAATCACTAAAGGCCTCAGCTGGGGCCTACTCGGGCAACAAGTATGGTGTAGTCACCTATAGCAACCAGTTCTTATTTCTCTTTCACTGACCTGGCTAAAGTAAAAGCTGTTATAGCTGTAAAGCTGTATTCATGCTCATGGTTTTAGTATAGAATGCCCAACAAGCCCATATAGCTGTAAAGGTCAGGAGTCCACAAAAATTTGGCTCTATATAGTGTATCCAAAATTGGGGTTAAATCAAATGTACAATGTATACTTCCCTTTAGTTCTGTGCAGAAATTCAGACCTTGTTGTTGTTATCCCCACTTTTATACTAAATGATGTTTCAATAAATAGTATTATTATATGTTCCATATCTCGTTTTGCTTAACGTTATTTCAATATATACTTTATATCCAGGAAGCAAAGTTCTTGCTAGCTGGGTGAATATATTACTAAAGTACCATAAACCACAAAATGTAATAGTTGTTATAAAACATTGCATCACTTTATCACCCGAGAGGTTGTCTTTTTGTATTCTCAGTTTTTACTCTTTTTGTACCTTGGGGTATATATATATATATGTATATGTGTGTGTGTGTGTGTGTGTATATATACTGTATATATGTGTGTGTGTGTGTGTAATATATATATATGCAGTATACAAAGGGTAAGATCATACACAGAGCCTGAATCATATTAATGTATGGGGGGGGGGGGGGAAATAAGGGTCGTGGAGAGCTCATTTACATGAATTCTCAAATCTAAGTGGCTGGGCTCTTCTCCAATCAGAGTGGTGTCTGGAGCATTATGTAGAGAATATTTGGTTGGACATTGCAGGCTCCACACTGCACTTTGCATATACTGAATGCAGCACAGAGTTGAAGGGGAACTAAACTCCCCTCCTCCCTCTTCCTAGCCGGTGCTGACATGTTCAGGATCTTTAGACATCTTGATTGGCCGGGCTGGAATGACATAACTGCTATGGATGCCCACAGGAGTTCTTTCATTCCAGCCGGCTCCAAGGTATGCTGAGAATTCTAAAGAGGATTGCAGATAGGAAGGTACGTTTTGTTTTATTGCACAAGAGGCATAGCATGTCTATTCTGCAATAAAGAGCCTGTCTGCTCAATTTTTTTTTACATTTTACACTTAAGTTCCTCTTTAACACTATGGTGTCTGTTGGCGAGCTGATAGTGATATCCATTGTGCACAAAGGGGTTTATTTACTAGAACTGGAGAGTGCACAATCTGGTGCAACTGTGCATGGTAGCCAAACAGCTTCGAACTTCAGCTTGTCCAATTGAAGCCTAGTACACACGGGCCGAATGTCGGACAGCATTGGTTGGTTCAATGGAATCCGGCTGACATTTGGCCCGTGTGTAGGGCAGCCTGTCCAGCTTCTGACATGGGGGCATGACCAAAAAAGAACTGCCCACCTTCTCCTGATCAGTGGTCTCAGCCAATGGCTGAGGGCGCTGAACGGAGTGTTCTGGTAGGGATGCTGTCCCCCTGTCAGAACACAATAGCACAGCAGGGGAGATCGCTCTACTAACATTGTATTGTTAGTACAGCGGCTCCGACTTAAATCATCAGTTAGTTTTCAACCACTGGGTTGAATGAAAAAAATCAGTGTGTATGAGGCTTAAAGGGGTTGTAAAGGTTTGTTTTTTATTTTCTAAATAGGTTCCTTTAAGCTAGTGCATTGTTGGTTCACTTACCTTTTCCTTCGATTTCCCTTCTAAATGTTTTTTTTCTTTGTCTGAATTTCTCACTTCTTGTTCCTCCTCAGTAAGCTTGCCCCCATCATCTGAGCCGTTCTGGCTGGGGGTTAGTCAGCGTGCTTGCCCCATCCCTTGGGTCTACATCCCTGCGGGGAGACGCTGTGAACATTCACAGAACTTCCCCGCAGGGATGTAGTCCCTAGCGATGGGGGAGCACGCTGACTAACCCCCAGCCAGAACGACTTGGATGATGGGGGCAAGCTTACAGGAAGTGAGAAATTCAGACAAAGAAAAAAAACATTTAGGCTCCTTTCACACTGGGGCGGGGAGGTGCGCTGGCGGTATAGCGGCGCTATTTTTAGCGCCGCTATACCGTCGGATTTGCCGCAATATTCGGGCACTAGCGGTGCGGTTTTAACCCCCGCTAGCGGCCAAGAAAGGGTTAAAACCGCCTGCAAACCGCTGCCACGGCAGCGGTTTGCGGGCGGTATAGCCGCGGTGTCCCATTGATTTCAACGGGAAGGAGCGGTATACACTCCGCTCCAAATATCCTGCTTGCAGGAGATTTTTTTTCCTCCCACCAGTGCATCGCCTCAGTGTGAAAGCCCTTGGGCTTTCACATTGAGAATGCTGGGGCAGGATTATTTCAGGCGTTATTTATGCGCTATTTTTAGCGCTAAAACGCCTGAAATATGCCTCAGTGTGAAAGGGGCCTAAGGCCCCATAATCCTGCCCCAGCATTCTCAATGTGAAAGCCCGAGGGCTTTCACACTGAGGAGATGCGCTGGCGGGAGGAAAAAAAACTCTTGCAAGCAGCATCTTTGGAGCGGTGAAGGAGCGGTGTGTATACCGCTCCTTCCCATTGAAATCAATGGGACGCCGCGGCAATTCCGCCCGCAAACCGCTGCTGTAGCAGCGGTTTACGGGCAGTTTTAACCCTTTCTCGGCCGCTAGCGGGGGTTAAAACCGCACCGCTAGCGGCCGAATATCGCGGCAAATCCGACAGTATAGCGGCGCTAAAAATAGCGCCGCTATACCGCCAGTGCACCTCCCCGCCCCAGTGTGAAAGGGGCCTAAGAAGGGAAATGGAAGGAAAAGGTAAGTGAACAAACAATGCACTAGCTTAAAGGAACCTATTTAGAAAATAAAAAAACAAACCTTTACAACCCCTTTAAGCTTCGACAAAAAGAACCTGAAAGCTGACTGGTTTCTGTGCAGAGCTGCACCAAACTTTGCACTCTCTCATTTTAGTAAATCAACCCCAAAGCGTCAGTGTTAAAGTGAAGCTGATTTCCAGGCAAGCAATTTAAAGGTTTTACCCATCAAAAGGTTTTGTAATTCTCTTTAGGCGGAGCTCCACCCAAAAGGGGGAAGCTCTGCTTGTCTGACCCCTCCCCCTCCGCTGCCACATTTGGCACCTTTCGGGGAGGGGGGAGCAGATACCTGGTTTTAACAGGTGCCTGCTCCCACTTCCAGGTGGGTTACGTTAGCCTTGTGATCCAGACACCCCTGCATGACCCCCACTGCAGCAGCACCACAGTTTGATCATAAACACTGGGTCAGAACATATCCCCAGTTTGCTGGAAGTGCAATCAAAGAACAGCACACTGATAAGTCACCCTTTTTTCATTTCTTTAGCACATGTACAGTACACTGTATGAAAACTTGATGTGCTGAATAATGGCACCTCTATTCAGTAAGCAGAGTGTCCAGAGCTGTATATGTGGTCATGCTGCCCTAAACATACATGAATTATGGTTCCCTTTTTAAGAATGTTCCTTCTCTGCTTCCCTGTTATTCTTGCTAAGATAGCATTAAGATATGACCCTCCTGCACTGACCTTGATAGTTGTCAGTGACTGTCTGTAGACCTTCAATAATTTCTATAGTAAATGTCGTTTTTCGCAGGTCACATCACATGTCAGTGAACAGATCACTGGACACCTGTCTAAAAACATCCTTAACCTGCTAAGCTACACACAGGAACACAAGTATACCGTTTTTGTTCTGTTCTTTGTACTTCTCTTCTCATGTGACCATCATCTTGTGTGTTTGCAGGCAACGGCGTGCCGTGTCCCCGCATCCTCCCTCTTTGGAAGCCCATTTCCACCAGCACAGACCGACTAGTGGATCAGGATAGGCGTACCCACAATGATAACTCTTCGAGAATAGGAAGCCGAGAATACGCCAAAACCAGCCAGAAGAGCCCAAAACCAACAGGTGAACATTTAATGGTTCTTTTTTTTTTTTTTTCAGCTTTAAAGTAAACCTGTATTCCATTTTTTACTTTTACATCCTAAAAACAGACACCGCCTGATATTTTGTTTGTTACCAGAAAATCTATTCTTGTGCCCCTCACTAATTTTGTTTCACTTTATTACTGGGGCCTGACTTTCCATGACTTCGTTGCTGAAGCCTGACAGCTGCTATGACCTTGTCCACTGAGAGTGCTGAGGGGCACAGAAAATAGTTTTATGGCTGATGAAGGTAATAGCGGGCATCCTGTAGAGTCTGCTCTTAAAGTGGCCATTCAATTACTTTACAAGTTTGCATGGATAAATCCCTGGCACGTCACATATACTGCAACCACATCATGCTTCAAAAAAAAACTCCACTTTTTATCATTAAAAAGACGTCCCTAAACTTTAGTCTAGTGACTTTACTTGGGTTGAGATGATGTCATCAGTCTGCTGCAGGTGTTCTATCAGAATACCACTACCCATCAGAATATGCAACGGAAGTGACGTTCCGCCGCGGCCATCTTGGTACACCCACACTCGTCCGCAGTAAGCCTACAGTCACAAAGCGGCCAGCGGACATCTTGTTACACCCACCGGAGTCTTGCATTTCACACTTATTTTTACCAGTAAACTCAGCTTATATAGTAAAATACAGTATTTGGAAGTCCGTAACACTGTTTTGATGTTAAATTTTAAAAGCATCAGCAAGCCTGCTGATCTCACAGGTTTGCTAATCTGACAGAACACCGCTGTTTTTAAAACTTCAACATCAAAACAGTTTGACGGATTTCAAAATACTGCATTTCACTATATAAGCAGAATTTACTGGTAAAAATAGGTGTGAAATGCAATACTTTGGTGGGTGTAAAAAGATGTCCGCTTGCAGTCTTCTATCTGTAGCCTGTAGCGGATGAGTGCGTGTGTACCAAGATGGCCACGACGGAACGTCACTTCGGTTGCATATTCTGATGGGTAACTTTGTAGCAAGTCACAAGATGACCTAAAATATTAAAACTGGAACCTATATACAACCCAGAGAACATGCGTAAAAAGTGAAACTAACTACCCACCTTACTATGTACAACCAGGTAAAAGATGTAGAGCAGGTTCAGGCGCAGGAGTAAATAACAGAATTCAAGACCGGTCAGGGAAGGGCCAGAACAGGTATTAAGTAATAAGGATGAGCTCCGGTGTGTTCGCAAAGCCCACGTGCAGAACCCGCCAGGAAGTCGGCACTGCTCTGCGCTAATCACAGGCAGTGAGACATTTCCCGATCTCTGCAGACGTGCATTGGGACAATGTCTCACTGCCTGTGATTAGCACAGCACAGTGCCGACTTTCTGGTGGGCTCTGCACGTGGGCTTTGCGAACACGCCAGAGCTCATCCTTATTAAGTAAGGGTGTTAACAGATTCAGAATATACAGGAACAATACTGAGACTCTGAGTGACTCCTGCTGTGGGGCTAAATACCCCCCCCCCCAAGCAGCCAGCATTAGGTTGTGACTAAACCCTGGTTGACACTAGAACTACACTATTCGAGACCAGGGGCCACAGTGCCATTAACAGGTGTGTTCTTGACACCCTGAATGATGCCTGAACAAACATCCATCTTCCATTATTCTGGAGACCAAACAAAATAAAGGCATTGTCAGTGCTCTAATTTCTGTGAGAGATAATAAATACAACACTGATTATGGATACGCATTGAATGAATTGTTTATATAGGCCATTTTCCTACATAGTTTTTAATAAATCTGAAGGAGATTGTATAGGTATTGTAATGTGTAATAACTATCTGTAGTGGTCATGCTTTGTGCACTCCAGGGACAATTTGGGGTTTTCTGTTACTTTAACTTTCAATGATAATGGTAAACCGAACAAATAGAGAGGGTGAATCGCCCTAAAAGGGACACAGATAGCAATACAAACTAACAGATGTTCTAATCTAATAAACACATATGTGAAGTTTTATAAGCCGCAGGATTCATGCAAATGGGGCCTAATCAGCCATTTTGTAAACACCAATACTTCAGCGTTTAACCCCTTAGAGCCAGCCACTTAAGGGCTTAAGAAAGCCAGAAAGTGGGTGGGGCTGATAGCCATGTGACCACTGTGATTGGCTGTCACGGTGGTCACATGATCAGAAAGCTCCCGATTGCAGGCAGTGAACGGGAGCTTTCAGTTAGCTGCCGGTAACTGTGTCGGGCGCACGCAGGGCATGCACTCTTGTCACAGCACTATCGCCGCTATTGCACACAAATATGCGGCCACTGGGTGCCAAGGCCCGGTCGCAGAGAGGCCGCATATTTGCTTGCGCTCAGCGCCTAGGGGTTAAATGTGTATATGCACCTCATGTGTTTTCTCAAATGCCCAACTTTCACTTTCAGAAAATACGTTGGGCATGCAGGCACAAGTAAGCATGACAAACCATAGAATGAAATTATTACTAAATATCTAAAGTATCTTCTTGCTTACTGTTAAGGTTAGTTTAAAGTGGAACTATTCTCTCCTCCATTCCAGCAATGCGGTGTCCAGGAGCTCACCACTGGTCTCTGATATTTTCAGCCAGTCTTCTGGGTTCCAATCTTTGGCCATTTTGATTTGCCAGGCCAAGGTGACGTCACTCCTGAGAATACGTGGGCATTCATTGATCTCTGCAGATGCCGAAATTGAGTTGTGCGTTTACATTGTAAATAGCCAGGTGAGGATACTTTAAAGTAGTATTCCAGGCTAAGCCCAACTAGTCTTAAAACTGCTCCCTCCCCCATTCTAACACCTATAATGACTAACCTGTGTAAGAAAAATTTATATAATTACCCATTTTCAGCTCTGGTCTGAGGATGTGATCCAGCTCCCCTGTGTCAATCAGTGGCAACTGCAGGCGAGAAGAGAGAGTGCCAACAATAAATGGGCCATGGAAGCCTATGGGTGTGGTCACCGCTCCCAGGCATTCCCAGCCATTGTTGAGGGCTCTCTCCTCTCCCATGCAGCTGCCGCTGGCTGACACAGGGGATCATGTGATTATACTGGAGCAGGCTAAAAATGGGTAAGTATATACATTTTTCTTACACAGGTTAGTCAGCATAGGTGTTGGGGGTTGGGAGCATTGTAAAGACTAGTTATATAATATTTAGTATGGAATTCCACTTTAAAAGTGACTGTTTACCTTTCAAACAGACTTGTGAAGACTTTGTACAACTTTATAGCAGTTTTCTGATTTTACTAGACCCAGCCTCTCTCGTGTTTTGGCACAGACCATTCACCCTTCACTTGCTCCACCTTCACAGGACAATAACCGTCAGGGTGTAGACAGCACAGTGCTGACCTATGATGTGTCACAGCCGGGGCCCACTGTGGGCACCATGCCAGTTGCCTGCATTAAATGTCAAACTCAGGACATGTTACTTTTTGCACTGGGCAGCCATGTGTGTCCTCCCCGTTTTTGTTTCCTGACACTCATGTTTGACTCTTTCATGTTTATTTGGCTGGATACTTCTTTCTTTATCTTTCTAGGCTGAGGGTAACCATATTAGTTATAAATGTATTTTGGTGTCAGAAAGGAAAATCACTGACTGCAGTTTGCCATTAAAGTGAATCTATTATCTGCACACTGTGTAGGCAGCCATGAGCTTGATCAGTTTATAGGTTTTATTCGCCATGCACTAGGGACAGCTCTAAAGCACAAGGCCTCGTGCCAGAAGATTCATTGGTTTAATGACTTTACCTACTCGGAAGCAAAGTCCATAAACAATATGCTATTGGACGGAATCTAAGATTTTCAAAAGAATTCAACGCACAGGCTACTTTTCTTTTTCCTCTGCGTTGCCCTTGATGTCAACATGAGCTTCATAGACAGGTTGTGATATGAAGTCAGTCCACCTAAAACTGATATTTCAGCGTTTGGTAGATGCTGGGCAGGTTAAACATTTAAAATGGTTGTAAACGCTCTTTTTATTTATTTTTTAAATAACAAAAAGGTTCATACTTACCTGGTTTGTGCAATGGAATTGCAGAGTGGACCCGAACCTCCTTCTTAGGTTCTCCGCCGGTACTCCTGCCTTCTGCAGAGTGTCCCCATTAGGGTGACCACATTTCCAAACTACAATTCAGGGACACCCCCCTTCCCAAAAATCAGCTTGCGCTGTAACGAATCACAGCACAGTGATTGGACACAAGAGGCGGGATTTATGATTTCTCCAATCACAAGCAGGGGCCGGGGATTGTGCTCCTCCAGGCATTCCCGGCCAGGACAAGTACTTTCAGTGAGTAAAGCAGTGATGTGGCAGCCTTGTTTGGGGGCATCAGATTGGCACAGGGGGTGGCTGTGTCAGTTTCATCCTGGGACACTGTATTGTCCTGGAATGAAGGTGCCCGGGACAGACCTGCAAAATGCGGGACTGTCCCGGGCAATCCGGGACACGTGGTCACCCTAGTCTCCATAGAAAACCACTTCCTATGGCAGCACTTGTGCAGGCTCACTCCAGAGCTTCGTTGTCTGCATCTATAGACACAGACAATGGGGCCACGTCCCCCACTCCCTCATCACTGGCTTTGACAGCAGCTGAGCCAATGGCCCTGAAAGCAAAGTCAGAGAGACCAGGAAGTGAGGGGAGAGAAGAGCTGCAGATGTGCACAGTGCTGAATCAAATGAAGGGGGATACTGATGCCCAAACATTTTTTACCTTGAAGGGTGCATACTATTTGTCCAACTGACCACAATGATGAGACACCATTCTTCCCACAGACACCATTGATGATGCACTATTCCTCCCACTGACACCAACAGTGGGGCATTATTCCTCCTGCTAAAACCAATGATGGGGGGGCAGTGTTTACCTCCACTAGCAACAGTCTGGCCCCCCTAATGCCTGAGGGACCATAAAGTCAGCTCTTTGTTTAGCAAGTTTTAAGATCCCCTGCTCTAGGGGAATGTATTGGTGAGATACCGGCATTGGGATCCCAGGTCTGTACACCAGCTTTGGCCATTAACGAGGGGTTCCCCCAATCCTTGCTGGATTCCAGTAGCCAAAACTCCCAGGTGGACCGAAACAAAACTTGGAGTTATGGCACAGAGAATCTTAAAAGAGTCCAAGATATATAAAAAGCCAGGGTCTCATTTGGCCTGCAAAGCCATAACTTTAGGTAAAATGTTACTTTTGGGTGCACTGCTTCTTTTAATATAGAAGTACCGTATATACTCGAGTATAAGCCGACTCGAGTATAAGCCGAGGTACCTAATGTTGCCAAAAAAACTGGGAAACCTTACTGACTCGAGTATAAGCCGATGCCCCACTGTTCCCTAGCTCGCTGTTCCCTATTTTACATTGTAAATATTACCTGTAAAGAAGTTGCGGCTGCGGCGTCCATCGTTCAAATTCGGCGGCGTCCATCGTTCAAATTCCGCGGCCTCTTCCTGTTCCTTCCTTGATAGGCGAGTCTCAGCAGACACTCTCCGCCTATCACGATCATTCTCTCATCCTCAGTTTTCCCAGCAGACACTGTGTTGGGTGTTCCGCCAATCACAGACGTCTGCTGGAAAACTGAGGATGAGAGAACGTTCGTGATAGGCGGAGAGTGTCTGCTGAGACTCGCCTATCAAGGAAGGAACAGGAAGAGACCGCGGGATTTGAACGATGGACGCCGCGGAATTCGAACGATGGACGCCGCAGCCGCAACTTCTTTACAGGTAATATTTACAATGTAAAAATTTTGCTGACTCGAGTATAAGCCGAGGGGGGGACTTTCAGCCCCAAAAAAAGGGCTGAAAATCTCGGCTTATACTCGAGTATATACGGTAGATTTTTTTTTTTTAATACAATTTTTTTATTCAATCCAGATATGCCAAAAAATGACACCTACACCAGTCACGGGGTAGTCTGAGCAGAGAAAGCTTCACAACAATAGAAAAAAGGCACAATCATCAATTGCAAACTGTCCTCTAGACAGGGAGGTATTAACATTTCTTCATGAATAAAGTAGAGCTTTCCAGGTAATTTCGGAAAATAGGGAAGGAGAGAACCATCAAATCCAGACATATTCATGAATTGTGCTGTATCGATATCATGACCAACCTTAATGCCGCGTACACACGATCGATTTTCTCGACGGTGAAAACACAGTCGAGAAAATCGTCGGGAAAAACGAGGAACGGCTTGGTCCCCTACACACGGGCGTTTTTCCCCAAAAATTTTCTCTTGGTTGAGAAAAAACGACCGTGTGTAGGCTCCCCGGCAGCGTTTCCCTATGGGAAAACTGCAGCGGAAAATAATGCCGTGAATCACGACGAGAAAAATTAGAGCATGTTCTAATTTTTCTCGTCGTGATTAATGCCGCTTTTCTCGTCGGGGAAAAATGATCAAAAGCCCACACACGGTCGTTTTTCTCGTCAAAGAGAAAAAATGTAATTTTTCCCGACGAGAAAAATGGTCGTGTGTACGCGGCATAAGAGGCTGCAAACATTGGCATCCCAAATGACTGTAAAATATTAGGCTCTATATGCACTATCGGTTCTAGACACCACCTGTTCTAAGAAGCCGTGCTACCCTAATAAAAAATGATTGACATCTGCAAAAAAAAGAAAAAGAAAATTGGATACAATACTTTTATCAGTGAGAACATTTTCTTACCACTGCTCAGCCCAAAATGGCCATCACTTTGCTTGCTTTCCGTGGCGCCTTTCAGGTATGCCGGACCTTCAGAGCGCACACTCCGGTAATGTCACCTGCTGCTTCCGGGGTAAATATCTCCTAAACGGTGCACAATTAGGAGATATTGATCTTACCTACAGAGTAAGCCTTATATAAAAATTACAGAGCAGGCTTTACGACCGCTTTAAGGGGTACCCTCCATTTTGTGAATAGCTGTAGAACCAGCACCCTTGTGCCCAGTGATCATTTAACTCGCTTACCACAAAGCTGTGTCCAAAACCCCATGTTCATCTCTTTGTAACCAATCATTGCCATGAAACAGGCTCTTGTCTCTGTTGCCAAGTACTTTATAGATGATTGATAGATGTGCCATAATTCAATTAATCTTTGACCAAAGAACCTGAGAGTGTTTTACTTAACCTTTTAAGGCAGACCTAGCAGCAGATATGATTTTATATTAAGTGCATGCATGCTAAGTAATGTGTAAGTATAACACATCCAGGTTTTTATTATCTCTCAAAGAGATCACAGTACTCAACCTGACAATGCAGCCTTCTGCTTTTCTCTGGAGGACAACAGCGCCATCTTTGTTTGGGCATCATCCGTTGTCATTTATCTACTTTCCAAACCAAGATGCCAGCTCAGGGATGACACAATCATAAATCCTGGTGCCTGTGCAGTCCTCGGCTGTGTTCACAAATGTCTGACATGGGTCAGCTGCTACGGCCTTTCATCTAGCGACTGGCTACAATATTTCATTGTACAGTCTGATTACTGGGGGAGAGATACTGAGGAAATGCCTCCTCCTGCTGCAGCAAACTGAGTCACAAACTGGAGCTTACAGTGGTATTAAAAACCTTTATTATATGGCAGCTTACCAATTCTTAGATGTGATGGCTACATTCGTTTTTCTTTTTTATGCCGCGTACACACGATCTGAAATTCCAACAGCAAAAGTCCGATGTGAGCTTTTGGTTGGAAATTCCGACCGTGTGTAGGCTCCATCTGACTTTTTCTGTCGGAATTTCTGCCAGCAAAAGATTGAGAGCGGGTTCTCGGAGATTCCAATCGTCTGTAGCAATTCCGACGCGCAAAATTCCTACGCATGCTCGGAAACAATGCGATGCAATTATTGAACTTAATTTTCTCGCCTCGTCATAGTGTTGTACCTCACCGTGTTCTTGACGGTCGAAAGTTCAGAGAACTTTTGTGTGACCGTGTGTATGAAAGCCAAGCTTGAGCGGAATTCCGTTGGAAAAACCATCCAAGCTTTTTCCGACGGAAATTACGATCGTGTGTAAGCGGCATTAGGCTTTCTTTCCTTTATTTTGATAAGGTGATCTGACCAGTAAGTCTGTTTTTCAACAGAACACACTGCTGCAAATGTATCAGTTAGCATGTTGAGACAAACCATTTACCACTGACAGGGGTGCTTACAATGATCAGCTTTTGTTCATGTAAAACCTTTATCCCAAAAGGGATAACAAAAACTTCTGTAACTGCAGTGTGAGTTGGAGTTTGGCTTCAATTCGTTGGTGTATTTAAATCTGCTAGTACATCTAACTTTCACCTCCATCCAGATCCACAATGCTGCTGTCTACTGTGCCCCCTGTGCTCTTTCATCCAGAGTGGAGGCACTCTAATACAGGAGGAGTATTGCTGGGCAAATGACCAAGTAAAAACAGAGGGAAAAAAGGACTAAAAAAAGAAAACTAATACAGCCACCACATCTAATGATTAGTAAGCTGCAATATACTACATTTTTGTTTTTAGTTTTAGTACCGCTTTAAGGACGGCTTTTTAATGATAACATGTAGAGCTTTTTAGTCTTGTCAGCTAACTATTGAGTTAATATGGACAAAAAAATTGCACTGCACGCTGTACCTTCTCTTCTACTTGTCACTCTGACCGTCGTATGTTTATTGGTTACATGGAGTAAGATGCAAGATGTGGGAGGGGTGCGATTTCCTCTGCCCTTTTACACCATGTCTGCAGGAGTGCAGAGTCTGCCTATGAATCTGGTCTCTCCCCTTCACTGGCATTTTATAAGAACAGGGCGGGAGAAAAGGGAAAAACGAACTGTATGATCTAGCTGAGAAATAAATTTGTCAAGAGCTTTAAAGAGAGGAAACCGTTCCCTGCTTATATCCTCAGACCTGCCCCTGGCATAAAGCACTGTAAGACCTGTGTGCATAAAAATGTAAACTTATTGTATTCCTCTTTCTGTAATTTGCTTACCTTGCAAAAAATAATAAAAGAAAGCCTTTCCCCCCTGCCTTGCAGCAGGCACGTTTAAATGTCAGGCCTTAGCTGTGGTCAATTTATACTTCTTAGGCCTCTTTCACACGGGGCGGATCCGTGCAGATCCGCCCCGTGAAGCTCCGCTTGCTCAGCAGGGATCCCCGCTGAGCCGACGGATGACTGGGCGGTCCCCGCACACTGTGCAGGGACCGCCCTGTCAGAGCGCCGCTCTCCCCTATGGGGAATTGGATGATGACGGACCGTAGAGTCCGTTGTCATCCGATCCGCTCCGCCGACGGAAGGAAAAATAGGGTTTTCCTCCGTCACACTTTGGCGGAGCGGAGTGGATGTCAGCGGACATGTCTCCGCTGACATCCGTGCCTCCATAGGGCTACATGGAGGATCCGTTTCAGGTCCGCCTAAAAAACTGACAGGCGGACCTGAACGGACCTCCGTGTGAAAGGGGCCTAACACAGAACAAGATGTTTTTAAGGGTATTTTTGGTATAAATAAAATATAATGAATTAAAAAAAAAAAACTGCATTTAAAGCATTTGTTAACCTCCAAAAACAAAACAAAAAAAAACAGATCCCGTTCCCTTAAAGCATGTTATACGGCACAGTGCTCGTGATGTGTAATTTTGCCCCCTGTAACACCTAAAAACTAGGCTGATTCTGGGCTGATCCTGCCTGGCTATGCCCTCCCCCCTGTAAACTGACCACTGTGTCTCATTGCTGCTGAGCCCTGACACCGTGGTCAGCCCTGCTGCTGAGCCCTGACACCGTGCCTTCATCATCCGCAGCCCTGCTCTCTGTCTCCTGTGTCCTCTCCTCCCTCCCCGATATTTAATATGAAAAGCTCCCATCCCCTCTGTATTATAACAATAAGTTCCCCTGTGTCTGTGTTATATAATAAATATGCTTATCTGTACCGATAACACAGTGGCTCCCTCCGATTATGTGACTCCTCGGCTCCGTCTCTCCTCCCCGGCTGACGTCAGCGGCAGTGCTTGGCCCCACCCACTGGAACTGTCAGCTGAGAAGAGGAGAGCGGAGGCAACTGAGCACAGGAAGATGCTGCGTTATCAGTACAGATAAGCATATTTATTAGATAACACAGGCACAGGGGAACATATTGTTATAAGACAGAGGGGATGGAAGCTTTTCATATTAAATATCGGGGAGGGAGGAGAGGACACAGGAGACAGAGAGGGGATGGGAGCTTTATAGAACTCTAAGTGGAAATTAATCAATGTTGACTATTATTTAAGATGGCTGCAGACAGAAATGCTAGGGGGGTGTTTTTTACATGATTTCTTGGCAAAATAAAGCATGGAGACATGGATGGATGGGGAAGTTTTGAATGTTAAAAATGAATTGAATAGTGTTTTTGGTTTGTGCTGACCAGATGCAGCATAGTTCCACTTTACAATAAGAAGAGAGTACAATAAAGTATACAAAAAGTGCTATTTTGGTCTGTTAAATGTACTGTACAATTGAAAGTGTTTTTTTATTTTTATTTCTGACTAAAGTGTAATCTAAACCAAAGAACAAAAAATTTAAATATTCCAGCTTACCAGTCCATAGTTTAGGGGGCTGCATTCGTTTTGTTGTTTTCAGACTTAATTCCCTTTATTTTTTTACCTGGTGATCCTGCCAGTAACACAGTTTCTGTCCTGTGGTGACTACCCTCCCTCCTCCACTATATCTTTGAAGGGAACCATGGTTGTCACCCATGTCTTCCCCTCCATTATATGGGGGGTAGGAAGAATAATAGCATGCAGAATGTAGATAAGATGTATGCTTCCAGTTTAACTAGAAAAAAATAAAGGAAAAAAACGAAAAAGCAATCCAACCACCACATCAAAGGACTGGTAAGCTGCAATATATTAGATTTTATGTTTGTGGGTTTAGATACATTTTAATCTTTTTGTGACCAGTGGTTATTGTAGCCTAGGTGCCCAGGCCACATTTAGCAGCATCAGTTAACTTGATTATAATTCTATGACTAATTTGAATATCTAAATATTTAAAGCTTTTATTTATTTTTTTATCAGCCAAACATAGACACAGTGCCATCTTCAGGCTACCTGTGGCATCTGCATGCTGAAGTTAATTTTGTGAATGAAGGTTCCACCCTGTGTGTGAATACATAGTGGACATAGTGATCACATAAGGAAACACTCTGATTGGTTCCTGATCATTCTGTCAATAGCAGACCGTTTTGACAGGTAGCGGCCATGCACTTTGTCAGCTGCCACTTCTCAAAGGGGGAACTAAGATGAAAATTCCCTCAGTATGGGGTATTGTGCAGGGATGATTAATCTACAGATTGCAGTTCCTAAAGGATAGACTGGGAGAGCGTTTTAATTATTATTATTTATTTATTTTTATTGGAAAAAAATTCTCTGTGAAGATTCTCAATGTGACACCTTAGCACTGATTAGCACTCTTGGAGCCCTCGGCTCAACATTTGAAGGTTTCGGTCTTTGTGCACCTAGCCGTGTGGTTGGATGCTCTAGTAACATTCCTATGCTATGGCACGAACCTAGAATTGTCTTGACTATTTCATTTTCTATAGTTGTAAAAATTACGAGGTGTTGATCTTGACTATGTACGCTTTTTTGGTTTGTACCTGATTATTCTGCATTGTAACTACAGAATTGTTGGCTGTTTGTTTGATCAAACATTAATAAAGCCTTTTGTAAAAGATTTGCACCCTTGTTGAATGAATGCTAAGAAAATCAATTACAGGCCTGGCCACTTATATAGAGCTTATAGTTTTCATTTAGGCTGGCAATAGCTGGATCGATGTTCGGATGGCTAAGCACGGACCGGGCCAATTTTGACCTGTTTGTGGCAGTTTCCACTTGACAGAAGTTGATCAACGTCTGTCAAAAAGAAATGTTGGAAAATAATGATTCAATCAGCAGCTGTAGCCAATTGGCTGCAGCACTAATCAGTTTGTTCTGACAGCGAAGAACTCCCCACTGTCAGAATACAATAGCACAGTCTGTCTGGAGGATTGGTGTGGATGGGGGAATCTGTTTTTCTAAACAGCGAGCTGGCTGGTTAAAAAAAAAAAAATACAATGACCCATCACCCATCTATGCCCAGTCTAGGCAGTCTGGCATTGAAAGGAGTAGTATGGAATTTTGGCCCCTTAAGGGTTGTACACACAATAAAAATATCAGACCAGTGATCGTCGTCCTTTTTTTTTTTTTTTTGCATGCTAGCCTCCATATCAAAAATAAAGGGGTTACTCCAATCTACGAAAATTCTCATACAACAGAATACCACTTTGAAAGTGATGTAATGGAGTGTATTTGTATTGTATTTTCGGATGAAAACTACTGATTAAATGAAAATCTTACATTCTGGTATCGTATGAGAAAACTTTATAAGATAAGATGACGTGTCCAGCTAATACTTCTATTGTGTGTTTGTTTTTGGCAGTAGCACCAAAGCCTACAGATCTGCCTCCTTCTCCTTCACCATACAAACACCCAAATCCTAACTGGAGGACCTTTCCCCGGGGCCGGCCCAGGATGGACGATGGTACGCCACCACTGGCTGAGAGGTCGCCCAAAATCACTGATCTTATCAGCCGCTTTGAAAGCAACAGGTGTGTATTGTGTGTTGACAAGGTGGGAACTGGAGGGATTTGGGGCTCGTAGTGGTATCACGTGGCATGCTTTTTAGCCAGAGTTTGTCCAGCTGATTATTTAAAATGTTGGCTTTTATGGAACTTGTAGTTTTTTGTTTTTTATGGCAACTTTTTTTGAACTGTGAGACAAGGGCTAGTGAGGTGCTTTGTTTCTGATTGGAAAGCTGTTGTTGGGAGCAGATTGTCTGATAAGCAAACATTTGTAAATGCTGAAGATTCTGTATTTTGTAATCTTTGTGCCACTTCTTTTGGAATGTTCTCTGCATTTCATAAGATTAAAGTTAAACTCCAGGAAGAACACAAATAAGTGTGTAAAAACGCAAATAACTGTACCTGTGTAATTACCGTGTTTCCCCGAAAATAAGCCCGGGTCTTATATTAATTTTGGCAACAAAAGACACAGTAGGGCTTATTTTCGGGGTAGGTCTTGCCATGTAATGTGCTGTCTTCTCTCCCCCTCTCTCACCCTGCCTGACAGGAATCCCCAGTGTGAACTGAGTTAAAATGTTTGTAAAATTCTAGAATCCACTCTATTACAGTAGTATATAATGTACAATGTGTGTGTGTTACTGTAATATAATTGTGCCAAACACCTTCGTTATAGCGCCGTTCTGCTCTTCTGTGACCCGCCGGAGCTCTCTTCCCCGCATTTATATAACAGAAACACACATATTGTACATTATATACTACTGTAATAGAGTGGATTATAGGATGTTACAAACATTTTAAACTAGGGCTTATTTTTGAGGTAGGTCTTATATTGCAGCTCTCCTGGAAAATAACGCTAGGTCTTATTTTCGGGGTAGGTCTTATTTTCGGGGAAACACGGTATAAATCATGCAAATATTTTTTTTTAATTCAACAAGTGTAAATATCTCAAATTGACATGTTATAAGCCTCTTGCAATCCCCTGTACAGCAGAGCTCAGAGTGCTGGGCAGGAATGGGAGGAATCAGCTGTGCTGCATAAAAATTTGATAAATGCAAACACAGTAAACAGAACTTGCGCTTATGCCAGAGGTGACCCATAAGGAGAAGTCCTAAAACATACAAAAAAGTGTTCCCTCCTTGAAGGGGTTAATTCACTTTAGAGAGCTGCAAGGTGGTGCTATTTAATCAGCGGGCACTGAAAACTGTGGAAACACAAGCAGAGAGAAGAGCACACAGTGGGCTCTGGTGCAAAACCTTTTTGTTTTAATAAGTAAAAAAATAGATAACAATGTACTCTCAAATATGAGTAGGTACAGACATGTCGTCTGCTAATCCTGTCCTTTATTGGTGCTAGGGCGCCGACCGACCCTCCCTATCCATGCATCTGGCCCACTAATCTACATGCAGGGCACCGGACGCATGGGGGGATGTTTTTTGTTTTTTTTTGCACGTGATTAAAGCCAGGGGTCCTAATGGGCTTCAAAAAAGGGTGGAATCAGTACGCAGAGCACTGTGCCCTAAACCCACCCAGTTGTGTGACAAAAGCAAATGAATATTCGCTATTGTCACACTGATCCTCCTCCCGGCCAATCAGGAAGCGGGTCCTGAGACCCGTCACCTGATTGGCTGGCTGAAAGAACAGGCGATCCTATTGGACACCTAAGAGGAGCAGGGAGGAGACACACGGCGGAAGCCGCCATGATGCAGAGGAGGAGGAGGAGACGCGGTGGAAGCCTGTAGGAGCGCTGCCTAGATAACGCAAGTGAGGGGATGGATGACTGACCGACCGCGCGGGGGGGGGGATGTGCGGGGTGACCCGACCGACAGCAGGGGAGGTGGGGGGGTGCCGCCGGCCGACCAGGTGTCTGGTATGTCTGGCTGACACAATGAGAAGCTGAAGTGGCCAAATCTGAGTGCAGCTGCCGCCACACTGCACACTGACAGGTCTCACTGGTGGGAGACTCCGCCAGCCGCCGGGGAAACCAGCACCACCCTTAATACCACGTGACTACGAGGACTGGCAGCTCATTCGGTGTGCGGGCAGTTTCTATGATGACGTGTTTCAGAGGGCGTGGCCTCCTTTTTCAAGTCTCTTGTAAAATTTGTTGACAAGGAGGAGAATAGATCAGAGGGAGAATAGTGTGCTTATCTGTCTTTTGCTGCTCGTTTGCTATTCAATCAGCAGCCTGGACCTGGAGACAGGACAGCACAGTATTTTCTAGCAACAGATGGTATGAACCAACTGGCAGAGCTGTAGAAGTCTCAGAACATGATGGACAGAAATACAATCTTTTGAGATACAAAACAGCCCATTTACATGTATTTAGTTGTGTTACTAAACCCACAATAGGAAAAAAAAGTCTGGATTTGCTTGTTATACTCACTGTGGAGCCTAAGGGGTTAATCCTCCGCATTGTGTAAAAAGGCTGTTTTAATCCAGTCTTCTCTGATTATCTCCTACTTTCACAGTCTCCAAAACATGTCCGGATAGGACTGAGTTACTGGAGTAAGGCTGCATATACTCAGTTTGGTGTATTGCTAAAGGTTTATTTTTTTTTTCCTTGGCCCTGTGTGGATCACATGCACTCTCCCAATCGGCACTGTCCAGTCAGAGGGACAGGGGTCCTGATAGGACGGCAAGTGCAGTGTGAAAACTCCTCCCACAAGCTTTAACCAGGCACTGATAGTGACAAGACTGCTATATACTGCTGATGAGAAAAGGTATTTAGCAGTTTCTATTTACTAAAATAATTGCATTTCCATGTTCTGTGTACTGTGGTAGACCAGATATAGTGAATGCAGGGTCCTGGGTTTAGTAACACTTTTACCACTTCAGCTCCGGAAGGTTTTACCCCCTTCCTGACCAGGCCATTTTTTCCGATACGGCACTGCGTTGCTTTACCTGACAATTGCGTGGTCATGCGACACTGAACCCAAATAAAATTGATGTCCTTTTTTCCTACAAGTAGAGCTTACTTTTAATGGTATTTGATCACCTCTGTGGTTTGTATAACCAAAAAAAGACTGACAATTTTGAATAAAAAAAACTATTTTTTACTTTTATGCTATGAAATCTATCCAATAAAAAATGTATTCCAAAATATTCTGGTAAAATAATCCCAATAAGCTTATATTGATTGGTTTGTGAAAAGTTATAGCGCCTACAAACTATGAGATAGATTTAGAGACTTTTTATTTAAAAAAATATTTTTTACTGGTAATGGCGGCGATCCGCGATTCTTAGCAGGACTGCGACATTGCAGCGGACAAATCTGATACTAAGTGACACTTTTTGGAGACCAGTGAAACCAGTGCAGTGATCAGTGCTAAAAAAAAATGCACTGTCACTTTATAAATGACACTGGCAAGGAAGGGGTTAACATCAGCAATCAAAGGGTTAAATGCATTCCCTATGTGTGCTTTCCAACTGTAGGGGGAGTGCTTTGACTAAAGGAAAACAGAAATCCATGTTTCCGCTTAGCAGAAACACGAGATCTCCATCTTCCTCTCTGGCAGAACGGCGGTTCTGCC
Organism: Rana muscosa; assembly: GCA_029206835.1. Taxonomy (NCBI): domain Eukaryota; kingdom Metazoa; phylum Chordata; class Amphibia; order Anura; family Ranidae; genus Rana; species Rana muscosa. The sequence goes on from CM055118.1 coordinate 194,114,580, forward strand.
TCTCTACGTAAGATCGGCGGGTTCCCAGCAGACATCGCGTCCGCCGGAACCGCTGATTGGCTCCCGCTGTATCTAATCACATCGGAAGTGGGGCTCCGGCGAAGAAGAGCCGAAAAAGACAAGACCGTACAGGTACGTGATTTTGCACTTAAGGGCCGCCCTGCTGCAGTACATTAGGGCAGTTTCACAGAGATCCACTGTGCTTTGGCCAAAGCGCAAGGTACCCCCTGTTTTGGTGCAGGTTAGCTGTGCTTTCCCATAGACTTCTTTTATGCCCTGTGGTTTTGGTTTGTTTTCTGACAGTGCACCAAAAGTCGCTGCAAGACTGAGCCAGGCACCTTTCAAGGCTCCTGATTGGCCTGGACTGGCTCTGTGTTGTCAGCTGCTGAAAACGGGTCATGGGAGTGCAGAAGAAATGCACTGCTGTGATCCACAGGAGAAGTACAGCCAAACAAGATTTTTTTTTTGTTCAGCCTGTGGGTTGAATGAAAAAATAAAAGAAACCTTCCTCCATCCCCTGCTGAGACATTGTATTCTGACAGTGGGACTCCAATCAGAGGCTGCAGCTGAGACGCTGCTTGACAAAAGTTCTGCAACATTACTGTTTGACAAAAGTCGATCTAACCTCAACTTCTGTTGAACAGGGAAGGCCACACATGGATCAAAATTTTGCTGGCTCTTGCTGAACTGGACAAATTTTAATCCATCTATGTCCAGCTTTACTCCAGTCATATTTTTATTTTATTTAGTTTTTAATTTAAAGTACTGAATACAGTTGGATAAAGTTAAAGGGGAGTTCCAGGCTTTTTTTGTTTATTAAAAGTCAGCAGCTACAAAAAAGTTTAGCTGCTGACTTTTGATAAACAGACACTTACCTGCCCCACGGTCCAGCGATGTGGCCGTCCGGAGTGTCGCTCCTCTCCCCCTTCTCTCCACAGGTGCCCGCTTTCAGCTTCACGGCCGGGCACACACTGCGCATGCACGAGTCACGCTGCGCCTTTCCAGTGGGCAGGCAATCTTCTGGGACCTGTCACGGGCCCAGAAGATTGCTGAGAGGGAGGGGCCGCCTAGGAGGAGAGGAGGAGTCACCTAGGCGGCCCGAAGGAGGAATAGGGACAGGAAGTCCAACTCAAAAATGCCCAACCCACTCCCCCCCCCCCCCAAAAAGGAGTACTTAAAGCGGACGTTCCACTTTTGAGTGGAACTCCGCTTTAAATTTCTGTCAGATTCAAGTTTCTGTCTGTGACATTTTCCCTCACTTACTGTCCGTGTGACCTCCCTACAGAAATGGAAAAATCCATTCAATTGTTAACAAAAAAAAAAATCTTAAAATGTTTGCTGTGGTTCTTTTGTGGGCTTTTGCAGGAATTGTAGAGCTTTTCTCAGCCAACACCGCTTGTTGATTAGTTTCCAGAAATCCATTAGCAAAAGGACACAACTCGGGTCCATCAAACAGTTGCCCATCCCCCTACTCCCATTTACACAAAGTACTCTAGTTGCTGAGATTTTAATGTTTAGCATTTAGCATGATACCGCTGTAGCTTAAAGCCGCAAAAAAACAAAAAAACAAATACACCTACATTGTATGTACTTTCACCAGTGATTTTTATCTTGGTGAGAGCCCTTCTTTAGGTCCGGTCTGTACAAGAGATGGGATATAGGTGGGGCTGAGGAAGAGGGTCTCTTCTGGTCTTGCCCTTTCCCTTCACTCATGTCTGACCACCTGGACACCGTTGGCTTCCTATGTAGAAAGTCTGTTCCTGTGTGTGTGATGGATTGCTGGATAGAGGACATATCGGTGGCTTGGTGCCATGGATTGAGCAGTGGCTCAGTGTCTTTACTGTCTGCATCGTGTTTTATAACCAAGCTGCAACATAACACAGCCAATCAACACCTTCACGCCAGACAGAGCCCAAAGCCTGCCAGCAGTGGACTGGTATTGGATATTATGAATTGTCTTCAGCCATGTATTTTCTGTATATTCTGTTATGCCAGGTTTAGTAGGATTGTGTACGGTTGAAACTGATGGTACTTGTTTCAAAAATGACATAAAAAAAAAAAAAAATAAGTCAAAGGAGTAGAAACAATTCTCACATACAAGTATATAAACCGTTACCAAAGGTTAGAAGATTTTGGTGTGTGGTGACGCTTTCTCGACCCCTTTGGCACATCTACATGGTAGGATCCTGCCCCTTGTTTGGATGACTTCATACAACACTTAGAGGAAGGTCTGCCTATGGAAGACTTTAGGGGGTAATTGTGACTTATTGCACACTGAGATTTTTTTATGTGTCACTATTTATAAATTTAAAGGCATGCCTGCAAAGAGAAAGGGTGATACCTACTATTTCTTGCGCTTGCACCACAGATCTTCTCTCACTTCACAAACTACACTGGCAGAAATATATTTAGCATCGGCACATCCAGAATTGCATGGTTCACTCTGCGTTCCATGGATCCTATCACTAGCACCTACATCACTACTGTGTCTTCTAGCGACTAATGCCGCGTACACACGATCGGAATTTCCGACAACAAAACCGTGGTTTTGTTTCCGACGGATGTTGGCTCAAACTTGTCTTGCATACACACGGTCGCACAAATGTTGCTCGGAAATTCCGATGGTCAAGAATGCGGAGACGTACAAGCCTAGAAAAATGAAGTACAATGATTCCGAGCATGCGTCGAATTGATTCCGAGCATGCGCAGCACTTTTGTGCGTCGGAAATTGCTACACACGATCGGAATTTCCGACAAGAACTTTTGTTGTCGGAAAAATAGAGAACCAGCTCTCAATCACTTGTTGTCGGAAATTCCGACAGCAAATGTTCGATGGAGCCTACACACGGTCGGAATTTCCAACCAAAAGCTCACATTGAACATTTGTTGTCGGAAATTCCGATCGTGTGTATGCGGCATAAGGGACTGGAGGAAAAAACCAGAGTGCGCATAGGGAGACCAGTTTTCTGACCCTCTCAGAAGAGTTGAACACTGGACGTTTTTCATCCAGTGGAGCTTGTGAAGACATCAAGGCTTTTCCATAGACGGGGTAGGTATTAAACATTTTCTTGGCAGGCATACCTTTTGGTTTTGAGTTTTAAAACTGTGACAGAATCCTTTTATGTGGTCATTTTAAGAGTGGCATTAACTTTGTCCAATGCATGTGTGCTGCTTCGGCCTTTTGGCTAGGTATTAGGATGCTGCTCATGGGTCCAGGAAAACTGGATATCTCACTAGACATGTGCAATTCGCTTTGGGCCGAATTTTGGGTTATCCGGAGATTTGGATTTATCGTAGACTCGTATGTATTGTTTTGTATATTAGTTTTCAAACCAATTAAAATTTTTTGGAATAATTCTGATCGGTCAAAAAATAATCAGCTGATTCGAATTCTGTATGAAGAGTTTGAGCGGACCGGGAAGCCGGCTGCCGTATCCTTAACAACTGATGACTCATCAGTGGGCTGAATGTAAAAAAAAAAAAAAAAAAAAAGATAGCCCCCCCAACCCCCAAAATCCATACACCAGACCCTCATCCAAGCATGCAGACCAGGAAAGGGGGAGGAGCGAGTGAGTGCCCCCCCCCCACAAAACCATACCAGGCCACATGTCCTCAACAAAGCACCTTAAATAACCGTGTGACGCCATTGACCGGGGGCATGCTGGGTCGATGCTGTCACAAGGGGATGGGGTCACCCGGTGATGTCATCGGGTGGCCCCGCCATTATTTAACCACCTGCCTACCGGGCACGAAAAGCCCCTTCCTGCCCAAGCCATTTTTCAGCTTTCAGCGCTGTCACAATTTGAATGACAATTGCGCGGTTGTGCGACATGGCTCCCAAACGAAATTTGCGTCCTTTTTTTCCCCCACAAATAGAGCTTTCTTTCGGTGGTACTTGATCACCTCTGCGGTTTTTATTTTTTGCGCTATAAACAAAAGAGCGTCAAGTTTGAAAAAAAACAAACTTTTTTTAGTTTTTGCTATAATAAATATCCATTTTTTTTTATTTTTTTTTATTTTCCTCAATTTAGGCCGATATGTATTCTTCTAAATATTTTTGGTAAAAAAAAATCGCAATAAGCGTATATTGATTTGGTTTTGCGCAAAAGTTATAGCAGATACAAAATAGGGGATAGATTAATAGCTTTTTTTTTTTTTTTTACTAGTAATGGCGGCGATCTGCGATTTTTATCGTGACTGCGATATTGCGGTGGACACATCGGACACTTTTGACACATTTTTGGGACCATTCACATTTATACAGCGATCCCTGCTATAAAAATGCATTGACTACTTTATAAATGTGACTGGCAGGGAAGGGGTTAACACATGGGGGCGAGAAAGGGGTTAAATGTGTTTCCTAGATGTGTTCTAACTGTGGGGGGAGGGGACTGACTGGGGGAGGTGACCGATGGTTGTCCCTATGTACAAGGGACACACCATCAGTCTCCTCTCCCTGACAGGATGAGGATCTGTGTGTTTACACACACAGATCCACGGTCCTGCTCGGTTACTGGGCAATCGCGGGTGCCCGGCGGCTGTCTGGCGGTGGGAGCCTTCGTCGGGTGCAGAACTTGTTAAAGGGGGCTTTCAGATTTGGATAAGTCACCCCTCCCTCACAACCACCAGCCCAGGGCTGTGGGGAAGAGTCACTTGTCCCCATCAACACGGGGACAAGGTGCTTTGGCAAAGCACCCCCCCCCCCTTATGTTGAGGGCATGTGGCCTGGTATAATTCAGGAGGGGGGGGGCGCGGATGCTCACTCGTCTCCCCCCTTTTTCCTGGCCTGCCAGGCTGCATGCTCGGGTAAGAGTCTAGTATTTACTTTGGGGGGGTCCCCTTAAAATCCATATCGGACTCGAAGGGCCTGGTATGAATTGGGGGGGGGTCCCACACTGTTTTGTTTTTTGCAATTCTGTTTGCATTCAGCTGTCAGCGGAAAAGCCAGCTGACAGCTGATGAGTCATCAGTTGTTAAGAACTCTGTGGCCAACTTCCCAGCCGCTCCTTAACAACCAGCTATTATTCACACACAATTCGAATCGGCCCTCATTTGTCAACTGATCCGAATTCCAATTGTTTCCCAAAAATTTGTAATTAGAAAATAAACAAAACAAATTCCGAAAAGATACAACAAAACAAAATTAGTGGCATAACGAGTTTATCTGGAACGAAATGAAACGCATTTTTTCGTTCTGCGCATGTCTATATCTCACCACTTGTCATCCTATGTGTCTATTCACCTTTTAATAAATGTGCATTTTGAGTATTTCAACACATCAATTCTGCCTAATTTGTATTCATGCTGCTCTTGGTTTAGTGCTATGCTGGTCACATGATGACCAAATGCCTGGGAAATGCACACATGATCTGTTTAGGATCAGCTTTTAGGCAGAGCCATTGCTTGCCTTAGGCTCTGCCTATGAATATCTGTCCCCTTAAAGGGGTTGTAAAGGCAGAAGGTCATCTTAATGCATTCTATGCATTAAGATAAAAAGCCTTCTGTGTGTAGCAGCCCCCCTAACACTTACCTGAGGTCCCTCTCTGTCCAGCGATGTCCACGAGTGTCTCAGCCATCCGAGATTCTCCCTCCTAATTGGCTGAGACACAGCAGCGTCGCCGCTAGGCTAGCCATTTAGGGGAGAGACGGGGCGGGGCCAGGTCAGGGCTCTGTGTCTGAATGAACACAGGAAGCTGTTACTCGGCTTGGGTGCCCCCATAGCTTGCTGTAGGGGCACTTAACAGGAGAGAGGGGCCGGGATCACAGAAGAGGTTGTAATGGTCCTGCACTTGCCAAGCTTTTCAATAACATGCTTTTATTTTCTATGACCCTCAGCCCCAGTGATGGCAAGAAAGAAAGCCCGGATGTGAACAATGGGTCTCATCACATAAGTAACCACAAAGTAGTTCTCCAGCAGAGGCCATTCATGGAGCATCCACTTGTCCAAAAACAAGGCTTGAGTCTGGATTTAACTCAGGACCAGCCCAAACCAAAGTGCAACGGGATTGTAACTCCAGAAGTGGTGGAAATTGGTGATGGATTTCCTAGTCCTAGAATACAGACTGAAAGTTGTGACACCGATTCACCTTCTTTTAAAAAACAGGAACCTCCTGCTCCCCGATCTCCCTCTCATGGTACAAGAGGCCCTCCTTCCCCAAAACCTCCTTTACACAGACCGCTAGCTCCCAAGTCTGGGCCAGAGGACTCTCCTCCACTTAGTACTCAGGATCCTTCTAATGGATCATCAAGTCCCCCTGCTCTTATAGAACGTGATTCACCCCCTTCATATGAGACTGCCATACAAAACAGGTTAAATGGAGAAGGACCAAATTTAACTGAGGACAGACCTGTATCACCCATCTATAGAGGGCATACCAACAAGGGGTACCAGGAAAATGAAACCCCTAGTCGATTACCATCAGATGACAAGGAGAATGAAGACAGCAATAGCACCATTTCCTCTCCAAGAAACTCTGGAGAAATTAAGGTAGGTACCATACCACTCTCGTTTTTTCATCTTATTGTCAGATTGGCTGCAAAAGAGGATGCATGAGATCAGCAGCACTGATATGAAAAAATAATAAAAACTGAACAATAAAAAACAAAAAACACCATTGCTTTTTTCTTCTAGAAAATACAAAGTTCTGTAGCATCCCAAATGTCATCTAGTAGTAAAGATTCACATTTCCCTTCAGTCTTGCACAGTTGTACAGGCTCCTCTTCTGTACTGAAAATGCTTACCGTATATACTCGAGTATAAGCCGACCCGAATATAAGCCGAGGCACCTAATTTTACCACAAAAAACTGGGAAAACGTATTGACTCGAGTATAAGCCTAGGGTGTCCATCTGCATGCCTCACTGTGCCAATGACTAGACTGATGTTTAACATGGGAGTCTATGTAAGGGGTGCCCAGCTTTGAAAAATCGGTGCTCCCCGGCCGTACGTCCCCCAGACAAAAGGCTTTGCACACTTATAGAGGAGAAATGGGGCTACATGTGTGCCAAGTTTCGGGTTCAGGGGACCTACTACCGGCCAGTACCGGGTCCCCAAAGTTACCAGAGAAATTACCGTTTAACATGGGAGTCTATGGAAGGGGTGCCCGGCTTTGAAAAATCGGTGCTCCCTGGCTGTAGGTTCCCCGGACAATAAACTTTGTACACTTGTAGAGAAAGAGTGGGGCTACATGTGTGCCAAGTTTGGGGTCCAGGGGACCTACGGCCGGCCGGTACCGGGCCCTCAAAGTTCGGGAGATCAGGCGCAAAAAGGTGACTCGAGTATAAGCCGAGGGGGCATTTTCAGCACAAAAAAATGTGCTGAAAAACTCGGCTTATACTCGAGTATATACGGTAGTCTGATTTCATTGCACGCTGTGAACTTCTCACAACTTGCCTCTACCTCATTTCTTGGCTGGGGGACATTCAGCATCATTTAGCCCAGAAGCTGAGGCCCGGGGACCGGACGTGGCCCTTTGCTTGCCTATTGCACTATGCCTCCCACTGACACCAATGCCTGGGCACTATTCCTCCCACTGACACCAACGGCTTGGCACTTTTTCTCCCACTGACACAAATGGCTGAGCAAAATTCCTTCCACTGACTCCAACGGTTGGGTACTATTCCTCCCACTGACACCAACGTCCAGCCCCCTTAAAGTCTGAAGGAAACTGACCCTTTGTTTAGAGAGTATGAAGACCCCAGATTTAGTCCTTTCCTCTCCAGCCCAACTGCCCCGGGTCTGCCCTTTTCACTCATTGGATTTCAGTTCTCTCATTCATGGAGAATAGGGCAATCTGCATGCAAATGTAATCTGTCTAGTAACACCCACTATTCCAGACTGACATTCACCCATCTAGACATTTTGATATTGGCATAACTCCTTCCAAAATTCAGACCGCTGCTTGCATCAGGGCTGAGGACTTCTAAGAGGAGTACTGAGTTATACCCCATACACACTATTAGATTTTCTGCAGATTTTTGTCTTCAGATTTACCAAAACCATTAAGTGCAAGGGCCTGCCTGGTTGCATACAAATTGAAACTTTTTTTTTTATCAATTCTTTATTTTTACGTTTTCTTTTACATTCACAAAGATAGTTATACAACATTTCATATAATGCATCTATACACATGATTCTGTTAGTTCACTCATAGCATCTTCCACCTATTTTACGTTTCCTACTTTTTACACATCCTTACAAATCTCAGCTATTAATGGGATGTTAGTAGGGGAAGATCTATCTATATAACAATTATTGAAATGCATTCCATTCCGCTAGTTCGGGCATCACTAAATGGCGGACCGCGGGCCACATGCGGCCCGCGGCACTCTGCCATTCGGACCGCCGCGGGTACCGCCATGTAGGAGCCTTTTCTTCCTCCTGCTGTTGCTCTGTAATCCTCAAAGAGCCGTCAGCGGGAGGCGGAACAATTCTGGGTGGAGGGCGGAGCTGCCCGAGGTTATCAAACAGGCGATTGGCTGCTAGGACTGTCCTTCATCCTAGCAGCCAATCACCTGTTTGTTACCTTGGCCCTCCATCCAGAACTATCCCGCCTCCCTGCAACTCCTCTACTGCCCCTTTCCAGACACGCTGTGCCTCCCTCCGATCTGCCTGTGTAAGGTAGGACAGTGAGGGGGGGGGGGGTGAAGTTAAGAGCTAACAACTGAATGCGTGGGGAGGATGCCGAGCCTCAGGATTGCAGTGATGTGAGGGGGAGGGGCTGAGGACATCAAAGAGGGGGAGCTAAGTACTGTAATGTGGGGGGACTGACTGAGGACTGTAATGTGGGGGGGAGCTGAGGACTGTAATGTGGGGGGGAGCTGAGGACTGTAATGTGGGGGGGAGCTGAGGACTGTAATGTGGGGGGGAGCTGAGGACTGTAATGTGGGGGGAGCTGAGGACTGTAATGTGGGGGGACTGACTGAGGACTGTAATGTGGGGGGACTGACTGAGGACTGTAATGTGGGGGGACTGACTGAGGACTGTAATGTGGGGGGGGGAGCTGAGGACTGTAATGTGGGGGGGGGAGCTGAGGACTGTAATGTGGGGGGGGGGAGCTGAGGACTGTAATGTGGGGGGGGAGCTGAGGACTGTAATGTGGGGGGGGGGAGCTGAGGACTGTAATGTGGGGGGGGGGAGCTGAGGACTGTAATGTGGGGGGGGGGGAGCTGAGGACTGTAATGTGGGGGGGGGGAGCTGAGGACTGTAATGTGGGGGGGACTGACTGAGGACTGTAATGTGGGGGGACTGACTGAGGACTGTAATGTGGGGGGACTGACTGAGGACTGTAATGTGGGGGGACTGACTGAGGACTGTAATGTGGGGGGGGGAGCTGAGGACTGTAATGTGGGGGGGGAGCTGAGGACTGTAATGTGGGGGGGGAGCTGAGGACTGTAATGTGGGGGGGGAGCTGAGGACTGTAATGTGGGGGGGGAGCTGAGGACTGTAATGTGGGGGGGGGGAGCTGAGGACTGTAATGTGGGGGGGGAGCTGAGGACTGTAATGTGGGGGGGGGAGCTGAGGACTGTAATGTGGGGGGGGGAGCTGAGGACTGTAATGTGGGGGGGAGCTGAGGACTGTAATGTGGGGGGGGGAGCTGAGGACTGTAATGTGGGGGGGGAGCTGAGGACTGTAATGTGGGGGGGGAGCTGAGGACTGTAATGTGGGGGGGGAGCTGAGGACTGTAATGTGGGGGGGGAGCTGAGGACTGTAATGTGGGGGGGGAGCTGAGGACTGTAATGTGGGGGGGAGCTGAGGACTGTAATGTGGGGGGGAGCTGAGGACTGTAATGTGGGGGGGAGCTGAGGACTGTAATGTGGGGGGAAGCTGAGGACTGTAATGTGGGGGGGAGCTGAGGACTGTAATGTGGGGGGGGGGTGAGGACTGTAATGTGGGGGGGGGGGGCTGAGGATATTAAAGTGGAGAGGCTGAGGACTGTGATTTGGGGGACTGAGGACAGGGATGTGGAGGGGGGACTGAGGAGACTAATGTGGGGTTATGATGTTAATAGGGGCAGAGGACAGTACTGTTAATGGGGTTTGATGTTAAGGAAGTGTGAGGACACTACTGTGGAAGGAGTGGAGGGGGATGATGTAAAGGGGGAGCTGAGGACACTCATCAAGAGGGGATCCTGATGTGAAGGGGGAGGGGACTGTGATGTGCACTGGGGACTAAGGAAGCTGATATAAGAATGGGTTAAGATCTGTGCATGTACATTAGGTGCACACGTCGTGGGTGGATCAGCCTATTTTAATGGGCTGCACTACCCACATAAAAACCGAGAGAAAGAAGTCCTTGACCTTTTTTTGAAAAAAAATTGCGCCGCACCAAGCCACATTGTGCTGCAGCAACATGTCGTTTGGCGCATGCGAAAATGCATGACAGGGAACCGACATGATATTCGGACCTCTGCTATAAGAAAATTTTACTGACCGGACCTCAGCGAATTGTAATTCAATACCCCTGCGCTAGTTCCTCCCTCCTCTCTCTCCTCTTTAGTCACTGTACCCTATACATTTTTCCTATTCTTTAATATCTTTATCTTTGTTTCGTTTTTATTCCCCTGGGATCCCCCCTGATTGTCCCCCTTCCCTTGAACAGTTTGCCCTAAGTGTTCGGGCCTAGAACAGGTTTATAGAAAAGTTGGAAATAGTAAGATAAATAGAAAAAGTCAGAGAGAGAAAGAGAGAAAAATAAAAAAATTTTATTAAAGATTATTCACATCCGCCGGTCTCCTCCTCCACCTGACCTCCCTCCATATTTCCCCCCCCCCCCCCCCACTATCTCAGCCGCTCCTTATATATATCATAGGGGGCCCAAGTTTGTCGGTATTTGTCCTCCTGCTCCCTTATAGTCATGGTGAATTTTTCCATTTGTTGGATTTCTGTTATCTTATTAAACCATTGTGCTCTAGATGGGGGAATGGTACTTTTCCATAAGGCTGGAATACATGCTTTTGCTGTAGTAAGCAGATGTCTCATCAATGATTTTTTTAAGTTTTCGGTCGAGAGGGGAATATCGAATAGCAAAAAAGTAACCGGATTTTCTTCAAGAGACACATCTGTAATTTCTGTAATTGTTTCGGAGACCATTTTCCAAAAATCTCTAACTCCTGAGCATTCCCCAAAAATGTGTAACAATGTGCCCACTGCTCCTTGACATCGCCAGCAAAGGTTTGACATTTGTGGGTATATTCGATTTAATACTGCTGGAGTTCTGTACCACCTGGTTAGTATCTTGTACCCCCCTTCTTGGTATCTAGTTGCTAGTGAGGCCTTATGTGTGAGCCTAAACATCTTATTTTTCTGCGTCTCAGATAGTGTAATCCCTAGGTCTCTTTCCCAAGCCTGTATAAAACCCAGTTCTTGCGGGGCCTTTAACTCGGTCAACAAGGCATACAACAGGGACACTGAGTGTCCCACTGATTCCCCTTTTAGGCATAGCTCCTCAAATTTAGAGATTGAAACTCTTAAGGTTTGACCTCATATTATATGGTTTTGGTAAATCTGAAGACAAAAATTTGCAGAAAATCTAGTAGTGTGTATGGGGGTCTTAGTGTGCTGTGATGGTTTCAGGAAGCTACGTGCAGTACCCTGCCGGCCCCTCCCACCAGCCATGATCTGCCAGCATTGCATAGATAAGCAAAGAGACTCAATGATGATATCAGTGTCTAAAATGATTAATAATTATATATATTGAAAGGTTTTATTTAAAAGCTTCATTAGCTCGTTGTTGGGCAGGGAGGGGAACCAGGGAAAGCAATGTATAAGCCGATTAAACTTTAGTTTTAATTGAGCACAGAGTTAAACAAAAAGAGGATACAATATAATATTGTCTGCAGTGGAGCAATAAACAAGTATATGAAGAATTCCTGTGGTTTCTGGATTATCATTAGCAGATCTGAACAAAATGTCAAATGGCCTACTAATTGGGAAGTTATTTTCAGATGTTGCAGGATCTTTGTGTCATGCTGCTCTGTGAAGGCTCGGGCTCTCATTATGGTGCCCTGGAGATCAATCCTTTCCCTCTCACCTCATAAATCACAACATTCCTCTATTCCAGGAGACCAACGAGCAGAAGCTGCACAAAATCGCCAACGAGCTGCTGCAGACAGAGCGGGCCTACGTCAGCCGCTTGGAGCTCCTGCAGGTAATGAAGAGACTTTCTGTCATTAGGTTTTCTCCCATTATTTTCAAACTAGAAGAAAAAAGGGCAAAATTGGATGCAACAGGCTAAGAATAATTTATCAAAACTGGAACGGAAAGAATCTGGAGCTGCTGCGTATGACAACCAATCGGCTTCTATCTTCGGCTTATTTAGTTTAAGTTTTGAAAATGAAAGAAAGAAGCTGATTGGTTGCCTTGCACAGCTGCTCCAGAATATGGTTGCCCCAATTTCCCCTCAATGCTCTTTAGTTTCCTTATATCCATGTTGTCCACCTATGAGGTTTAAGAGGCCTCAGCTGCCGCCTCTGATGTCACCAAAGTTCTGCACATCATATTTAGTATATGTAATAATACGGGAGACTGTGAGACTGCAGAATAATGGACAGACTCTATGACCCTGCTGCAGGGGTGGTTAGAGAAAGTTGTCAACTCTCCCACTGATGACTGCTGAGATCCTTACCCTGGGAGAGCCCCAATCTCCCTGACAGAACTAGCAGTGTTACAGATCAGTCCTGCACAGTGTGCATGAGACAGCTGGGTGATGCTGAGGCAAAAGAAGCTGCCACAATATCTGTGCCACCCCCAGTATGGTACCCAAGGCAGGGCGTGCTCTCTCTGCTATAGACCTGACCCTGGTTGGTGACAGTACATCTGAAGAATTGGCTCATAAAAGAGCAGTGTACCCCCCCCCCCCAATAGGGGCCGCTTGATGTTTGTCCCCAGTTATTGCCCTGACCTGATAAGCCTCCGGATCCCTCTGACACTGTAGATTCAGTCATATTTCAGCAATATAGAATAATGGAACAAGAGACACGATTCTTTAGTAACACCTCTATATTAAGGTTTGGTCAACAAGCATACCAAAGAAAATATTCAGCTAGGCAAAACGGTCTCTGCTAGAGCATAGAAACCGTATAACACCAATTACAGTAGCGGCAATCAATTCGTTCAGCCGGCCTAAACAGTACAATGTAACCAGATACAACCATTTGAATGCATCACTGGCAATGAAGAGAGACTTACTAGTCGGGCCACCGGTGCACCAAAGAGCGTACACGAATATATATATATATATATATATATATATATATATATATATATATAAATAAAACTAAGGTCCCCTTTTTATGATAATAGCCTCAGAGTGGTACCTTAACTAAAAGAAAAGCAGTCAAGTCTATTGTAAAAAAAAAAAAGGAAAAGCAGTCAGAAGTCCAGGATAGCTGAGAAATCCTGGTGCGGTGGTATCAGTTTTCTGCTAGCAATGGTGGGGCCTGTGAGCAGTGTTGAGTACTTCTAGGTCAATGAGGTTAAACATATAAACAATTGTGCTGCTTGCAATAGAGGGTTCCCAGTAACTGAGGTGTAAAGGTGTCTGCATGCAGTGTCTTTGGACTGATGGATAACAGAGATTAGGCATCCGCCCACATCAACAATCCTGAGTATATCACCCCCTCCAAGGAGACGGGGTGTCCTGTGCAGACTCTTTGAGTGTCAATGGGGAGTTGAAGGTTAGTCACCCAGTAGACTGACAGCGAGACTGGAACAACTGACAGATGTGATGAGATGGATAATGGCAGTTTCAGGGTGAGGTTGCACAGATGCGGTCCCGATCTAGTGATCTGCATTACAGAAATGCAGATCCACTGAGCTGAATGTCAGGGTGGTTGGCTAGACCACAGAGACCCACTGTGTCCACTTGAAGAAGACAGCCCCAACTGTCCTGCAGAAAGTCCAGCGCTCCGAGAGGGAGCCCGCCACCTGCAGTTAAATATATCTGCTCACCCAGAATCCTCCTTGCTTCACCAGCCTTCTGGTATGTGTAGTCCAATCAGAACTCAGGAACCCAGATATGTATTGAAAGAGGGACTACAGGTCCCAAGATGTTTTGGTATCCAGGAGCATTTGCTCTGACTCTTCAAACAGGAAGTGATACAGTTAACCTAATACTGAACACTAGAAGGAAAGGCTTAATCCCGTATCCTAGCTGACACCTGGCTACAAAAGCTTTAACACATTTTCCATACTATGTAGCTGCGCAGCACAAGATCAGTGTGCAATACTTTACAGACTCTTAGCAGGTAAAGAGACTGTATATATTTTTGAATAGCCCTGTTTGTTGATGATCTTCAATATATCTTTTTAATATGGTCTATATTAAGAACATGTATACGTGACATAAACCCCCAAAAAATCTTCCTTAATGCCAAAGTAGCAAAGCCCAGCATTTCAAAATGTTAATATTTTATTGTAGCAATTGTGTTTAGCCTGATATAAGGGAATGTGCTATTTAAAAAAGAAAAGCTCCAAATAAATTTGGATCCAACCTCCTAACAAACCCAGGAGTCATGACTGTAGTTTTCCCCTGTAGCGCCACCTTCTGTTCAGTGGAAAAGCGCAGTTCAGGGGGTCCATTTATAAATGCGAGAAAGGGGAGAAAAATTATTGTTGGTCACAGTGACCAATCGGAAGCCTTATTTCATTTTCTTAGCTAGTAAAAGATAAAACCTGATTAAGCAACAGCTCAAGTTTTGTTCCGATGTTCTTTTCTTGAATTAAGAAGCTGGTTGGTTATTCAGAGTCAGCCTGTTCCCATAACTGGAATATTGAGGGTAGGGTGATCGGAGCTTTAATGAAACATAGGCTGATGATAAGATGGTGGTAACTGAAGTCTGTGTTCTCTTTATTTGGTTTTATTAAAGTATGCACCTGTTCTTGTCGGAGTGGCTTAGTGGTTAGTACTTATGCCTGGCAGCACTGGGGTCCTCTGCTTAAATTCCCCATGGAGTTTCTACGTTCTTCCCGTGTTTGTGTGGGTTTCCTCCGGGTACTCCGGTTTCCTCCCACACTTTAAAAACATGCCAGTAGGTTAATTGGCTCCTGTCTAAATTGGCCTTTATATTTATGTGAGTTAGGGACCTTAGATTGTAAGCTCCTTGAGGACAAGGACTGATGTGAATGTACAATATGTAAAATTCTGCATAAATTGTTTATATAAATGCCTGTGATAAATGAAACCTCTGTTCTGTCTCTCTTTATGCTCTACAGACGTTTAATACAGCGCTGGATAACGAAGCCAAGAAAGGTTCTTTCCCGGTTGATGTTCCATGCAAGATATTCTCTAATATTGTATCTATTCACAGCTTCCACTCCTCTTTCCTCCTGCCTGAACTGGAGAGCAGAATGAGAGAATGGTAGGTAGCAGGACCTGGATGGGGACGCCTATGGCCAAATATTACAGGTGTAATAACACTGATGTCCTCGCTCAGATCATACAGTCTCTGAAGATCAGACTGGTAACTGAATATGAAATCCAAAGCTGTGCTCCACATTCAGTAACCTCCAGCAAACCTCCATGCAGGTTGATCATATAACATCCATCTAAGCTTCATTAAAGCTGAACTTGATGATAAAAACCTATGAGATCTGTTTTACCTGCCAAAGGATTTGTACTTTTGCCCATCCAGTCCTGATATACAATCTTTTGTCCTGTGATGCCCGGACCTAATCACAGCACTAAACTGCTGGCACTGCAGGGATTAATAACTTTGAGTCTGACATTGCAATGCATTTCAGAAGCTCCTCTCCTTCACTGTCAAAAGGTAATTTATTGATTTTATTGACGGTAACATGGCGAGTGGGGGTGGGGCAGATAAATGATAGAATCCTTAACCCCATTCACAGATTGTGTTGCATTCAGTGAAATCAATGAATGGACTTTTGTCAATGGAGGAGAGGGGGGGACAGGGGTGGGCCAGCAGCTTCTGAAATGCATTCCTATGTTAGACCCAAATTGATTATTGCCCGCAGTTCTGGATGTTCACAGCTGCGAAGAGGAGCGGGCATCACAGCACAGAACATTCTTCATTACACCTATGTAACTGCAGCAGAAGGTAAAAAAATAAATCACCTCAGACATTTAATGATGTGTTAGGCTCGATGTAAACTAGCAGCTCCTAAACTTGAGGATCTTTTGGCGTTTTTTTTGTCAAAGCTCCTAAACTCGACTCCAATAAAAGCCTATGTTTCCATGTACACATAGGCTTTTAGGATCGTTTAGGAGCTGCTGCGGCTAGGGGAGGTTCAACCTCCCTCTCCTGAACACGGAAGAATCGTGTTAAGGATAGGAACATTTTGACCGCCGGCTGCAAAGTCGCGACGTGTTTTTCTGCGGCTGGCGGTCAAAGTAGTTCACGTGTACATGAAGCCTTAATGATTAAAGAGCTGCATTAATTTAAGTCTTTTATATCTGCATGGAGTTCAACTTTAACCATCTTCTTGGAGACCTTTCCCAGAGACAGGGTTAGCCTTGATTTCACCTATGATGACTGCTTTCATGGCGTTTTCTTCCATCCATGTGTTTGTGACCGCAATAGTGGGTGGCAGTGTGCAAGGCTGAGAAGCAGGTTAAAGCCCATCTCCAGGGAACGTAAAAATCCTCCCTTGCAGTGAGGCTGCCCCACACTGCAAGGATTAAATGCTCGTTTAGATCTAGGGTACTGTAAAACTCAGATTTACATATCTGATTTTCTGCACCCCTGACGACCAGCGCTCTCTTGTTCTCCCCTATGCTCAAGCAGTGAACTGTCCCTAGATATCCTCACATTCAGTACAAGGCTATGGGCCCTGCATTGTATTTGATGTCAGAGGACCTACAGCCACTGGAGGACGGGGCAGAAGAGGTTGCAATGGGCGATATAGCCGTGCGAAGGAAGCCTGCAAGAGTGGGGGATTGGGTAAGTAAAACAGCTTTTTCCAGTCCCCTACACCTAAAAGAGCATTAAGGCCTTGCAGTAGGGCTAGCCTGTCTTTGAATCACTAGTGACGCCATGTTGGTAGTGGGAGCTGGCTGTGACTTCTGCTGATTTACAGCTGGCTCCCCACTGCACATGTGCAACATCATGCTGCGCTGTCAATTTGGTTCTGTAGCTTCCTGGGACGTGTGTAGGGGGGGCAAACCTATGTAATGTTTGCCTAGACTAGCATTGCAGAAGTGGTCATGGTCAGAAAAAGGCACCTGCTCATGGGGGAAAAAAAAATATTATGGTGGGGGGTGTGATTTGTTGGGAGAATTTAAGTGAAGATCTGCTTTTATAGAAAAAAAAAAATCAGATTTAGAGATTTATGTCGTTAGCGGTCCAGGGATGTATGGGTTGATGAATTCAACCCATTCGTAGGATGAATGGTGTTAACAACAGTGGCAGTTAAGTAGCAACAGAGGAAATGCTTTCAATTGATTATACAGTAAGTGTTTGCATAGCCATGTCTGAGCAGCAGCTTGGGAGAAAACGTTGTTACTGGCTAGACTGTCCATCAGGTTAACACAGCGAATGATCATGTATTAACAGCAATAATCAGTTTTATTGAATGATTTTGGCAGATCTTTGTTGTATTTTTGGTCAGAACACAGCACTTTTATAGCAGTCTCTGCCTCTAGCCAGCCTTGACTCTCCCAGTGTTATCCTGCAGTGTGACATCTGCAGTGGGTGGAGGTGCTGGAGAACAGGACTTGTCATCCGGCCTCAACCGATTCGTCATCCTTTTGTAGCATTTGGGAGTGCGGGGAGCTCTGGTCTTCTGCAGCTGCATCTCCGTCTTCCGCATTGTGGGCTCAAGGCTTTTTTTTTTTTTTTTGTGTACAATTGCAATCCATAGTGATGTCTTTCAGCTGAACATTTTTGTGGCCTTGTCTTATTTTATATGCACAGACAGATCATAGTTATTATTCAATTTTATTAAATTATTCTCTTTGATTTTCCTGTGATGCGAGATTTCATGTGATGAGGCAGATTTCAGTGCTTAGAAGATTTTTTTTTTAATCCGTTTTCATCTGTGTGATTTATCAAAGGTGTCCTTCAAATCTTTGCTGCCTCAGATAAAGAATAAACTTTGAGAAATCTGCATCTGTAGTACTGGTAAAGGCAGAAACGCCACTGTATTCAGTGTAATCTATATACATTATGTGTATAAGAGGCATACCAGTATTTAAGTGCTGAATGTGACATTCCCCAAACATTCTCTGCAGGTGAATCTTCCAGTGGTTGATTTGCCACCAGTAAATGTTTTGTTACAGCCACTTTGACTGTTTTATAAAAATGCCCAAAAGCGTAACTAGCAGTAAGATTTAGCAAGTATGTCACAGTGCTTCTGGTTAAAGCTGGCCATAAATTAATGTAGAACTATAAGCAAAACCTTCCTTTTTTTTATTTTTTTAAACTCAACGCTGAGAGCTGATTGGAGGGAAGAGACACACCGAGCTGAGGCTTTCAATCAGCCTGAGATCCCTCCCCTGTCACCTTTTTTCTCTTGGTGTCAGGAAAACTTCTCAGAAGTGATTTGTGCTGATAGCAGAGGAAGGAAGCAGCAGAGAGAAATTACACTTAGTGCTCAATTGAGACAAGTATGCACTATAGAGGGAAATGCTATTTCATGTCTAAGGTTTACAACCACTTTAAGTGAAGTGTAAACTTAATTTGTTGAGCGAACAGCAAATTTTAGTAACTCCTTTTAGTAAATCCCCTATTGTGTGTAATCCCAGCTCAGAGGGCAGCACCATTTACCAAATGTCCGTCAGACAGTCTTGATTTCCAATGTTATTTGTAGACTGTTTCTCATGTGTTCATACTGTACTGTCAGGTGCAACAATCCGCGGATTGGAGATATATTACAGAAGTTAGCGCCATTCCTGAAGATGTATGCTGAGTATGTAAAAAATTTTGACAACGCCATGGAAACGGTGAAAACATGGATGGAGCGGTCTACGCAATTTAAACATGTCGTGGAGGAAATCCAGGTGAGGATTTGTCTGACCTAATCCTAATACAATTTTAAAACTGACCTCCAGCCTTCCCTTCAGTCTTGTAGTTGTACAGGGACCCCCCCCCCCCCCCGTAGAAAAATTTCTTCCGATTTCAATGCCCACTGAGAGCTTCTCACAATGTGCATTAGAAGCTGAAGCAAGTCAGATGGAGCCCACATTATTTCCTGGCTGGAGGTTGTCCAGCATCATCTAGCCCTTTCTGCCCCAGCTGCACTGCCCCTGGCCCGCCACTTTTATTTATTGGATTCGGTTATTTCAGTAATTGAGGCTCAGAATTACATGTGGATGTGAACTATGGGAGTCTACATGCAAATGCAGCCTGACAAGGAACACTCACTCCTCCCACCCATAAAAACAACAAGATTCAAACCTTTGATGACTGGCCTTACAAATGAAAAGACAATAAATATATACTGTGAAAATTAGAAAAAAAATAACCCTTTTAAGAATGTAGAATAAATGTATGTTCCTTCCAGAAAAACATTAAGCAATAATTGTGTACATTTTCTGGCAATTTTTACCCTGACTGGAGCCCAACTTTAACCTGTGAGCTCAGCCCCTTCTTATGGGGGACATACAATTTTACACATAAAAACTGATCCCCTTTATGTGGAAGGTGACTGCTCCACATCCCTAAGGCTGTGCCTTGACATCCTCATTTGTGCTCTTGCCAACGACTAGTGCCCTCTAGTGTTGATAATTGAAATGGGATGGTGCGTTTGTACAGTAATAATATTTGTAAGTGGGATTGTAGAATTTTAGAAAGTATGTAGCCTACCAGAAACCATCTTTTATTCCTCGAAGGATATTGCTGGGAGGTGGTTGGCTGCTCTGGGTTACTGCACCTGCCTGCAGTGCGTACTGTGTTATGAAATAAAGTCGCTGACCTGAAGTTCTGCATGTCTTTTTTAGAGGGAAGGAAAATGTGGAAGTTTATCCCTTCAGCATCATATGTTAGAGCCTGTGCAGAGGATCCCGCGATATGAGATGCTTCTTAAAGATTACCTCCGCAAACTGCCGCAAGACTCGTTCGACAGGACGGATTCAGAAAGTACGGTTTTGTACTGACAAATGTTTTTGTTTTATTCATTTAAAGGGACTCGCCAGTTTTTGTTAAACATCCTGCCTGCTTTTGATGCCGCCTCCTGTTTTTTTGTGGTCACACGCGCTTTGTTTTTTTTTCATCCAACCGATGTGAGATTCATTCAAAATGGTAGACTCCGTAGACGATCAAACAGACAGAACTTCCCTTTTGATTGATTTAGATTCTGTTTAGATCAGATTCGAGCAAACTGATTCAATCAGCCAGAACAGAGAATGATGGATCGTATTGCATCACTTGGCAGCACTGAGATACTTTGCTCATTGATACGATCATGTTTTGATCAATCCGATTTATAAACCTATAAAAATAAACAACTATTCTGCGCTTCATACGCAAAAGCAGCTAGCAAAAAGGAGCGATATATGAAGCCCTTAATAAAATCGATTGTAAATTGCATCACTTTAAAATCCGTCGAAGTCTATGTATGTGTTTATATGTATGTATTATAGCACTGCAAATGATTGAGGTTACATTGTGGAAACCAAGATGCAGGCAAAAATTTACAATTGTAAGTTATGTAGTTACAATTATATTTTAAATATCAAACAATATCACTTTCCTGCGTGTGGCATATCGATCGAATGGGTTGCTGACTATAGATCAATTATTTCTATTGGAATTGATCCATTCGGAAAAGAAATTGAGCATTCATCATAGCATGTATGACCAGCATTACCAGAAAATATCATTCCAGACTCAAAGTGCCACCAACTGGTGAAATGTGGCATTGCAGCCCATTCTCTGTGAAGTGGAGATGGCGTATAAGGGTCTTATTTAACATGAGGACAGATTTTTTTTTTTTTTAGTCCAAGAATCTGTTTCCAGTGTGACTTTACCATTGCATGACATTTTGTTTCAGTGACTTTACTGATTGCAGTCCCTTTCCTTTAGAGTCGCTAGAAATTATTTCAACTGCTGCAAGTCACTCCAACACAGCGATCAGGAAAATGGTGAGTCCATTATCATTGCATTATGTTTCCATAAGACCTGCATATGTATACTACTCACAGGAACATGTGTATAGAAAGCATCAATAGCTATACTGGCCTATGTTTGATATATGTACTGAACTACAATTGTCATATAGTTAGGCACACTACTAGGCCAAAATTTGAGACGTAGTTCGTTGGCAGCTGGGGACTCGCAGTTTTTATGGTATATATCTAGAATGCATGTTTAAAGTGACATCTCTGATTAACTTGTATCTGTAGGTTTGGGGCAAATGGTATACGGCAAACTGGAAGAGTAGGGAGGATAGCCATTGTCCTTGTTTTTTGTAGATATGAAGGTGTTAGGATGGTTTGCAAAGACAATCTAGCCCTACATCTTAAAATCTCTGATCCACCTCCTCTACTATTAAAGTATGTTCAAAACCATTTTTATAAGATAGGGAAGGGTTAAATTTATTTTTTTCTGGCTGTGCCCCGTGGGAGAGATGTTCCTTCATTTCCTGTCCTGGAGACACAAAAGGAAGTGAGAGGAAATCTTTTCAAAGTGACATTTGTTACCAGAACCGGTGTCCTCATTGAAAGATGTCACCTCAATTTCTGTTTGATGGCAACTGTAAAATATTGCATTTCCCATCCCACCTTATATCCCAGGGACAATGGTCACCAGGGCAAATGGAGAAGGTGAATCTCTCCAGCAGGACACAGACCGCAATAAAAACTTGTCAGGTTCTAATTCCCTCATCGTTTTATACAAAACTTGTATAAAGCCAAAAAAACAACAAAAACAAACCATTTTTTTAGATACACATTAACTTGGCAACTTGGCGCAAGAGACTATGGGGGAGATTTACTCAAACTGGTGCCCATAGAATCTGGTGCAGCTGTACATAGTAACCAATCAGCTTCTAGGTTTTAGCCATTGTTTACACTAAAGGCGGGTTTGAAATCGTTCAGCTGAACTCGCACGATTTTAAACCGGCATTTCAGTGTGAGTTCGGGGGCAATTTTAAAGACATCTGTGCGGGTTCATGCACATATGTCTATTGAAATTGCCCCTGAAGCCGACAAAAGTAGTGCAGGAACTACTTTTGGTATTCGTTGCGGCGCCGCACAGTCAGGGTCACACCGATTGGGACGGTGCCGTTGCCGGCAATAGGCTGCAATTTGGCATGTGAAATCACTCCGATGTGAACGGGGGCTTATTGTTGAAGCTTAATTAAACAAGCTGAAGTAAGAAGCTGATTGGTTTTTATGCACAGATGCACCAGATTCTGAGTGCACCAGTTTTAGTAAATCTCCCTCATGATAAATATAATAAAATCCTAATTGTTTTGATCATTGTTTATATCACATGCTGTTAAATGGTATAGAAGGGTTATTTTCTATGCTTTGATCTTCTACCAGTCCCCTTAAGTTATCGCACAGATTAGGCATTCTATTCAGTTACATCTTTTGTGCTGATGTTTTAGGAAAATTTGAAGAAGCTGCTGATGGTGTATGAAATGCTGGGAGAAGAAGAAGACATTGTGCACCCTTCCAACGAGTTTATAAAAGAAGGACAGATCATGAAACTTGCTGCTCGCAACACATCAACCCAGTACAGGCATCTTTTCCTGGTATGTCCTGTTACTTAAAATGTACCTTTGGGATAAATAATAGGAGTTAAATATAATGTTTAACCACTTGAGGACCGCCGCACGACGATGTACGTCGACAGAATGGCGCGTACAGGTACGTCCCCTTTAAGAACCCGTCCGTGGGTCGCGCTCGCCACCCGGTCCGAAGCTCCATGACCACGCCCGCGGGACCCGCGGACCCCATAGCCACCAGTGTCCCGCGATCGGGTCACAGAGCTGAAGAACGGGGAGAGGTAAGGGTAAACAAACCTTTCTTTATCGTACACCACGGGACACAGAGCTAGTCATTACATAATGGGTTAAGGGTCACCAGCGGTGATTGGACACTGGCACAACCAATGGAAGACAGTTCCCCTCCATATAACCCCTCCCATCAGGGAAGTACCTCAGTTTTTTCGCCAGTGTCGAAAGGTGTTGGACGCGTTAGGAGGTGCTAAAGGAAAGCTCTACCAAAGAGACCCTCTGGGGGTAAAAGAGCTATGCTTTCGGATCCATCCAAGACGCCTACAAATGAGCTGAATCTGGATGGGATCCGGGCCTCATCCATGAGGCGTCGCCTGTAATGTCTCTCTTCGGAGGACTGGGCTCTAAGATCCAGCACTTTCGCTATTTCGCTATAAAGTCCTGGTAAGAGTCTTGTACAAGGCCCAGGGGAGAGGTATCCTTTAAATAGGAACCCATATCCCTGAAGGTTGGCACACATAGCCCACCGTGAAGGGTGAAGTTTGGTATCTGTCTGAAATCTTTCAGCAGAAAAACCTGCGGCGTGGATGAGGTGAGATTAGAAGGTCCATAACTAGGTTGGGACCTTTTTCAAAAAGTGGATGTCTTCTTTTTTTCCACCACTGGGGGGAGTAAAGAGCTGAATATACTCACCTCACTCTGTTCAGTGTCGGCTTCGGCGAAGTACACTGCTCGTCACCTCCGCTGCTGAGCTTGCTGGGGCACCCCGATCCTCCTTTCGGTGGCCGACCAGACACCTGCAGATGCAGGTAAGTGGGAACAAGGGCTGATGAGAGTCCTCTCTCACTATGGCCACCGCCATAGCGCTAAGGGCCGCGCGCGCGCGGGAGCGCGCTTTATCGGAGGGGGCGAAGGCGTGCGCGGGCACGTGGCGCGCGCAGGCACAGAAACGGCGCCAATTTTAAAAGACTGTCAGTGTGAGAAGCTCTGCAGCAGCAAGCAAGCTCGTTAGTTCTCTTATTCCTGGCAGAGAAACACAGCAGCTATACAGGGACGTAAGACTCCATGTGGTTGGATTGGGTACTTCCTAGAAGACATCCATGTTATGCATAGTTATGTGTTAAAAGTTGCATACTTAATGTATTTGCTAAACTGAACACGGTAGTATATGCATTTAGGTACCTTGTATTTTGTCTAAACGGTAAGCCTTCCAGGGGAAGTAATACGGACAAAAAGAGATAAGAAAGCACCACCGCCTGAGAGGAGGCTCTAACTGTGCTGACTCGGTACCTTTCTCTCCTGTGTTGCTAAATGCACCTGTTCAGGATGAGCCATTACCTCTGTCAGGTATGGCGGCTTCCCCAGTGGAGCCTGGGCCTGTATATGTCACTGAGGACACTTTATCAGCTGCCCTAAATAATCTGGAGGAAAAAATTGCTACCTTAATCGCTAAGTCCTCTAAAAAGGGACAATAAGCGAAGCAGGTCTCTTCCAGTATTGGACCTCCCTTCAGAAGTACCTGAGGGAGGAGGATGAGGAGGAGGAGGCTACATCAGCAGAGGATGAGGAGCCAGATTTTAAGGTCACAGGTACAATGCTATAGCAGTGCATTTAAGTTAACCTCTGCGGAGGTAACGGAATTACCTGTCTCCTCCCTAGGGTCATTAAGATCCCTGCAAGGTGCATGCTCCTTCCCGGTTCATCCGTTACTAGAGGATCTAATATACGCAAACTGGCAACATCCAGATAAGCGTTTCTCACCTCCAAAAAGGTTTAACATTCTTTATCCTATGGGGGAATTTTTTTTTTTAAAGAAATGGAGCCTGCCTGCGGTAGTTGCGGCTATTTCTTGTGTAAATAAAAACCTGACATGTCCGGTGGATAATGTACAAGGGTTTAAAAGATCCTTCGGAGAGGAAGTTGAAATCCTCCTTCCTTTTGGCCGGCTCAATTACCCAACCTGCAGTAGCAGCAGTCGGTATGGGTCAGGTCATCAGCCAACAGGTAAAGCAGGGGCTGAAGGAACTGCCTTCAGAGCAGGCTAGAAATTGGGAAAAATTTGCCTAAAGCCTTATGCTTCACAGTGGATGCCATGAGAGATTCTATCATACAGGCATCACGCCTTACACTCCAGCTGGTACAGATGCGCAGAGTACTTTGGCTTAAGCATTGGTCAGCGGAGACCCCATGCAAAAAGCTGTTGGCAAGTTCCCGTTCCATGGCGAACGCCTATTTGGGGAAGATTTAGAAAAATATATACAGAAGATCAAGTGGTAAAACGACTTTTACCTGAGAGAAAGAAAAACAAGAGATCTTGTTTTAAACGCTCTCTCCCCAGCTCCCGGGAAATCTGACTCCAACCAGTGGCGGCGGCCTGTTTTAGCCGCCCACAAAAGCCAAGGGGCAAGCTCAGAAGAACAAGAAGCCGTGGGGTGCAAGAGCTAATAAGCAAGCCCCCAAAGCCTCTCAGTGAAGGGGCGCCCCCGTTTGGCCGAGTGGGAGGAAGGCTTTGTCAGTTCTGAGCGACTTGGTGGTCAGAAATCCAGGACAATTGGGTAGTATCCACAATATCCTCAGGGTACAAACTGGAATTTCGAGAGATCCCATCTTCTCAATTCCGAGGTTCAAGACTCTCCAAGGATCCACAAAAAAGAGAATCCTTCTTCAAAGGTTTGAATCACTTAATGGCTCAAGGGGTAGTTACAGACGTACCCCAAAAAGAGCGAGGTTCAGGTTTTTACTCAAACCTCTTTGTGATTCCAAAGCCAAATGGAGATGTCAGACCCATCCTGGATCTAAAATCCCTAAATCGGTTCCTGAACGATCGCCATTTTCGAATGGAAACGATCCGATCCGTGGCCGCCACTTTAAAGGGCGGAAAATTCATGGCGCCCATAGATATCAAGGACGCACATTTACACATACCCATCCTCCCCGCTCACCAAAGATTCCTAAGGTTTGCGGTAGAAGATCGCCACTTTCAATTTGTGGCTCTGCCGTTTGGTGTAGCCACCGCGCCCATAGTATTCACAAAGGTGCTAGCTCCTCTGTTAGCAAACCTAAGAACACGGGGCATTGCGGTAACAGCCTATCTGGACGATCTACTAGTAATAGATCAGTCAAAGGACGGATTGGGTCACGCTGTACACACTACAGTAGGATACCTGGAGCATTTAGGATGGATTATAAATTTACAAAAATCCTCTCTCCAGGCCCAAAGAAGGATAGGGTACCTGGGCATGATCATAGATACAGCCCAAAACGGGGTATACCTGCCAGAACCGAAGATACAGTCTCTGAAAGACCTGATCCACAAGGTCAAAGCAAACAAGAGGCCGTCTATTCGCCTTTGCATGAGACTATTGGGAAAGATGGTAGCCTCCTTCGAGGCGGTCCCTTACGCCCAGTTTCATTCGAGACTACTTCAAGGCAATATTTTAGCTTCCTGGAACAGGAAGAGCCAAGCTCTGGATATACCCATGCGCCTGTCCTCACAAGTACGCCACAGCTTCGATTGGTGGCTAGAAGCCAGGAATTTACGGAAGGGAAAGTCCTTCCTCCCAGTGGCCTGGAAGGTGGTATCTAGGGATACCAGCCTATCGGACTGGGGTGCAGTATTCGAGGAGGCTTCTACCCAGGGAACCTGGGCCAAGACTCAGGGGATCCTGCCCATCAATGTGCTAGAGATCCGGGCGGTATATCTAGCCCTCAAAACCTGGACATACAGGTTACAGGGCTACCCAGTTCGGGTTCAATCCGACAATGCTACTGCAGTAGCTTACATCAATCACCAAGGAGGCACCCGCAGTCGGGCAGCCCAAAGAGAGGTGAACCGGATCCTGGCATGGGCAGAAGAGCATGTACCTTGCCTTTCTGCAATCTTCATTCCAGGGATGGAAAATTGGCAAGCAGACTACCTGAGTCGTCAGCAGCTGCTACCAGGGAGTGGTCTCTTCACCCCGAGATCTTTCAGGCCATATGTCTGAGATGGGGAAACCCAGATGTAGACCTGCTAGCTGCCAGGTTCAACAAGAAATTGGACAACTTTGTGTCCAGAACGAGAGATCCTCTAGCCTACGGGACAGACGCTCTAATAATACAGACGCTCTAATAACTCCATGGAATCAGTTCTCACTGATCTAGGCATTCCCTCCGATCCTTCTTCTACAAAGACTGCTTCGCAGGATCAAGGAGGAGGGAATACCAGTAATCCTAGTGGCCCCAAACTGGCCCAGGAGGCCTTGGTACGCCGAGATTGTAAAAACGGCGATAGGAAGGCCCTGGAAGTTTCCACTCCGACACGACCTGCTGTCACAGGGTCCAGTATTCCACCCTTCCTTACAAAGGCTAAAGTTGACGGCCTGGCTGCTGAGACCCACATTTTTAAAAAGAGAGGGGTCTCTGGTCCGGCTCTTTCTACGCTCATTAATGCTAGAAAGCCAGCCTCCAGACTCTATCAGAGAGTCTGGAGAGCATACGTTTCCTGGTGTGAATCCAGATGTTGGAATCCTCAGAAGTATGAAATAAGTAGGATTCTTGCTTTTTGCCAGTTAGGAGTGGATATGAATTTAGCCCTTAGCACCATCAAAGGGCAAATATCGGCTCTATCAGTCTTCTTTCAGAGACCATTGGCATCTCACTCCCTAGTTCGGACATTCATTAAGGGGGTACTGAGGATAAATCCTCCAGTTAGGACTCCCTTGTGTCCATGGGATTTGAATTTGGTATTGTCAGTGTTGCAAAAGCAACCTTTTGAACCTATTCGCCATATTCCTTTAATTATATTAAGTAGGAAGTTGGCCTTTCTGATTGCTATAGCTTCTGCTAGGAGAGTATCAGAGCTAGCAGCTCTTCCTTGTAAAGAGCCTTATCTAATTTGTCACAAGGACAAAATCGTACTACGACCCCATCCGGCTTTTCTACCTAAGGTGGTGTCGGCTTTTCACTTGAATCAAGACATTGTTCTGCCTTCCTTTTTTCCAAACCCGTGGACGGCGGGGGAAAAATTATTACACTCTCTAGATCTAGTGAGAGCGGTAAAGGTGTATCTGCAAGCAACCGCTCAGATACGTAAAACAGATGTTTTGTTTATTTTACCAGATGGGCCCAAGAAGGGCCAAGCGGTATCAAAATCCACCATTTCCAGGTGGATTAGACAAGTAATTATTCAAGCTTATGGTTTAAAGAACAGGACTCCTCCTTTTCCTGTTAAGGCGCACTCTACCAGGGCGATAGGTGCTTCATGGGCAGTGCACCACCAGGCTTCGATGGCTCAGATCTGTAAAGCTGCAACTTGGTCTTCAGTCCATACATTTTCCAAATTCTATCAAATAGATGTGAAAGGACATGAGGATTCCGCCTTTGGGCGAAGTGTGCTGCAGGCAGCAGTATAGGGCTTCTGGTCCGCAAGCGGCCTGTTTTGATCTGTGTCTCCCCCCCTTCATATGAGCATTGCTCTGGGACGTCCCATTATGTAATGACTAGCTCTGTGTCCCGTGGTGTACGATAAAGAAAATAGGATTTTTATAACAGCTTACCTGTAAAATCCTTTTCTTGGAGTACACCACGGGACACAGAGGTCCCCCCCTTCTTATGGGAACCTTACTGCTTTGCTACAAAACTGAGGTACTTCCCTGATGGGAGGGGTTATATGGAGGGGAACTGTCTTCCATTGGTTGTGCCAGTGTCCAATCACCGCTGGTGACCCTTAACCCATTATGTAATGACTAGCTCTGTGTCCCGTGGTGTA
This sequence comes from Rana muscosa, assembly GCA_029206835.1. NCBI lineage: Eukaryota > Metazoa > Chordata > Amphibia > Anura > Ranidae > Rana > Rana muscosa. Next base: position 194,143,188 of record CM055118.1, read on the forward strand.
CTCCAAGAAAAGGATTTTACAGGTAAGCTGTTATAAAAATCCTATTTTCCCTGTTCTTCCTAGTGGCATGTCAGTGATCGTCTGTTCCCTGTCATAGGGAACGACGATCAGTGACGTCACACGTCAAGCCACGCCCCCTACAGTAGGAATCACTCATTAGGTCACACTTAAACCTTATAGCGCCACCTAGAGGTTAAACCCTTCACTGCCAGTGTCATTTTCACAGTAATCGGTGCATATTTATAACACTGATCGCTGTAAAAATTACAATAGTCCCAAAAATGTGTCAAAAGTGTCCGATGTGTCCGCAAAAATGTCGCAGTCATGATAAAAATCGCTGATCGCCACCATTACTAGTAAAAAAAAAAAAAATATTAATAAAAATGCCATAAAACGACCCCCTATTTTGTAGACACTATTTGCGCAAACCAATCAATAAACGCTTATTGCAATTTTTTATTTTTTTTAAGCAAAAATATGTAGAAGAATTTGTATCGGCCTAAACTGAGGAAAAAAAATATTTTTTTTATAGATTTTGTGGGGATATTTATTATAGCAAAAAGTAAAAAAAATAGGATTTTTATAACAGCTTACCTGTAAAATCCTTTTCTTGGAGTACATCACGGGACACAGAGCGACATAGTCATTACTAATGGGTTATATAGATACCGTCAGGTGCTGGCACTGGCAACTTCCAAAACCGGAAGTACCCTCCCCTATATAAGCCCCTCCCATCCGGGAGCACCTCAGTTTTGTAGCAAAGCAATAAGTGTCCCTAAAGAGGGGCGGGAGCTCTGTGTCCCGTGATGTACTCCAAGAAAAGGATTTTACAGGTAAGCTGTTATAAAAATCCTATTTTCTTTCTCGTACATCACGGGACACAGAGCGACATAGTCATTACTAATGGGATGTCCTAAAGCAATGCCAAATGAGGGGGGGGATACACCATATATAAGCTGAGCGCTATCAGACATGAGGATCTTTTGCGGCCTGCAACACACTGCGCCCAAAGGCGACATCCTCCTGACTTCTAACGTCCACCTGGTAGAACCTAGTAAACGTGTGTACTGAAGACCATGTTGCGGCCTTACAGATTTGAGCCAGGGAGGCCTGGTGATGCACTGCCCATGAAGTTCCAACTGCTCTCGTGGAGTGCGCCCTAACTTTGAACGGAGGCGGTCTACTTCTCAAGCCATAGGCTTGTATTATGACCTGTCGAATCCACTTGGCTGAAGTAGATTTTGACGCTGCCTGACCCTTTCTGGGGCCTTCCGGCAGAATAAACAAAGTATCCGTTCTGCGAATCTGAGCAGTGGCTTTTAGATAAGCTTTAACTGCTCTTACTACATCCAAAGAATGCAATAACTTTTCCTCTACCGAAGTAGGTTTGGGGAAAAAAGAAGGAAGAACCACATCTTGGTTCAAATGAAAACTCGATACCACCTTAGGAAGAAAGGCTGGATGAGGACGTAACACTACTCTGTCCTTATGGATAACCAGATATGGCTCCTTACAGGACATAGCTGCTAATTCCGATACTCTTTTAGCCGAACAAATGGCTACTAGAAAAATCAATTTCCTGGTGAGAAGAACCAAGGAAATATGCTGTAATGGTTCAAATGGTTGTTTCTGTAGAACCGACAGAACCAAGTTTAGATCCCATGGACATATGGGAATATTAACCGGAGGACTAATACGCATCACTCCTTGTATAAAGGCTTTGACTAGTGAATGCGAAGCCAAGGGCCTTTGAAAAAATATTGACAAGGCCGAAATCTGACCCTTGATAGTACTCAAGGCAAGCTTCCTATCTACAGCCCATTGTAGGAAGTCCAGAATCCTACCTATTACGTATTTACGTGGATGCCATTTCCTGGCCTCACACCAGGCGATGTACGCCTTCCAGATTCTATAGTAGATCTGCCTGGATACCGGTTTCCTGGCATTGATCATGGTAGACACCACAGCATTAGAGAGCCCTCTCTTTTTTAGAATGTGGGCTTCAATAGCCAGGCCGTCAAACCTAGGGCTGGTAAGGAAGGGTGGTATATCTGTCCCTGCGAAAGCAGGTCCGGACGATGTGGGAGAGTCCAAGGACTCCCCACTGACATTTTTACAATCTCCGAGTACCATGCTCTTCGGGGCCACGCTGGAGCCACCAGACTCACTGGTTTCTTTTCTACCCTGATTCTGCGGAGTAATCGAGGTAACAATTGTGGCGGTGGGAATGCATATATCAGCTTGAACTGATCCCAAGGGAACACTAGGGCATCCGAGCCGCAAGCTAGGGGATCCCTTGTCCAAGAGACAAACCTGTCCACCTTTGCGTTGAATCTGGATGCTAGCAGATCTACATCCGGTGTTCCCCACCGCTGACATATTGTCCGGAAAACCTCGGGATGAAGGGACCATTCCCCTGGGCATAATTGTTGGCGACTTAGAAAGTCCGCCTTCCAATTCTCCACCCCTGGAATGAATACCACAGATATGGCTGGGACATATCTTTCTGCCCATCTCAGGATGTAATTTACCTCCCTTTGGGCTGCACGACTCCTGGTGCCCCCCTGACGATTGATATATGCCACTGCTGTGGCATTGTCTGACTGAACTCGTGACAGGGGACCCTTGGAGTTTGGATGTCCAAGCTACTAGGGCATACCGGGCTGCTCGTATCTCTAAGAGATTGATGGGCAGGGCCTTTTCTGCTTCTGACCACTTGCCCTGGAGAGACCATTGCTCCAGTACTGCTCCCCAGCCTACAAGGCTGGCATCTGTAGTGACCACCTTCCAGGAAATCGGACTGAAGGATTTCCCTTTTTCCAGATTCTGGGGAACCAACCACCAGCGGAGGCTCCTGCGAACGGAAGGGGACAAGGACATTGGTAAGTCCAGAGCCTGAACTTTTTTGTTCCAGGCTGACAGTATGGCCCTTTGCAACTTCCTTGAATGGAATTGACCGTAGGGTACTGCTTCGAATGATGCCACCATCTTTCCCAGCAGCCTCATGCACAGGCGTATGGATGGCTGTCTTTTTGAGCCCACTAAGTGGATCAAATCTCTCAAAGACGACCCCTTTTCTTGAGGCAAGAAAAATTTTCTCTGGTCTGAATCCAGCCTTAGCCCCAAGTATTCCAGACTTTTGACTGGCTTTAGGGCTGACTTGTCTTGGTTGATAATCCAACCGTGATATTCCAGATACTTGATTGTCTCGTGAACAACCACTTCTAGTTTTTCCACTGAGTGGTCTATCAGCAACAAGTCGTCTAGATATGCCATTATCGTTACACCTCGTGTTCTTAGATTGGCCAATAATGGGGCCAAAATTTTTGTGAACACTCTTGGTGCTGTGGCCAGACCGAAGGGTAAGGCTCTGAACTGAAAATGGCGGCCTTCTACCGCAAAGCGTAGAAATTTTTGGTGGGCTGGAAAGATGGGAATGTGCAAATAAGCATCCTTGATGTCGATCGAGGCTAACCATTCCTCCCCTTGTAGGGCAGTGGCTACCGATCGGATCGACTCCATCCGGAAAGTCCTGATATGCAGGAATTTGTTTAGCCCTTTTAGATTTAGTATGGGCCTCACGTCCCCGTTTGGCTTCGGAACTGTAAAGAGGTTTGAGTAAAACCCGAACCCCCACTCTTCCAGGGGAACCTCTATAATTACTGCTTGAAGCAATAATTGTTCTAGTGCCAACAGGAGGGATCCTCTCTTCTGGGGATCCCTTGGCACGTTTGACCTTATAAAGCGGGAAGAAGGGGAGTTTTTTAACTCCAATTTGTATCCCAGATTTACTGCGGAGAGCACCCATCTGTCTCGGATCGTGTCCCGCCAGGTCTCTGTGAACAACTGAAGTCTTCCCCCCACCCGATTGGGTGGGGGCAACCCTTCATGCATTTGACTTTGGGGGAGGTTTTGTACCTCTCCTGCTCCAGGGCTTTTTGTTACCCTGCAACTGTCCCTGATTTCTACCTCCGGGATTTGACCGAGGAGGCCGTCGGAACTGTTTCACAGCCGATGTCCTAGGGACTGGAGAAGCCGGCCTCTTAAAAGAGGGACCTCTAACTCTATTTTTAACCGGCAAAAGTGTACTTTTACCGCTGGAAATTCTCTGGATATATTTGTCCAGGTCTTCCCCGAATAAGCGCTCCCCATGAAATGGGAAGCTAACCAGCAATTTTTTACAGGGAGCTTCAGCAGACCAGTTTTTGAGCCATAGAAGCCTGCGCATATGTACTACAGACAGCGTAAGGCGGGAGGCCTGATGGATTGAATCCTTTATAGCGTCCACCGCAAAGCATAAGGCTCTAGGTAGATCAGCTAGGGCAAGAGCCTGCTGATCCGGCAAGTCCCTTAAGACCTGTTTCAACTGATCCTTCACTGCTTGGCAGACCCCAATAGCTGCCACTGCTGGTTGTGTCACCAATCCTGCTGTAGAAAAAGCAGATTTTAATAAGGACTCCAATTTTTTATCTATTGGGTCCTTGAACATTTGGACATTTTCCACCGGACATGTCAGTGATTTATTCACACAAGAGATGGCTGCGTCCACTGTAGGGACCCTCCATTTTCTGATGAACTTATCCTCCATGGGATAGACCACCGGAAATCTCTTGGGGGGGAGTAAATATTTTGTCAGGATGCTCCCAATCCTGGTAAATGAGCCCCTCCAGTAAAGGATGGATCGGAAAGGAACAAACAGTCTGGGGAGGTTTTAGCGACCCCAACGAGGAGACAGAAGTGGAGGATGGCTCCGCAAGTGGCATTTTAAATGCTGATCGGACCATATTAGTCATGGACTGAACCCATAACCTTTCAGCATGTGATGCTGAGAACGGCTCTTCCACTGTTGATTCCTCTGCAACCGAATCGACCTCATCCTGATCCCCCTCAGGTAGGTCGACCTCTGTATGGGACTGTTGCTCTGTTAACAGGCACTCTGAGGGGGGAGACGGAGATCGAGCGCTTTTCTCCTGTGACAGGGAAGCAGCGATCAATGCTGACAATCTCTCTTCCAGCCCTCCCAGAGCTGAGGAAAAAACCTCCTCTGTTACATACACAGGAGCAGGTGAACTGAGGACAGCCACAGTACCAGGTACTCCTGAGGGTGCTGTACGGTCACTAACCTCTGATTCTTCAGGGGAGACTGGTGCAGCCAAAGCATGCCCAAGATCCTCAGAGCCCGATGGAGACCCCCTATTCCTCCTGGAATTTCTAGTCCCGGAGTTTTTAGACGGCATATTCCTAAGCCACAAAGCTGAGGTATTCCAGCCGAAATACACCAGTTACTGATAATAGTCTAGCATAAATGCTGCTATAAGAAACAGTTGGTGTCTACTAATGTGCCTTTCTAGGGGATGCCTGTATCAACCGCTTGCTGTATGCCTTTAAATGTTGCCAGCTCTGTCTCTGTACTTCATAGCCAGCTCACTACAATATTGTGGTTTTTTTAAACTGCTGGGACGCCCGCACATGCGCAGAAGCGCTGCGGCGCGCACAGAGCGTCATCCCCCAGGCTCCGCCCCCTTTCCCGGCTCACCTCTATATATAGAGGCGCGTGCACGCGCACGGCCACGTGCGCCTTCGGCGCTAATTTCAAAAAATGGTAACAAGGGACAGGAGCCAGGGCCCCTCTTTGCCGCAGGCCGGGGGATGGACGAGCACTGCAACATGGCAGAGGAAGCAGTTTCCTATAAGAGAACTCACCATCTGCCTGGACTTTGCTCTGCTGAGAAGAAGCTAGTCCACATGACAAGAAAACATTCCACAGCGGCCTCTAGTGGACAAACACAGGTACCGCAGTCTAATACATTAAATATATATATCAATTTTTTTTTAATTTTTTTTTTTTTTTTTTTTTTTTTTCTTGACCACCATTAAAAATTATTACATTTTTTTTTTAGTAGTTACAGGCATGCACAGAATTTTGCGGGAATACCATTAGGTAACAGACAGAAAGACAAATTAGGCTTGGGGGTCCCCCAATAGAACCAAGTTCCTGGGGGCCCCCACTTACCTGTTCCCCGCCGCAGGACTTTGTTTGGTCCACAAAAGCCCAAACTTCACCTATCACGGCAGGCATTGTAATCAAACCTTCAGGGACCGGGTTCCCAAGGATTCCACTCCCCTGGACCTGTATAGCACCCTGCACAGAAAACATCTTGGTCGTGGGTATGACCAGAGCTCTGGATCCCAGGGTCCAGCTCTCCTAAGAGAAGCATTACAGGCAAAACCTTGCTCTTCTCTGCAAGGCCCGGGTACCGACCGTTTAGCTATGAAGCTTTTTTGGTCGGATCCGGAATAGCTTACTGAGGCCCAAAAGAACCTGTACGCAAGCTCAGTGAAAAACACATGTTTCTTCTTGGCCAACACCTTAGACACTGGCAAAAAACTGAGGTGCTCCCGGATGGGAGGGGCTTATATAGGGGAGGGTACTTCCGGTTTTGGAAGTTGCCAGTGCCAGCACCTGACGGTATCTATATAACCCATTAGTAATGACTATGTCGCTCTGTGTCCCGTGATGTACGAGAAAGAAATATGTAATTTTTTTAAAAATTGTCCCTCTAATTTTTGTTTATAGCGCAAAAAATAAAAACCGCAGAGGTGATCAAATACCACCAAAAGAAAGCTCTATTCGTGTCAAAAAAAGGACGTCAATTCTGTTTGGGAGCCACGTCGCACGACCGCGCAATTGTCAGTTAAATCGACGCAGTGCCGAATTGCAAAAAGTGGCCTGGTCTTTGACCAGTAAAATGGTCCGGGGCTGAAGTGGTTAACAACCCAGCTTGGTTCAGGGTTGCCAACCTACTGCAGCATTTTTTACTGACAAAACATGGAATATTTACTGTCGGAGCACATTTTTTACTGACTACCTGCGAAATTACAGAACTCCTATTGAAAACCAACACAGTGAATATTTGAACAGTATAAACATGATATGGAAACACTGACAATACCTATAACAAAGTAATTTGCTTGATTTACACTTAAAAAGTCAACACAGCATGAAATTATCAGCCCCTGATATTTACTGGCAGTTGTAAAAAAAATCACAGATTTTTACGAACTACCAGTAAATTCGCTGGCGGTTGGCAACCATGGCTTGGTTGATCTCATGCCTTCAATACCAGGAGCCCTAAACATGTTTTCTCTACAGCACATCTCTTACATCCAGTGCCAGGAAGCATGTATAAAGACAAATGGTGAATAGTTGAAAAACGATGGCACCCCCAGCATCACTTTACATTAGCATTACACAGCTGGTTCTGGCAGCCAGTTATAAACAGACCTCAAATGTTGGGAAAAAATCTTTTTTAATATTTTTTTTATTAATGACTCTCTTGTAGTTCAACAACATGTTGCTGTACTGTGTGCCAAAGTTCAGCCTGGGTGGGGGGAAGTACAGTGTCCGAACAAAGATCGGTCTGGAGGGGATGAAGGTGGTGGAGACGCAAAACGAAGATTACCGACACACGTTCCAGATCTCCGGTAAAGAGAGAACACTGGAGCTTCAGGCTGGGTAAGACAGCAGAATTATTATTTTTTCGCGCCACTCTTCTGTAGCACTCTTATATTTTTCAGCAAGTTGCAATGCATTCCAGCACGTTGGAACGCACTGTACTCCATTGTAACTTGGAGCCCTTCTCTGCGCATACCATTGAGCATGTTGGTATGGACTGAATAAAAACATAAGTGTTGCGCTTAATACATAAGTAATGAAATAAACACAATCAGTCCATGTGTATTCAAAATGGCATCATTGTAAGGCCTTCAAATGGTGAAAAGTGCAGGGATACTTCCTCCATTCAATTCCTCCACCTCCTGATTACACCACCACTATAGATAAGGATGTGCTCTTACCACAGAGTATTAACCACCTATTACAGGGGGGGGGGGTGTCAAATAGGGCTTGTGTATCTCATATACGCCATCCACAGTCACTACTCTCCACACCGAAGGCAAGGCGGATCATTCCATTGTCGCATAAAAAACGATACTCCTCCTTGATGTCAGGTAACCATTCTACCTAACATTCAGTTTGTAAGGTACAATGGCCACCTGACATCAAGAAGAGGAGTATCGTGTGGAGAGTGACCGTGGATGGAGTATTTGAGATACATGAGCCCTATTTGACCCCCTTAATAGGTGGTCAATACTCTCTGGTAAGAGTACATCCTTATCTTTGGTGGTGGTGTAATCACGAGGAGGAGGAATTGAATGAGGAAATATCCCTGCACTTTTCACCATTTGAAGGCATTACACTGATGCCATTTTGAAGACACATGGACTGATTGTGTTTATTTCATTACTTATGTATTAAGCGCAACACTTTTGTTTTTATTTATCTTTATGTGATTATATCTTGCGTCAGTGGTGCAGCTATATACTGTAAATATTACTCAAGTGTATTTCAGAAGCACAGTTTTTTCTATTTTTCACTTTGGTATGAACTGAAGCCATAGGGTACAAGGCAAATTCCCTTAATGTGTTGGGACTGCATTGTGTTGCAGCTACCTGTGTGAGTGAGCCCCAAGTAGCTGCAGCACAGTGCAGTCCCAACCCAAGCTTATTCTGAGTGATGCACATTACAGAATATACACACAGATTGTAAAACATTTCACTACTCATTTATAATAGTGCAATAACATCAATTGAATCTCATATCATCAATAATAAGAAAAGCTACTACATAATTGTCACTATTCAATTACAAAATTACTAAATGCTTTGTACATGGCCTGTAGCACTTTGACAGCTACACTCTGGTATATGAGCAAGGTACTTACAGGAAAGGCTTGACGCTAAGTGCCTCAGGCCTGGGGGGGAGAGGTGGCATTAAGATTATATATCCACCTAGCCTGGGATTGCCTCCTCATCCCTTTAAACCCGAACACATTAATTACACAGGTTCTGAGGCTAATTTTATGCGTATAAGGCACCAAGTGAGTTTAATTACCACCTTACTCAGCCACAGAACCTGTGTAATTCATATGTGCTCGATTTTAAAGGGATGAGGTGGCAACCCTAATGCCGCATACACACGACCGTTTTTCACATCGTTAAAAATGCAATTTTTTAAATTGGGCATTAAAAACGATCATGTGTAGGCTCCAGAGAAATTTTAACGACGTGAAAAATGGCCTAAAAAAATGAGAACCTGCTCCATTTTTTCACGTAGTTTTTCACGTCGTTTTTTTTAACGACGTGAAAAACGGTAGTGTGTATGCTTTTACAAGGGGGAAAAAAACGTGCATGCTCAGAATCAAGTATGAGACGGGAACGCTCGTTCTGGTAAAACTAGCGTTCGTAATGGAGATAGCACATTCGTCACGCTGTAACGGACTGAAAAGCACGAGGCTGAAAAGCGCGAATCGTCGCTCAACAAACTTTACTAATATGAAGGGTGGCACCATTCGAACGGAACTTCCCCTTTAAAGTGCCATCGTACGTGTTCTACGTCACTGCGCTTTGCTCGAGCGTTTTTTTTGATGAACGTGTGTATGCAAGACAGGCTTGAGAGGAAACAAGAAAAATCACGTCGAGAAAAATTTCATTTTTGAAAATGACATTAAAAACGATCGTGTGTACGCGGCATAAGTCCTAGCCTCCCTCTGTAGTAATTTTCTGTCAAAATTCCCACATCTTGGGTCCTCAAGGTCCCTTTCTAAAGCCGCAAACTGGAATATATAGGTGTCATGATTATGTTTCAGGGTCACATGTTTACCTATCGGTGTATATAAAAGTTTTTTTCGAATACAGTTGCAATAAAAAGTATGTGAACCCTTTTGGAATGATATGGATTTCTGCACAAATTGGTCATAAAATGTGATCTGATCTTCATCTAAGTCACAACAATAGACAATCACAGTCTGCTTAAACTAATAACACACAAAAAATTTAATGTTACCATGTTTTTATTGAACACGCCAAGTAAACATTCACAGTGAAGGTTGAAAAAGTATGTGAACCCTTGGATTTAATAACTTGTTGAACCTCCTTTGGCAGCAATAACTTCAACCAAACGTTTCCTGTAGTTGCAGATCAGACGTGCACAACGGTCAGGAGTAATTCTTGACCATTCCTCTTTACAGAACTGTTTCAGTTCAGCAATATTCTTGGGATGTCTGGTGTGAATCGCTTTCTTGCGGTCATGCCACAGCATCTCAATCGGGTTGAGGTCAGGACTCTGACTGGGCCACTCCAGAAGGCGTATTTTCTTCTGTTTAAGCCATTCTGTTGTTGATTTACTTCTATACTTTGGGTCGTTGTCCTGTTGCAACACCCATCTTCTGTTGAGCTTCAGCTGGTGGACAGATGGCCTTAAGTTCTCCTGCAAAATGTCTTGATAAACTTGGGAATTAATTTTTCCTTCGATGATAGTAATCCATCCAGGCCCTGACGCAGCAAAGCAGCCCCAAACCATGATGCCCCCACCACCATACTTCACAGTTGGGATGAGGTTTTGATGTTGGTGTGCTGTGCCTCTTTTTCTCCACACATAGTGTTGTGTGTTTCTTCCAAACAACTCAACTTTGGTTTCATCTGTCCACAGAATATTTTGCCAGTAGAGCTGTGGAACATCCAGGTGCTCTTGTGCAAACTGTAAACGTGCAGCAATGTTTTTTTTGGACAGCAGTGGCTTCCTCTGTGGTATCCTCCCATGAAATCCATTCTTGTTTAGTGTTTTACGTATCGTAGATTCGCTAACAGGGATGTTAGCATATGCCAGAGACTTTTGTAAGTCTTTAGCTGACACTCTAGAATTCTTCTTCACCTCATTGAGCAGTCTGCGCTGTGCTCTTGCAGTCATCTTTACAGGACGCCCACTCCTAGGGAGAGTAGCAGCATTGCTGAACTTTCTCCATTTATAGACAATTTGTCTTACCGTGGACTGATGAACAGCAAGGCTTTTGGAGATACTTTTATAACCCTTTCCGGCTTTATGCAAGTCAACAATTCTTAATCGTAGGTCTTCTGAGAGCTCTTTTGTGCGAGGCATCATTCACATCAGACAATGCTTCTTGTGAAAAGCAAACCCTGAACTGGTGTGCGTTTTTTAGGGGTCAGGGCAGCTGTAACCAACACCTCCAATCTCATCTCATTGATTGGACTCCAGTTGGCTGACACCTCACTCCAATTCGCTCTTGGAGATCTCATTAGTCTAGTCTAGGGATTCACATACTTTTTCCACCTGCACTGTGAATGTTTACATGGTGTGTTAAATAAAAACATGGTAACATTTAATTATTTGTGTGTTATTAGTTTAACCACATCAATACTGGGCACTTTAGCCCCCTTCCTTCCCAGACCAATTTTCAGCTTTCAGCGCTCTCGCATTTTCAATGACAATTGCGCGGTCATGCTACACTGTACCCAAATGAAATTTTTATCATTTTGTTCACACAAATAGAGCTTTCTTTTGGTGGTATTTATTCACGACTACGTTTTTTATTTTTTTGCGATATAAGCGAAAAAAGAGCAGGAATTTTAAAAAATATATATATTTTCGTCTTTCAAAATCGAATTTTGTCATAAATTTAAGCCAAAATGTATTCTACTACATGTTTTTGGTAAAAAAAAATCCGTTAAGTGTATAATCATTGGTTTGTGTGATCACGGACATATGTACGCAAATGATCATGTACAGATGTGCGCAGGTGATCACGGACATATGTGTGCAAATGATCATTGGGACATATGATTTTACTGTCACATATGTGGGGGACAGGTGTTTTTATTATGTGGGGACGTGTGTGTGGGGACATGTGTGTGTGTGTGTGGACATGTGTGTGTGTGTGTGTGTGTGTGTGTGTGGGGGGGGGGACATGTGTGTGTGTGTGGGGACATGTGTGTGTGTGTGTGTGTGGGGACATGCATTTTGGGGACATGTTTGTTTACTTGTATGTGTTTACACTGTGTGGGGACACTAGGCTGGTGATCAGTGAGTAAAAAGCTGAAAAAAACAGCTCATACTCACTGATCACCAGCCAGCTGCAGCGATCCGCTCTCCTCTCCTCACCGACGACTTCAGTGTGAGGAGAGGAGAGCTGATTGCCTAGCAACCGGGTCTCTGTTTACATCACATGACGGCTGTGATTGGACATGGCCGTCATGTGATCAGGAGGGCCAATCACAGAGCCCTCCTGCCGAATCGAGATGCGCCGTGTCCGGGTGAAACGCGCGCGATCCCCCTCCTTCTGAGGGACGTTCCTGAACGTCCACTCAGAAGGAGAGAGCGCCCACCCGGCCATATATGTACAGTGGCCGGGTGGGAAGTAGTTAAGCAGTGTGATTGTCTATTGTTGTGACTTAGATGAAGATGAGATCACATTTTATGACCAATTTGTGCAGAAATCCATATCATTCCAAAGGGTTCACATACTTTTTATTGCGACTGTATAATAAATGTGGTCATATATTCTCCTCCAAGAGTTTCTAATTGTCTTGCCGACATAGAATGCCGCACATTTACAAAACATAATATAAATTACGCCTTTAGTTTGGCAATCCACATATTGTCTATTTTTGTGAGTGCATTCATTCGGAAACACTGAGGAGATCCACTCCAGTATCCACTGATGGTATACACATGATCCAGATTTATATGTGCCCTTTCTATTGTCCTCTATACGAGGTACCTCTACAAAATGACTTTTGACCAATTGGTCCTTTAGTGATCTAGCTTTCTTATTTGTTTTGTGGGTATTCTTTAATGTACTTCCTAAATATAGGGCTTTGAAGCCGCGTAGATGTGAACCAGCACTTAACCATAAGGATAAGGAAAATCAGGCCTAAGAAACAAAACAAAACTAAATCATAGATGTGGATAGAAGAAGAATTTCTGGCTAAGTAGTAGGCAACTTGTAGTTTCTTCTTTTATCTAGAGCTTTTGTTTTTAAAATTGTAAAACAATCCTTTAAAATGAGCCAAAGTCTGCATTTCTTCTCTCCACTTTGTCGATGCGACATTCACATTCACAAGCCCTAGAACTACCATTGACCTATTCACGTGGTGTTCTCCTGGGTTCAGCATCTTGTGCTGTCATGATTGGCCAACCTGGAATGGCATGCTGAGGATTTACACAGAATTGTGCAGCTTGGTGTACATTCTAAAGGCCACCATACATGGCTCGCTGTTCTTTTTCGTTCAGCTTGTAAGCTAATTGAAAAAAAAACTATCAATTTCCTGTTCACACTGACAGCGTGTATGGAGAAATCTCCCCAGTTATTGTATTCGGACAGCTATTTTATTTATTTTTTCATTCCCATACCTCCTGTAGCGGTGCACTCTGGGCACAAGTTCAACAGATTCACACATCACCTTGTTGTCTGACCCTCCAATCATCCATTTCTCTCACTCTCCCTCTTTTAGACACAATGAAGAGTCACTTGCGTTACCTTGCGGTATTTTTATTATAAAAGGTTTCTTGGGTAGAGTTGGGTAAAGGTGTAGTGACATGGGATGCCCATAGATAATAGTACTTTTAGTAGATTCGATTCTGAGGATAAGGCACAACACAGATTGAAGATAGGTGAGCTGCGTCACTGCAGACTATTGCTCCCTTGTATGCTGTACTGATTCCTGCAGAGTATTGAATAGTCACTCTGAATGACTTTCTGAGGTAATTAATCAGTCATCCAAATGCTGGCCCTGTGTCCGGAGCTCATTCACACAGACACCCCCCTCCGACACCACAGTCCATCTACTTGCAAATGGTAACTGAGGGACTACTAGGCCCAAATAGTCCAGTGATATGGAAGTTGAGTTCCCCGGCCACAGCCTTCCATATTGAGTTTAAATAAGATTAGAGTCTCTCCTTGTAACATCCTGCTGTGTAGGACTGACCGTGCAACATCCCGTCAAAGACACCCCCTTGTGTCATTCAGTTACTAGGGGCAACAGCAGATATTCCCAAGCTCCTTGAACAGACTCCTCCGGTTCCATCACTTGCTGTAGTGTACCCACTGACCTGTTCCATGGTGCCCGGTCCATGGAAGAGACATGGTTCAACCGCACAGTCCAGCAGTAACAGTTCCAGGTTGCTTGATCTTAGTTGATAGTTCTTCCTATGCGGTGTTAAAGAAAGGTGGTCCTCTTCAGCACTGGGTAGGCCCCATGCCCACAGGCCGGGACCTTGTCACACAGACACTACTGTTCCACTCTCTTTCCTCTCACGACTCCTCCCAGTGGCATGTTACCTCAGCTTATATAGCAGTCCCGCCCCCGGCCAATTCTAGTTGGGGATTGGTAGAGCTACCACACAAGCTGCCTGTCACTCAGAGCCTCCAGCTCTGCCCCCTTCCAGAAGATTCTCCTGAAAGCAGGGGAGGAGTTCCAGAGCCTGAGCACTGGTGGCCACACCCACTGCTACTCTGACACTTCCAGTCCCAGATCAAAACAATCAGGCCTAGCTTAATGCAAGGCCTGACTAAATTTGCCTGCACTGACAGTTTAAAAATAATAAAAACACTATTTAGCACATACCAAAAGGTGGGCGCTACACTTCTTTAATTATCAGGTCAGTGAACTTACCCTATGAACTGACCATAGTGTAATAAATTACAGGGTAATAAAAAAAAGAAATTTGGTAGTGAGGCCCAAAGTTGCTTATATAGCAAGGTGTTTATTTTATAATTTATTCATTACAGGCATTTATATGATATACTGTATAGCTTACAATACTGATTTTTTTTTCCAGTTCAGAGCAAATCAAAGAAGAATGGATTAAGGTACAGTACTTTTTTAATTTTTTATTATTTTTTTTGCATGCTAGTCTCTCATATTGAACACACCATTTACAAAAATTCTTGTACGACAGAATACAGATAATGACAGAAGTGATGTGTAATTTATTGTATTTTCGAACGAATACTGAACTGATTAAATGAAAATCGTACGATCTGGTATCGTACGAGAAAAATCTTCCTGTGTGTCCATTTGGATAATTTTGGATAAACTGTCGTGATTGGCTCTCGAAAGCTGTGTACTAACAATCAGATTATCTGAAGATTGATTCAAAAGTGGTATTTTTTGTACAGTTTTCTGATTGTGTGTACTAGGCTTAAGTGGCTGAGGAAGGTTGGATGAATAGTGAAACGTATTCAATATTACAAAACAAGTCAAGTTGAATATAAGTAAAGTTGGGCATTCACTAGTAGATTTTCGAACGAACAACTAAACAAAAATTTGTATATAAAATCTCAGTACATTTGATAGCTTGACAAATGTCGTTCAAAAGTACTTCAAGAGTTTGTTTGCTTTTAAAAATTCATTTTGGAACAAATAGATTTTACCGAATGACAACCACATATACACTGTTAGAAATTTGTTCAAGAAATTTTTTCCATGCTGCGTCACTGTAGTCAAAAACAATGGTCACTAAAGATTAGAAAATCAAACAAACGATTTTAAAGTGGTTGTAAAGGCTGAAGGTTTTTTTTACCTTCATGTATTCTATGCATGAAGGAAAAAAAACCTTCTGTGTGCTACCCCCCCCCCCCCCATAATCACCTGAACCCCCTCTCGATCCAGCAATCGATATGCACGGGAGCCTCGGCTGTCTCGGGAAAGAGGGGGGTGGGGCTGAGCTGCAACTCTGTGTCTTATGAATGCATAGAGAGGGTCTCAGGAGCGAGCACACACCAGTGCCCCCATAGCGAGCGGCTTGCTATTGGGGGAACTGGTCAAGGTGGAGGCGCCAAGAGCGTCGGCGGGGGAGCCGAGAAGAAGAGGATCGGGGCTGCTCTGTGCAAAACTATTGCACAGAGCAGGCAAGTAGAACATTATTTTATTTTATTTTTTTTATTTTTTTTAAACGAACCTTTAATACCACTTTAAAACACAGAATTTCAAATTAAATTCTACTAGTGTATAGCCAGCTACTACTAGCTTTACTATGACCTGGATAGATGAGAATCTCCACAGACAACTTCTAGCTTGGCTCATCAAAGTGCAAACACAAGAGACCAGAAAAGTTTTTTTTTAACCTGTCCTCTTTATTATATTATTATACAGGATTTATATTCGTCAATAGTTTGCGCAGTCCTCTTGCTATTTTCCATGAGATCCCTTGGTCAGGAGGGTCTTTAGGTGCCCCTAGATGAGTCTCCTAATATGCATATTTAGATTTATATGTCAGCATTATTGCTTGAACCTTGAATCTGAATTGTGGGCATATATAAAAGACACAAATTGATGCAGTTAGCCATAAACTGAAAAAAATATATATATTTTACTGACAAGCAGCGCAAGTACCTGACTCTGGCTACTCTTAAGCTGGGTATACATGACAGCTGAACGAAAAAGAAAAAAAAGAACGGATTCCCCCATCCACACAAGTGAGGTGGATGGAGGAATCCTCCCCACTGCAAAATTGTATTGTGATAGTGGGGGGACTCCCTGCTGTCAGAATACACTGATCAGCGGCTGCAGATGCTGATCTTGAAAGTTTTCCAGCGCGGCCGTTCAACGAAAGTCAATCTGTCGATTGACTTCTGTTAAACAGGAAGTGCCACACAGAGATCAAAATTCAATCTGTGTGTTCCCGCCTTTACAATCCCCTGTACAGGAGCACTCAGACTGGAGAGGGAGGTGCAGGATTGGAAGCCTAACTTGCAAATGTGTTCACAAGGAACATTCTGATAGGAGGGGGAGCAAAAAGATGACCTCCTCTGTCTGCTGCTACTCCTAACACTGTTGAGTTGGCAGAATGGGGAAAGAGAGAAGACACCAAGGACTGTATTACTTTAAAGTAAGTGGCGTCGTCCTTGCCGTACTGTGTATGAGGGTTGTGTAAATCTCAGCACTGGGTGGACAGAAATAAAAATCCGTTGTCGGGTAAAACAGCACACATATATATGCATTGCATCTGTTTTTAAGGTGTTTTTTGCTTTTAATGCAGGCTTTGAACGACGCTGCTGCAAACTTCCAGCAGAGGAATGAGACTTTCCTGATTGCTAAAAAAGTGGAGGAGGCTCCTCTGGAGGTTCCGGTGAGTTGTGACTTGACATTTATTGTAAGTGTGTATACCTTGTCTGTTAAGACCCCTTTCACACTGAGGCACTTCTAAACTGCTGATAAAACGCTGAGCGCTTTTGAGGCCTTTGCCGTGCACTTTTTAAAGGACACCTGACTCAAAAAACATCTCCAAAAACCATTTTGAGGGGCTTTTGAAGTGCTTTTCAGGCGCTTCACATTCATTTCAATGGAGAGGGGTGTTTTTGAGGCACTTTTTTTTTAGCTCTCCAAAGATGCTGCATGTCGGATTTTTTTTCACTGCACTGCCAGCGCACCACCTCAGTGTGAAAGCAATAATTGATTATAATGGAAAGCATTTTTTATGAGCTTTTCAGGCGCTTTTGTTAATGCCAAAGCGCTTGATACACTCCTCAGTGTGAAAGGGCTCTAAATGACACATGATCATAGGCGTGCACACAGGGTGTCCCGGTTGTGCCTGGGCACACCCTAATCACGCTGTGCTGTGCAGATTCCCCCTGCTGCTTGGCTGCAGAGAAACGGACTGGGGAATATTTTTCCTCCGTCTTCTTTCTCAAGTGAGACATTAGGGGTCTGTTTACCCCTGATATTTCACCAAACCCCTCCAATGAAGCTCCTGAAAAAATAGTAAAAAAAAAAAAACTAATGATAATAAATTATTGTAAAAAAGTTATAATAAAAAATAAAATAAAAATAAACTACTTACACCGTCCAATGCTGACACCAACCTCTGGCCTACTGACATAGTCCATTACTCTACTGCCCTATGTATGTATTTGATGTGTGTGTGTGTGTGTATGTGTATGTATGTGTGTGTGTGTGTGTATATATATATATATATATATATATATATATATATATATATATATATATATATAATGTGTATGTATGTATGTATGTATATGTGTATAAAATATATACACACACAAACATGCGTGTTTTAGCTTTGAGGTGCACACTCTAATGCAATAGGCTGCGCACACCTATGCACATGACAATGCCAGAGCCAGCTTGTGAAGGAAATATTTTGCATTATATTTAAACAGTAGTGTTTGAAAATAAAATGGAATTTCCCTTTTGTTCATTTAAGAGGAAGTTTGTTTTTCACTCTTACTGTTTATGGTAACAGCGGGCGGCTTGTAGGTGTTGGCATGCATGTGTTTTACTTTCACTCCAAGATGTGGATTCAGCATTATTATTATTATTATTATTTCAGGTACTTGTAAAGCGCTGTCAATTTACGCAGCGCTTTACATATACATTGTACATTCACATCAGGCCCTACCCTCTCAGGTACAATCTCAGGTCCCTAACTCACATTCATATGCAAGGCCAATTATTAAACAGAAGCCAATTAACATACCAGCATGTCTGCCAGCATTGCAGTGAGATCCCTGATCTAATTGCTATGGCTGTCAACCCTAAACTTCTGAAACCTAAAATGAATGTCCAGTCATTACCCAAATGTACTGCCAAACCTTCCTCCTCTAGAATATTTCAGCATTTTTTTCCTTTTATGTTATACCTGTAGTGATAAACCACTTTTATTTCTCCCTATAACATCATATCCAAGCCTGAACAAATTCTTGTAGAGGACAGTTCCTATTGACTTAGACATGCCTGTAAAACTACATCTCCCAAGAGACCATGCGCTACACACACCTTCCAGGCAAGCTCTTGAGCGTCAAGGCAGCAGCACTGCTTTATATTTTAATGTTTTTTTTCTATTAAAAGAAGAACAAATTCTAGAATAAACAGACACATTGACAGAATGGAGTAAAATTCTCAGGTTGTCAACATAACAATACAGAGATATAGAAGGTATGGCCATAATACATATCCATCATCTATCACAATAACAGAACGTAAGGTGTGCGATATGTGTCCAAATACTAATGGGGTTGAATAATGGTCTCCCAGCCATGATCTGGAGTACCACTATGTGTAAAGAGTGGCAGAGATCCGGAGTCACAGGGAATCCCGGTCGCGATCCCCGAGATAATCTCAGAACTCACGGCCGTATGAGGCCCCATGTGCGATCATCTGTATTGTGTTTAAAAATTCTAGAAGAAGAAACAAGTAATGGAGAGAAAGGAAAAGAGAAGAGGAGAAAAAAGGGAGAAAAAAAAAACAAAACACAAAAAAGAAAAAAAAGGGGAAATGAGGAAAGAGAGGGTCATCCTGGAGTTCCCTACGGAGTCAAGATGTAACAGCAGCACTGTTTTAGTAAAAAAAAATCAATGCATGCATGTGGACAGAGTGCAGCAGAATGGGTTTCCAAAGTTCTGTAGTCCAGCAGGTAGGCTGACAACACTGCTTGGGATTTCAGTGCAGCAGAGACATTAGGCTTGATTTACTAAAACTAGAGAGTGAAAATCTGGTGCAGCTGTGCATGGTCAGCTTCTAACTTCAACTTGTTCAAATGAGCTTTGTTTTAAAAAAAAACTGGAAGCCGGTATTCTATGCAGAGCTGCACTAGATTTTGCACTCTACAGTTTTATTAAAGAGGAAGTAAACCCTCGTATATTTTTTTTTTAAAATAACCTGCAAGAGAAAGGCATAATGAGCTAGTATGCACAGCATACTAGCTTATTATGTGTCACTTACCTGAGATTGAAGCCCCCGAAGTCCGCCTCGGTCCCATCCACCACCGCCGCCATGTCCCCTCGTCGCTAGTTCCTGTTTTCGCCGCTCCGGTGTTGTGATTGGCCGGAGCAGCGATGACGTCACTCCCGCGCATGCGCACGGGAGCTGTTAAATCCATCATTGCCGAATTTATGAATGGAAGCTCTCAGTAGACAACAGTGCATTCTTAATCACAAATATCTCCTAAACCAGGTAGGTTTAGGAGATATTGCAAACACCTACAGGTAAGCCTTAATCTAGGCTTACCTGTAGGTGTTTGTTGTCAAAGTGGGTTTACAACCACTTTAAATCAACTCCACTGTGTTGTCAGCCCATTCAGGAACTTATGTACTCACTGGATTTTTGGCAGATCAAAAGGATTTTTTCTGAGTTGACAGCATTTTAAAGGGATAAAACATTGGGGTGCATGTACTACATGGATAGAATTAGGATACTTATCTGTATAAATTGTCAGCACTGTATCAATACCTGTAATGAGAAAAAAAAAAAATACTTCCTATTTCACCAATGTCAGATTGAACAGGAAGTGAAATGAAGATCTCTGATTTCTGTCTATTTAATGGATGTCAGAAACTACAAAAAGTAGGCATCAGTTAGCAATAGAAACACATATTCTAGTATAGGTATGAAGGCTGAGAACCTCTATTGGGATTCATTGCGGTCTGTGTCTCCCTAAGGGATATTTTCCATCCCTTCCTTTCTAGATGTCAGATGGGGCAGGAAGAAAATCTCTTGTTTGGGGACACGACGCATGGGTTCTAACCCTTCCCAGTTTTATCCTAATGGGGGGAAAAAACCTTGTTTGCTGAAACAGGGCTATTTAATCCTACCAGTCAGGTCTGACTGACTAAAAACATGTATTCTCTATTTTTGCTGAAGTTTATATTCGCACTTATTGGTTAGATAATTTGTAGTGAAAAATAGGTACACAATGGAGTTAATTTACTAAAACTGCAGAGTGCAATATCTGGTGCAGCTCTGCATGGTAGCCAATCAGCTTCTAACTTCCACTTGTTCAGTTAAGCTTTGACAAAAAAAATCTGGAAGTTGATTGGTTTATATGCAGAGCTCCACCGGATTTTGCACTCTTCAGTTTTAGTAAATCAACCCCATTGTTGAGAGTTGCTGAATCTGTGCAAAAAGCATTCATGTAAAAGTCAAATTTTTATAAAGTAATATACTGTAATTATCTGCTCATTGTGGAGATGTGTGCTGTATTTTGCACATTGACATGTGTTGTGTTAAGGCACAACATGGGAACAAAACTCGACCCGCTTATCTTTCTTTTTACACAATGCACCACTGTTTATGCCATGTGGTGTGCTGCAGTGAAGGTCCGTCAGCGCAAAGTGTATAATGTGTTGGGGAGCCACGTTGCAATAAAACCACCATGTAGCTGCAGTGCATAGGAGGTCTAAAGATGCTTCAGCATTCATAGCTGCCTGTACAAGCTGTATCCTAATACTGTGTCATCTTGATTCCAGAGTGCTGAGCTGGGACTCCGAGCACCACGGTGGATCCGAGACAATGAAGTGACGATGTGCATGAAATGCAAGGAGCCATTTAATGCCCTGACACGGAGGAGGCACCACTGCCGGGCCTGCGGCTATGTATGTTATAAAGTGAAATTCTGTACTTATTTAATCAGTAATGCAACAGAAATCTTATGGGCCTATCACGCCCAGTGGCATAGTGAGAGGTTTTCGAAGCTGAAAAATCTGGGTTTGGTATCTTGATTAAAGTGGTAGTAAACCGCAGCTTAAAAAAAAACTTTGCCTGCAAGTCAATATCCTAATGTGCATCGCATACTAGCATATTATGAGAGACTTGCCTTAAAACGAAAACCTCCAGCAGCACGCTGATAGGGCTTCCATCTTCCCCCGGTCTTCCTTCCGGGTTCATGGTGGCCGGGACCGCGATGTTGGGAACGGCATGGGTTTTGAAGGTCCAGCACGGTATGCCGGACCTTCAGAGCGCATGCGCTAAGTGTCATCACCGGCTGAAAGCGGTGTGAATATCTTCCAAACAGTGCAAGTTTGGGATATATTCACAGTACCTACAGGTAAGCCTATAATAAGGTTTACCTGTAGGTACTGTGAATATATCCTAAACTGACACAAGTTGAAAAACTAAGTTTACTACCACTTTAAATGGAATCTATAGTCTTTTATAGTACTTCCCTTCCTCCCCAATTTGCCAGCGTAGCACTGATCTTGAAAATCCTATGCAATGACTGACTTTCTGAAGGTTGGTATTTGCATAAGGTAAACATACCCCCCATGTGACCGCCCTCAAGCCTGGTGATTGGCTACTCAGACACCAAATTGTGGAAGGAAGGCAAAAGCATCTGACATGCCCCATACCTGGAAGTATTGGGTTTTATTTGTCGCTCCATTGGTGGAATCAGGGAAGATGGGAATTGGTTGAAGATTCCAGGCATCTCAGTATGCCTCCAGGAAAGCTTCATGGCTTTTCGTTATTTTTCATTTTGCTTTGTTTTAGTTCTTTAAACGCATGCATGCTAATCTTTTAAAAACCTTTCTTATAATTATGGTTTGAAAATATATATTTACAGGAGAGCACCTGCTTACACGAATTGGGGGAAAAAAAGGGGGAGAATCTCCAAGGCAGCCATACACGTTAGTCTGATTGTCCAATCTTCATACAACCTCCTTTTGCTTTAGCATATCTGTGTTTTCTGAGGGCCCATCTAAACAATCCATTCAGTTTGTATCCAAAAATAGAAAGACTATCCAAAGACAAGTTAAAAAAAAAAAAAAAAATCCACCCAAGTTATAATGTAAGATATTTGTTGAAGTGTCATTTAGATATGATTATAATTGAATCCAATTATTCT
The DNA here is from genome assembly GCA_029206835.1 of Rana muscosa. NCBI lineage: Eukaryota > Metazoa > Chordata > Amphibia > Anura > Ranidae > Rana > Rana muscosa. The sequence continues at coordinate 194,165,683 of CM055118.1, forward strand.
CTTTCCAGGTGGTTTGCTGGAAGTGCTCTGATTACAAGGCTGCTCTGGAGTATGACAGTAACAAGATCAACAAAGTATGCAAGGATTGCTACCATATATTACGAGGCAGTAGTGACAGTGAGGAAAAAGAGAAGAAGAGGGGTATCCTGGAGGTAAGAAGGCAACATGGAAGCCAGTTCCTGTGCTATGAAGACATTCAAGCCTAAATGCCATTGATATCCCTCTCCCCCAGCAGTGGCCACCTAAATGAGCCAGAGGAGTGACTTATTTTCCTGTGCTGTTTCAGTCACAACTACCACAGTGACCTCCATTAGCTTCCAGGTCCTGCTTAGTAAACACAGGAGGTTGCTCAATCAGCATGTGCACAATTCAGTGAACACTTTGCATTCTCTGAATCAATGCAAAGCATCCTGTGACTGGAGGAGGTGGAGCAGTGATGTCACGATGTCCACCCTGTCCAAGCATAAAATGCTTTGCATTCATTAGGAAAATGAAAAGTGTTCTCTAATTGCCACCCATGCCAAACAAGTGACCTTCTGTGTTCTCTAAGCAGAAGGGCAGCTGCTTGGCACAGGACCCAGAAGCTAGTGGCAATCGCTGTAGTAGCAGTGTCTACTACAGTGATTTCCAGTTTCTATAGCAGCGAATCTGAAACTTTTCTTTGCCCCACACCCCTAGTTAATGTTTGATTAATATCTGCATAATTTACCAAATGAATATCTCATTTGAGGATAAAGACATCTAAAGCTAACCGCAGACAGCTTCCTCACTTCACACAAATTAGGTGGATGGAGGAATCTCCCAACCCCACCCCTGCAGAATCATTGAATTTCAACAGCAGGACCTGCTTTGTCAGAATGCACCTATCAGCTGCTGCTGATTGATAAATGTTTTTACAGCATGTCCCTCATCTGATCGAATTCTGTCAAGCAGGGACAGCCACACTGATCAAAATGTTGGTGATCCCGGCTGAACCAGCCAAATTCCAATCTGTCCATAACCAGCTTATTTTCAAAATTTTGAACCACATACAAATTGAACTTAAAAAAAAAAAAAAAGGTTTTAACATAAAACGCAAATAAAAATTGAACAATATTCTAATCCAGAAATTTTTTTTTTGCTTGCACGTGATTAGATGATGGAAATCAGCAGAGCTTCACCACATTCACTAGGATCTGGTGAAAATGAATGCAACTGCACTTGCAAAGTGCACAGTCTGTTTGCCTTTTAGTAAATCAACCCCAATGACTTCTTTTCTTTTTCGTACATCACGGGACACAGAGCGACATAGTCATTACTAATGGGTTATATAGTTACCGTCAGGTGCTGGCACTGGCAACTTCCAAAACCGGAAGTACCCTCCCCTATATAAGCCCCTCCCATCCGGGAGCACCTCAGTTTTTTGCCAGTGTCTAAGGTGTTGGCCAAGAAGAAACATGTGTTTTTCACTGAGCTTGCGTACAGGTTCTTTTGGGCCTCAGTAAGCTATTCCGGATCCGACCAAAAAAGCTTCATAGCTAAACGGTCGGTACCCGGGCCTTGCAGAGAAGAGCAAGGTTCTGCCTGTAATGCTTCTCTTAGGAGAGCTGGACCCTGGGATCCAGAGCTCTGGTCATACCCACGACCAAGATGTTTTCTGTGCAGGGTGCTATACAGGTCCAGGGGAGTGGAATCCTTGGGAACCCGGTCCCTGAAGGTTTGATTACAATGCCTGCCGTGATAGGTGAAGTTTGGGCTTTTGTGGACCAAACAAAGTCCTGCGGCGGGGAACAGGTAAGTGGGGGCCCCCAGGAACTTGGTTCCATTGGGGGACCCCCAAGCCTAATTTGTCTTTCTGTCTGTTACCTAACGGTATTCCCGCTAATATCTGTGCATGCCTGTAACTACTAAAAAAATGTAATAATTTTTAATGGTGGTCAAGAAAAAAAAAAAAAAAAAAGGAATGTTTTTTTATATATGTTTAGTATATTAAACTGCGGTACCTGTGTTTGTCCACTAGAGGCCGCTGTGGAATGTTTTTCTTGTCATATGGACTAGTTTCTTCTCAGAGAACAAAGTCCAGGCAGCTGGTGAGTTCTCCTACAGGAAACTGTTTCCTCTGCCATGTTGCAGTGTTCGTCTATCCCCCGGCCTGCGGCAAAGGGGGCCCTGGCTCCTGTCCCTGGTTTCCATGTTTGAAAATTAGCGCCGAGGCGCACGTGGCCGCGCGCGTGCGCGTGCACGCGCCTCTATATATAGAGGTGGCCGGAAAAAGGGGCGGGGCCTGGGGGATGACGCTCTGTGCGCGCCGCAGCGCTTCTGCGCATGTGCGGGCGTCCCAGCAGGTTTTTAAAAAGCCACATTATTGCAGTAAGCTGGCTATGAAGTACAGAGACAGAGCTGGCAACATTTAAAGGCATACAGCAAGCGGTTGATACAGGCATCCCCTAGAAAGGCACATTAGTAGACACCAACTGTTATATAGCAGCAATTGTGCTAGACTATTCTCAGTAAAAGTGGTGTATTACGGCTGGAATACCTCAGCTTTAGGCTTAGGAATATGCCGTCCAGTAGCTCCGGAACTGAATCTTCCAGGAAGCGAAGGGGGTCTCATCGGGCTCTGAGGATCTTGGGCATACTCCTGCTGCACCAGTCTCCCCTGAAGTTCAGAGGTAAGTGACCGTAGAGACCCCGCAGGGGTACTTGGTACTGTGGCTGTCCTCAGTCACCTGCTCCTGTGTATGTAACAGAGGAGGTTTTTTCCTCAGCTCTGGGAGGATTAGAGAGAGATTGTCAAAATTTATCGCTGCCTCCCTGTCAGGGAAAGCACGCCCGATCTCCGTCTCCTCCTTCAGAGTGCCTGTTAGCAGAGCAACAGTCCCATACAGGGATCGACCTGCCTGAAGGGGATCAGGATAAGGTTGATTCTGTTATAGAGGAATCAACAGTGGGGGAACCTTTTCTCAGCATCTCAAGCTGAAAGATTATGGGTTCAGTCTCTGACTAACATGGTCCGATCAGCATTTAAAAATGCACCTTGCGGAACCATCAACCACTACTGTATCCTCGTTGGGGTCGCTAGAAGCCCCCAGACTGTTTGTTCTTTTCCACTTCACCCTTTACTGAAAGGGCTCATTTACCAGGATTGGGAACGTCCTGAGAAAATATTTATTCCCCTAAGAGATTTTCGGTGGTCTATCCCATGGAGGATAAGTTCATCAAAAAAAAAAAAAAAAAAAAGGAAGGTCCCTACAGTGGACGCAGCCATCTCTTGTATGTATAAATCACTGACATGTCCAGTGGATAATGTCCAAATGTTCAAGAACCCAATAGATAAAAGATTGGAGTCCTTATGAAAATCTGCTTGGTGATACAACCAGCAGTAGCAGCTATTGGGGTCTGCTAAGCAGTGAAGGATCAGTTGAAACAGGTCTTGAGGGACTTGACAGATCAGCAGGCTTTGCCCTAGCTGATCTACCTAGAGCCTTAGGCTTTGCGGTTGACGCCATAGAGGATTCAGTCCATCAGGCCTCCCGCCTTACGCTGTCTATAGTACATATGCGTAGGCTCCTATGGCTCAAAAACTGGTCTGCTGAAGCTCCCTGTAAAGAATGGCTGGTTAGCGTCCCATTTCATGGTGAACGCTTATTCAGGGAAAACCTGGACAAATATATCCAGAAAATTTCCAGCGGTAAAAATACGCTCTTGCCGGTTAAAAGCAGAGTTAGAGGTCCCTCTTTAAGAGGCCTGCTTCTCCAGTCCCTGGGGCATCGGCTGTGTAACAGTTCCGACGGCCTCCTCGGTTAAATCCCGGGGGTAAAAAACAGGGACAGTAGCAGGGTAATGAGAAACCCTGGGTCAGGGGAGGTACAAAACCTCCCCCAAAGTTAAATTCATTGAAGCCCCCACTCAGTCGGGTGGGGGGAGGACTCCAGTTGTTCGCAGGAGACCTGGCGGGACACGATCAAGACAGATAGGTGCTCTCCGCAGTAGGTTTGGGATACAGTTTGGAGTTAAAAGACTCCCCTCCTTCCCATTTTGAGGTCAAACGTGCCAAGGGATCCCCGGAAGAGAGAGTCCCTCCTGTTGGCACTAGAACAACTATTGCTCCAAGGAGTAATTATGGAGGTTCCCCTGGAAGAATGAGGGTTCGGGTTTTACTCAAACCTCTTTACAGTCCCGAAGCAAACGTGGACGGGAGGCCCATATTAATTCTAAAAAGGGCTATACAAATTCCTGTATATCAGGACTTTCCGATGGAGTCGATCCGATCGGTGGCCACTGCCCTACAAGGGGAGGATTGGTTAGCCACGATCGACATCAAAAATGCTTATTTGCACATTCCCATCTTTCCAGTCCACCAAAAATTTCTACGCTTTGCAGTAGAAGGGCGCCATTTTCAGTTCAGAGCCTTACCCTTCGGTTTGGCCACAGCACCAAGAGTGTTCACAAAAATTCTGGCCCTTTATTGGCCAATCTAAGAACACAAGGTGTAATGATAATGGCATATCTGGATGACTTGTTGCTGATAGACCACTCAGTGAAAAAACTAGACGTGGTCGTTCACAAGACGATCAGGTATCTGGAATCTCACGGTTGGATTATCAACCGAGACAAGTCAGCCCTAAAAACCAGTCAAAAGTCTGGAATACTTGGGGCTAAGGTTGGATTCAGGCCAGAGAAAAATATTCTTGCCTCGAGGAAAGGTGTTGTCTTTGAAAGATTTGATCCACTTAGTGGGTACAAAAAAGACAGCCGTCCATACGCCTGTATATGAGGCTGCTGGGAAAAATGGTGGCATCATTCGAAGCAGTACCCTACGGTCAATTCCATTCAAGGAATTTGCAAGGGGCCATACTGTCAGCCTGGAACAAAAAAGTTCAGGCCCTAGACTTACAATGTCCTTGTCCCCTTCCGTTCGCAAGAGCCTCCGTTGGTGGTTGGTTCCCCAGAATCTGGAAAAAAGGAAATCCTTCAGTCCGATTTCTTGGAAGGTGGTCACTACAGATGCCAGCCTTATAGGCTGGGGAGCAGTATTGGAGCAATAGTCTCTCCAGGGCAGATGGTCGGATGCAGAAAAGGCCCTGCCCATCAATCTCTTAGAGATACGAGCAGCCCGGTATGCCCTAGTAGCATGGACATCCAAACTCCAAGGGTCCCCTGTCAGAATTCAATCAGACAATGCCACAGCAGTGGCATATATCAATCATCAGGGGGGCACCAGGAGTCGTGCAGCCCAGAGGGAAGTAAATTACATCCTGAAATGGGCAGAAAAATATGTCCCAGCCATATCTACGGTATTCATTCCAGGAGTGGAGAATTGGAAGGCGGACTTTCTAAGTCGCCAGCAATTAGGCCCAGAGGAAGGGTCCCTTCACCCCGAGGTTTTCTGGACAATATGTCAGCGGTGGGGAACATCGGATGTAGATCTTCTAGCATCCAGATTCAACGCAAAGGGGGACAGGTTTGTCTCTCGGACAAGGGATCCCCTAGCTTGCGGCTCGGATGCCCTAGTGTTCCCTTGGGATCAGTTCAAGCTGATATATGCATTCACACCGCCACAATGGTTACCTCGATTACTCCGCAGAATCAGGGTAGAAAAGAAACCAGTGATTCTGGTGGCTCCAGCGTGGCCCCGAAGAGCGTGGTACGTGGAGATTGTAAAATGTCAGTGGGGAGTCCTGGGACTTTCCCACATCGTCCGGACCTGCTTTCGCAAGGACCGATATACCCCCCTTCCTTACCAGCCCTAGGTTTGACGGCCTGGCTATTGAAGCCCACATTCTAAAAAAGAGAGGGCTCTCTAATTCTGTGGTATCTACCATGATCAATGCCAGGAAGCCGGTATCCAGGCAGATCTACTATAGAATCTGGAAGGCGTACATCGCCTGGTGTGAGGCCAAGAAATGGCATCCACGTAAGTACGTAATAGGTAGGAGTCTGGACTCCCTACAATGGGCTGTAGATAGGAAGCTTGCCTTGGCTTCGCATTCACTAGTCAAAGCCTTTATACAAGGAGTGATGCGTATTAGTCCTTCGGTTAATATTCCCATATGTCCATGGGATCTAAACTTGGTTCTGTCGGTTCTACAGAAACAACCATTTGAACCATTACAGCATATTTCCTTGGTGCTTCTCGCCAGGAGATGGATTTTTCTAGTAGCCATTTGTTCGGCTAAAAGAGTATCGGAATTAGCAGCTATGTCCTGTAGGGAGCCATATCTGGTTATCCATAAGGACAGAGTAGTGTTACGTCCTCATCCAGCCTTTCTTCCTAAGGTGGTATCGAGGTTTCATTTGAACCAAGATGTGGTTCTTCCTTCTTTTTTCCCCAAACCTACTTCGGTGGAGGAAAAGTTATTGCATTCTTTGGATGTAGTAAGAGCAGTTAAAGCTTATCTAAAAGCCACTGCTCAGATTCGCAGAACGGATACTTTGTTTATTCTGCCGGAAGGCCCCAGAAAGGGTCAGGCAGCGTCAAAATCTACTTTAGCCAAGTGGATTCGACAGGTCATTATGCAAGCTTATGGCTTGAGAAGGAGACCGCCTCCGTTCAAAGTTAGAGCGCACTCCACGAGAGCAGTTGGAACTTCATGGGCAGTGCATCACCAGGCCTCCCTGGCTCAAATTTGTAAGGCCGCAACGTGGTCTTCAGTTCACACGTTTACTAGGTTCTACCAGGTGGACGTTAGAAGTCAGGAGGATGTCGCCTTTGGGCGCAGTGTGTTGCAGGCCGCAAAAGATCCTCATGTCTGATAGCGCTCAGCTTATATATGGTGTATCCCCCCCCTCATTTGGCATTGCTTTAGGACATCCCATTAGTAATGACTATGTCGCTCTGTGTCCCGTGATGTACGAAAAAGAAAATAGGATTTTTATAACAGCTTACCTGTAAAATCCTTTTCTTGGAGTACATCACGGGACACAGAGCTCCCACCCCTCTTTTGGGGACACTTATTGCTTTGCTACAAAACTGAGGTGCTCCCGGATGGGAGGGGCTTATATAGGGGAGGGTACTTCCGGTTTTGGAAGTTGCCAGTGCCAGCACCTGACGGTAACTATATAACCCATTAGTAATGACTATGTCGCTCTGTGTCCCGTGATGTACTCCAAGAAAAGGATTTTACAGGTAAGCTGTTATAAAAATCCTATTTTTTCCTGCTTCTCCTCTATTATTTTTTCAGCTTGACTGCTGAGGCGCAATGAGCCCAGGTACCATTACTGTAACATATATATATTATAAACCTTCCCCCTTGCCCTCTCACCCTATTAAAATAAAAACGCTGAAGCCCTGTACACACGATCAGATTTCCTATGGATTCTAGTCCGATGGATTTGTCCATCGGATATCCGTTGAAACTGTTTTCCATCAGTCTTGCCCACACACCATCAGTCAAAAAACCGACCGTTCCAAACGCGGTGACGTAAAACACTCAGATGAGCCGAGAAAAATGAAGTTTAATGCTTCTGAGCATGCGTCGACTTGATTCTGAGCATGCCTGGATTTTTGATCCGATGGACTTGCCCATAGACAATCTGAGTTTTCGATCGGTTTTTTATCCATCGAAAAAATTTAAAACATGTTCTATTTTTTAAAACCGATGGAAAAAAGACCGATGGGTCCCATACACGATCGGTTTGTCTGATGAAAAGAATCCATCGGACGAAAATTCATAGGATATCCGATCGTGTGTACAGGGCTTTACAACCATTAGGTTGGAAATGGCAAGGCAACAGCTTTATTGATTCCAAACATTACATGTGAACATTATTTCAACAAGTGCCAGTCACAGTTGTACTGTGAGCACACAGTACCAAAGGGGGTGGGAGGGGCCTGTCCTTACCATAAGTGCTGGACAGGCCGCCTACTTCCGATATCCATCAAGGGGATGGCCCATTACCGCCATTTTATGCTGGCAAGGTCAAGAAAAACCGCCTGTCAGTGGCTAACTGACGGGCGCCCCCACCGCCACCAGAGCCTGTTCCACACCACGCTGAAGGCCAAGGTTAAAGATATCCAGCCCAATGTCATTGAGGTGAACACCATCCGATCTCAACAGATCCGCATTGGCACCCTCCAAGTCCTTGTGCCGGATCACAAACCCCCCGATCTGCCGAACAATCTTGGCGACCTGAGAATTAACTTTGTGTCGAAAGCGTTCCAGGCGTGGGCCAGGTATTTCCCGAGCCCAAAGCAAGTGAGGCACGATTTCTGACCAGACGAGTATCAAATTGGTAAAGGCTGCATAACACTGTGCGATGTCGCGCTTGATCGCGGAAATTAAGTCCACGGAACGGGCGTAACCAACATCATTCCCACCAGCATGGAGAACCAAGATGATGGGGCCAGAAACATGAGCCCGAAGGCGCAAGCATTCCGGAAGGACCTGAGGCCAGCGTAACCCTCGGAGCCCGAACATGCGAATCCTGGCGAGACCATCGTTGAAACCCAAATTCTTCCCACAGCTCCGAACAGCCGACCGACGAGCAGCCCAGTAGATGAAGGAATCTCCCAAAATCCATACACGTGCCGGGAAACGATCTGGAAATTAGAACAAAAGATGTGGGCGGACATACAAAGAAAACCAGGACGATTCCCACGTACCCAGACGCTGAAGTTCCGTATTGGAAAAACCCATACCAGAAGCAGCGGTGGGTCGCGAAATCACGCGAGGGAAGGCCCAGTATCTCAAGGCAACGACGGAAAACCCGTAAAAATTGGAACCTGCTCAGGGATGAGGAATCCGCATGGACAAAGAAGATGGGGGAAGGGGGGCGCGCCGCCACGAAAGGGGAGGCCAGGGACACAGGGCAAAAGGGGCTGCCGCAAGGGTACAGAAAAACCCTTCTACCCTTGCCAAAGCTCTACCGAAAGGACCCCAGAATTCCCTGGGGCAATCCTTTACCCGAGCTGAGGCCCAACCCATCCCCCTCATTGACCAATCCTTGGGTGACCTACGCCTTGTCCTGCACCTGACCATGCCCCCATCAGTCAAGGCTCTCTTTCCCTAGGGGGGCTCAAGAGGCCTTCATTCTTGCTGAATGAGATCTGCAGGGTCTGCCTTTGGATCTCTTTTGTCACACAAATATGTTGTTGCAAATGGAATGAGAACACGGAGTGCTTTTCCACCAAGTCTTGGGAACATATCTAGTGCTGCAACTCCCACAATTTTGTAAGTCTGGCATTCAAATTGCATTTCAAGAGCTCTGTCTGTCTGCAATTCCGTAAGATGTTCCTTCAGCTCTGTATCACCTGACATTTTCTCCAAATTGTAGGATTATGGATTCATGACACATTTTTCTGAACTCTTCAGGTCTCCAGCAGCAAAATATCCATCAAATCTTATGAGTGAAACAATATACAATGAATATGACAGATGTTGCGTTATATTGATTTTAAAAAACAATACTCTGACAATCAGTTACTTACTTTACCTATATGTAATTCTGCTATTCTCTCATTTTGATTAAATAAACCGCAAGACTACTATTTACGGAACACAGCCACCTATCACCACTGCACCAGGCACACTGGCAGCTAACTGAGTGATACCTTGTGTCTCACTAATGCCGCATACACACGATCGTTTTTAATGTCATTTTCAAAAACGACGTTTTTCTCAAAGAGATTTTTCTTGTTTCCTCTCAAGCCTGTCTTGCATACACACGTTCATTAAAAAAAATGCTCGAGCAAAGCGCAGTGACGTAGAACACGTATGACGGCACTATAAAGGGGAAGTTTCCGTTTTAATGGCGCCACCCTTCATGTTAGTAAAGTTTGTTGAGCGACAATTCGCGCTTTTCAGCCTCGTGCTTTTCAGTCCGTTACAGCGTGACGAATGTGCTATCTCTCATACTGGATTCTGAGCATGCGCGTTTCTTTTCCCCTCGTAAAAGCATACACACTACCGTTTTTCACGACGGGAAAAAAAACGACATGAAAAACGACGTGAAAAAATAGAGCAGGTTCTAAAAAAATTTAGGCCGTTTTTCACGTCGTTAAAAAAGCTCTAGAGCCTACTACACGATCGTTTTTAATGCCCATGTTAAAAAATGGCATTTTGAACGACGTGAATAACGATCGTGTGTATGCGGCATAAGGCCCGGTTCACACTGCTTTGACTTCAAAGTTGACAACCCAGCGCAACTTTGGCACGATTTGCATACAACTTCTTTAACAGAAGTCAATACAAGTCGCACCAAAAGTAGTGCAGGAACCTTTTTCTAAGTCGGAGCGACTCAAGACGCTCCTATTTGAACGGTTTCATTGCACTTAATGGGGCGCGACTTGTCATGCGACTTGTGCTCTCAAAGTCAGAGTGCATGTCGCACCAGTGTGAACCGGGCCTAAGAGACACAAGCCACTCTTTTTCAAAGTCCAACTCGCACACCAGGTTGGAAACCCCTTCTCTTCAGGGATCATGGAACATGCATATTTAGATTGTTCTAAGCTGGACCAATGTAACTGCATAAATATGCATACCCAGGATTCAGTTTTAACCCTATCCATGCTGGGGATACATTGTCAAGTCAACTGGTGGCTCTCGCATGCAGACTGAGGCTTTATTAATTAAATAAGCCTTAAGCCTGCAGATGATCACCGCCAGCTTCAGGCTGCAGTGTCTGCTATTTAAAGTGGTTGTAACCCCACTTAGACAACTTGCACCTACAGGTAAGCCTAGATTAAGGCTTACCTGTAGGTGCAAGACATATCTCCTTAACCTACACGGTTAAGGAGATATTTACTATTAAAAAGTCAGCCGATGACGTCACACGCATGCGCAATAGCGGGCCGGCATCATTGCCGGTTTTCTGAATGGGAGCTTGCCGGCCCGAGCGCGCATGCGTGTGACGTCATCGCCGCTCCGGCCAATCACAGCGCCAGAGCGGTGATACACTGAGGGCAGTGACGGGACATCGAAGCAAGATGGCGGCGGAGGTGACCGAGGACCACTGCGGGGGCTTCGATCTCAGGTAAGTCATTCATAATGAGCTAGTATGCTATGCATACTAGCTCATTATGCCTTTCTTTTGCAGGGGTTTTTTTTTATTTCTTTTTTTGCCTTTACTTCCTCTTTTAATAGTGTAAATGTCAGCTATAATTGCATTAGTAAAAATGCACTTGTGTTTTTTTTTTTTTTATTATTAGACCTAGTTCTATTAGTAAGTAAACTGATGCTGACGCTGCTTAACATGGGCTGAGTATCTAGACTTTAATGACCTCCAGGCACAATTAGGTTAATGATTGAATGACGCTCAGAAGTCATGCTAAGAGGTTGCCGAATTGGATTTCTGGTGGACTATATAACATTTTAACTATAATCCTCAGATAGGTTTAAAGTCTTTCTGACATCAGCTTCCCTTTTTTTTGTGTTATACAAAGTTGCTTCTTATTGCCATTTTATTAGCAACTACAGCCTATTTTATTGTACAACCTCCTTTATTTTTCTTTTATGCCATCAGATCGAGTCAGCAGAGGTATCAGGTAACAGCGCCATCTGCAGTTTTCTCCAGTATAATGAAAAATCCAAACCATGGCAGAAAGTTTGGTGTGTGATCCCAAAGCAAGAGGCACTTGTGTTGTACATGTTTGGCGCACCACAGGTACGAAAATTGTATGGTACCCTCCAAATGTATGCTGAAAATTTTATAAGAGAAATTGTTGGTTGTGAAGTCTTGCATAATATGTGAGCACTGTACAAATGCTGAAAATATATATAGATTAGTGGAGGATAACATGGTTTGTATTTGTTTTGGATAGAGTAGAGAATGTTTAAAACCAGTATAGTTGTCCCCATTGGAAGACTTCTCTTCTTGTTCCAGTAAAGAACATAAAGTTTGGGGTTTCCCATATTTTTCTGTCTTGGTGACAATGGTCTCAAGTACTAAATGAGAGAGTAAATCTCCCCAGTGGGGGTCACAGACAGCAATAAAAAAACGACAGAGGTTCTAATCCTTACCTACTATATCTTGAAAAAAAGTTTGGGCTTTATATACACGTTTATATAGAAATACCTGTAAAGAAGAACCAGTGATTATGTCTCTTAGTCTTCCCAGAGTTGAAGTATACTAAATGGCCAAACATAAGTGAAAGGCCCTCCAGATTATAAAGTTTTTAGGTGTTTTCAGTGAAGGGTGCTGGTAATGTTTCAGCATACAGAGATGTTTGTCCTTTCAACCTTGGGCAACCTTTTGGGGAAGGTCTACAAATAAATAGTATGTGTTTGGTGTGGGGGAACTCAAGTGTCCTGCACAGAGCCCTGACCTCCACCCTTTTGAACACCTTTAGTATAATAATGGAGTCAAGTCTTCTCATCCAACATCCATATCAGACAAATGCTGTTTTGGCTGAATTGGCACAAATTCCCACACACACTCCAAAATCTTGTGGAAAATCTTCCCAAGGAAGTGAAGGCTGCAAAGGGGACTATTAATGACCATGGTTTTGGAACGGGAGACCACCAAGCTCATATAGGTGTAATGACTATGTGTCCACATAGTAATCTAGAGTAAATTAATTCTTCTCTTGTTTTTGGGGAAAAAATATTTTGTTAATGGTTGCCAATTTAAATTTTTGTTTTCCAGGATGTAAAGGCCCAGACCACCATCCCACTTCTAGGCTACCTTGTTGACGAATCCCCTCGTGGAGTAGATTTGCAGTTCAGCTTCAGACTTTCCCAGTCTAAGTCAGTTCACTGCTTCTCCGCCGACACGGAGGAACTGAAACAGAGGTGGCTTAAGGTCATCAACCTGGCCGTGAAGGGGTTAACTGAGGAAGATATAGAAGACACACACAGTACAGAACATAGACAGTCAGAAGCTTCTTAATAGCTTCCAGAGTCTTAATTTCATCCCCTGATCAATTAGGACTAAAAATATTGTACATATTAAAGACTCCTAACGCTTAATGGGAAATCTGTGGAATTTGGCTGTTTGGGCCAGGTCACAAGAACAATATTTAAGAAAAAAATCCTTCTTCGTGCCAACAAAATCCAGTCCCAAGACATTGTAGAGAAGTGGGTTTGCGTATCTTGCTGGCAAGAGACACTAGTAAGAAAAAAATGGGATTTGTGTGAGGCCTTGATAGCACTACATATTGTTATGCTCCAAATGTTGGAAACTCAAGTCACGTCATCAATCGTAAAGCAGTTCCATTGGTCACACAAGTGGAACGGTTCATACTGCTGGTTTGGAGACTATCAACTGAAAGCTTCAGTTTGAAAAATCACTTCGGTGCCCCCAGGCCTCAATCATTGCATTAATAATTGCACAATCAATCGCAAAACGTAAAAAAAAAAAAATCATCAAACTTTTTTTTTGCATATTGGACATTCAACTTTCCAAACTTAAAGGCACAAAGATTTAAGAGTATGAAAGCACATGGAGGGTTGAAGGAAGGTCTGCAGCCTGTTGCTAAACCTCAGGCGTTATTGTCAGGAAATTAAGATTTTCTAAATATTTATTAACTGTGAATTGTACAAATGTATTAGTGTATTAAATTGTGAAATATTGCCCAATTTTATAGAGAATTTGCAGCGACCATGTTTTGAACTGCATACGGTGCAGCAAATTAATGTTTGAGCGACTGGTGGTATAAAACGATCCTATTTATATTCTGTTTTCTTTTTCTTCAGTAGCTATGAATGGTGGTATGTTCATTGTTTTCAATCCATTTCTCCTTTTGTTTTTCCTTTTTTTTTTTTAGCAAATATGCGTTACCTGTAAAGAATGGGGGGGGGGGGGGGCACTATTTGTGAGAATGTGTTAGGAGGTTTGCCAATAAAAATTATCATTTATTAGTCTAAATGGGCAAGGGCATGAATAAAAAACATTCGTCCTGAAATGAAAATAGCCTAGCAACATTCGATTTATCCAGCTTTCGCACAGTATGATCATATTTGAGCATCAAAGCACCTCAGGTTTGTCTCATATGACTTGTTAGACTCCGTTACATTATCTGTGCTATTCTTGATCCTAGTGTACACCCCTCCCTCCCCCCGGGAATTTATTATGAGTTTCCTTTAAAGCAGTGTTTCTCAACTTAAGTCCTCAAGGCGCCCCAACAGGTCATGTTTTCAGGATTTCCCTCAGCTGTGATAATTACTAAGGCAGTGAAACTGATCAAATCACCTGTGCAAAATAATGGAAAGCCTGAAAACATGACCTGTTGGGGCGCCTTGAGGACTGGAGTTGAGAAAAACTGCTTTAAAGGATAAGTTCACCTTTGTAAAATAATAATAATAATTTTTTGCAGGTAAAAAAAAGTGCATTCATTATATTTTATTAAAAATGTATTCCTAAAGTGCATTTATGATTTTTTATTAATCAAAATGTATTATTAAAAAAATGTGCATTTTTTGTTTAATTTTTTTTTTTTACTAGGCACCTGCAAAGCAATACACACCCGCAATCAGTAGATCACGGGTGCTATGCAGGGCTCTTGCAGACTGTCTGTGTAAGCTCTCTGCTTGTACATTATACGGGCAGGCAGTTACACCCTGACAGAGAGCATCAATGAACTACCTACAGTGGGGAACATTTATTATTTGATCCCCTGCAGATTTTGTAAGTTTGCCCACTTACAAAGAAATGAAGGGTCTATAATTTTTTATCATGGGTGTATTTTAAATGATAGAAACAGAATATCAACCAAAAATCCAGACGAAAATACATGATACATATGTTAAAAATTGAGTTGCAGTTCAGTGAGTAAAATAAGTATTTGATCCCCAAGAAAACATGACTTGGTACTTGGTGGAGAAACCCTTGTTGGGAAGCACAGAGGTAAGACATTTCTTGTAGTTGGTTGCCAGGTTTGCACACATCTCAGGAGGGATTTTGGTCCACTCTTCTTTACAGATCTTCTCTAAATCCTTAAGGTTTCGCTTGGCAACTTGAAGTTTTAGCTCCTTCCATAAATTTTCTATAGGCTAGGCCACTCTATGACCTTAATGTGCTTCTTCTTGAGCCACTCCTTAGTTGCCTTGGCGGTATGTTTTGGGTTCTTGTCATGCTGGAAGACCCACCCACGACCCATCTTCAGTGTTCTGGCTGAGGAAAGAAAGTTCTCATCCAAGATTTTATAGTACATGGCCTTGTCCATTTCCATTGAATACGGCAAAGTCAGCCTGTACCTTTAGCAGAGAAACGGTCCCAAAGCATAATGTTTCCACCTCCGTGCTTGCCTGTAGAGATGGTGTTCTTAGGGTCATAGTTAGCATTTTCTTCCTCCAAACACGGCAAGAGGAGTTAATGCCAAAAAGCTCAATTTTGGTCTCATCAGACCACAGCACATTCTCCTAATCCTTCCCTGAATCCTTTAGGTGTTCATTGGCAAACTTCAGATGGGCCTGTACATGTGCCTTCTTGAGGAGGGGGACCTTGCAGGCACTGCAGAGTTTCAATCCATGGCTGCGTATTGTGTTACCAATGGTTTGTTAGGGGACTGTGGTCCCAACTGCCTTGAGATCATTCACATGCTCCTCTTGTGTAGTTCTGGGCTGATCTCTCACTTTTCTCATGATCATCCTTACCCCATGAGGTGAAATCTTGCATGGAGCTCCAGACCGAGGATGATTGATGGTTATTTTGTATTTCTTCCATTTGCGGGTAATCGCTCCAACAGTTGTCTCCTTCTCACCAATCTTCTTGCTGATGGTCTTGTAGCCCATTCCAGCCTTGTGCAGGTTTACAATATTGTCCCTGATGTCCTTTGACAGCTCTTTGGTCTTGCCCATGATGGTGAGGTTTTAATGGAAGAGATTCTATGGACAGGTATCTTTTATACACATAACGAGTTGTCGTTGGGAGCACCTTCTTTAATTGACAGGACTAATCTGTGTACCACATGAGCACATACTGTAGCCAGTCGGTGGGAGACAGAATTATTGTTGGTTGTTAGGGGATCAAATACTTATTTTACTCACTGAACTGCAACTCAATTTATAACATTTGTATCATGTATTTTTTCTGGATTTTTGGTTGATATTCTGTCTCTATCATTTAAAATACACCTATGATAAGAATAATAGACCCTTCATTTCTTTGTAAGTGGGTAAACTTACAAAATTTGCAGGGGATCAAATTATTTTCCCCACTGTAGAGTGCTCAACAGCACCCTGGTTGTTCATTGAGAGCCACAAGCCGACAGTCACGAAGGCTGTTGGTACAGTACCTGTAGTTCTCACAATCACAGAACACTGTGAATGAATCACGCGGCCGGGTGGGCATGTTTTTTTTTTTTTTTATTGTGACAGCAAGTGCGGGAGAAGATCCCCCGCTCTCTGTCAGAACAGGGGATCGGAGGGGTGAGGGGGCTGATGCATCTCTAACATGTTACATGTTACACCCTAAATATGTGTGTAACAAAGGTGAATTTAACCTTTAAACCACAAAATGGCTCCCTATGTTTTGATTTTGTGGTAGACTCTGTAACTGTGTCAACTAGATGGCAAGCCAAATAGACATTACTTTGTGATTGTGCTTTCACCAAAAATAAGTTGCGCAATATCATGCAAGAAAAGTGGGCAACTACCATCATTTTATTCTACAGATCCTTTGCTTTCAGAAAAGATATAATGTTTTAGTGCCAGTTCACACCAGCACAATGCGGGAACCAGTGCCTTTCCAGTGCCGGTTCTCGCATTGCATAGAACTCGCAGGCAGTTGACACTGCCCTATGCAAACCGCTGTGGGTGTTAATAGAAAGTTAATACACCCCCAGATCGGTTCGCATATCACAGTGCGAACTGTGAATTCGAACAGGAATCAGATTGCATGGGTGTGAACATCGATTATGGTTGCGGACAAAAAAAAGGGTCCTGGACGATCTTGGTCTGAATGCGATGCAAATTCAGCTATACAATATGTCTGAATTTGCAGCGCACATGTGATCGGCAAAGCAGTGCAGTGCGAATCACATGCAATGTCTGACATCGCGTTGGTGTGAACCAGCACTTACAAATAATCTTCAGGTCCATTTATTTATTTTTTGCTTCCTATGTCTCATAGGGAAAAATTCCATTTACGTCCTAACTCAGACACAACAGGGAGTTAGGGGAAATCTCTTAAAGTGAGAGGAATTCTCTTCTTAGACTGTGGGGTTAATTTACTAAAACTGGAGAGTGCAAAAGTTGGTGCAGCTGTCCACGGCAGCCAATCAGCTTCTAACTTCAGGTTATTCAGTTAAAGTGGTTGTAAACCTCAGTCATGGAATCTGAGCAAAGCACATGTATCTGTAGTGTTTATTTATCTCTCTCCAAAGGCAACCCATACACTGTTCAAATCTCGTCCGGTTCTCGATCAGCTTGGGTACAACCATCCTGCCATCGCAAGCAGCTGCTATAGCCACTAGCGGTAATCACTGTCTTCTCCCGGTGGGGACGGCTGCCCCCGCCAGGTGAAGACAATGTCTCGGCAGGAGGGATTCCCCTGTCTGTGCTGATGGGGGAATCGTACAAATTTCTTTCTTGCAACCCGTGGCTGCAGCAAAGAAATTTACAAGGTCTATGGCCAACCTTATGCCCTGTACACACGACCGGGATTCCCGACGGCAAAAAGGTCCTTCGGAAATCCCGAGGGGAAAACCGAGAACCTGCGCTCTACTTTTCCCCAGTACACACGTTCGGTTTTCCCGTCGTGAAAACTCAGATGAGAGCTTTTTCTCGGGAATCCCAAACGTGTGTATGCTCCATCTGAGTTTTTCCCCACAGGAAAACTGCCCAAAACATCAGTTTTCTGCTACACACAGCCGGGTTATCCGACGGGAAAAAGTCCGCAGGGAATCCCGACGGGAAAACAAAAAGCTGGTTCCCTTTTTTTTGCCGGCCTTTTCTGGCATTTTTCCCGTCGGAAAAACTGCGATGGAGCATACACTTGGCCGGGATTCCCGGCCAAAAGCTCTCATCGCAGTTTTCCCATCGGGAATCCTGGTCGTGTGTACAGGGCATCAGTGTAGTTTTCTCTCTGGTGCTTCATTCCTCTGTTATCAGTCACTTCTGATAAGTTTTTACTGGGAGGGAGGGGTGGGAGAGCTCAGCAGACAGCTTGTCTATTCAGAATACAGTTCTTCTGCTGTGTGGAAGGGGGGGGGTGTGTTCCTTTCCTCCAATCAGCTCTCATACATGGTTACTGCAGCCTCTCCGCCCCCTCCTCTGTGCTGTTGACAGATAAAGAAAGATTAACACTTTTTTGCCCTTTTAGAAAGGTGTGTAGGAAAGAGAAGACTGCAGATAAACAAGTAAATCCTATGTAGGAGGATTTGTTTCATTTCTGTGAATAATCGGAGACTATTCACCTCACTGGGTATATGTGAGGGTTTGCGACCAAAAAACCTGGAAGCTGAATGGTTTCTATTCAGAACTGCACTCGGTTTTGCACTCTCCAATTTTAGTAAATCAACCCCTGTATTCTCCGGAATGGATATCCCCATTGGAAGGTTTTACCTCCCCTTTAAAATTTTGGATTTCCCCTCACTTTCTCTGTGAGAGTAGTCACCAGTACAAACGGGAGGGTAGACCTACCCAAGAGGGACACAGACAGCAAATAGAACAGAGAGTTTAACCCCTTCCCAACTCCGTCCAAAAAATTTCCGAAAAAAAAAATTCTCCCTAGAAGACCTACTTTAAATGTGGAGATTTCTGCATATTGCTGTCTAAACTTAGATTGTAAAGTCTGATTGTAACGGGTGTGGATGACTTTAGCCTTTTGTTGCCTTGTTCTTATTTTTAGGTACAGTGCCTTTTTCCTTGACTGAAAATTCATGCCTTTATTGTGAATCAGAATTTTACTGTAAGCCGTTTTGCTATTTTGTCGTTGTACAAGATGATGTCATGTTGTAAAAGGCCTCTCTTGCAGTGGGACTGCCCCTCAACTGCAAGGGTTAAATGCTTGCCTATGCCTAGAGGACAGGAAAAGCACTTTGACCTACCTGATCCCCCCCCCCTACACACTTTCCCTTGTGGGGTTTCCCTGTGCTCTGGCAGTGGACTGTCCTTTAGCATCTTCATGTCCAATGGAGGGCTATGGTCCCTCCATCAGTCTTGATTAGGTCGCAGGACCTTAGATCGCCAGAGCATGGGGGGGGGAAGCAGAGGATCAAGCATGTAAAAGTTGTTTACCTTGGTACTCCTCCTAGGTTCAGCTTTGAACTCAAGAGCACAAGATATTGATTGGAGAAATTGAGGTCATAAAGCCCATCAGTATGAGTCCGTGTTAGAACCAGTGTACATGGGGGGGGGGTTCTGTACATGTGTCTAATATGCATTCGGGGGTGCATTGACACCTGCCTGCATGCTATAAGCATGCATGCTGGTGTGCATTGTGTACGGGCAATGTATTCTTACAACAGTTTACTTTTTTTTTATGTAGCGCCTCTCCCCTCGCTCTCCCTCTCGTTTGATTGGCTGGTGTCTAGGGGTACCTGGGAGACGAGAGTACAGGAACACTACGCCAAACTCTCCCCTCGTATGTGTATGAGGGTTGAGCAAGTTAGTTGAATTACCTCCGGGTCTGTTCACTGCATACGAATATAGAGTTAAAGGGAATGGGAAGGGGATGAGCCTGTTTAGAGACAGGCAAAGGGGTTACTTTAGCAACAAAAATAGATCAAACAACAGAAATATTATGAATTAAATATTTATTCCTGTAAACCTTATAACATATAAAGATTAAATAAAGTGCAGGTGGGTACCCAACCTGTGGATGATTTATAAACCTTGATACAAGGAACATCACTGGACAGACAAGACTTAACAAAAACAAAAGACATGTAACAGTACACTAGTCCGGACGTGTGGTTCAGTCCTATGTATTAAGTGACCCAGTAAAAATCTTTTTAAATTGCCTTCCTCTAAAGGATGTAAGGTAGTTAGATCCACCAACAGTGATGTGGATCCCTTTATTGAATCCGAATGGGTACTGTGTAACAAAGGGCTGAACCTGATGGGGCGGGGGGAGGGGGCGATGATGGAAGTAATGGACTGGGGCAGGGGGACCGCTGTTGGTGCGGAGGACCGGGAATCCCCTGGTGGTACCAATGTTCCAATGAATTCAAATTTGATAAGGAATGAGAAAGTAATGGATTTCCTCTGACAGTTGCTGGTATAATTTAAATTGAAAAGTTCATCAGTATGATGAATTCAGTCCCAGTCCTCAAGACACATTTACCCCAGCCACAGTCTACA
This sequence comes from Rana muscosa, assembly GCA_029206835.1. Classification (NCBI taxonomy): domain Eukaryota; kingdom Metazoa; phylum Chordata; class Amphibia; order Anura; family Ranidae; genus Rana; species Rana muscosa. The sequence continues at coordinate 194,185,845 of CM055118.1, forward strand.
TCAGGCTTGCCCAATTATGCAGGAACTTCCCACACTCAGCTCGCAATTATTGTAATCAATCCCTTATTGAACAAGGGTGCATCCCAGGATATTGTCCAGGCATCATCGGGATCGAGGTCCAAAATGCGTGAAGGTCCTGGTAAATCTGAGGTGTTGTTTGTTTTTTTTTGCACTTTATTTTATATGAAGTTAAGGAAGAAAAAAAAAAAAAGATGTACGTTTTAAGGACTTGTTTGTCGAGCTGTGCTAATCTGCAGGCTCAATGCAAGAGCACAGAAAACAACTGTTTATGTGCCCTGTTCACAGCATAACACTGCATTGTGTATACATCAATAGGGTGCGTACGTTACCAATGGACGTCTTCACTGTTCAAGTTGCCAGGCAGCAGTCAGCGTTCAAACTAGCTGCAAACGACCGCGACAGTCGGCATTTTTAATGCCGCTACACTGGATTCTTCACATAGTGGCGTGAGCACCGCCTGACAGCCCTAGGACACCCCTGGATACCTGTAAGCGCCAACGGCCGACGAAATTAATTGGAATGGCCAGAATAACCTAAACATCAGCTGCAAGGTATGCGGCAATCAGAGATCCAGTGACACAGATCTGATCAAACTCAACTTTAACAGCGAAGACGTCCATTGGTAACGTACGCACCCTATTGATGTATAGGACGAGTCAAATACTATGAGTATTGACTGATTTCACTATGTCTAAAATCTCCTGCATTGCTGCTTTACCAATGTATTGTACCAAATGAATTATTGACACTTGAATCAAATCATACTGATGAACTTTTCAATTTAAATTATACCAGCAACTGTCAGAGGAAATCCATTACTTTCTCATTCCTTATCAAATTTGAATTCATTGGAACATTGGTACCACCAGGGGATTCCCGGTCCTCCGCACCAACAGCGGTCCCCCTGCCCCAGTCCATTACTTCCATCATCGCCCCCTCCCCCCGCCCCATCAGGTTCAGCCCTTTGTTACACAGTACCCATTCGGATTCAATAAAGGGATCCACATCACTGTTGGTGGATCTAACTACCTTACATCCTTTAGAGGAAGGTAATTTAAAAAGATTTTTACTGGGTCACTTAATACATAGGACTGAACCACACGTCCGGACTAGTGTACTGTTACATGTCTTTTGTTTTTGTTAAGTCTTGTCTGTCCAGTGATGTTCCTTGTATCAAGGTTTATAAATCATCCACAGGTTGGGTACCCACCTGCACTTTATTTAATCTTTATATGTTATAAGGTTTACAGGAATAAATATTTAATTCATAATATTTCTGTTGTTTGATCTATTTTTGTTGCTAAAGTAACCCCTTTGCCTGTCTCTAAACAGGCTCATCCCCTTCCCATTCCCTTTAACTCTATATGCTTAAATGGTTACAGCAACAATACCTTACAAGGTTAATGATCTATAGTAAGCGACACACTTGATCACTTACTTACTAGTGGAAACTTGCGAATTCCTTTCCCCCAAACCCCAATTTATTTATCACTGCATACGAAGCCTCAGTTGTTCCATGGGGATGTGTCTGCCAATAATAGAGTCCCACACCAATCAAAAGTCCAACACTCCTTTATTTCTCTGTTTTCAGGTTGAACACAATCAGTTGAACTTTTAGTAACAGACAAACAGGTGTGTGGGTACGAGTAGGCCCAGGCACAAATGAGCTCTCCTATTCCTTTGATAGCGAATATGCCTGGCGCACGGTCTCTGCCACCGACCGTGAGTTTTGGTCGCTGCCACCGACCGGATGAACCGTTGAGGCCCCTGCCACAGGCCTAATAGCAGGCATCTGTCACTGACCTGAGTTGAATAGTTGGACCGCTGCCACCGGTCATAGAACGTGAACTACCTTCCTCTTTGAACTTGGCCCCTGTTCGGGAAAGATATCCCTCCGGGCGGTCTCCAGAGGTTCACCCGGCACTGGCAATCTGCTGCACCAGGTCTTCGGGTGAGTTCCTCCTCCGGTCCCTTACGCCTCTGGATTCGGGTGCCCCACTCCCGGGGCCCCCTAGGACAATCCCCCCCCCCCTCGCGGGACCCAGCAGAAGGCACTGGGCCCCAGGCCTCCGGCTGAGTACCTCACCCCAGACTGAAGGTGTCCGGGATGGAACACGAACTCCAAGTGTCCAGGCCTAGGCCGCCTGGACACCGACCGTGCACAGCAGCCCTCAGGCTGGAAGTGCCTGGGATTCGAACCTTGTGGCGAAGATGTCCGCCCCCTTTATACCCTCCCCCAGCAAGCACAGCGGGTTCCCCGCCCCGCCGTACAACTGCTGCAAGAGGTCACAAAGGGTACGGCACTGCAGCGATGGTTAAACCCCGGCCCAAAGTGACAGCGCCACCTGCTGGGCCGCAGGGAACTATACATCACTGATGTCTTTACCAGATTTAAAAGTATATACCCGCTACATTAACTTTGTCACAAAATGACATTCTGTTCAACCCCAGTGACTGCTTAGTGTTGCAGCGTGCAGTGAGATTTTATGCAGCACACTGCACCCCAATGCAGTGTTATGCTGTGAACAGGGCACATAAACAGTTGTTTTCTGTGCTCTTGCATTGAGCCTGCAGATTAGCACAGCTCGACAAACAAGTCCTTAAAACGTACATCTTTTTTTTTTTTTCTTCCTTAACTTCATATAAAATAAAGTGCAAAAAAAAAAAAACAACACCTCAGATTTACCAGGACCTTCACGCATTTTGGACCTCGATCCCGATGATGCCTGGACAATATCCTGGGATGCACCCTTGTTCAATAAGGGATTGATTACAATAATTGCGAGCTGAGTGTGGGAAGTTCCTGCATAATTGGGCAAGCCTGATGTAGACTGTGGCTGGGGTAAATGTGTCTTGAGGACTGGGACTGAATTGTTGGTACCGGTATATATGCAAACTCAGGTCAACAGATTCTCATTGATCTCAATGTTGGAGTGTGAACAGTTCAGAGACTGTGTTCGACTTGCTTTGCATCACTCTTTTTTCTGTACAAAGTCAACAGAATGTATCAAAACTGGAGCAGACAGAATCTGGAGCAGCCATGCCTGGCAACCAATCAGTTTGTATCTTTCATTTTCAAGGCTTACTTAACTGAACAAGCCAGACATAGAAGCTGATTGGTTGCCATGAACAGCTGCTTTACATTCTGTCTGCTCCAGTTTTAATAAATCCCCTCCAGGAGGTCCTATTTAGTTTACAGCACAACAAACACAGCGTTATATGTTTAAATTACATTGGCGCTGTTTTTTTAAATGTAAAAGTCGCGCCAGTGCGGCTTTGAAATTGCTCTACTTCAACGTGATTTCAAAGCCGCAGATCAGTACAATTTGGATCTTCGATTTCATTGCGGCTTTTGACTCCATACAAGTCGCAATGAAATTGCAGAAAGGTAGTGCAGGAACCTTTTTCAAAGTCGCTGCAACTTGAGTTGCAAAGATTTGAACTGATCCATTGCTGAGAATAGGGTGCGACTTATTATGTGATTTTGAACTGACATGACAACACACATTGGTGTAAACGAGGGCTTAAAGTGAACCTGCTGGTGTTCCAACTGCTCTGGAAGTGCCAGTTCACACAGGGGCGGTACGACTTGCCGCGCGACTCGGCAAGGCGATCTGCACACAACTTCAGAGGCGACTTGCAAAATGACTTCTGTATTGAAGTCAATGGAAGTCGCCCTGAAGTCGTCCCAAAGTCGCACAGGGACCTTTTTCTAAGTAGGAGCGAGTTGAGTCCTATTAAAACGGTACCACTGTACAGAACGGAGCGCGACTTGTCAGGCGGCTAAGTCACCTGACAAGTCGCCCCTGTGTGAACGGGGTCTAAGGGTGGGCAATTGTGAGGCCAGGTGCACAATTCTTCTTAAGCCCAGCAAACTAAACAATGAACTGTCTCCTTGAACATACCAGGCCCCTTGTTAGAGCAAACTAAGCATCAGAAGGAGGAAATATTGTCATGGCAGTGCCACGTCTATTGGCACGCATGTATGTAGGTAATCCGTGGGGAGAAATAGCTCATTCATACTTTAATTTTTGAAAGTCAAAAATGTGGACATTTCCTTTAAATATATCTATAGATCTCAGGTAAAGGAATATATTAGGTTTGTTCATCCTATTGCGTTAGCCATCAGTCTTCTGCTTCTCCATTCACTGTCCAGTCACAGGCTGGGGGAGAGCTAGACCTAATAGTTACTTAAAGTGGTTGTAAACTCCGTACAACCACTTTTACCTACAGGTAAGCCTATATTAAGGCTTACCTGTAGGTGCTGGAAATATCTCCTAAACCTTTAGGAGATATTTACAATATACGCGTGTGCCGATGTAATATGCGCACTTTAGAAAGGGCACGATCATGGCGTTTCCAAAGGAATCCTGCCGTGACTGGCGGCTCACGCGACTTCGGCAAGCTGAATGCACCAAGTTGATCGGATTTGCTTCCGATTATGACAAGTTGATTGATCAAATTGGGTACAACCAGCCTGCCGGATTCTCTTGCAACTATCGCTAGCGGCTATGGCACTGTCTTCTCCCGGCGGGGGCGGTTTCCCCCGCTGGGAGAAGTCCATTGCTGATTCCCCTGCCTGTGTTTATGGGGGAATCATGCAAATTTCTGCCTTAATGCTAGTGTCAGACTGTATCTTACATGGGATTTTACTACACTAAGCATTCAGGTTGTACCCTTTCCCCTCCCCACACACACAATGAATATACAGTGTCCTGAGAAATGTCATCATGGCTTCAGCATAGTTAGATCCTGTAATCCCCAGACCCCTGCCAGCAAATGACAAGCTCTAACAGCAAATATTCCAGATATACATTTTTTTTTAATGATTTTACAGTTTTAGTTGCAGGCTACCCAAAAACTGAAATAATAAACTGTGCTGGAACCAGGGTAGCAATAATACCCTGGGAGAGTCTTCCACCCTTCCCTGCTCTATCAAAAAAAAAAAAGTTTTAGCTGAAGTTAGACTGTAAAAGTAAAAACAAAATGTAATAAAAAATTCTGCTGCAGCAGAGGGAGTAAGACTCTGCATTGAAGGTGGCGCATCTGATTATATGTCTGGGAAATTTATCCCATTAACGGGCGCCAATAACTGAAATATCAACTGAAATGCACTGTACAAAAGGTACTCCTTAAACAGGCCAAATACGAGTCGAGAAATGAAAGTTCCTTCGACTGAAAAACAAAAATGACTGATACGATTGTGCCAACAATTGTTCCGATTTGCGGAAAAAAATAAAACGGCATGTTGGATCAGGCACTTTGGATTGCGGCACAAAAATCACAAGTCGCAACTGGCACAGGAATGATGCGAAAAACTAACGATTTGACGATCGGCACGAATTTTGTTTGTTTTTTAACTCGTCTATGGCCTGCTTTAAAGTGTTTGTAAACCCCCAAATTTTTTTTTTAAATGGTTGTAAACCTTTATATATATATATATATATATATATATATATATATATATATATATATATATACCCAATAAAGTGACTGGCCTCAGGTGATACACAGAGATTGAACATTAAAAAATTCTCCTACATGAGTCGTACCTGTTTATCTGTTGCCCTCTCTCCTCCACATCCTTTTTGAAGTCTACAATTTTTACAGCTTGTCTGAGCTTTCGGAACACAAGGGGCAGGGAGCTGAGTTTACACTCTGCAGAGCTCAGTGGGAGCTGGTTGGAAGGAGGGGACACCCCCCGCCCCCTTCACACAGGATAGAGCTGAGGCTGTCAATCACAGGCAGTGTGATGCAGCTTCCTCCCCTGTCATCTTTTTAGCTCTATTTCAGGAAAACCTTGCAGAAGTGACTCCTGTCAATAGCAGAGGAACAAAGCAGCAGAAAGAAATGACACTTGGTGCTCTGGATTAAGACAAGTACACACACTATAGAGCGGGATATGCTTTGTTCTCATTTCATGTCTAAGATTTACAACCACTTTTAATGCCTTTTGGTCTGTTAAATATACCATAAGTAGTGTTTTTATGTCTGTTAAGTGCAAAAAAATACCTTCTGATCTTGACAAATCATGTGCACTCTGCCTTTGCCTCACTCTTATCATTCTATTAAAGTTTTCAGCTCTACTAAAAAACACCCCCATGTTATAGAGATGAGAAGAGGTGGAGGTGTTCTGTAGACTTTACACACTTTCTGGCCTAGGGTGACACTGCTGCTCTTCCACAGATACAGTACGATGAGCGAGTGTTGCCACCCTAGGACAGGAAATGTGTTACTGGCAGGGTGACCAGGTGATCAATTAAAAGCCACTTCATTTAAGGACTGGCAAGTCCCAATATATTACATTATTGTTCTTGGGTTTATATACCCTTTAAAGGGGGACCTGTCCTAAAGCTTGAAAAATCTCACGCATATGCTGCCACTCTCTGAATCTCTAAGTCATCATTAACACTGAAGCTGAATAAGTTCAGCTTCACTGTCCAGGCAACAATTAGCGACACGGGTGTCAGAAAATGACTGCTTTCAGCTGAGGCTTCTCGCACAAGTAATTTAATCAATGACATCTTCTCTTTCAGGCTTGGTCCAACTTTCTGGGAATTTATTTTTTTCAGTGGACCGACATTGAACTCTTGGACGTTGAATATTTTCTAAGCTGTAATATTTACTGTACCATATGTATATTTTGATGAGCTGTGTTTGTGTTCTATAAAATAAGCACTCTAATTACTGTTCAATAGCTGCAGATTTATACCATGTACAAAGAATATAGAATAATAATCATGATATTGGCTGAATGATAAAGCAGTTTAAACTGTCGGTTTGGCTAGAAAGATAAATAAAATGTCAAAAACTGGTCTAAAAAAATGTATAATTTTACGATTTTTCAAATGAAAATGTGATTTCATATATCTGCTATTTTTACTATTAACCGCATCAACCAGCTTCATTGATTAAGGAGGGCAATTTTAAAACGACCTCCCACATTTCGTATGTGCCCCCTAAGGCGTGCAGTGGCATGCCCTGTGATCAGGACACAGCGGATCACACATCAGAGTACTGAGCCATTGTACCATGTGATCGCTGAAACCAATCACAGCAATCACATTTGTAAACAAAGACTGCATTCTGAGCAGTTTCCTCTCACAGGTATCGACTGTGAGAGGAAACTGACTGCTTAATACTGTCATTGGGACTGTAGTAAGTACTCGGTGTGAAAAAAAAAATGTAGCGCCCCTTTACGTTTCAGGGGTGCTATGTACTTAAATTTAGGGGTTGGTCTGAGCTAGTAGTCAGGCTCAGACCACTTTTGATTGTTAGTACTCGCTTCTGCCTATGTGATATAACCTGATGTACAGTTCCCTGTGGCCTGTAGGTGGCACTGCCATATCAGGTCAGGGTTGAACCGTGGGCAGGGCTGGACTGGGACAAAAATTTGGCCCTGGACTTCTTCCAGACTGGCCCACTTAATTTTTGCAGACACGCACAAAAACAGTATATAAACTGTGCTCGCGGTGCACCCGCCCAGGATCGGCCCTACAAAGCGGCCAGTGGGTCCTGCCGGCCACTAACCTGTGGGCCCTGCAGGGAGCTAGCCACAGGCCATGGCCAGCTTCCAGCAGGACCTACAGGCCTGCTCCCAGCAGGACCCACAGTGTTAAGGCCTTTTTTGAGCTACTGGGTGGGCACTGGGGCAGGGTAAATGGGGGGTGGATACATGGGATTTGGGATCAGCTGGCCCTGGGGGTGTCAGGGTCTTTCAACTCAGTGATGCCTCCCCACCCCCGGGAGCTTGAGCAAGTGGGCTACAACACCCAGAATGCAACAGCGTGCGTCAGCTAGCTGGCGGCCATGCCCCCCAGTAAACTGACACTAACAGCTCTAGCACAACTGGTTCTGGCCACTCACACACAGCCTCCTGATCCATGTCCTGGGGACGGGCCGGTGCAAGGATTTTTGTGTACTTAGGCAAAGGTGCATTTTACTGCCCCCCATCCCAAGGCTACTGAATACATCCCTGACTGCCACTGTCCTCCTATGCATACAGAAAGAGACCCTTTTTACCATCAGACCCCCCACTTACAGAAAGAACCCCCCTTTACCCTCAGATCCCCCACTTACAGAAAGAACCCCCTTTTAACATCAGATCCCCCACTCACAGAAAGAGCCCCCCTTTATCATCAGATCCCCCACTCACAGAAAGAGCCCCCCTTTACCCTCAGATCCCCCACTCACAGAAAGAGCCCCCCTATACCATCAGATCCCCCACTCACAGAAAAAGCCCCCCTTTAAGATCAGATCCCCCACTCACAGAAAGAGCCCCTCTTTAACATCAGATCCCCCACTCACAGAAAGAGCCCCCCTTTACCCTCAGATCCCCCACTCACAGAAAGAGCCCCCTATACCATCAGATCCCCCACTCACAGAAATAGCCCCCCTATACCATCAGATCCCCCACTCACAGAAATAGCCCCCCTATACCATCAGATCCCCCACTCACAGAAAAAGCCCCTCTTTAACATCAGATCCCCCACTCACAGAAATAGCCCCCCTATACCATCAGATCCCCCACTCACAGAAAGAGCCCCCCTATACCTTCAGATCCCCCACTCACAGAAATAGCCCCCCTATACCATCAGATCCCCCACTCACAGAAATAGCCCTCCTATACCATCAGATCCCCCACTCACAGAAAAAGCCCCCCTTTAACATCAAATCCCCCACTCACGGAAAGAGCCCCTCTTTAACATCAGATCCCCCACTCACAGAAAAAGCCCCCCTTTAACATCAGATCCCCCACTCACAGAAAGAGCCCCTCTTTACCATCAGATCCCCCACTCACAGAAAAAGCCCCCCTTTAACATCAGATCCCCCACTCACAGAAAGAGCCCCTCTTTAACATCAGATCCCCCACTCACAGAAAAAGCCCCCCTTTAACATCAGATCCCCCACTCACAGAAAGAGTTCTCCAGCAGTGCTGGAACTATATATGGTGTAGACTGGAGAGATTGTGGGGGAAGAAAGTGTAGCTGCAGCAGCGGGCGCACACATATCATATTATACCTGTCAGATGAGAACCAGGAAATGGAGGTTGGCGTCACTTGTATGAAGATGTTGGTTCCTTCCTCCTCGGCGGCGCTGGCTCCTCCTTGCTTGCAGCAGCTCTCTACGGCTGCTCCCACCATGCTAATCTCCTCCCACCTCGGCTCCGGCCGTGAGTGAGGTCCCGCCGCTGGGACAGGGCTGTACACTTAGGAGGAGGAAGTGTCGTGGGCGGCCGCGATGAAGGCTATTGGCTGGCCTGGCGCCGCCGGCCGCAGGGTGCAGGAGCATAAGCATTAGCGTAAATGTCACAAATCAGAGAGATGATGAGTGAGTGACACAGTGACAGCCGGCCCAGCCCACTGACCAATCGGCCCACCGGGAAACTCCCGGTAGTCACGATGGCCAGTCCAACCCTGACCGTGGGTGACATTGCTATGCCTTAGGGTGTCCCCTCTCGGCAGTGGTACGGTGGGCGTGGTTAGCCTGAAGTGCATGCTGGGAGAGGATACATAAGGGGCAGACGCCATCTTTAGAGAAGAGTGGGGGAGACTGGAGAGTGAGCGGTTCGCGCCACCCGGCCCTCCAGGCCAGGGGTGTGCGCGTGTATCAGTCTCAGGCACCTTTAGCCTGGGGCTGCAACTCCACTAGTAGGCCCAGCACCTTTAGCTGGGGCCTATCTCCAAAAGAGGAATCCCAGGGTGCCCAGGAGAGGGTGGACCCGCTCTAAGAAGAGGAGCCTGGGGAGGATCTTTCTGATGGACTGGTGAGAGAGTTCACAGTGAAAGAGAGGCCTGGTTACCTTCTAGCTCAGGGGTCTCAAACTGGCCGCCCTCCAGCTGTTGCAAAACTACAAGTCCCATCATGCCTCTGCCTGTGGGAGTCATGCTTGTACCTGTCAGCCTTGCAATGCCTCATGGGACTTGTAGTTCTGCAACAGCTGGAGGGCCGCCAGTTTGAGACCCCTGTTCTAGAGGGATTCAAAGATCCGCCACAGGCCTTGCAGCGTGCTATCGCTGGCACCTGTCCTTGTGTTGCAAGTGCTGAGAAGTTTGGGACTTAAAGATTCTGTGGCAGAGGATCTCCCGATCGTATCTCTAGGAAACCTAAAGTGAATGTTCGAGCATCACTCCGGCTACTAGGATCTGCTCTTACAGGGGACTATCCGGGTGAGCTAAACCCACTCGGGATCGAGTGGCGACTATTGTACCAGTTTGTGCCTGGACCTATCTCCCAAACCTTACTGTCCTTTCTCTCATCCACCTTTCCTGTCTGCTGAACTTGAACTTTGCTCATAAAAATAAACTCAGCGTTGGAGTTAAAGTGGTGTGGACATTGGCCTTCCTGGGGAGAAAGAGAGACTTGTCCCTACACTCTAAGACGAGAACCAGTTGAAGGGGATAACTTGCTGCAGGACCCAAAAACCGTAACACCGCTCAACCTCTTAAACAGGAGGGTACGGGCATATAGCACGGTGTGCCTTGACCTGCAAGTGAGTCAAAGGCAGGAAACAGGTTTGTGTTCTACAAAAAAAAAGGACAGTACAGTGTCACAGTAGTTATATTGTACTTTTCTGTCTATTGGTCAGAGACACTGGCTGCTACATTGATGACACTATGTTAGTGCAGCAGCCTTTGTCTCTGATCAATAGCCACAGCAGTACAATGTCATGGCTCCCAACTGTCCCTGATTTAGAACAATGTCCCTCTGTCCTGTCCCTCATTTTGTTCTGATCTATATAATTGTATATAAAATGCACTATTTATCTTTCAAAAATTGTTTCCCAGTGCTAAACCCTTCATCCAATTTCTAAATGGCTGCATTTAAAAATGTCAAAAGCCAATATAAAGGAATCGTAGTGGTAAAAAAAAAAAAAGCACTTTTGGGTTTAATTCTTTTTTTTGTTGTTGTTTAATTCTCCTTTTAAAGGGTATGTAAAGGTAAAAAAAAAAAATTTTTTTTTAAATTGCAAACATGTTTTACTTGCCTCCACTGTGCAGCTCGTTTTGCACAGAGTGCAAAAAGGGGAGTGAGTGCTGGAGCGGGCCTACAGAGTAAAGCCTCGTACACACGGTCGGACTTCCATCAGACTTTTCCCTGGATTTTTGTCCGAACGGAGTTGGCCGGGCACACCCATAGCATACACACCACAGGATTTTTCTGCAAACTTTTTGCAACATCACGTGGTTTTTCTGCTCTTTTCTGCTCTTTACCGCCACCCTTTGGTCAACTTCTGCTATTGTTGGTTGATTTTAACATTAGTTGTTTTGTCCATCGGACAAAAGTCCTATGGTTTTCTGTACACACGGTAGGACTTTGCTCCATCGGACTTTTGTTGGGCAAAAGTTTGTCCGTTTGCAGGCCCAACTTTTGTCCGATGAAAACACAAAAAACCCCAGAAAGTTTGTCCGATGGAGCGTACACACGGTCGGATTGTTGGTCCAACTTGCTCAAAATGAAGTTTGTTGGCCAAAAGTCCGACTGTGTGTATGGGGCTTAAGATTTCCCACATGCCAATGGTAGAGTGGACGGAAGGGGTTCCTCTTGCGGGGCTTTGAAGGTAAATACTCTGATATTAAATGCATAGAGAGTTTGAGTAGAAAAAAGGGGTTGTTTATTTAAACAAAAATGGGAAGGTAGACTGATGAGATCTACATGACATAAAGCAATATTGACAAGAAGGATGCAAACATGTGACCATGCAATATACAGTTCTGACAATCAAAAGACACCATTGAATGAAACACAGAATGATGAAATCAACGCGTTTCGAAATGATTTTTCTTCTTCAGGGAAATGATTGTGTCAGCACTCAGCAGTAGTTAGCATGTCTAAAATTAAAGAAGACAATGATGAACAACAGGTACATATGTAGCAGGTAAATGCACAATCTTATTGCTCATACTTGAAAAGATTGCTGACCATGTGTGATTGCTTGAGAGTCATATTGCTGCATCCATTTAAAAACAAACGAACGGGTGCCTTTGCTTCAAGGACTGCGCCCCACCAGGTTCCGGCGACCAGTATCCGCCCGGATATGAGGACACCCCCAAGGAACGAGACCCCAACAGGGGGCACGGGACACTGGTGATGGAGGGGTGTATTTACAGGTCAGAGTGTGGATGCTGTGGGAGATGGAGAAAGGGTGTTCAACAGTTGGTAGGGCATAGAGATGTATGAGCCCTGCATGTGGAGCAAGCACACACAACAAGTCTGGCCTACTGCTAATGTGCATGTGGATGAAAAAGGTTTGCAAACCCACAAGTGGTATAGAATGTTGTGTACCTGTGAGGTATTCAGGAGAAGGCTTGTTGTGGTCCACTGGGCTTTCCTGCGCCTGGAGAGGTGCATATGTTGAAAGGACGGTCTCTCTGTAGTGGGGTCCTGGAAGCAATCCACTGCGACGGAGGGTTCTGCCCTGCGCTTCCTATCCTGCATATAAGGTAATGGAATGTTGTACAAGTAATATGCAGAGAGGTGTAGGTGTGTGTCCCACTGGTATATCCATGTATAAGTGGTGTGCAGGAGATGTACAGGGGTGTACTGAAGGACATCTCCCTCTCCCCCTCCTTCCCCCCCAAAAAGTAGAAGGGGGGAGAAAGAAGTATGGGAGGGGGACAGTTGGCACAGCACAGGACATGAAATGTGGCACCCAAAGGTATTAGAGTATGAAAAGTATGCAGATTTACCTGCCTCAGAGTATTTCCCTTCAAAGTCCCGCAAGAGGAACCCCTTCCATCCGTTTTGCACAGAGTGGCCCCGAACCTGGTCTTCTGGGGTCCCTCAGCGGCGGTCTCGGCTCCCCCCCCCCCCGCAAGAACTCATCACCTTCATGCGAGTGAGCTTGCATGGTGATGAGTTCTTGCGGGCGCGCTCCCGTGATACAGCCGGCGGCCATAGCCGCTCACTGTATCACTCGACCCCGGCGCGCCGCGTCATTGGATGTGATTGACAGCAGCGCGAGCCAATGGCTGCGCTGCTTTCAATCAACCAATGAATGAGCCAAGAAGTCTGGCCGAGAAGCAAGCGCGTTCACGGCGCTGGAATTTCGAGGGGTCAGGTAAGTAAACGGGGGGGGGGGGGGGGCTGGGGGGCCGCTAATCCACAGATGATTTTTCACCTTATTGCATAGAATGCATTAAGGTGGATTTTTTTTTACCTTTACAACCCCTTTAAGGGGGCATGACAGGGGGTGTGTCCTATGCTTACATACTTTTGCTAATAGGTGTCCCTCGTTTCCATCTCAAAAAGTTGGGAGGCATGCAATGTCAAAGTGACACTGTACTGGTCTGCTGACCATATATAAACAATTAACATACTGTCACCAAAGCAAGTGCAGTGCCACTGTGGAGATCATGTACAATGGTTGGCTGCTCTGATTTCACTGTATGTCAGTGCAACTAGCCATTGTCTCTGATCACCGCCACAGCAGTATGATGTCACCAGAACAGTGCAGCCAGTCACAGTAACGCCATAAGACCTTGTTCGCATGTGCGGTGCTCTCCGAAGAACAATCTGTGTTCAGTTTGCTCTTCAGAGAGCAGTTGGCTGCCTGCTGTAACCCCTTGGACCCCGCACAAGCTCCCCTATTCACTTGAATGGGTTGCGGTCGAAGTCAGGGCCGTTTGAAGGAATTTGGGCCCCCCCCCCCCCCCCGCACGCAAAGCCTACAGGAACCACAGCATAGCGATACAGTTTAGGTCCACCCACACTTTATATAAATAAAAAAGTTTTAGGCCTCTTTCACACGGGGCGGATCCGTGAAGATCCGCCCCGTGAAGCTCCGCTTGCTCAGCGGGGATCGCTCCGTTGATCCCCGCTGAGCCGACGGATGACTGTGCAGGGACCGCCCTGTCAGAGCGCCGCTCTCCCCTATGGGGAATCGGATGAAGACGGACCGTAGAGTCCGTTGTCATCCGATCCGCTCCGCAGACGGAAGGAAAAATAGGATTTTCCTCCGTCACACTTTTTCGGAGCGGAGCGGATGTCAGCGGACATGTCACCGCTGACATCCGTGCTTCCATAGGGGTGCATGGAGGATCCGTTTCAGGTCCGCCTAAAAAACTGACAGGCGGACCTGAACTGACCTCCGTGTGAAAGAGCCCTTACGGTGCAAATGCTGCTGTTGCATATACTGTGCATAAAATTTTAACATTTTGCAAAAAACACCACTGTACCATAAAATCAAATATACATTAAAAAAGTGCACAATAACTAAATCCAACATACTTAAAACACACACACACACACTTTAACATTTTTCAGTTCTTACAAACGTGCAAATTATCTAAAACCGCTGTTTGCGAGCCTTGTTTTTTGCAAAGGCAATCACAATGTCCTCCATGTCCAAAGACTGCCGAACATCACGCTCAATTTTGTTTTACTCCCCCCCTCAGGGTATAATTCCTGCCACAGCTACAAAGCATTGCAGCTGTGGCATGTGTACACCCCCAGCCGCTGCCTCTTTAGCGGTTGGGGGGCAGTAAAACCGCAGCTTATCAGTGAGGTTTTACCACCCCCCGTTTCTCATGTCTGAATGATCCCTAATGGTGCAGCCAGTCAGTGTCTCCAAGCTCCTGATTTCTGCCACCTCACCAGATCAGTGCAGCCAGCAAAGTTTTCCTTCACACCGTCACACCAGTCCCAGTGTCACCAGACCAATGTATGCCAGCAACAGTGTTCCTTTATATCACCACACTAGTGCAGTGTTGCTTTTGCCTGTCGTCTGTACTGGCCCTGGCCTGTTAATTGACCATGTTTCTGCCTTTGCCTGTTTAATGACCATGTTTCTGCCTTTGCCTGTTTAATGACCATGTTTCTGCCTTTGCCTGTTTAATGACCATGTTTATGCCTGCTGCCTGAACATACAGTACCCATCTGTATATCCTACTGACTGTTTCTGTGAGACACCAGTCCCATCCATATCTACAGACAACAACATTCCTAAAACCACTGGAACTTTTTGTTATTCCTTTCTATAGTCTCCTGTGTCTCCTGGCCAGTAAAAATGGCATTCTTGAGGGCAGACAAACACCAGTAGGCTAAATTCCCTATATTTGTGATTTTATCAGATAAAAAGTTTTCACAACATGAAAGCCTCCATTATGTGCCCCACTGGATTTGTTGCATGAAATTAGGTAAGTTATTAGTACAATTTGTGGAAGACAAGAGTATCGACGTGCTGGACCCCAAAAACCTTGATGCTGTTCATGAAATACTACCAAATTCTTCTATAGGAAATTATGGCGGCAACTTTATGCAACATATACAAATGTAATTACTAGTCTATTCTTTTTTTTTTTTTTTTATTTATAACAAGGAAAGGGACCCTGTCGGGTCGATACATTACAAAGTAGTATGGGTATCAAGACAAACAACTTATTCAAAAACAGTCAGAATACATTACATCACATAGTCTTGATGTAGGAAGGAAAAGAAAAGCAGGGTTCAAACATATGAGTGTGGACAAATTGGTGGAGATTACGCTCCCTGGTGTATTGTCACTTAGTATGTCTGAGCTATTGTTAGTTTTATTCGTGACCTCTGATGTCTTTAATTTTGTTTCAGCGACTTGTTCCTTCCTAGGTGTCTAGTTCTGCCTGTTGGTTCCCTTTGCTCCGTTAGGGTATTTGTGCTTGAGGTTGTCGTGTTGTGTAGTACCGGGGACATGGGCCCAGTTCCTTGGTTTTTCCTGTTTATATTAGAGAAAAGGTGGAAAATAGAGTGTAAAGCAAATCCCCCCAGTTTAGGATGGGATTGGTTAAAGGTAGAATATTAGAATAGAGAAAGATATGAAAAAGAGAAAAAGAAGAGGGGAGGGGGAGTTGTTGTGGGAAGATGGGTTGGGTGGTGGATAGGGGGGGGGTATGGGGGTACTGGGGCCCACGAACATGGGACATCAGTAATTCAGTCCTGTGTATCGGATGGGATTGGCGGTGGCGGGGTGCAACTCTGTGTGTCTGTTGAGGTTCCCTTCAGCGCCTGGCCCTCTGCCGAGTAGATGAAGATAATCCACAACTGCCAGGTGTTGGAGAATGTCTCTTGTCTATGCTGGGCTGTGAGGACGAGGTCCTCCATATATCTTATTTCCTCCACTCTTGCTATCCATGATGCTATGGTAGGTGGGCTTGTGGATTTCCACATTATCGGTATGCAGGCCTTGGCTGCATCTAGCAAGTGTCTGATTACCGATTTTTTGTATGTTTTTTCCGGAGTGTCTGATGCGTGGAGTAGGAAGAAAGCGGGGTCTACTGGTATGGGGCTGTCTGTAAATTTTTGTATAACTTCTCGAACCACTTTCCAAAAGTGATGTAGTAAAGGACAGGACCAGAATATGTGCAGCAGTGTTCCCTTTTCTGCTCGACACCGCCAGCAAAGGTCCGGCGTTGTCGGGAAGAATCTGTGGAGCAGGTCTGGAGTTCTGTACCATCTTGACAGTAGCTTATAGTTAGTCTCCTGGATTTTGGCGCATATCGAGGATTTGTGAGTGTATTTAATTATTCGTTGTTTCTTAGTTGTGCTGAAGTTGCAATTCAGTTCCGTTTCCCATTTGGTCAGCCCTGGTGGGGTAAAGTCTGTTTGTGGTACGTTTAGCAGGCTGTAGGTTTGTGAGAGCGTGTGCGTTATGGTACCCGATGTGTTGCAGAGTTCTTCTAATGTTGTGAGGGGACGGGATGTTGTCGGGTGGGTTGTCAGTGAGTGTAAGAAGTGGCTCAGTTGACTGGCTCTCAAAAAGTCCAGCCGAAATGGGCCTGTGGCGTCTGAAAGTTCTGTTAACGTGGGCCAACGACCCTTGGTACTAAAGTGGGAGGCCTGGTGAGTGCCCTCGTCTCTCAGTCTTTTAAATTCTGCGTCCTGTATTCCTGGTGCAAATTCGGGGTTTCCCAAGATGGGGAAGAGGGGTGAATTGGGGGATGATATGGGGGTCGTCGAGAAGAGACGTGCGCAGACCTGTGTTGTGGTTCCTATTAGCGGGTGTCGCTTGATTTCCGCTGGCAGGGACGGGTAGCACCAGGGAGCCATACCAAGCGGAGTCTCGCTTTGATGTTGCTCCAGTTGTGTCCAGAGCTTAGTCTCCTGGTGCCTGCACCAGTCTATAAGCCTGCCCAGGTGTACTGCCTGGTAGTATGTACGAATGTTCGGCAACGCGAGTCCCCCGTGTTGTTTAGGTAGAACCAAGAGTTTATAAGAGAGTCGTGGCCTTTTCTTAGCCCATACAAAGTCTGTAAACATGGTTTGTATTTGTTTGAAGTAGAGTGTGGGAATGTGAATAGGTATCGCCTGCATAAGATAGAGGAATTTTGGGAGTATCATCATTTTGAGGATGTTGCAGCGACCTATCCATGAATGTAGACCGGTGTGCCATTTTTTAAGTAATATTTTGATTGTTTTCAAAAGTGGTGGGAAGTTCAGCTCATATAACCGTGGGAGCGTGCGAGGGATGTAAGTACCTAAATATTTTAGGGCTGTCTGCGTCCATTTCAACTGGAAACCTGATTGTAAATGTGCAAGTTGTGCTGGTTGTATTCCTACTCCCATCGCCTCGGATTTAGTAAAATTAATTTTTAGGTTGGAGAGGGCTCCATATATCTTAAATTCTTGTAAGAGGTTGGGGAGGGAGATTGAGGGAGTGGTAAGTGTAAACATGAGGTCGTCGGCGTACGCCGATACCTTATGTTGTGCTTGTTGTACTTTCACTCCTGAGATGTTGGGGTTTTGTCTTACGTGGCATAGGAATGGTTCCAGAGTGAGGGCGAATAGAAGGGGGGACAACGGGCACCCCTGCCTTGTCCCGTTTGTAATCAGGAAAGGGTCTGAGAGCACTCCATTAGCCCTCACTCTGGCAGATGGTTTTTCATAGGTTGCGGCTATCCATTTTAGCATGTTGTCTCCCAGTCCCACATGCCGCAACGTGGCAAACATAAAGGCCCAACTAACCCGATCAAACGCTTTCTCAGCGTCCGTGCTCATAAAAACACTGGGCGTTTGGGTGCGGGTGACCGTATGTAGTAGATTCAAGACCTTAGTAGTATTGTCCCTTGCCTCTCTTGTGGGGACAAATCCCACCTGGTCTAAGTGTATTAGGTGGGGCAGGTGAGTCTGTATTCTGGTCGCTATTATTTTGGTGAATAGTTTGAGGTCTGAATTAAGTAGGGAGATAGGCCTATAGCTTCCACAGTTGGTCAGGTCTTTGCCTTCTTTCGGGATGACGGATATTTGTGCTTGTAATGTGGTGGCGTGTAGTTTCCCTCCTTTAGTAAGGCCGTTAAGCACATTAACTAGGCGTCCTCCTAATACTGGTAGTAGTGTCTTGTAGTAGTGTGGCGTGAGTCCGTCCGGCCCTGGGGCTTTTCCGATTTTAGTGCTTTTCAGCGCAAGTTGGACCTCCGATAATGTGATAGGGGCTTCTAACAGATCTCGGGTGTCAGTGGAGAGGGTGGGCATACGGGAGGTAGTAATATAATCTGTTATGTGTTCTACCGATGGTGGCGTGTTGGATAGGTTGTAGAGCGATTCATAGTAGGATTTAAATTCCTGTGTTATATGTTGTGGTAAGGTTCTCTTTTGTCCCGATGGCGAGCGTATGGAGGGTATGTATGACGCTGTTCTCTGGTCCCGTAATGACTGTGCTAGTAGTCTGCCGCATTTGTTGCCTGACTCGTAAATCCTTTTCCGTGATATTTGTAGTGCCGTCTTTGCTTTAAAATTTAACAGGTCAGTGACTTGCGTGCGTAATGCGTCCAGTTCGTTCCCTATCTGGTCAGTCGGGGTTTGCTTGTGTCTGATTTCTAGGGCGTGAAGTCTGCTGAGGAGAGAAGTCAATTGGGCTGTCCTTTGTTTTTTTAGTCTTGCGCCGTGTTTTATAAGTATTCCGCGAATCACCGCTTTGTGTGCTTCCCATACTAGGCCTTCGTCACTTTCTGAGTCGCTATTGGTTTGAAAATAGTTGGTTATTTCCCTTGTCACCTCTGCCAGTGTGTCTGGGTCTTTCAGAAGGCTTTCATTAAGCCTCCACGGTTTCCTTTGATTTTTTTGGAAGTCTGTCAGGGCATACCTCAGGATAGCTGGGGCGTGATCGGACCAAGTGATTGATCCTAGTGAGGTGTTTCTAACGGCGTGAAGTTGGTTGTGTGGTATCAACAGGTAATCAATTCGCGAATATGTGTTGTGGGGACGCGAGTAGTACGTATAGTCTCGTTCGCCAGGGTGAAAGAGGCGCCACGTGTCTATTAACTGTGATCTCTGAAGTGCTATATGGATGGTCTTGCGTGTGTTTCTCGGGGTTGATGAACTCCCTGTTGAGGTATCCTCCTCGGGTATTAGGGGGATATTCAGGTCTCCTCCCACTATTAGTTGTCCTTCAGTAAAGTTTTGTAGTTTGATCAAGTGTCTTGTTAGAAACGTATCTTGTTGGGTGTTTGGGGCGTAAAGGTTTGCGAGTGTTATTTTGATGCCCCCAATTTGGCCCTTGAGGAATAGAAATCTTCCCATCGGATCTGTCAGTATGTCTGTCAGGGACCATGGGATTTTGGCTGAAATTAATATTGAAACTCCTCGCGATTTGGATTCCTTGTAGGTCGAGTGATACACCGTCGGGAAGTATCTATTCCTGAGGATCGGGAGTGTGTTTTCTCGGAAGTGTGTCTCTTGCAAGAGAACAATGTCTGCCTTTAGGCGTCGCATATCATTAAGTAACATTCTCCTTTTCTCTGGGATGTTGAGTCCCTTCGCATTTAAAGTGACAATAGTAATGTCATCCATGTTCGTGGGGGGGGGGGGGGTGTAGGGAAGTACAGTAAAGAGTTAGAGAGAGGTATAGAATAGAGATAAGAATGTAGCAGAGAAAGATAGGTATATTCAACCAGTACTAAAGGGGTATGAAATGCGCCCGCCAGAAGCCTAGTGCCTCTAGCGGTTGCCTACCAATTTAGCTGGTGCTCTAATGTGCGTGCAAAATTTTTGCAAAGACGCTCTCCAGGTGTCCTGGGTATCGTGCGTCGTCCTATGTGGGGGTGAGGTCAGCAGCGGTCCCTGCGAGTCTCCCGGTCCCTCCCCGACCACCCGGCCTCTGCTTGTATAAGAGTGTGTGGGCATACGTGCTCAATGGTGTATCGTATAGTGGTTTGTACGTTTCAGGCTATAATATATAATAACAACACAAGGACATGGAAATTCAATACTTACTCATTTTCTAGTTATCAAAAAGAAAAAACTTTAACCAGAAAGACGGTATCAATGAAACAACATTAACTTAAATGCATAGGTTACATCTGTCAACTAATTATTCCCCCACATAATCCAACCCCCCCCCCAACCCGCGCCAGAGAAATTCCCCACAATAATTTATGGTCCTGAGCAGTTTGGTGCGGTTTCATTGTCCCCCCCCCCCCATTTATGACTCCCCTTTCCGTCTGGCACCGCACCTCCCCCACCCCCGAACACCCTCCAAGGCTGCATCTTGTCCCCTGATGGGGTCCAAACCCCCATTCCTCCCAAGCAACCACCCAGTATATGTTCTGCCTCCCCGTGGTCCCCCACGGGCCACATCTGTGGGCGTGGGTCTTGTTACCTAGAAAGTATCTTGACACCTGTCATCTGTTAGCTCCTTTCTGGGTAGGTGGTTATGACCCAGTTGACATGACGGGGGAGCCAGGTAAGTACATGTGTAGTTCTCCGCTTGTGGAGCAAAGGATGATGCCTGTAGGGGTGGTGCTCCAGTTTGGTGGTCAGGTAAATTGGGGTTCGGTAGTCCACCCGGGACAGTGCTGCAAGAGTATGTTCTCCTGCATGTGTCCCCGGGGGGGGGGCGCGGGGGACGCATTGTCCTTCTCTCCCTTTGTGACCCCACTCCTCCAGACAACAAAAAGGCAAAAAGGGCAAGGACTCCGGGGGGAGTAACCCTTGTGTTCAGTTCTGTGGGGGGTCTGCGGTGTGGAGGGCCTCTCTCTTAGTGGGAGTCTCGATTTGTAGCATGCAAAGTGTTGGGGAAAAAGGGGGGTAGGTGTGTATCTTTGCACCATGGCGGACCATTCTCCCCCTTCAAACTCTGAGGCGTGGGGGTGGCCTGGGCATAGAACTGGACCCTCGGCGGGTCTTCCGCAGCAAGCGAGGGGGGGGAGGGGGCAGAAAACGGGGGGCAGCATCAAGGTAAGTTCAGTGGCCTATGCGTTACAAACAATGGGTACAGGTATAGGCAGCTCTGCAGTAATCAGGACTCACGTGTACCATCGACTGCGGCAGCGGCGGTGCTGGAGCGGGATCGGCCTCGGTTCCTCTGCGAGCGCGGTGGTTGGTTGTATCTGCCCGTTGCTGGACCCGAGCGACCTGGTGCCTTCGGTAGCCTCATTAGCCAATTGGGAACCTGGACTGGTTCTGTGCCTATGAAGGAGAAGAATCCCGGCAGGTCCGCGGGCGTTCTCAGGGTGAAGGAGGTCTGCTCCGTTCGGAAGATTACCGCCAGGGGGTATCCCCAGCGGTAGGTGTATCCTCTACTTCTCGCCTTTTCCAATACTGGCTTTAACATGGCCCGGCGCTGCAGGGTTGCCCTGGATAAGTCCGGTAAGATCTGGATATTGGCCCCATCAAAGTCGACATCGCCTGCCTCCCAAGCCTTTCGTAGTATGTTTTCTTTAATTGTAAAGCGGTGGAGGCGGCACAGTACATCGCGTGGCCTGGCTGGGTCGGTGGATCTGGGACCCAGTGTGCGGTGCACCCTGTCGATTTCAAGCGTCGGCGGGGGGGTCTCCAGCAGTCTGTGGAATATTGCGGTCACTGTCTCCGCCAGGTCTTCCGGGCCCGTGGCTTCAGGTATCCCCCGCAGCCGCAGGTTGTTGCGGCGGCTGCGGTCTTCCATTTCCTCTAGGTGTAATTGCATGTCTTGGGAGTTCATCGTGTGTGATACCTGCGCCTGCTCCAGGGCCTGCATGCGTGTCTCCAGTGCCGACACCCGTGACTCTCCAGATGTCACACGGTCTGACACTGTAAGCAGCTCTGCTTTCACCTCCTGGATGTCCCTGCTGTGCGCCTCCTCTATCCTTAGGATCAGCGTTTCTATGTCGGCCCTTGTCGGTAAGGCCTCAATGTCGGCTCTGGTGGGGAGGGCCCGCAGCATGGCGCGGAGGTCGTCGTCTATTCGGCCTTGCGATGTGTCCGACATCTCTGTACGGAATGCTGCCGGTGTCTCTGCAAGGTAGTACGGGTCCTCCGGTGGTGTTGGCGGATTGCTTTGGGGCAGGCCCGGGTTCCGTTCCGTGTGCGGCCCCCGTGGAGCGGCTACTATGGCGCCTGTTGCTTGCCTCGGTGTACCTTCGAAAAAATTATGAATACTGGTCTGCGAGTTCTGGGATCTGGTCCCTCTTGAGGTCGAGCGTGTCCTGTATTGATTTGGGGTGCTCATGCCGTGCCCACATGAGTTAAATGGCAGGTAATGGCCATGGTGTATCGGGTTAGGCCGGGGACTCTGTCGGTGCCCGTCTCTACTCGGCCATTGCTAAGCCGCGCCTCCCGGATTGTGATTTTATCATCAGTCAGGGAGTAAAGTCAAGCTATCCATCCTTGGGGGTCACAACCCGGCCGGCCAGAGTGCTCCAGCTTCCAGGGGCGGTTCACCAGTCTCAGGGGGGCAGAATGGTGGGCAAGGTGGCCGCCGGGTGAAGCAAGATGGCCGCCGGGTGAAGCAAGATGGCCGCCGTTCACAGGGCCGGAGCCGCTCTTCCTCCTGTCGGCCGCTGTGGGGGGGGTAGATGATAGCCCCTGATGGAGGGTGGGCTCCGGTTGCTGTGTGGGTGAAAAGCCGAGCCACGGGGGGTCTGGTATGCCAGTACTAAGCGCTGGAGCCATGGCCGGGTATAGCAAGATGGCCGCCGATCACAGGGCCAGAGCCGTTTTTTTGTCTGCAGGCCCCCGTGCAGGTGCGTAGATGGGAGTCCCTGATGGAGGGTGGGCTCCGGGTGCCGTGTGGGGGAAAAGCTGAGCCACAGGGGGTCCGGGAAGCCAGGATTGAGGGCTGGAGCCGCGGCCGGGTGTAGCAAGATGGCCGCCGCTCCGGGAGTTAGGCCGGAGCCGCGGACTTTCCTCCAGACGGCCCCAGACACTGGAAATTTTACCTTCAGGCGGCGGTCTGGTGGTCTGGCTCGCGTTGGGTGCCTTGTGGGGAGCAGGATGAACTCGCTGAAGGGTGGATGCTTGTGATTCCGCACAAGGATGGCAGGAGCTCTGTCACAGAACGTCCTGTTCAGACCCCGGTCAGGCCACGCCCCTACTAGTCTATTCTTAACATGACACTTGTAATCAAAGATAATATATTTGTGTATACCTTAAAGTGGAGTTCCACCCTGAATTATTATTTTTATGTAGCAAAAATCCTAAAAAAAAATTGAAAAAAAAAATTTTTTACTTCCCAGAAATAGCGGTTGCTATGCGGAAGTCCCTAATCTGCCTCTTTATCGTCCGCGGCTGGTCTTCTTCCTCCGTCCTACTCGCGGTGTCTTCTGGTGAATGGGGCGTGCTGCCTTCTGGGAACTGTGTGTATCCCAGAGAGAAGCCGGCCCATTCACAAAGCGCTGCACGGCTCGCACATGCGCAGTAGGAAACGGGCAGTGAAGCCGCACGGCTTCACTGCCTGTTTCCCTTACTGAGGATGGCGGTGCCGGGAGCTGCAAGGATTGAGGGAGGTCCGAGAAACATCTTGGTCTCATCAGACCACAGGGCATGGTTCCAGTAATCCTTGTTCTTAGACTCCATACACACTATTAGATTTTCTGCAGATTTTTGTCTTTAGATCTACCAAAACCATGTAGTGTAAGGGCCTGCCTGATTGCATACAAATTGAAACTCTTAAGGTTTGAACTCATATTATATGGTTACTCGATTTCCCCAAGTGTTGATTGGGGAATCCCTCCCACTGAGCAACTCTGACATCTGGCTGGTTTGTACTGTCAGGAGAGTACTTACCGAGGCCGAGATGCAGAGAGCAGTTCACCCTTGCGACTAGGCGCACTCCGCCCACCCTGGAGGTGAGACAGGGAGAGGATGGCACGAAGAGGCACAGGCTACCACGGAAGGAAGACTTGCGTAGAGGTCCTCTGTAGAGAAGGGCAGCTGTTTGATGACTGGGGGTCGCAGGACAAGAGTTCCACAGAAAGTCCAGAACAGACCAAGGATCAAACACAGGATGCCAAAGGCAGATCCGGGTACAGGTCGAGGGTCAAGGACTGGAGACAAGAGGCTGGTCCGGGTCACAGGCAGGAGGTCAAGCACTGGAGACAGGAGACAGGTCCGAGTCACAGGCAGAGGGTCAAACACTGGAAACAAGGCAGAGTCCGTAGGCAAGCCAGAGGTATGTGCAGGAGAAGAGCAGAATGGTCAAGGTCAATCCGGGTCACAACAGGTAACCAGATGCAGGAAACAGGAAGCAGAACACAACAGGAAGCTGAAGACAAACCAGCAATTCCTCTGAGCACTAGCTCAGCTTTTATAGACAACCAGAAAGTCATGTGATGCGTGCACTAAGCAGCTGAGTGTTTCTCTGACAGCTTGTTTGCTGCCATCTAGTGTTCAATGTATAATATGTTTCCCTGACATCTATATTAAATGTTTTTGTTTTTTGTACTGTATTTGTATTATGAATGTTATTGTTTCCTTATAGATAACTGGTCATTGCCGCGAAAAATGTTGAGAATGGATACATTCTCTGTAATAGAACATGAGAATCCCCATGACTAAGCTCTAGGGACAGAGTGAAATGCGTTGGGGCGTGGCCTGGTGAGAGCCCAGACTGAGGTTGTCGCTCTCATACCACTATAGGACTATGTGCATCTGCGGCACTAGGGATCTTTCCTCTCTTCCCTCCAGTGACTACAGGAGCTTCACCCACACTACTTCCCATAGTGATCGAGCCTGAGCAGCACACTAAACAAACCATGAACCTACTCTTTTTATCGCTTTGTCAATATCCACCAATTTTAGAGAGAGCAATTTTAACGTGCCTCTGTGTGGGCACAGATTTTTTTGTATGTTTTAACTGAATTGTTGTAATAAATAATATTTTTATACAATATTGTTGTCGTTATTCATACAGTACCATAAAAGTCCATATAGCCTCCAAATTTGCTCTCTGTCTTTGTAATAATAGGGGGAATATTTTTCTAGAAACTGCTCCTTTTGTTTATTCATTCCTGGAAGCCTCCCAGGTGGTGAGAGGTCTATTATACAGCAGAGAGGATGCGGAGGAGAGGCAGAAGGAAGAAACAGGCACATATGGGGTATTGGCATTCTTTTCTCCTGGATCTATAGCACCAACCTGGCAGCAAGGATTTATGACTGTGATACCATTGCATCACTACGGCCCACTAGGATGAGCTGCAAGGATGTAACAAGGGTGGAACATTGGAGTTAGGGAAGGGGAGTCTGGTACAGGGAATTTTTGATTCAGGACCCTTGTTGCCAAGAAAATGCACACAGGCATCTACATGTCCACTAACCTCTTCTTAATACATAACCTTCCTTTTTTTAATAGATTGGAGAATAATAATTAGGACCAGTGGTGGCCCGTCCATTAGGTGCTATGCCCCCCACCCCCCCCCTAATCCATGCAGGGCACCGGACAGGTGGATTTCAATGTGTTTTTTTTTTCCTTTGAAGCACGTGATTAGAATCAGAGGCTCTAATTGGCTTAAAAAAAGACTGGGCTCTGCACCCCAAACCCACCCACTTGTGTGACATTAGTGAAATTAATATTCGCTAAGGTCTTCCTGCTTCTCCTCCCGGCCAACTAGGAAGCGGGTCCTGAGACCCGATCGGCCGGGAGTCTTAGGACTCCTGTGAAGCCAGGAAGACAAAAAACGGCTCCAGGAGCCCTACCCCGGATTCAGCAGTGCACCACCACCTCGTCATCCTCCCCGCACCTCTACTGCAGTTTAAAGCGGTTGTATACCCGCTATTTTTTTTTTTTTTTTTTTACACCTGTAAAGGAAAATGCATAATGAGCTTGTATGCACAGCATACAAGCTTATTATGAAATACTTACCTTAAAACGAGGCGCTGGGAACTTACCTGGTCCACGCCGAGGGAGATGTCATCTTGCCATCGGTGTGTCTTCCGGGTATCGTGGCTCCAGCGCTGTGAGTGGCTGGAGCCGCGATGTCTCACTCCCGCGCATGCGCGCGGGAGACTTCGTTCCGGCGAGGCTCGGCGCCTGCCGAGCCTTCAGCCTGAGAATCCCCTGTGCGCATGCACCGCTGCTGTCAGCGGCGCATTGCGAGGGGAATATCTCCTAAACCGTAAAGGTTTAGGAGATATTTCTTTTACCTACAGGTAAGCCTTAGTATAGGCTTACCTGTAGGTAAAAGTTTAAAAAATGACTTTACAACCGCTTTAAGGTACGGCCAAGGATCGTGCTGGGGGTGGCAATAGTGTGAGTTTGTGGGGGGGCGGCTATATTAGTGTGCGTGAGGGGGCCAGGTCTGTTTTGAAGCCGCCACTGATTAGGACCTCTGTTAAAGCGGAGTTCTGCCGAAATAAAAGAAAAACTAAAAGTCAGCAGCTACAAAAAGTGTAGCTGCTGACTTTTAATATTCAGAGACTCACCTGTCCCATGGTCCAGTGATGCGGGCGTACGCAGCCCCGCTTCTCTCCACGGCACCAGCATTCTTACTGTGCGCAAGCCATGCTGTGAATGGCCGGGAAATCTTCTGGGACCTGTGACATGTCCCAGAAGATTGCAGGGAGGGAGGGGGGAGAAGTGAACTTCCTTCCGGCGCCACGGAGCCCTGGAAGGTAGTTGAAGCTGGATGAGGGTATCCGCCCCCCCGCCCCCCCAAAAAAATTACATGCCAATCGTGGCATGTCAGGGGGTCACCATCACTTTAAGCGGAAGTCTCATTTTTGGGTGGAACTCCGCTTTAAATCAAGATTTTAAAGGTTGTATCTGTCATCTTAGTTGCTTCATTTACCTGGCCCTCTTCTCCCTTTGTCCCTCACAAATCACTTTGGGGTCAATTCACTAATGTTTATAGCATGCGATAACAGGGTCACATCACTCATTTGCATAAATTATTGCATGTAGTAAATAAAGTCCAATTCACAATAAAAATAACGATTATGTGGTATTTACCACAAAATAAAAAATGTGGCGGTAAAAATTGTCAAAAAAACATGCGGTAAGCTCCTTCAGTTCACAAGTGGAACAGAGAGTAAAAAAAACATGCAATATTTATTACCAGGGTTTTGCTGGCGATATCACATGCGGTATTTGTCAGAAACAGCGTGGGGATCTTCCCCAATAGTTGGTTACTAAGGAGCGGACCAAGAAGCTGGCTGCCGCATCCTTAACAACGAATGACTAATCATCAGACACTGAAAGCCCCCTTTAACAAGGGGGCCCCCAAATCCTGCCCCCCCATGAGAATGAGTATGGGGTACATAGTATCCCTACCCATTCACAGAAAAGGTGTAAAAGTTAATAGACAGTACAAAGTTTTTGCCAATTCCTTTATTAAAAAATAAAAAAACTGTCCCCCAAATTAGATCCATCGTCAATCACGCCGCCCGCCGCCACTGCAGGCTTGCGACCAATGCTCCCGCGGTCTGCCTGCTCTGCTGTTTGACAGTTCTTAAATAGGTAAGGGGCAGGGTCACCCGGCGATGTCACCTGGTGGCACCAGTGCCGGGACAAGGTCATCAAGCGCCCAGGGCAAAGATGCCAAACTGCGCCCCCCTTTCCGTTAGGGTCTGGGTGCCCCCCCCATCCCTGCAATAAACCATTGCTCCAGGGGCAGCCGCCCCTCCTGCCCACCCCTTGTCCTGGCCCTGGGTGGCACTGCCCCTTTGTGATGTCACCGACCCAGCATGCACTCGTCAGTGATGTCACAAGGGGGCTGTGCCACCAGGAATTGTCAAAAAACTTTTGTACTGTCTATTTACTTTCACACTTTCTTGGTGAATGGATAGGGGTACTATGCACCCCATACTCATTCACATGAGGGGGGCAGTATCTGGGGGCGATCTTGTTAAGGGGGGCTTCCAGATTCCAATAAGCCCCTTGCCCGCAGACCCCCACAACCACAGCCCAGGGTTGGAGGGTAGAGACCCTTGTCCTCATCAACATGATATGATCTGGTCTGGTATGGATTTTAAGGGGGACCCCACACCAAAATTTTGTAAAAAATGGGCCCCCCCCCCCAAAAAAAAAATCTATACCTGAAAACCTTATTTGAGCATGCAGCCCATCAGGTCAGGAAAGAAGGGGCGGGGCACGCCGTTTTTTTACAAAATTCTGGCGTGGGGTTTCCCTTAAAATACATACTAGACCCAAAGGGCCTGGTATGCTTTGGAGGAGGGAGCAGCCACCCAGACCTATAAGAACCACTTCAGAGTCTCCCTACAGGCTTTGTTGTTCCAAATATGACCTGGTGATATACACGTGGACTGTACAACAACTGAAGTGTAATTTTGGGTGTGCATTTGTCTTGTCCTATTTATAGCCGATCATCTTGGTTGTGTACAAGTTAATCCGCCCTTAGATTGGTTCCATAATTAGAAACCAGAAAAGAGCTGTCTAATTGTGCAGCTGTGATAGTCACGCATGTTGTGTGCAGAGCCATATAATGCATCAGACGAAGCACAATTCAAGTATTAAAGATTTCTTTTTGGAAATATTTTTGGGATATTTTAGATTAATTAGTGATCACCTTCATAATCAAAGTGAATATTTCAGTAAATTCATTATTCTGCATTTATACATTCCATCTCATATACACAAAAACAGATAATCTTTCAAAAATACTCCATCTTTTATCATTGAACCCTGGTTCACATTAATGCGATTTGGCATGCGATTTGACATGGCAAATCGCATGCCAAATCAGCGGCAATGGCACTGTCTGAATTGGTGCAACGCCAATTCCCAAAAGTATTTTCTGTACTACTTTTGGCGATTTTGGGGTGCGATTTCCTTTGACATCTGTGCAGAAACCCGCACAGATGTCTCTGAAATCGCCCCCCAAGTCGGGACTGACATGTGGGAATGAAAATACATGTTTTTTGTGTCGCAGTTTGGGCACTCAGGCTCAAAATGTTCACCATCACTGGCCTAGACCAAGTCTCTGGACTCGAGTTCACAGATGAAGCTTTAGCCCTGGTTCACAGTGACTGTGGGAATGAAATCGTGTGAGTCCAGCTGAGTCCATGGTGACCCTGGATAATGCCTGAACAAAGATAGCACCATCCTTAGGCCGGGTTTACACTTATGCGAATTGGATGCAGGTTTCACATCCAATTTGCTTGTCAGGAGATTGTGACCAGCTCTCTATGGAGCTGGTTCACACATCTCCGGAGCTAATTGCACAAAGGTCCTGTGCGTCTTCTGGTCTGTTTCAAGTCCAGATTGTTTGCCGCCCCCCCAACAAAAAATATACCATCAGCCGCCACTGGCATGTAGCTTTTTTAAGGGGCAACGCTCCACAATGCACAGTGGTTCATTTTTTTTCTAATTTGAGTTCCACTTTATGTTTTGAGTAGAGTACGGAAGGGTTAGCCCCTCTGTAGGGGTGCAATGGATCAAAAAACTCATGGTTCGGATCGTTCCTCCGATCAGAGTCACGGATCGGATCATTTTTCGGATCAGAAAAAAAAAGACAAGACAAAGTCCCCACTGTAATATCCACATCTCCCCCACTGTAATATCCACATCTCCCCCACTGTAATATCCACATCTCCCCCCCCACTGTAATATCCACATCTCCCCCACTGTAATATCCACGTCATCTCCCCACTGTAATATCCACATCTCCCCCCACTGTAATATCACATCTCCCCCCACTGTAAAATCCACATCTCCCCCACTATAATATCCACATCTCCCCCCACTATAATATCCACATCTCCCCCACTGTAATATCCACATCTCCCCCCACTGTAATATCACATCTCCCCCCACTGTAAAATCCACATCTCCCCCACTATAATATCCACATCTCCCCCCACTATAATATCCACATCTCCCCCACTGTAATATCCACATCTCTCCCACTGTAATATCCATATCTCCCCCACTGTAATATCCACATCTCCCCCGCTGTAATATCCATATCTCCCCCGCTGTAATTTCCACATCTCCCCCACTGTAATATCCATATCTCCCCTGCTGTAATTTCCACATCTCCCCCACTGTAATATCCATATCTCCCCTGCTGTAATATCCACATCTCCCCCCACTGTAATATCCACATCTCCCCCACTGTAATGTTCACAACTCCCCCCACTGTAATATCCACATCTCCCCCACTGTAATATCCATATCTCCCCCGCTGTAATTTCCACATCTCCCCCACTGTAATATCCATATCTCCCCCGCTGTAATATCCACATCTCCCCCCACTGTAATATCCACATCTCCCCCACTGTAATGTTCACAACTCCCCCCACTGTAATATCCACATCTCCCCTACTGTAATATCCACATCTCCCCCACTGTAATGTCCACATCCATCTCCCCCACTGTAATGTCTACATCTCCCCCACTGTAATATCCACATCTCCCCCACTGTAATTTCCACATCTCCCCCCACTGTAATATCCACATCTCCCCCACTGTAATATCCACATCTCCCCACTGTAATATCCACATCTCCCCCCACTGTAATATCCACATCTCCCCCCACTGTAATATCACATCTCCCCCACTGTAATATCCACATCTCCCCCACTATAATGTCCACATCTCCCCCACTGTAATATCCACATCTCCCCCACTGTAATATCCACATCTCCTCCCACTGTAATATCCACATCTCCTCCCACTGTAATGTCCACATCTCCCCCACTGTAATATCCACATCTCCCCCACTGTAATATCCATATCTCCCCCGCTGTAATTTCCACATCTCCCCCACTGTAATATCCATATCTCCCCCACTGTAATATCCACATCTCCCCCCACTGTAATATCCACATCTCCCCCACTGTAATGTTCACAACTCCCCCCACTGTAATATCCACATCTCCCCCACTGTAATGTCCACATCCATCTCCCCCACTGTAATGTCCACATCTCCCCCACTGTAATATCCACATCTCCCCCACTGTAATATCCACATCTCCCCCACTGTAATATCCACATCTCCTCCCACTGTAATGTCCACATCTCCCCCACTGTAATATCCACATCTCCCCCACTGTAATATCCATATCTCCCCCGCTGTAATTTCCACATCTCCCCCACTGTAATATCCACATCTCCCCCACTGTAATATCCACATCTCCCCCCACTGTAATATCCACATCTCCCCCACTGTAATGTTCACAACTCCCCCCACTGTAATATCCACATCTCCCCCACTGTAATATCCACATCTCCCCCACTGTAATATCCACATCTCCCCCCACTGTAATGTCCACATCTCCCCCACTGTAATATCCACATCTCCCCCGCTGTAATATCCATATCTCCCCCGCTGTAATTTCCACATCTCCCCCACTGTAATATCCACATCTCCCCCCACTGTAATATCACATCTCCCCCACTGTAATATCCATATCTCCCCCGCTGTAATATCCACATCTCCCCCCACTGTAATATCCACATCTCCCCCACTGTAATGTTCACAACTCCCCCCACTGTAATATCCACATCTCCCCCACTGTAATATCCATATCTCCCCCGCTGTAATTTCCACATCTCCCCCGCTGTAATATCCACATCTCCCCCCACTGTAATATCCACATCTCCCCCACTGTAATGTTCACAACTCCCCCCACTGTAATATCCACATCTCCCCTACTGTAATATCCACATCTCCCCCACTGTAATGTCCACATCCATCTCCCCCACTGTAATGTCCACATCTCCCCCACTGTAATATCCACATCTCCCCCACTGTAATTTCCACATCTCCCCCCACTGTAATATCCACATCTCCCCCACTGTAATATCCACATCTCCCCACTGTAATATCCACATCTCCCCCCACTGTAATATCACATCTCCCCCACTGTAATATCCACATCTCCCCCACTATAATATCCACATCTCCCCCCACTGTAATGTCCACATCTCCCCCCACTGTAATATCCACATTTCCCCCACTGTAATATCCACATCTCCCCCACTGTAATATCCACATATCCTCCCACTGTAATGTCCACATCTCCCCCACTGTAATATCCACATCTCCCCCACTGTAATATCCATATCTCCCCCGCTGTAATTTCCACATCTCCCCCACTGTAATATCCATATCTCCCCCACTGTAATATCCACATCTCCCCCCACTGTGATATCCACATCTCCCCCCACTGTAATATCACATCTCCCCCCACTGTAATATCCACATCTCCCCCACTATAATATCCACATCTCCCCCCACTGTAATGTCCACATCTCCCCCACTGTAATATCCACATCTCCCCCACTGTAATATCACATCTCCCCCCACTGTAATATCCACATCTCCCCCACTATAATATCCACATCTCCCCCCACTGTAATGTCCACATCTCCCCCACTGTAATATCCACATCTCCCCCACTGTAATATCCATATCTCCCCCGCTGTAATTTCCACATCTCCCCCACTGTAACATCCATATCTCCCCCACTGTAATATCCACATCTCCCCCCACTGTAATATCCACATCTCCCCCACTGTAATGTTCACAACTCCCCCCACTGTAATATCCACATCTCCCCCACTGTAATGTCCACATCCATCTCCCCCACTGTAATGTCCACATCTCCCCCACTGTAATATCCACATCTCCCCCACTGTAATATCCACATCTCCCCCACTGTAATATCCACATCTCCTCCCACTGTAATGTCCACATCTCCCCCACTGTAATATCCACATCTCCCCCACTGTAATATCCATATCTCCCCCGCTGTAATTTCCACATCTCCCCCACTGTAATATCCACATCTCCCCCACTGTAATATCCACATCTCCCCCCACTGTAATATCCACATCTCCCCCACTGTAATGTTCACAACTCCCCCCACTGTAATATCCACATCTCCCCCACTGTAATATCCACATCTCCCCCACTGTAATATCCACATCTCCCCCCACTGTAATGTCCACATCTCCCCCACTGTAATATCCACATCTCCCCCGCTGTAATATCCATATCTCCCCCGCTGTAATTTCCACATCTCCCCCACTGTAATATCCACATCTCCCCCCACTGTAATATCACATCTCCCCCACTGTAATATCCATATCTCCCCCGCTGTAATATCCACATCTCCCCCCACTGTAATATCCACATCTCCCCCACTGTAATGTTCACAACTCCCCCCACTGTAATATCCACATCTCCCCCACTGTAATATCCATATCTCCCCCGCTGTAATTTCCACATCTCCCCCGCTGTAATATCCACATCTCCCCCCACTGTAATATCCACATCTCCCCCACTGTAATGTTCACAACTCCCCCCACTGTAATATCCACATCTCCCCTACTGTAATATCCACATCTCCCCCACTGTAATGTCCACATCCATCTCCCCCACTGTAATGTCCACATCTCCCCCACTGTAATATCCACATCTCCCCCACTGTAATTTCCACATCTCCCCCCACTGTAATATCCACATCTCCCCCACTGTAATATCCACATCTCCCCACTGTAATATCCACATCTCCCCCCACTGTAATATCACATCTCCCCCCACTGTAATATCCACATCTCCCCCACTATAATATCCACATCTCCCCCCACTGTAATGTCCACATCTCCCCCCACTGTAATATCCACATTTCCCCCACTGTAATATCCACATCTCCCCCACTGTAATATCCACATATCCTCCCACTGTAATGTCCACATCTCCCCCACTGTAATATCCACATCTCCCCCACTGTAATATCCATATCTCCCCCGCTGTAATTTCCACATCTCCCCCACTGTAATATCCATATCTCCCCCACTGTAATATCCACATCTCCCCCCACTGTGATATCCACATCTCCCCCCACTGTAATATCACATCTCCCCCCACTGTAATATCCACATCTCCCCCACTATAATATCCACATCTCCCCCCACTGTAATGTCCACATCTCCCCCACTGTAATATCCACATCTCCCCCACTGTAATATCCACATCTCCCCCCACTGTAATGTCCACATCTCCCCCGCTGTAATATCAACATCTCCCCCGCTGTAATATCCACATCTCCCCCACTGTAATATCCACATCTCCCCCACTGTAATATCCACATCTCCCCCACTGTAATATCCACATCTCCCCCACTGTAATATCCACGTCATCTCCCCACTGTAATATCCACATCTCCCCCCACTGTAAATCTACATGTCCCCCCACTGTAATATCCACATCTCCCCCACTATAATATCCACATCTCCCCCACTGTAATATCCACATCTCCCCCACTGTAATATCCACATCTCCCCCACTGTAATATCCACATCTCCCCCCACTGTAATATCCACATCTCCCCCACTGTAATATCCACGTTATCTCCCCACTGTAATATCCACATCTCCCCCCACTGTAATATCCACATCTCCCCCACTGTAATATCCACATCTCCCCCACTGTAATATCCACATCTCCCCCCACTGTAATGTCCACATCTCCCCCACTGTAATATGCACATCTCCCCCACTGTAATATGCACATCTCCCCACTGTAATATCCACATCTCCCCCACTGTAATATCCACATCTCCCCACTGTAATATCCACATCCCCCCTACTGCAATATCCACATCTCCCCCACTGTAATATCCACATCTCCCCCACTGTAATATCCACATCTCCCCACTGTAATATCCACATCTCCCCCACTGTAATATCCACATCTCCCCACTGTAATATCCACATCCCCCCTACTGCAATATCCACATCTCCCCACTGTAATATCCACATCTCCCCCACTGTAATATCCACATCTCCCCCACTGTAATATCCACATCTCCCCACTGTAATATCCACATCTCCCCCCTGTAATATCCATATCTCCCCATTGTAATATGATATTACAGTGGGAAGATGTGGATATCACAGTGGGGAGATGTGGAGCTCACCTAGGCCGCCGCCGGGGGTACCAAGATGGCCTCCGCTCCAGAGCTAGGCCGAAGCCGCGGCCTTTCCTATGGCTGAAGCCGCGGAGCTCAATCCGCGGATCGCGTGGTGTGCTGATCCGAACATGGTGACCCGTTCGGATCACGGATCAATGATGATCCATTGCACCACTACCCCTCTGCCAAGTTTTTATTGCTGTATGTGCCCCCACTGGAGAGATTCACTTCTCTATTTGTATGACTTTTGTCACCAAGGAAGAAAATAGGGGAATTCCAAAACATTAGACGTGTCACTGGAACAGGAGGAGAGGGAGAAATCTTTAGGTGAGGACACCTGTTCCTGAGACAACCATGAGAGGATTTCCCCTCACTTTGGAAGGTATTTTGTGACTTCCTGTTGTGTCCCTGGGACAGGAAGCGAAGGGAAATGTCCCTAATAGCACACAGATAGCAAAAATAAAGAAATACATAATTCAGCAGAGGTTTAAACATTGCTTATTCTATTCAAAACTACCAAAAGAAAGTTTTGGCTTTAGATACACTTTGAGATGCTTTTTGTAGTCCATTAAAATTAAAGTGACAAGACATCAGTTGATCATGGTCCTCTGAGGGCTCATTAGCTTGCAGCAAATTACCCCTGGAACCTCTAGCTACAATATGTCTGCAGTTCCAGCAGTACTGAAGCAGCCATTGACCTCCATGAATGTCAGAAGCCCCCCATTCTATAGACATGATGTGTGCTGGCTGTCAGGATTGTACGGTGTTTACAGCATGCTCTTATCTCCCAATGTCACTGTCAGGGACCTTTGAAACAGACACTTCCTGGTTTTAATTTGTGACAAGTCGCATTTCCGGTCTCTCAGCTGTCACTCTAACGCGGCCATATTTTTTGTGGGCAAAAAACTTCAACTAGCGCATTTCCTGCTGTACGGACATAACTCAAGTCCGTAGACAGGAGAAAAACTAGAATCGTTGTCTTCCTCCAGTAGCGACACCATAGATTATGTTTTCTTTCACCTTTTACCACCAACAATAGATTGAAAATAAAATATTATTGGCAAAACTTAAATTAAGTCAGGAAACTATAAAACGATATAAAAGGGAATATTCCCCCCGAGAATAGTTTGCCCAAATCAAAGATGGTTGCCCGCCAGCTCCTCCTCACCCGCTGAGACTACGTATCCCAGTAGGCTCCTCTCCCCGCGCCTGCGCGTTTTTTTTTTTCGTGCCCGCGCCTCTCTTCCCTGCCGCAGAGGCCTGTGGGTCGTGTGAATGGTTTTCTGAGCGGAGAAGCCGGTGGCTGTGAGTGGTGGCCGCCCCTCCGTGTCCCTCCATTCGTCCCCCACACTCGGGCCGCAGAAATGGAGGCGCTCATCCCCGTCATCAACAAGCTGCAGGATGTCTTTAACACGGTGGGGTCAGATGTCATCCAATTACCACAGATCGTAGTGGTGGGGACACAGGTGAGCGGGGTCACTGGGGGGTGTCACACTGTCCCCTCCTATTACACCCCTACACTATAATATATGTATCACCCATCATTCACACACCATAATGTACACCACCCATCATTCACACACTATGTATCGCCCATCATTCACACACTATAATATACACCACCCATCATTCACACACTATATACTATGTATCGCCCATCATTCACAAACTATAATGTACACCACCCATCATTCACACACTATGTATCGCCCATCATTCACACACTATATACTATGTATCGCCCATCATTCACACACCATAATGTACACCACCCATCATTCACACACCATAATGTACACCACCCATCATTCACACACTATGTATCGCCCATCATTCACACACCATAATGTACACCACCCATCATTCACACACTATGTATCGCCCATCATTCACACACTATAATATACACCACCCATCATTCACACACTATATACTATGTATCGCCCATCATTCACACACTATAATGTACACCACCCATCATTCACACACTATATTCTGCCCATCATTCACACACCATAATGTACACCGCCCATCATTCACACACCATAATGTACACCGCCCATCATTCACACACCATAATGTACACCGCCCATCATTCACACACCATAATGTACACCGCCCATCATTCACACACCATAATGTACACCGCCCATCATTCACACACCATAATGTACACCGCCCATCATTCACACACTATATACGATGTATCGCCCATCATTCACACACTATATACGATGTATCGCCCATCATTCACACACTATATACGATGTATCGCCCATCATTCACACACTATATACGATGTATCGCCCATCATTCACACACTATATACGATGTATCGCCCATCATTCACACACTATATACGATGTATCGCCCATCATTCACACACTATATACGATGTATCGCCCATCATTCACACACTATATAATGTCATTCATCATACACACTACAATGTCTCTTTTCCAATGACATCCTTTGGATTGTAACCTCCATGAGCAGGGCCCTCCTATTCCTTCTGTATTGTAATTTTACTGTCCCCTTTATATTGTAAAGCGTTGGGCAAACTGTTGACGCTAAATAAATTCTGTATAATAATAATAATCGTACCCATATGTATTTGCCATACACACTATAATGTCGTTCGTCATATACACTACCGTATACACTCACCTGTCACTTTATTAGATACTTGTTAAATTACTTGGTAACACAAATTGCTAATCAGCCAATCACATGGCAAGCAACTCAATGTATTTGGGCATCTAGATGTGGTGAAGACAACTTGCTGAAGTTTAAACTGAGCATCAGAATGAGGAAGAAAGGAGATTTAAGTGTCTTTGAACGTGGCATGGTTGTTGGTGTCAGATGTGAGTATGTCAAAAACTGCTGATCTCCTGGGATTTTCACACACAAACATCTCTAGGGTTTACAGAGAATGGTCAGAAAAAGAGAAAATATCCAGTAAGCGGAGGTTGTGGACGAAAATGCCTTGTTGAGGTCCGAGCAGATTGGGCAGACTGGTTTGAGATGATAGAAAGGAAACAGTAACTCAACTACTCGTTGCAACCAAGGTATGCAGAATACCATCTCTGAATGCACACAACACATTGAACTTTGAAGCAGATAGGCTACAGCAGCAGAAGACCACACCGGGTGCCACTCCTGTCGGCTAAGAACAGGAAAGTGAGGCCACAATTCACACAGGCTCACCAAAGTTGGACAATAGAAGATTGGAAAAAACATTGCCTGGTCTGAGTCTTGATTTCAGCTGCGACATACAGATGGTAGGGCCAGAATTTGGCATAAACAACATGAAAGCATGGATCCATCCTGCCTTGTATCAATGGATCAGGCTGGGGGTGGTGGTGAAATGATGTGGGGGATATTTTCTTGGCACACTTTGGGCCCCTTGGTACCAATTGAGCATCGTTTAAACTCCACGTCCTACCTGAGTATTGTAAAGGAAAGAGAGAAGGCGCCTCCAGGTTACAAACAATGACATTTTTAATTAAACTGGTGCATTTATCCACTTACACCTGAAATAAAGTAAATCCGGCACGTGTCCTTAGTCTGGCCCATTTAGTGACGTCCGTCCGTGGCTTTGAGGCTTTTTCTGTTCTCCTGCAGCTGTCTGTTTCAGTGGGAATGATCCTCTCTTCTGACAGGAAATCCGGATGGCTGGGGTATTGGAACCGAGGCTTGATCCAGGTTAGCAGGCTGGTGTTGGAGCGCAGCGTCGGGCGTAATGACGTCATGGGCAGTTGCGACGACGTTTCGGAGCATGCGCTCTGCGTAGCATTTCAAGGCTAAGGACATGCGCCGGATTTACTTTATTT
The DNA here is from genome assembly GCA_029206835.1 of Rana muscosa. Classification (NCBI taxonomy): domain Eukaryota; kingdom Metazoa; phylum Chordata; class Amphibia; order Anura; family Ranidae; genus Rana; species Rana muscosa. The sequence goes on from CM055118.1 coordinate 194,224,742, forward strand.
CAGATGTAAGTGGATAAATGCACCTGTTTAATTAAAAATGTCCTTGTGCCTAACCTGGAGGCGCCTTCCCCCTTTCTTTACATAGTCTGCTCTCAACTTCCCCCTGAAGGCTTGCCCTGGATTATGGACTAAAGCTATTTTTGTGTACAGGTCTTTCTCCCATTCTCTCCCCACCCTCAGCCCTAGCTACCGTGTCCCATATTTATTCGGGAATATCATAATAAGGACGGTAACAATTGACTAAATATCCTATTTTACTGGTTACAGCGCCACTATCCTCTGTTTACCTGAGTATTGTTGCTGCCCATGTCCATCCCTTTATGACTACAGTGTACCAATCTTCTGATGGCTCCTTCCATCAGGATAAGGCACCATGTCACAAAGCTCAAATCATCTCACCACTGGTTTCTTGAACATGACGATGAGGTCACTACTCCAATGGCTTCCACAGTCACCAGATCTCAATCCAATAGAGAACCTTTGGGATGTGGTGAAACAGGAGATTCGCATCGTGAAGGTGCAGCTGACAAATCTGCATGATGCTATCATGTCAATATGAACAACAATCTGAATCTATGCCACAAAGAATTAAGGAAGTTTTGAAGGCAAAAGGGGGTCCAACCTGGTACTAGCAAGGTGTACCTAATAATAAAGTGGCCGTTAAGTGTATATCATACATGCTACAATTTTTATCACTAAATAGATATATATACATACACAGTTGTGCTCATTAGTTTACATACCCTGCCAGAATTTATGATTTCTTGGCCATTATTCAGAGAATATAAATAACACAAACACTTTTCTTTCACTCATGGTTAGTGTTTGGCTGAAGCCATTTGTTATCAATCAACTGTGTTTACACTTTTTTTTTTTTTTTTTTTTAAATCCTAATGACAACAAACTAGCCAAATGACCCTGCTCAAAAGTTTACATACCCTGGCGATTTTGGCCTGATAACATGCACACAAGTTGACACAAAGGGGTTTGAATGGCTATTAAAGGTAACCATCCTCACCTGTGATCTGTTTACTTGTAATTAGTGTATCAGGCCGGGTTCACACTGGGGCGACAAACGCTCCGACATTGGGAGCTCATGTCGCATGACGTGTGAAAATCAATGTTTCCCTATGGGAGCCGTCTTAACTGGTCCGACACAAGTCGGTCTGACTTTGAAAATGCTCCCTGTACTACTTTGGTCTGACTTTGATCCTACTTCAGCCCATTGACTATCATTGAAGTCGGATCAAAGTCGGACCGCAGTCTTGCATGATCCGACTTTGGCATGCAAATTTTAAATAGAAAACCGGAATAGGTTCCCCCTCCAAGAGCATACCAGGCCCTTGGGTCTGGTATGGATTTTAAGGGGAACCCCCTAAGCCGAAAAAACAGCGTGGGGGTCCCCCCAAAATCCAAACCAGACCCTTATCTGAGCACGCAACCTGGCAGGCCGCAGGGGAAGAGGGGGGGCCGAGAGAGCGGCCCCCCTCCCTCCTGAACCGTACCAGTCCGCATGCCCTCAACATGGGGGGTTTGGTGCTTTGGGGCAGGGAGGAGACCTGCGGCCCCCCCACCCCAAAGCACTCTGCCCCCATGTTGATGAGGACAGGGCCTCTTCCCGACAACCCTGGCCGTTAGTTGTCGGGGTCTGTGGGCGGGGGCTTATCGGAATCCGAGAGGCCCCTTTAATAAGTGGGCCCCCAGATCCTGGCCCCCCACCCTATGTGAATGAATATGGGGTACATCGTACCCCTACCCATTCACCTGGTGGAAAAAAATGTCAATAAAAAAACGCACACAGGTTTTTAAAGTAATTTTATTGCACAGCTTCGGGGGTCTTCTTCCGATTCCGGGGGTCTCCGGCGTCTCCGCGCTCTCCTCCGGTTCTTCTCTCGCTCTCCGGTTCTTTCTTCCTTCTGCCGGGCCTCCGCTATCTTCTTCCAGCTCTTTTGCTAAAGGAGGCCCGGTCTTCTCCGTCGCCTTTTTCCCTCTTCTCCTCTCCGGTTCTTTCTTCCTTCTGCCGGGCCTCCGCTATCTTTTTCCAGCTCTTTTGCTAGCGGGGCCCGGTCTTCTCCGACGCCTTCTTCCCTCTTCTCCTCTTCGATGTTGACACGTCGCTTCCTCCCGCTGTAATGCTGGGTGGGCGGTGCGCTCCGATTTTATATAGGCCTCTCATGACGTCACAGTCACATGCTCTGGGTGGCCACATGCTCCCATGACGTCACAGTCACATGCTCCGGGGCCACCCGGAGCTTGTGACTGTGACGTCATGAGAGACCTATATAAATCGGAGCGCACCGCACACCCAGCATTACAGCGGGAGGAAGCGACGTGTCAACATCGAAGAGGGAAGAAGGCGATGGAGAAGACCGGGCCCCACTAGCAAAAGAGCTGGAAGAAGATAGCAGAAGGAAGAAAGAACCAGAGACCCCCGGAGTCGGAAGAAGACCCCCGGAGCTGTGTAATAAATTACTTTAAATACCTGTGTTGTGTTTTTTTTTTTTTTGACATTTTTTCCACCGGGTGAATGGGTAGGGGTACGATGTACCCCATACTCATTCACATAGGGTGGGGGGCCGGGATCTGGGGGCCCCCTTATTAAAGGGGGCTCCCGGATTCCGATAAGCCGCCCGCAGACCCGACAACCAACGGCCAGGGTTGTCGGGAAGAGGCCCTGTCCTCATCAACATGGGGGCAGGGTGCTTTGGGGTGGGGGGGCCGCAGGTCGCCCCCCTGCCCCAAAGCACCAAACCCCCCCATGTTGAGGGCATGCGGCCTGGTACGGTTCAGGAGGGAGGGGGGGCCACTCTCGTCCCCCCCTCTTTTCCTGTGGCCTGCCAGGTTGCATGCTCGGATAAGGGTCTGGTTTGGATTTTGGGGGGACCCCCACGCCGGTTTTTTCGGCTTAGGGGGTTCCCCTTAAAATCCATACCAGACCGAAGGGCCTGGTATGCTCCTGGAGGGGAACCCATGCCGGTTTTTTTATTTAAAATTTGGTGTGGAGTTCCCCCTCAAGATCAGCAGAGCACAAGTCGCATGCCAAAGTCGGATCATGCAAGACTGCGGTCCGACTTTGATCCGACTTCAATGATAGTCAATTGGCTGAAGTCGGATCAAAGTCAGACCAAAGTAGTACAGGGAGCATTTTCAAAGTCGGACCGACTTGTGTCGGACCAGTTAAGACGGCTCTCATAGGGAAACATTGATTTTCACACGTCATGCGACATGAGCTCCCAATGTCGGAGCGTTTGTCGGACAAGTGTGAACCTGGCCTTGGGCACATATTTAACTCCTTGATCATCTGATATGTTAACCCCTTTCCAGCCAGTGTCCAGTACAGTGTCTGTATAGTATTGTCACTGTATTGGTGTCATTGGTGATGTCAGTGTCAGATTGCCTGCGGCACAATCAGTCCCACTATAAGTCGCTGATTGCTCCCATTACTGGTATAAAAAATAAAAATTCAAGTATGTATACCATTGTTTGTAGATGCTGTAACTTTCACACAAACCAAATATACAATTATTCTGATTTCTTTTTTTTACTAAAGACATGTAGCAGGATATATTTTGGCCTAAATTGTATGAAGAAATTTGTGTTTTAATTATCTGGTATGTTTTTATAATAGAAAATATTGGTGTTTTTTGTTTTAATTTATTTCATGCCATTTCTGTAATAAAAAAATTAACCCGGTGGTCAAATATCACCAAAAGAAAGCTCTATTTGTGTGGGGAAAAACATGAAATGTCATTTGAGTACAGAGTTGCATGACTGCGCATTTGCCAGTTCAAGTAGCGCAGTGCTGAATAGCAAAAAATGCTCCGGTCATGAAGTGGGTAAAATCTTCTGGAGCTGAAGTAGATAGTCAGTCAGACAGACATGGGGTCTAGAACAAGGGCTGCAGGTCATTTGTAACCGTTTACATGGTGCAATCATTTCTCTTCATTGGAGTGAGACTCTCTGACTAGCTTGTCAGTGTAAGTTAGGATTTTCCTATAAAAAGGTTGATTTGTGGTTGTTGGCGGTCATGTGGAAGATTTGTTAATGTGCTTTTGCTTAATGGTAGATGCGATAAATGTCTTGTGTTGATCAGTGCTGCAGAAAGAACGATTCCTTGTTGGATATTGAGCTTGTGACCCTTATAAGGTTTTTGGATGTATTTCACTGTGACTTGAAATAGAGCAAAGATAGATTTATGGGAATTTGTAAAAACTAGAGCAGAACTGTACGTGGCAACCAATCAGCTTCTAGCTTTCCTTGTTAAAGCTGAATTAAACTCACCAGTTTAACTGTTTTCCAAAACTGTTACATTCAAGGCATGCTGTGAATAACTGTCACATTTGCCTGGATTCTCAATGAACTGTCAAGCCATCAAATGGCTGGTGTCATAACTGATCACATGTGCAGCACCATGGCAACTGCCGATCAAACAGAGGAAAAGATGGCAGCTTCCTTTGCTGTGAAGGAGAGAAGGGTTAAAGCGGATTTCCGCCTAAAAAAAAAATATTAAAAGCGCTGACTTTTAATAAATGGACACTTACCTATCCCCTCCTCCTCCCCCCCCCCCCCCTCCGGTGTCACATTTGGCCAAAAAGTGGAAGTTCACTTTAAGTTCTGCTTTTAACTGAACAAGCTGAAGATGGAAGCTGATTGGTCGCCTCTCTCTCTCTCTCTCTCTCTCTCTCTCTCTCTCTCTCTCTCTCTCCTCTCCCCCCCCCCTGTGCTATTGTATTCTGGGTAGATTTATTGATGGTGACATAAGTGACCCCCATGCCTGTGCAATAAGAATTGTCATGGCTGCTTGTGGTCTCTGTTGGTAGATGGAATGACAAAGGAGAACAATTCAGGGACAGTGTGTTGTCACCCTACAACAGGAAGTGCCTGAACAAAATGGCTGTTTGATGCACAGTTTTTTAGCAAACGAAAAACCATTCAGGTAGGGTTTTCATTAGAGCTACGCAATTAATCGTTATAAGATCTCGATTCACCCCCCCGCGCGCGATCAGGCTGGATTGGCGCGATTTTCTGATCTCCCCGCCGGATACATGGAACCAGCGTGGAACGCAAATGGCAGATATCGGAACTGACGGCAGTAACCGGAACTGACATCAGTCATTAGAGCGTGATGCGGGGCAGCGCCGCTGGATGTCGATGATGCGTGGGCGGTACCACTACGTTTCTCGGCCGGGAAACGAAACACGCACAGCAGTGAGTGCGCACTGTGTGAGTGTGCACACCAGCGGCATGATCTGATGATTACAAAACACAGTGAGTGAGCTTACTACTAAGTACGTATATTATGAACACCACAGTGAGTCAGCTACCCCAGGCCCAGACCTTGGCTTGCAGATGACAGGCTATTAAAGGGGGGCATGTGAGCCTGTGAGCCGAGGAGTGGACTTAAAATACCGGCAACCACTGTCCCTTTATTATGAATTTGCCCACAGTCAGCTACCCGGAGTCTGGGGTAGCTGACTGTGGTAATCATAATAAGGGACAGTGGTTGCCGGTATTTTAAGTCCACTCCTCACATGCCCCCCTTTCATAACCTAATGTTCAGAGGTTGTACATTTTTAAAAGTTTTTGAGAATCGTGATCTTTATTCTAAGCAAAAGAATCGTGATTCTCATTTTTCTCAGAATCGTGCAGCTCTAGTTTTCATCTACTTTAAAAGTACACCTGTGGTGCAATGCCAGGCTCCTGCAGACACTCATTACAGCTGGAGGTACAGGCAGACCTTTACTGAAGAGCAATGAACTATGATGGCACTCACCCTTGCAGTACATTGAGAATTACTAGCCATCTGCTGTTGTGGCAGATGGTACTTGTAGTACATTTATGTGCAGATCTGTGTGAATGAATGCTTTGTGGGCGGTGCTGTGCTATTCTTAAATTGTGACAGCAGATGTGGGGAGATGATCCCCTGCCCACTGTCACATTGTGGGATCATGGGGGAGAGGGGTTGGCTGGGGAGTGCAGGGCTGCTGCTTTAGTAAGTACAACCTGCTGTCACTAAAGGTGAACTTCTCCTTTTTAGTTCTATGATTGTTGTGGATGCTTGTTGCCAAAGCATTAATTGCAGTTGTACACTGTGGAGGGTGTTCTATGTCTGTGTCACATTTGTTCTTGTTTTCTGAGGTCCGTGTCAGTTCACTATAAATAATATGGCATTGTGCAGAACAGGAATTTTATGGGGATGATCACCTGCCTTGCATTGTGCGGCTTCTCCTGGCTTTTTAAATAGGTCAGAGTTCAGACAGCAGAAGCATTGTCTGCACCACTCCCCATTCATGCTTTGATGTATATAGTTATACTTTGTACTGGTCAATACAGACGAACGCCTCGTGTGCTGGGGCACCAGGCTGCTTGTGTTTATCTCATTTATACTGAACTGACACTTCTGAAGTAAGTTAGCAGAGATTGTCACCATCCACGTCAGTCTATGCCACAGAAGAAGCTTACAGTCTCAATGCTAGTAATTCAAGTTTCCAATCACTAAAATGTCATTTTTATCTTTTGAATTTTTAAATCTGCAATTTTTTTTTAAATTAGTATCTTGTAATATTTTCATTGCAGGATCTTCCTTTTTTTTTTATTGGGTGACAACTGTATACTAGTTTGTGCTCCTATCACATGGAGACTATAAGCAGCTCTGCTGACACTAGGGCTGCAACTAACGATTATTTTCATAATCGATTAGTTGGCCAATTATTGTTTCGATTAGTCGATTAATCGGTTAATAACCTTAAAAAAAAAAAAAAAAAGGTAATTTTGCTGCATTTTTAACATTTTTTTGCGCCAATTTGTTGTTGGGCAGATTACAAAACACAAATTTCTGCAAAAACACATTACATGCTTTTCTGCAGCTTCTCCATTGAAGTATATTAAACCAAAATAGCACCGTTTTGCGTTTAAAAAAAAAAAAGTCCTTGCCCTTTCCAAATAACGCAGCAGCTGAAAAAATCATGGATGTTAACGTGTCCCATAGGAAACCATGCAAAGGAACTGTAGTGCGTTTCTGCAAAAAGCACCAAAAAACAGAGGCGTGACCCAGGCCTGAGATGTTTAGCAACATAATTGGGTTAATTAAACTAAAATTAGTACAAAAAGAGCAAATCACTACTGTAAGGGGTTCATTTTTTACTTTGGGACAGTGAAAGTAATATTTACAGTAGTGATTTGCTCTTTTTGTACTATAAAGGACAAATTTATTTTTTTAAACCCCATTGTTACTGGCCGATCGAGTATGAAAATTGTAATCGATTATGAAATTAATCGATTAGTTGTTTCGGCTCTAGCTGACACGCATTGGGCAAAGATGGAGCATTATTGTCACTCTCAGGATGCCGGTCCTGAGCAGTACCCGATGCTGGAGTTAGTGCATGTGGGCAGAAAGGGGTTGTAATCAATAAACAGCAGTGAGTTGGGAAAGAAAAGAATGAAAGCGATATGAATCGCTCTGTCCTATTTTCAGGTGTGCACTCCGTTACAATTGCTTTCCATGAAGACTACATGATTAAACACACATTCAGTAGGTATGGTCCTCTGTTGTCACCATCAGGAAACCCTTCATAAGAAATGCCATGCAGCCATTTGTGGGATGTGTGTAGACCGGAAACATACAACAATGGATGTAAAAAGGTGAAAATGGTATCGGGCCCCATTCATACAAGCGTACCAATCTATACACCCATATGAAAGGGCTGTCTTCACCCGGGTGGAAAGCATCAGTGTTCTGTGCAGGCAGCCTGTTCAGTGACAGACGGCCAGCTGCTCAGATCTCAGTGGGCATCCTGGAGTGTACATCTGTGTGGGTCTGAAGCGTGGATCCGGATGGATACCGCCTACGGAATAAAACTAGATATTAGGAAAAAAGTGCTTTGGTAAATGGTATGTCTTTCGTGTAGGGTTTTTATCAGGGATGAACAAATTAATAGAATTCAAGAGCCAGTCTGTTCAATCCAGGAGCCTGCAGGATTTTCAAAGTGGCAGCTCAATTGACAATAACTAGAGAGAAAATAATAAGTTACGCCGGGCATAGATGGCATGATTTTCTTTCCTGCAACCATGAATTGCAGGAAAGAAAATTGCTCGATTTCCCCATCAACACTCCCGTGGAGCTATTGTGTTTTCCTGACGAGGGGGTGGGGGGAGCAGTCCTGGCCAGGAGAACACACAGTGAGCATCCTAAAAATCGGATATGCTTGTTGTGCCAAGGGATTTGAACCATCTATGACCAGCTTTAGTTGCCTCCTGTAATTTTAAGAGCATTGACTACCTAGACCTGGCTCTGGGGGTTTGTCCATAATTGGTGTACATTAAGCATGTAAATAATAAGGTGATGGCACACCAAAAATGATAGAACATTGTTTCCTATTTACAATATTCTAAATTGCTGTCTGTGAAAGACCAAGGTCAGAATCTCTGTGCTGAATGCAGTAATCCATATATAGCAGCAGCTTCTGTGACATCAACCAGCTTTATTGTTACCATAAGTTGAAGGGATAGTTTATTAGTAAAGGAGAAAGTCTCGGTCATTTCTACTTCGCTGCTATTTTTGTTTGTAAAACGAATGGATGCCATTTCATTAGCTGTATCCATTCTATAAAACAACAAAGGAAACAATTTTCCGACTTTCCTACCCATCCACACTGGACCCCATCTGCTCAGTGTGCGGTTTTTATGGCTTGCTGTTATCAGTGGTTCAGAACACAGTCCTTATTTATCACTTTGGGGAACATTTGGCTCTGAAGATTGCATTGATCTGTTAAACATGGCTTATCACAGTTCTGATGAAGAGCCAATGATGCAGTTGTATGTCATTAGGAAAGGCCACAGTTGCAATAAAAGCTATATGAACCATCATAGAAGTCTGCAGAATGCATTATACACTATGGCTATTTAGGAGCCGCATTTGAAACCCTAAAAGAGGACCCTTGCATTTTGAAGGCAGGATGAAGCACTAGGGATACACGCTACCAGATAAGCAAAAATAAGTGCCTGCATTTATGTGTTGGCTTACTGTAAGCTCCTTTGCCAGTTGGGCTCCACTGCTTTGCACAGTGCTATCGGTATAACACTGAAAAGTCACAGGAAAGAGCAGAGTGATCAGAATCCTTCAGTATCCAATCGGCGAGGTGGGGGGGTTTGGGGTGGAGTGGGATGTGTCAAAGTTGTATTACCTGCAGCCGATAAAAGATTGGAGCTTTTTAGGATGTGCTACAGTTAATGACCTATACTATTGTGTTCTCATGTAAAATACACACTGGATTGTGGGCGGAGCTCTGAAGATGGCTGCTTGAGCCAGTAGCTCCTCACCACCCCAGCACAGCGGCGCCCATAACTCCGGTTCTACTGAACGAAATTTGGAACCACTGGTATCCACAGAACCCCCAGACTCCCGGGCACCCCCCCCCCCCATCTATAAAAAATAATTTTTACGGCTCAATGGAAGCCGCAACAGGCCGATCGAAATTCCGCCCGAAAATCCAAGATGGGCGCCGAGTCACAGATTGTTTGTGACAGTGCTGAGGTAAATTCAAAGGGAATTAATATGGCAGATCTGATAGCCCAACATGTTCCTCACACACATCTGGCTTTATTATACAGACTATCTCTCCATCTCATCCCCCTCATGAATCCCTGAGGGAACATTTTCAGGAGAACTCAGCATTAACCCCTTTGGCTAATCCTATTATGGATCAGGACAGCTCTTGTCCTGTCAGCTCTCTGGCCAATACATCTACATTTTCTATGGCCAACTTGTACCAGACCCTGGCTGAATTACTTGATAGGGGCCTCTCTCAAACTGCGGCTAAAATCACGGGAGAATTAAAGGCTGATTTTCAGAATTTAGGAGCCAGAATTGAGAACATAGAGTGTAAATTGGATCAAACAGTGTCCGCCACAAATCAAAATGCAGAACAAGTCCATTTTATTCAAGAACAATTAGATACAGCTTTGTCTAGGATCGACGATTTGGAAAATAGGTCCAGGAGATATAATATCCGTATTAGAGGACTTCCAGAAACCATAACTGACATCCTGGCAGCGATTCAAAATATGATTCAATCCCTAATCCCAGAAATTCCACAAGACCGCCTGGAGCTAGATAGAGCACATAGGGCCTTAGGTCCTCTAAGGAAAGATGGTCTACCGAGAGACATAATTAAACCCCATTTCTATGCGATAAAGGAGGAAATTATGAGCAAGGCGCGAAATATGTCTACGATTCTATGCCTGGGTCATAAAATCCAATTATATGCAGACCTCTCTCCCTCTACAATGCAACACAGACATGCAATGAAGCCTCTACTTCTAGCCCTCATACAAAAAGACATTAAATACAAGTGGGCATTCCCATTTGCAGTAAAATTCTCTTACAAAGGGAAGAATCATTCCTTTTCTACTTTTCCTGACGGCGAAAAACTGTTGTTGAATCTCAAGATCATCACTCAAGAAAATGACATGGACACTTTTCGAAGTGGCCCACAATCTTCAAAGAGACCGAACCCTACCAGCCCTCAATCTCCCTTGTGGACCAGGGCAAGAACCAAGAAAGCCAAAGACAATGGTCCCGCTTGAAGAGACCCAAGCTCACAATTTATACTTTGTACTCCTCGATTCCCATGAGTTCCAGGGAAGATTTATTCTAAGAGTCTGGAACGAATGTTGTGTTTTTTTTTTTTTTTTTTTGTTCTGATTGTTTAAATTTTTCCAAAATGTTTTGCAAGGGGTTTTTATCCCCCTCTCAATTTTTCTGAGTTCGATCTACTACTTGTAGAGTTCTTTGTCCAATTTGGGGGGGTGAGACTCTTGCTCCTCTATCCACTTCAGGGGGGAGAAGTGGGGGTCCCTCCAGACAGACCTGAATATGGTAGATCTAGTAAGTCTTTAGTTTTTTTTTAAGGGGCGCCCTGGCTGGGGTGGGTCCCATGTGCTTCCACCTTTCCCCTGAGTCTCCTAGAGACTTTGTGGAAGGAATAGCCTTTTCCTTAGGGAACGGGCTTTTCATTTTCTACCTTGGTAGAAGTTTTGGGGAGGAATTTATCCTCCTCGATCGTTTTCCTCCTTTCCTATCTCTAATCCTATTATCACATGCCTGGCAGTTCTGGTTCTTGCAGATTCAATTGAAGGTACCCGCAACATGATCCTTTGGCTTTTGATTACCCGTCTAGAACACTTACAGATCCTGAGGATGGTGTATTGCGGTAAGGTAGATATAGTAGATGACGATGGCAGCTCCCTCCCTGAGTCCCATGGCTGATTCCGTACTAGGTTCACTCAAAATGGCTACACATAATGTTCAAGGCATGAATTCCCCTGTTAAGAGACGCAAACTCTTTGACTCTTATAAATCCCTGGGTATTGACATACTCATGATTCAGGAAACCCATTTTCCTAGGCAATTCAATCCCAGCTTTATACACTCCCGATTCCCACAATTTTTTTTTTTTTTAGCTAATGCCGAAAAGAAAACTAAGTGTGTGGCTATTTGTATTTCAAAATCATGCCAGTTTAGTTTCATATCTGATTTCAAAGATCCTGAGGGCAGGTTTATACTGGTTAAGGGCACAATAGAGGGACGAATATATTCTCTGATTTCATATTATTCCCCCAATTCAGGGCAAGATACATTTTTTCGATTCATCCTGGACACCCTATCTCCTCAATTAGAGGGCACAATCATTTGGGGGGGGGGAGATTCCAATGCAGCATTTGATCAGGGGTTGGACAAATCAAAACCCCCCTCGACCCAATTAACCAGACCCACTAAGATAAGCCTGAAAATGGCTAGACTTTTGCATGATAAAGGCCTAGCTGATGTATGGCGAGAATCTAATCCTTCTATAAGAGATTATACTCATTACTCTCACCCACACAACACCTACTCTAGGATTGACCATATCCTGGTTCCTTCCTATATTCTCCCGGATGTTATTAAATCAATCATCAAAGACACAGTCCTTTCTGATCACTCCATGGTTGTCATGTTCCTACGCATTAAAACTGGTAGATCAAAGGTGGGTAATTGGAGACTAAATGAGTCTTTACTTTCCGATCCAGCCATACAAATGGAAATAGATAAAGCTCTTCAAGAATACTTCTGCTTTAATGATATAGAAAATGTTTCAGCCGAAGTCCTTTTGGGCTGCTCATAAGGCCTTTATTAGGGGCAAGCTTATCCAAATTTCGACAAGAATCAAAAAGGAAAGGGAAGCGGACATTGATAGATTGGAGAGATCATACAGGACCCTGAGAACACAGCATAAAAGGAAACCTTCTCTATCCTTTATTGTCTAAGATTGAAAGGAGTAGACTAGAACTCAATTTAGCACTCACTACAAAAGCGGAGAAATCTCTCCGTTGGACAAGTAATAAATTTTATACTCAAACAGGTAAAATAGGTAGAATGTTGGCATCCAAATTGTCTCCTAAAACGAGAGTTTATTCCATACCTAAGATCCGCATTGCTGGACAGGACCCCACGGCTAACCCTGAAAAGATACTAAAGGCTTTTCAGACATTTTATTCCGAACTCTATAGCGACCCTTCAAATATACCCATGAACTCGGTATCCTCATACCTAGATGGCCTCCCTATTCCATGAATATAGATATCCTAGAAGCTCCCTTCTCTGTTGAAGAGGTTACAGCAGTAATTCAAGATCTCAGGGTAGGATCAGCCCCGGGACCTGATGGATTATCAGCTCCCTACTACAAAGCCTTCAAGGACACCCTTACCCCATATTTAGCAAATTTTTTTTAATTTTACTACAAGGGGTTCCCAATTAGGTACACAACTTAATACAGCCTACATTACTGTTATACCCAAACCGGATAAAAACCCAGAAGAAGTTTCCAATTATCGCCCTATTTCTTTGATAAATAATTTGAAAATTCTCACTAAAATTTTAGCGAATCGCCTCTCCTTTTATTAAATATTTTCACAAGGATCAGGTAGGATTTATGCCAGGAAGACAAGGCCCAGATCAAGTGAGAAGAGCGATTGATATTATCTCCCTTTTGCAGTCCAACTGGGACGGAGGTCAAAAACAACAGGGTTTCCTGTTAGCACTTGATCTGGAGAAGGCCTTCGACTCTGTATCCTGGCAATACTTTTTTCCCCTATTAGAACGATGGGGTTTTGGCCCACGTTTTATGGGAATTATTAGAGCTCTGTATTCTCAACCTAAAGCTCAAATTCGTATACAGGGATATTATTCCTCTCCGATAAATATAGCCAGGGGTACAAGACAAGGTTGTCCACTATCCCCTATTGTCTTTGCTATGGCCATTGAAAGCTTGGCCATAGCCATTAGACAAAATTCTGACATTAAAGGCGTAACCTGTGGGAATCTGATGCATAAATGCGGACTTTTCGCAGATGATTTGCTTCTTTCTTACCTCTCCCATTACCTCCCTCCCGAATCTTTATAAAGTAATTTCTGATTTTTCTAATATTTCAGGACTCTGGGTCAATTTTGCCAAGTCACAGGCACTAAATATTTCCCTCCCGTTACCCATAGTTTCCCTCATCAAACAGTCTTTCAAATTTGAATGGAATTCTTCTCATATTAAATATCTGGGAATCTTTCTGACTGCTCGAACAGAATCTCTTTACACAAGTAACTATCCTCCCCTATTCCATAAAATTATTACAGATCTTAAAAATTGGGACAAATTCGAACTATCTTGGTTGGGCAGGATTCATTCAGTGAAAATGACATTACTCCCTAGAATTTTATATCTATTTCGTTCCCTCCCCATTCCCATCAGGAAAGATCAGATAAATTCCTTACAAAGTAAAATTCTCACATTCGTATGGGGCAAATCTAGTTACAGAGTTCCCCAAAACACCCTATATTTAAATAGGAAGAAGGGAGGGGTGGGTTTGCCTAACTTATATAATTATTTATTAGCTGCCAGACTAGCACAATTATCTATATTTTATTCCAAGAATGAAAAACCGGACTGGGTGCTGATAGAAGAACAAGCGGTACCACAATTATCCTTAGAGTACCTGCTTTGGTGCCCACAAAGACAGAGACCACCTATTTTATCCCCTTCCTTATCTCAATCATTTGCCCTTTGGGACAGACTCCGTCCTCTTCCCACTCTAGTGTCTGTAGCACAACCACTAGCACACATTTTTAATAATCCAAAATTCTTTCCTGGTATGGATACCGAGGCCTTCAGTTGGTGGACAAACAAAGGTCTATATAGGATAGGACAATACTTTACAAATCGGGGTCCTATTACCATGCCCCATTGTCTAAATAAATTTGACCTCCCTGACTCGTGAAATCTGTTCAAATTTAAATTTTTCAAATTCTTGAATGATATTTGGACGGAGAAACCTCTTCCTCCCAAATTTACGGACTATGAGATCTGGTGCGGATCGGCCGTGGGACAAAGGGGGGGGCATTTCTGTCATCTACTCTTCACTTGTACAGCTACTAAAACCTCATACATGAAAGCATGGGAAGATGACCTCCAGCTAAATTGGGATCTAGGATCCTGGCAAAAGGCCAACTTTCGCTCATTCCACAGTATTTTGAACACCTCCCTCATGGAAGCTAACTTAAAAGTTGTCATGAGATGGTATATGACTCCCATCAGGCTTGCATCCATCTACCCAGAATCGGATCCCAACTGCTTTAGAGGCTGCCATTTATTGGGCTCGATGGTGCATATCTGGTGGGAATGTCCTAGGATCAGGCCGATCTGGAAGAAAAATTGTAATCTCATATTTAAGGTCACTTCGTGTTCAATACCTAGGTCAGCTTCTGTTGCTCTCCTCAATGACAATATTCCCAACGTTTCTAAACCAACTAGAAAACTGATTCACTTTATACTTCTGGGGACTAAAATTATTATTGCTAGATCTTGGAGGAAGCCCATGGTATCCATTAAGGCTATACACAATAAGATCTCTTGGATTATGGCTCAAGAGAAGATGGTTAGCATATCAACTAATTTAATCCCTAAATTTGAGGCAATATGGGAACCTTGGGCAGTTTTTTGTGGCGTTTCTTTGAAGGTCAGGCATGACCCTGACCGCTCTAATTCCTAAAGGGCCTCATGTTCGGCATGTGATTTCTTCTTATTTCTTTCTTCTTCTATTCTATCTTTTCTTGGTTCTTTTATCTTTTGTTTTATTTATTTTTGTTTTATTTTTGTTTCGATACTTAAACATGATTCAAAGATTTGATATCATTATTTACTGTGTTCTTATTGCGGTATTTCCGAGTCTTAAATTTGATGGGCGTTATTGTATATGAGTATAGTACTGTTCATTAAGATTCCAAGTTTCTTTTTATTGGTTTCATATGAGGATGGCGGGCTGGGGGGGGGGGGGCCTGACCTGGGCGCAGGATGATCCCGTTAGGGGTGTCCAGGTGGGGTGTGACGTCCCTGAATGCCTATTTTTTAATTTTTATTTTTTTTTATTTTTTTATCTCTTGATGAGAACATTGTGACATAAACAATTGGAAATAACCCTTTGTCATGTTTAAACAACAATTTTTTAATATTTTCTGTACCTGTCTTGAATTGAAAAATAAAAATTTATTGAAAGAAAAAAAAAAAAAAAATTTAAAATCAAGTCTATGATATAAATCCATACTAATTCTAACACTTCCTGGGTGCGATACAGGATAGCATACTTCACCGCTTACCAGAATTGACTGACCCTCTAATTGTGTTAAAAATGCACCCAATGGTAATTTAAAGTGGTTCTAAAGGCTCAAGTTTTTTTTTGAAGGGAAACATTCTGTGTGCAGCACCCCCACCAAATACCTGTCAATCACAACCAGTGAGCCAATGAGAAGAGAGGGACTGGGGCGAGCCACGGCTCTGTGTCTGAATGGACACGCAGTGCAGCAGCTCGGGAGTAAGCCTGCTTGGGTGCCCCCACAGCAAGCTGTTTGCTGCGGGTGCACTTGGGAATAGACAGGGGGCAGAAGCATTGCACAGAGCCGGTAAGTATAACATGTTTGTTAATGTGCTGTTGGTAAAATATATATGATCGCTCCTGATACCCTATGCCACCACTGCGCCAATGTGATATAAAACTAATAAAATAGGGCTCTACAGCCCAAACCTTGAATATCTGCTCTACCCTCTTATTGCTTATACCTGCCTCTTACAATGGATAGCTAGTAAGCAATCCCCATGCTGTTCCCTTTTGATTGATATTTCCACTGACACGTCATATACCCCATACTGGTTCTATTGACTTTGTATGCACTCATGATCGTTTGTATTGTTTCAACTATGTACTCTGTATAGTGGCTGCGTCCGCAAATCTGCATTTCATTGATATGTGGCATTACATTATACGCTATGTTCTGTTTACATTCTTTTCAATAAAAACTGTTGGAAATAAAAAAAATAAAAATACACACTGGAGTTCATAGCAGTCTTCACTATGTCCCTTACGAAAACCAGCGTGGGTGACTCGTCGTCCAACTGTATTCTCTGTAAATGTAAATAAGTGAATGTGTCTTCTAAAGGAAGATGGTAGTTGGACCTGTCTTCTAGAATTACAGTGAGATAAAAGGCACAACTTCCAAACAACCAGGGTGGATAAAAATCAATGATAGATTTATTTACTCCAAAAGCATTTTAATAAAAAAAAAAAATATATATATATATATATATATATATATATATATATATATATATATATATATATATATATATATTTAAAGATAGTTTTCTATTTAAGATACATTATTAATTTAGTTCATTCAGCATGAAATGGAGCTTAGTTATGTAGCATGAGGCTGTATATTCTGCAATATTAAATTTTTTGGTAAACTCATTCAATGGATCCAAGCTCGGCAAGCTGAGATAACATGCACTGCATTGATGCATTCACACAATTTCACAGTACCATGAGATAAAACAAAGTTCAGGAATATTCCTTTTATCCCATTGTTTTGCAAATCTATGTACACTACAAGCTGTATGATTGAATCGGTTCTGATATCGTTGTTTTACTAACCTGAAGGCTTATTCTTAATTGGAAACCTTCATTTTGTTTGCAAATATTAAAGATTCTAACTACCAACAAGAATAACTCCTTACATTTAAAGAACACCTGTCATTTTAGATCCATCATGGCAGCGCCTGTTAGCGGGCATCCACTCACCCGCTGCCTCTCACCTTTTTGTGTCACTGCCGCATCACCAGACGTCCCATTAAAGTCAATGGGACTGTGAGCCAACAGCGGGTCAGAGGAGGAGGAGCTGCTGTGGGACAGAAATGACAGTTGCCCTTTAAAAATTATGATGTAAATCGATTTGATTTTTACTAGTGATTTAAATTGACTTGATTTTAAATTAAATCCACCTGCAAACATTTAAAACTATTAATTTTTCTCAGCCTGACCTGCTGCCTTCTTACATGCAGGAAAAATGTTGGCACTGTATGGTTAAATTAAAGGATAAGTTCACCTTTAGTAACATGTTACTAATGCAGCAGCTTCACACCCTACCCTGATCCCTCACTGTGACAGCAGATGGGGGATCTTCTCTGCGCACCCAATGTTATAATTTAAAAACAGTGTGGCTGTACGGGGCTCCGCCCACACAGCTGTGTCATTCATAATGGCCGCTGGCCACAAGCGATCGCGGGCACGAGAGGCAGAACAGGGACGTGTGTGTGTGTGTGTGTGTGTGTGTACACAAATCCCTGTTCTGTTTTCTGTGGAATGACAGATCGTGAGTTCCTAATAGCTAGGTACCATGATCTGTCATTTCCTCCAAGTCAGTCCCCTCCCCCCACAGTTAGAAACACGCCTAGGGAACACAACCCCTTGATCGCCCCCTAGTGTTAACCACCTTCCCTACCAGTGAAATTTATACAGTAATCTGCATTTTTATAGCACTAATCGCTGTTTAAATGCCAATGGTCCCAAAAATGTGTCAAAAGTGTCTGATGTGTCTGCCATAATGTCAGTCCTGATAAATGCAGATCGTCGCCATTACTAGTATAAAAATGCTAAAAATCTATCCCTCTATTTTGGAGACGCAACTTTTTCACAAACCAATCAATATACGTTTATTGCGATTTTTTTTTTTTTTTTTTTTTTTTTTTTTTTGCGCTATAAACAAAAAAAAACAAAAAAAAAACGCAGAGATAGTCAAATACCACCGAAAGAAAGCTCTATTTGTGGGGGAAAAAAAAAAGGATGTCAATTTTGTTTGGGTGCAGAGTCGCACAACCGCCCAATTGTCAAAGCGACGCAGTGCCAAATCACAAAAAAAAAGGCCTGGTCATTCAGCATCCAAATCTTCTGGGGCTAAAGTGGTTAACGCTATAGCTTACACAAATGGTATCTTGGCATGTGGGTTTGGCTATTAATGTACATGTTTATGCCTAGTCTTTAGCATATTGTGTTTTCTGCACTCAAATTTTAACAGGATTTTGGATAAAGCTACAGAGTAACCTAAAAACATCTTTTTATTCTGCCCATTATAGTTCCATGATGCCAGTATACAAGTATATTGCTGCAGCGAGATCCTGTGTATTTGTAACATGCAGCATTTAGCTTCTGTCTTATTTTTCTTCATCCTGTTATTCTACAGAGCAGCGGGAAGAGCTCTGTATTGGAGAGTTTGGTTGGTCGGGATCTGCTTCCCAGAGGCACTGGAATAGTGACCAGAAGACCTTTAATCCTGCAGCTGGTCCACGTGTCACCAGATGACCGCAGAAAAACCTCAGGAGAAGACAATGGTAATAAACATTTCACAGAAGTGCATTCCATTAGGTTATGTTTTTTATAATAAAATTGCACCCTGGGTTATGTAGTTTCTCCTTTTTATATTTTGAAAAAAAAAATGGGGGGAGAAGGTGCTTTGGTACCATCATTAAACATTGATGGACCTGCTTGCTTACAAACCTGGTTTGTATTTCATGAAAGTAATGTAAGTGCTTAAAGCGGAGTTCCACCCATTTATAAGTCAGCAGCTACAAAAAGTGTAGCTGATGACTTTTAATAATCGGACACTCGCTGTTCCAGCGATGCGGGTGCCCGAAGCCTCGTTTCTCTCCCCCTCTCTGCGGTGCAGTCATGCTAACTGTGGGCGCCCGGCTAGTGCTTACCTTTTGTGAGTGGAGTTTGCTTTTAAATATCGTAAAACACTGCACAAATTGTTGACACTATATAAATCCTGTATAATTGACTCTGAGCAAAATGTTCTTACTAAATACTAAACAAACTAAACTTTTTTTTTTATCTTTGTACTCAGAAGTGTGATCTCACCATATTTAGTGTTTTCTGCCGTGCATCCTTAGGGAGAAACTTCACTTATGCCATTGTTTTTGTAAGCATTGAGGACAGATCATTTATACAGAGATCTATGTGCTCTGCCTCCATTGACGTTTATAAACTGATGGAGTATTTCAAGGCTACCATCATTCCCAGCCTGATCTGTTTTAGAGGATTGGAATAGCAGTGTAAGAAGATCACAGCATCCTGATTGGGTTTTTATGTTATTTTGCTGCATGATGGTCAGAGGTCACTGCTGTGAAGAAAACCTAACTTCCTCTTCCAGTAAGTGCCGTCTTGTGGTCAGTTCGGGAATCATGAAAGAACTGCCAGTAGATGATAAGATGGAGCATATTGTTCTGCAGGCCAAGGGAAAGATTCAGTATTTTTCATATCCCAGGAGATTGGTAGCTAATGCAGCTGGAAAGGAAACAAATTACAGTGGGAGCCCCGTGTGAGCTTAAGTGGCAGTGCATTTTCTAATTTGCCTTTTGGCACCGAGATTGGGCTTACTGGTCTCTTAAGAGTAAACCTGGAACTCTTTTAAATATAAAAAAAATGCCTTTTTTTTTTTTGGTATGGTTGCCCATTAAATTGTGCAATAATTTTTTAGGCATTTGGGTTTACTTTAAAGTGGTAGTAAACTCCCATTTGTGTGTTTTTTTTTTTTTTTGTTTTTTTTTTACCTACAGGTTAGCTTATAATAAAGATATTCAGGCGTGCAGAAGCTGGTGACGTCACCTGTGCATACGCGCTAAAGGAACGGCATACCTGTGCCTTTCCTTCAGGGCTGTGTGCTGTAACAGGGTCTCCCACGTGCGGGAGTAACCTCCATTGCGGCTCGTCCGGTCAGGTGGCCAGAGTCCCCAAACCCGGAAGGAAGACAAGGTGAAGATGGAAGCGCCTGCAGCGGTGGCAGCATTGCCGCTGGAGGGCTTCATTTCAAGGTAAGTTTCTCATAATGTGCTAGTATGCAGTGCATACTGCACATTAGGATATTGCCTAAGAAGAAGACTATTTTTTTTTTTTTCACAAGACTTTACTACCGCTTTAAGCAATGCAGCCTTGCCCTGGACCCACCTCTGCCTGTGAATGGGCAGTACTACACTGAGGTCACTCCTGGTCCCTTCCTTCCTGCAGTACCAACAAATTGCACTGTGCAATATGTTAACACCAGACTAGTTCAGGCCCTTTCTCTCCCACTGAGTGTTGCTGTGCAGGGATTACAGCAGACTGCTATCACAAAATATTTGGATACCTATGCTAGTTGTACCTAAACACGTGTTTAATTTTGTAAGAATTCCTGACAAGATTAACATGGGTTACTTTCATTTTGAAGTGGAGTTGTGCTTTAAGCCTGCAAGATTTGGCGCTTTGTAAGTGTTCTAACTGAATGACCTTACTAGGTTGGAATGTTAACGTGCACTCGGAGGGGGTAGCGTGTGTGTATAAATGTATATCGTGGATCCCCCAACTGAAAACGCCTCCACCTAAACCGGGAACACTTTTCTTATAAATATTGATTTAGGACACAAAATGGCTGCCTCTGTGATGAATTACGGTACCTTTTTTATAGGACCAGAAATAATCTTGCCACTAATTCTCTCTGCCTTTTTTTTTTTTTTTCTCTACTTTCTCCCTTATCAACCCCAGAAATGGACGCCTGGAAAAATCCAAGACTCAAAGGTCTCCTGTTTGCACACCATTCCTTTCCTCCTCTACTCGCATGAGCCTTCACTCCCCCTGCAGACTTTTCTCTAGATCACTGGTTGTCTGTCTTTCTGCTCATTGACCTGCTGGCACTTGTAGTCCCTTCTCAGCTGCAATGGGCACAGTTTCCACCTCCCAGTGCAAATCATTAATTGGTGGCGCGTGGTAGGGTTTGATCTGTTGGGTCTACACTGCAGTGAAGGTTTCCCTCCACCCCTGGGATATCCTTGGCAGGTAGAGCAGTGGCGCTTTGCTACTGATATTACTGGCCTGAATTCTCAGTGTGTGCGCCTATTAAGCGTCCCCAAATGGTCACACATATACTATTATGGGGTGTCCCCTAGTGCAGTGGTCATCAACCCTGTCCTCAGGGCCCACTAACAGGCCAGGTTTTATGTATTACCTTGGGGAGATGCAGACTAGAATACTGCAATCACTGAGCAGCAAATGATATCACCTGTGATGCATTTCAGTTATCTTGCAAACCTGGCCTGTTAGTGGGTCCTGAGGACAGGGTTGATGACCACTGCCCTAGTGGATACTCCATAGTAATATATGAAAAACCCAGACCTGTCTACACATCTTTTGAGTGGTTGGGGAGATCTGTTTTTCACTGCTGCTTAAGACCTGACAGGTGACCAGATCCTGCCTCACTAAACCCAAAAAAAAAAAACTGCATTTGATGGAGGTGCTGATGTGTTTTTTTTTTTATAGGGTTGATTTTTTTTGTTTGTTTTTTATTTCTTAAGATTCCTGTTCTTGGGTTGTATGTAATCTTTATTTGCAAATCATTGTTTATCACATTGGCTGCAGGTTTATTATGTGCATTGGCTTGCTTGTTCCTGTTTGTTTAATGAAAGTTATTTTAATGTTTTAGTTCTGCTCTTTCAGTTATTTAAAACAATTCTGGCTCAATTTTACTCTAATTTTCTTTTGTTCTTCCAGAATACTGCTATTTTCAGGTATATTAGTGTTTGCTCAGCCTGTTCTAAGGTCTCAGTAGGACGTGTTCTGCCAGTAACCTCACGTATGCGTAAGAGCGACAATTGGCTTCTCAGCAGTGCAGTTTAGCTGTGTGGATATTTAGGAACTGAGGATTGGCTTAAGAAACTGACACTGTATTCACACTTGTCTGCACTAAACACGTGTTACCATTAAATTCAGTCATGCGCATTGACGTGTTTTTAATGCACCTTACGGCATCATGCAGTTTTATTAAAAACAGTGGGAATGCGCATGTATTAGAAACTGACGTAAAAGCAGCAAAGGTCACACACCCAACAGCACAGGTACTTCTAAAGGTCTCGTTGCCATTGTATTTTCTTCTGTATAGACATATTAAATGATTACCATTCTTTTTGACCTTTTAGTGGGACCCCATTTAGGCTTCTGACCTGTAAGATGCTACCTAAGGCACTAGAGTCCTTCATGAAGAGGGTTACCTGAAAGGTGGAAATAAAGCCGGGACTGTTAAAAATCATAATGAACTTGCATTCTATTTTTTTTAGCTAATCTAACAAAGTTAAAAAGTAAAGGCTTTCAGAGTGCTGATGTCAGAAGTAAGGCTTGCAGGGTGCTGGTGTCAGAAGTAAGGACCGCAAAGGACGCAGCTGTGCCTGGCCGAGTGCAGGAAGTTCTCCCAGGTCTCCCTTAGGCATTGTTGTTTGAAACACAGGAGCCTAGGACTTCCCTAGCTCTGCATTTACATTGCTGCTCTGATATGAGATCTGAGTGTGGGAATGGTGGGGTCACATAGCTAAGATCAATGAATTGTAATCGACTGGTTGCCGATCCAGGCTACATGTTGTATGTTAAAGCTACTGTACAGAGAAAGTGTGGAGGGGTGTTCTGCCAGGCTGATTGTAAATGCACAGATGCTGTGGCCCTTTTATGTCCCATTCACGTGACCCTTTATTAGCCAGGATCTTCTGTGGTTCTGTCATGTGACCTCAATTGGACAAGTGCTTCTGTGGCCCTGTCCGATAAACTTAAGTGGTCAGACATCCAGTTTGCTCTGCTGTGTCAACTACAGGACAGTCTGAGCACTTTTGTTTTCTAGGCTGTAACATGGCAGCAGTACAGTACCACAGTAATAAAAGTGGAGTTTTCTGGTACAAATGCATCCCAGAAACATGACAGGGACATTGCGTATTGCTTGTTTTGGGATCCGTGGAAGCAAATCGGCACACATCTTGAACACCCGCTGTATCTTTAAAAAAAAAAGTAACCCATAAAGATGTATCTGATTCTCCTGCCATTTTCCTAAGGCAGTAGAGCAGAATGAATTGGTGTATGTCAATTCAAAACACATTTCCTCTTGGTTTTGGGTACAGAGGGAAGGGTTAGGACCTCTTCTAGGTTATAACTGATTCCCAAAGCACAAAGGCATTTCTCCTCTAAAACAAATTTTATATCTTTATTTTTATGCGTGTGTGTTTTTTTTTTTGCTTGACGTACACTTTGAAAGCGGCCATAGGAAATGCAGGCAGTTCTTCTTTTTTTATACTTTACTTCACCAGTTCAGCTTTCCCTTCTGTACACCCCGAGAACTAGAGCAATTTTTACATCCACGCTATGGGTCTGTTTTTTTTTTGGGCAATAACTGTGTGATTACTTGATTACCTCCTACTCTGAACTTTTTTTTTTTTTTTTTTTTTTTTTAAATGCTACTATAAAGTATACATTTTGTTCTCTAATTTACACTTTTATATTTATGCCCAAAAAAACCTGATAAAAACGATGTTTTTAAAAAAAAAAAAAAAAAAATCTTTGGGATAAATATATTCTTGAGGAAAATTAAATTAATGAAGAATGGGTTAATTAGGGCTCAGTCGCACAAGCTTTGGTCCCTAAAGAGTGGTCTGTGTTCAGAGAGCATTTGGCAGGTGGTGAGGAGGCATTGCATGCTCTGAAGAATATTCTCACCTTTTTGAACATGTTGCATCCGTGTTTAGGGTGTAACTTGTTAAAGCAGACCCCCTTAGCCTGCCCTTCCCTGTAACAGTGAGCAAGGGTTCCTCTTCCCGCAGCTGTTGTCATCGTGTCACTTATTCACAGGGAACTGTGAATGCATAAACTACAAGTCCCATCTTCCAGCATTGCAGACAGATTTGTCGTTTTCAATAGACTGTGAGCGCGCTGATCAGCATCCACGCAATCCATTGACGCTTCCTGCAGCTCTGATACTGACAGCCTGTACAGAGGCATAGGCACAGAGCTGTAGGCAGTGTGTGCGGGAGCCTAACATTGCACCCACGATCCACTGATTGTGGGTGCAATGCTCTGCAGGCTCTTGTGAAAATAAATAACGGCACTTTTTTTTTTTTTTTGCAGGCAAGGGGGAGGAGGGCTGGAGTCTGCTGAATACTGAGACCAGGGGAGGTGGAGACATGGGGGTACTGCAGCTGCACAGAGAGGCACAGGATCTGTAAGATATTTTGTTGTACCCTATGCTGCCGACTGCTGGGTTAGGGGAGCAGAGACCAGCCGCTCTGCAGCTGCACAGAGAATTGCAGGATCTGGTGGAGGAGTTCTGTCCTCTCTGCTGCCAACTGCTGAGACCAGCTGGGGGTGGAGACGAGGGGTTTCTCAGCTGTAGGAGAGGTGCGAGTGCCACATGAAATGGCCTGGCAGGCCAGATTTGGCCACACAGGCCTTGTTTGATACATGTGACGTAGGTTAAAAAAAAAAATGTTACTTAGTATCTCATTCTTACCTCCTGAACAGTGATTACCCACTTCAATACCGGGCACTTTCTCCCTTCCTGCCCAGGACAATTTTCAGCTTTCAGTGCTGTCGCATTTTGAATGACAATTGCACGGTCACGCAACACTGTACCCAAACGAAATTTTTATAATTTTCTTCCCACAAATAGAGCTTTCTTTTGGTAGTATTTGATCACCTCGATTGGCACATATATGGACACTGACGGGCGTTACTGTTGGGTCACAGACTGGCAGCTGATGGGCACCCCTCATGAGGGCTGCGCTGATAATCAATGTGCTGATTATCCGCGCAGACCTCCCCCTGACGGGGAGAGCCGCCACAAACCGAAGAAAGCCATTTACTGGCACTTCCTGGTTCACGCTGTGATTGGTCACAGCTGATCACATGGCAAGGAGCCTCCGTCAGAGGCTCCTTACCACGTTTGTAGATGCGGTGTGTCAGAGTACCAGCACCAACGATCACCATGCTGCGTGCCCCCCATTGGGCGAGCACCGGCATGTTATTCTGCTGGACGTCATATGACGCCCAGTCAGGATAACTGAACCACCACCCGGCCTATAGCAGAATGACAAAGTGGTTAAACACTCTAAGACAGTTTTTTTTTAACACCTGCAGCTGCTGTCTTTGCACTTCAACTCCCTGCTGTCATTTTGACTGTTGGGAGTTGCCAGCAGATGCAAAGAAAGGAGCAGCGTAGGTGCAGGACAAGAGAGTGCGTAGCACATCCAGTATTCACAGCAGGTAATTCTGCTATTGTGCGTTCGGCCATTTTTTAAACTAGCAGTCTGCAGCAGTTAGAAGATGTACAAAAGAAAGGAATGTGGTTTTGACGTAGGTTATCCATACACCTTTTTAGATTTCTGTGGTTTAGCCAAAACAGCGTGGGTGGGGGGACTTTCCCTATTGGCTGTTCTATTTAGATAGCTGCGTAACCATCGGCTCTCTGAATACCTGAACAGTGGCTGCATCTGATTGGATGCAGTTGCTGTTTGGCAATTTTCCACCTAGCTCCTTCAGTTTTACCTACAGAGTGACCTATGACTTGGACGATTGAGCAGTGTGTGGTCAGCCCTAGTCCAGATTGGGCTTAGTCTTTTAGTTGTAAAGTGGCTGATAATGCTGTCAGAATTCAGAGATGCATTAAAGGCCTGTGGAATAGATTTTAAGAAATGTGAAAGGTTTGTGAATGAACAACTTCTATTGCGCCCTTCCCATTTATGGAAGGCAAGCAGTGTGTTGGCAGCTGTCTAGTGCTGGATGTCGGTGACGGCTGTGGGAATACACAGATCTCTCTAGCTGTCAGTGTACACAGGGGATGCTCGGGTCTGCCTGTGACTTGGCTTATTAGAAAGGGAAAATGCTTCAGGCTTGTTGTATGGACACCGTATGACTCATACAATGTTTCTGTGTATAAAACATCACATGTACTACTTGTTTTCTGTCTCTTATGGAGGTGTTGTGCCTCTGTTTGTGTGTTTCCCTGGTAATCTGCATAGAGGAATGGTGAGGTTGTTAAAAAGCGTGCAGCCCGAGTCACTTTTTTTTTTTTCTTCTCTTTGCTAATGTGAAATCCAGGTTTAATGACCATATCCACACAATTGTTTCAGTTCTTGGTAGTTGCCTTTCTTGGCTCGCAGAGAGCATCTAGATTGTCCAGTGATTTGTAGAATGAAACAATTAGTCGGGTCTGTGGTAAGGAGGATCCTCCAGCAGGGTCTTTGGGATACAGCTGGATAGTAAATACAAGAAATGGATGTAAAAATTTAGTTTGCAATTTTTAAGGGGTACTCTATTATTGTAATATATCTGAAATGGATTAAGGTGAAATGTTTTACGCTTATTTCTGCTCGCTGAGATATTCCACTGCCTAGGTCAGGCCACCCAGTTTTTGTCGTAATTCTCTGCAAACAATTACAACTGTTTATGGATCTGAATGCAGCTGCATTGTTTTCAATGGAGGCATTCACACAGGTGTGCAAAAATGCACTGCCTTCGGATCTGTAACACAAAATCCCAAAGGACATGCGTATGACGGACCCCAGCCACCTTCACCAACTTGTGACAAATGGCTGGTCAAACTTAAACCACACTGTCACTGGTACGCAGCAAGGACACGGCCTCACCCTGCAAAATTTTCCAGCTCGCGGGACCACAATTGATTTCCAGCAGACTGAGAGATCCTCACTGGATTTGGTTAACTAAGCTATTAACACTTTATATCCCACATCAATTGCTGCCACCACAGACAGGGATATCCAGAGATTTAGCATATAGCAGGGGTAGGCAACCTTAACCACTTCAATACAGGGCATTTTCACCCCCTTCCTGCCCAGACCAATTTTCAGCTTTCAGTGTTGTATAATTTTGAATGACAATTGCGCGGTCATGCAACACTGTACCCATATGAAATTTTGATAATTTTTTCCCCACAAATAGAGCTTTCTTTTGGCGGTATTTGATCACCTCTGCGGTTTTAATTTTTTGTGCTATAAACAAAAAAAGAGCGTCAATTTTCTACGTATTGTTGGTAAAAAAAAATCGCAATAAGCGTATATTGATTGGTTTGCGCAAAAGTTATAGCGCCTACAAAATAGGGGAAAACATTTATGGCATTTTTAGTGTGTGTGTGTGTGTGTGTGTGTGTGTGTGTGTGTGTGTGTGTGTGTGTGTGTGTTTACTAGTAATGGATGGCTTTTTTTTTTTTTTTTTTTTTTTAATAGTGACTGCTACATTGTGGCGGACATATCGGACACTTTTGACACTATTTTGGGACTATTCACATTAATACAGCGATCAGTGCTATAAAAATGCACTGATTAATGTGTAAATGTGACTGGCAGGGAAGAGGTTAACACTAGGGGGCGATCAAGGGGTTAAATGTGTATCCTAGGGAGTGATTCTAACTGTATGGGGAGGGGACTCGCAAGGGGAGGAGACCGATCCGTGTACCTCTGTTCCTCTCACCTGACAGGACGTGGATCTGTGTGTTTACACACACGGATCCACATCCCTGCTGTGTGACAGGCAATTACGTGTGCCCAGCGGACATCGCGGCCGCCGGGCATCGCGCACCCCCTAGAGGCTCGCAAAGCCAAAGACGTCATATGACGGCGGCCCGGAGACACAAAGGATTCCTGCAGCCGTCATGACAATGGGGCAGTAGAGAAGTGGTTAATGAGGTGGAGATCTACCTGAACAACATGGGAGAAGTCAAAGATCACTGGGCACAGTGTCGCCTCCTAACACCTGATTTAAACTTCTAATTGCGGTAGGTGGTGAGGAGGCAACATATTGCCTCCTCACTACCCATCAAACACACTGGGATTGCTTTTCAGAGGAGCAGCAGTGCCTGCTTCACTTGTGAATGAGCCCTTAGTTGTGTTGAGCAGTGGCACTCTTAGGACTCGTTCTCACAAAGTTGGGGGGGGTTGAAAAGGAAAGCGGCAGGTGCATTGCACTGCACCTGCGGTGTGAGTAAACCACAGTACATCAGTGTGAAAGCGACCCTATACTGTTATGCCCAGTGTAGTGTATTGCTTCACACTTCTCTGAAAGGGGAGAGGGAGGTTCACTGCTGCTATATAAAAAAATTAAAATGCATGTGTACCATTGGAAAAAAAGAACAGGACAATTTTTACGCTTTAAAAAAACTGATCTATTTACTGCTCGGAATACAGGAACTTGTGTTCCTTGCGTTTTTTTTAATCAGTACATTTTTTAGGGTTGTGTTATGATTGGGTAAATGAGGCCTCAGTTGCACAACAGAGAAACTAAGGCCCCTTTCACATGAGTAGATCGATCGGGTCCACCTGTCAGGTTTTTTTTTTTTTTTTTTTTTAGGCAGACCCGATCAGACCATCCCGACTGCCTATAGAGGGCAATGATGTAAATACACCGCCTGTCTGTTTACACCCACCGACATCCTATCTGCTAAAAACATGTAAACAGACAGGCGGTTCGTTTTTTATTTCCGCCTGCCCATAGAGGAAAGCCGGCTGTGCCCGCGCCTGTATGCAGAATGGACATAGACCTGTCCTCCGGCTGCTTAGCAGGGATCAACGGAGAGATTCCCTGCTGAACTGCAAAAGAAACTGAAGACTCCTTTCACACTGGAGGTGTTTTTCGGGCACTTTAGCCTCATCTGCAATCCCAGTGTGAAAGCCTGAGTGCTTTCACACTCTAGCGGTGCGCTGGCAGGACGTCAAAGTCCTGCAAGCAGCTTCTTTGCAGCACTTTAGGAGCGGTGTATACACCGCTCCTAAAGTGCCCCTGCCCATTGAAATCAGTGGGCAGCGCCGAAGCCCAGCGGCGATTTGCTGGAGCTTTTAACCATTCGGCCGCTAGCTGGGGTTTAAAGCGACACAAAAACGGTAAAGCGCCGCTAAAACTAGCGGCACTGTACCGCCGACGCCCGGGTGCTGGCAGTGTGAAAGGGCTCCAAGGCTTTTGTTTTTAACCCCATGAGCATGTTGGAAAACCAGCAGCCAACTGACTTCTGATCAGCGCTCTCAGCCAATGGCGGTGGGGCTGCCCTCTGTCAGAACACAACAGCTCAGCGGGGTGGAGGCGATTGCTAAACTAACTTTGCATAGTCAGTTCAGTGTCTCTCACCGGAGCCAACGGTTTTTCTTTTTTCTTTTTTTTTTTTTTTTTTCTGTTCAACCCAGCGAGTTTACCATGCTTAAGGCCCCTTTCACACGATCTGTCCGTTTTTTTTCAGGTGGATCCGAGCGGGGCCACCCATTGATTTCTATGGGCAGGTGGATGTCAGCAGAGATGTGTCTGCTGACACCCAACCTGCCATCCGATCCAACAAGATCCGTTCAAAACAGACAGATGGCACTACGTTCGCCATCCGTCCAGTGGTTGGGATCGGATGAAAATGGACAGGCTATCCGTTTTCATCCAATCTCCCAATAGAGAACAGCGGGTCTCTGACAGGTGCGCCTCTGCACAGTGAGCGGAGACGGACCTACCATCTGCCTGCTCAGCGGGGATAAACGGCGCGAACCCCCACTGAGCTAGCGGAGTCCGTCCAGCAGACCCTCCCTGTGTAAAAGGGGACTAAATGTGCGTGGATAAATGTTTGTTTTGTTTATTTTGTGCAAAGCCCTTTCCTGTACACTTTATTTTAAAAGCTAGTTGTATACTGGGGCCGATACGATTTTTGTTTAGCCAGCTAGATAGCATGGGGGCACAGTGGACGCCTCAGCCGCCATTGAGCTGTGCTGGGCTTCTAGTGTATTCCTGCACCTTTAGCCCCGTTCACACTGGTGCGGCTTTAAAATTGCAAAACTTCAAAGCTGCACATTAGTGCGTTTTTGCACTGCCGATTTTCATTGCGACTTCATACAACAGAAGTCTATCCAAGCCCCAATGAAATTGCCAAAAAGTAGTGCAGGAACCTTTTTTAAAGTCACTGCGACATAAGTCATGGCAATTTGAACGGTTCCATTGCCGACAATGGGGTGCGACTTGTCATGCGATTTGGAACTGTTAAATTGCATGACAAGTCGCAGTAGTGCGAACAGGGGCTTAAGGAGGAATGGGCTCCCTGCAGGCATACTTGCCCTTCATATATCCCTATATATGCTCCAACATGTAGACGGTCATAGGCTAGCTTTAGAATTCTACTATACAGAGGGGCTTTCCTGCAGATCATACCATTAATGTAACTTATGACCTCTTCCTTTTTGATTTAAGTTTGCAGTAGTCCATCTCTAATTTGAAAAGACCATCACCCTAACTATGTGAGGATGCAATAGACTGTTTTGTTCACTACATTTGTTTTTGTTCCAGGAGTGGATGCTGACGAATGGGGTAAATTCCTACATACAAAGAACAAGGTATGCTGATTGGGGGGGTTCATTTAATTGTGTAGTTACAGCTCAGAAAGTGAAGGGAGAAAGTTTTAGGTTGAATTTTATATATAATTTTTTTTTTGCGCAAAAGTTATAGCGTCTACAAACTACGGGATAGATTTAGGGGCTTTTTTTTTTTCCCTAGTAATGGTGGTGATCAGCTCCCCCTTTTTATTTTTATTTTCTCCGGACTGCAACATTGCGGTGGACAATTTGTACACCAAGTGACACTTTTTGTGGACCAGTGACACCAATACAGTGATCAGTGCTAAAAAAAATGCTCTGTCGCAGTATAAATGACACTGGCAGGGAAAGGGTTAACATCAGGGGCGATCAAGGGGTTAAATGTGTTCTCTGTGTGGGGAATGGACTTGCTGCAGGAACCTCCTTTTTTGTCCTGTTTATCATTATCCGTGAAAGCAAAAAAAATCCCAAATTTTGGGTTGTCCCCAGTAAAGTAATAGAGGGGAAATCTTCCAATAGTTCTGGGGGCCCCAAGAGATTCTCTTAATTTGCAGGGAATTCACTTCTTGTTTAGCTATGGTACAGGAAGTGATGGTAAATCTCCTGCTCAGTGGGACAAAGATGGCAAAAAAATACCCGACAGGGGTTATTACCCTCCCTTACTCTATCCAAAATAAAAGTTTTGCCCAAAGTTCTACTTTAAGATATACCGTAGTAGTGGCCTCCTACTAAATAAACATTTCATATAGCTCTTCAAAGACTGGTTATTTTCTTCTATCATCACTTTTTTTTTTAATGTTCTGTGCCATGTACTTTGAAATCATCTGTATTGTAGAATTAATGTCCACTCTCATTTCAGATGTACTCAGACTTTGATGAAATCCGGCTAGAGATCGAGAATGAAACTGAAAGAATTTCTGGAAACAACAAAGTAAGGACTCATTTACACTTGCTTCAACACACATTAATGGCTAGTTTAAACGTGCTTCAAAACAAGGCCTCGGACATGCTTTGTTAAAGCTCCTATCACTAAAAAAAATGGTTAGCTTGCAGTCCTGTTTACACTTTTTTTTTTTTTTTTTTTTTGATTTGCTTTGGCTTTGCTTCTAAAATTATACCCTATGTCGCTTTTGTGGTGCTTCAAAGCCTCCATAGAAGTCTATGGCAAAGCTCGCTTGAAGCCCCACCGAAGCCTCATCGAAGCACCAAGCAAAAGCAAGGTGTAAACAGGACTGTAAGCTAACCATTTTATTTGGTGACAAGAGCTTTGACTGGCGTTCAGAGAGCTTTAACAAAACATGGCTGAAGCCATGCTTTGAAGCAAGTGTGAGCTAGCCTTAAGATCATTATCGTTATTACAAAGCAGCCAGAGCGCTAAACTGCTGTGATTTTTGGGCATATGTTAAAAACTCGCCTTTGTTCTGTCATGATTGCATGCCAGACTAATTTTACTTCCTTTTTCACCAGCTGAAGCAAGACTTTATTTTCTGTTATATGAGGAAGATGAAACCGGAAACGTATAAAATGGTCTTTAGCCTGTTGGCTAAGGGAATCGACTTTAAGAAAACTCTTAGCAAAGCATTAGAATTAAATTTGTACTGGCAATGGCGTTTTTTTTTTTTTTTTTTTTAGTTTAGTGAGTTTAGTGAGTTTTAGAACTCTTGGCATGGATGATTACAGTCAAGCAGAATCCATCTCTTTTTCCCCAGTCTAAGACGGACTTGAATTGGAGGCTTACTGTTAGATTGCAGAGGCATTTTTATCCCTCTGACATAGGCCTCATTAGATTCAATTCACTAAGCTACGGCACACGTCATATTTGTTGTAATGATCAATCTTTTACAGCCTGTGACTGTTACTTTCAGCTTTTATTGGGAAAGTCTTTATGGCAAACAATCCTTATAACTTTTGGCCCAATTACGGCGTCTGCTAGATTTTACTCTTTCAAGGTCATTCCCCCCTTATATTTTTTTCTCTTTTCTGTGTGTGTTCACTATTTAAAGGGGTTGTAAAGCTTCGTGTTTTTTTTCACCTTAATGCATCCTATGCATTATGGTGAAAAAACACACTGCAATCTCGGGCCCCCCCGTTTTACTTACCTGAGCCACGAAACTCCGTGGGCTCCTTCCCGCGATGGTTTCCCCCTGCTTGAGGCGGCTCGTCATTGGAGATTGATAGCAACGCAGCCATTGGCTCCCGCTGTTAGTCAAATCAATGACGCGGGGCCGAGTGATAGTCGGCGGCTATAGCCGCCGGCTGTATCACGGGATCGTGCCCGCAAGCTAACCCCCTTGGGAGAGCGCTTCCCAAGAAGGGGGTTAGCACTTGCGGGGAGGAGCCCAGACAGCCGCCGAGGGACCCCAGAAGACGAGGATCGGGGCTAGAGGTTGACCAATATGGGTTTTTCTCTGGCCGATGCCGATATTTAGAAATTGGGGCGGCCGATGGCCGATATACAATGCCGGTTTTTGTGGCCAATATTTTAGGCCGATTTAAAAAAAATAAAAAATAAAAACCTCACCCACTCCACTCCTTCCTGCTTACTCCTGTCACTCTAGCACACACTTGATGTCCTCAGTACAGGTGGCACTGGTTTGGAACGGGGCGGGTGGCACTGGTTTGGAACGGGGCGGGTGGCACTGGTTTGGAACGGGGCGGGTGGCACTGGTTTGGAACGGGGCGGGTGGCACTGGTTTGGAACGGGGCGGGTGGCACTGGTTTGGAACGGGGCGGGTGGCACTGGTTTGGAACGGGGCGGGTGGCACTGGTTTGGAACGGGGCGGGTGGCACTGGTTTGGAACGGGGGGGTGGCACTGGAGGGTGGCAGTGGCGGGTGGCACTGAGTGGCAGTGGCGGGTGGCACTGAGTGGCAGTGGCGGGTGGCACTGGATTGGAAGGCACAGATGACACTGAGTGGCAGTGGTGGGTGGCACTGATTTGCGGTGGCACTGACAAATGGCACTGATTGGCTGGTGGTGGCATTGATTTGCGGTGGCACTAACAAATGGCACTGATTGGCTGGTGGTGGCACTGGCTGGTGGTGGCACTGGCTGGTGGTGGCACTGGCTGGTGGTGACACTGGCAGGTTTTACAGTAAGCCAAGTGTAACTGACAACAGAGAGGAGAGACAGAGCTGTCAGAATTGAGATCGATGTGGGGGTGGGCGGGACTCGGCCGGGGTGGGGGGACCCAGCAGTTAAATTGCACCAGCCAATGATTAAGCTGCTTTAGAAAGGGGGCGGGGCCACATACACGTACCGGCCTGCCCAGATACCATCCCATTGGCTGGTGTAATATAGCTGCTGGGTCCTGCCCACCGCAGTCGGGTCCTGCCCACCCCCGACATCGAGCTGACAGCTCCTCTTCTTCCTCTTCCTCTTCAACGATCAGTGTAAAATATCAGCCTAATTTTGATCGGCCGATTTATCAAATATCAGCCGATATATCGGTCGACCTCTGCAAAACGAACTGCACAGTGGAGGCAAGTATGGTATGTTTGTTGTTTGTAAAAAAAAAATACCTTTACAACCCCTTTAACTTTTTCTATTTATTGGAAAACAATCAGAAGGTATACATGTTCGTTGTGTAACAGCAGATAAGTGTACATTCAAAGATATATCCAGATATAAAGAGGGTATATCCCAGTCCCTACAAGGAGACATTGCATAGTAATATGGATCAATTACAAACATTGTTGTCTCCTAGAATAAATGTTAAGAACAGCAACAAAGCGATATGAAGACGCTGATTTCCGAGAATCGCCAGCACCCCATTTTCCAATATTCTCATATACAGTGTTTTATAATAATATATGGAATGTGAGCCTCTATAGCATAGGTGACCACCCTTTGGCCCTCCAGCTGTTGCAGAACTACAAGTCCCATGAGGCATTGCAAGCCGCTGACAGTCAAAAGCATGACTCCCAGAGGCGTGATGGGACTTGTAATTCTACAACAGCTGAAGGGCCATAGGTTGAGCACCCATGCTCTATATAGTATATAATCAGACAAAAGGGGAATATGGAGGTGTACCATCATCCTATTAAATCACTAGAGGAATCCAAAGGCCACCTCCACTAGTCACTGGGAAGAATGGACTATCTTGCTACCCAAGGACTAAATACAAAACTAAAAACAACATATAAGTATTTTTATTGTATTCAAATATATTGATAAAAATAACATGCATCACATGTTTACAACTATACATTTTAAACACAAAAACACGATGGCGTAGCACCCTTTACAGTACACCAACCCAGAGTGTATACACTCGGGCTCGGTGTACCGTACCTCAATAATGTTCTTTACCTCAGCTAACAAAATGTCAGCTGTTGTGTTTTTTTTTTTTTTTTGTTTTTTTTTTTTTTTCTTCTGAGAACTTTTTAGAGCTCAGAAATGTTCAGCTAAAATCAATGTATTTACTTCACAAAACAAATCTAAAAGGCCAAAATACTTGCCTAAATTTGCAGTGACGTGCTGGGTCCAGAGTATCTTCTGGACTGCAGAATATCGGGTCCTTTGTTGGGTGTCCACCACACTTCCCTTGTGATTTGCAGATTTCCAATGGGCTGTCCAGCGATAGTATCTCCACAGGCTACAGAAGATTGCAGCCGTACTTGAACACTGGCTCCCCATTCTTCACTTCCAGAAGAGGAGTTAGAGGGTCATGTGATGGCAAACTAAAATTGTGTTACTGGAGATTTTGAAAAATAAGTAGGCGGTATTGAGCGGGCAACCACTGCCTTGAGATGTGATAAAGCAAATGATTCAGTACAGCTGCACTTTCAATAATCCTTTCTATTGAAGCTTCATATGACAAGTGGCTAACAGATGGAGTGGAAGACAAAGAGGTAGACGTGTTTCACGCAGATGTTAGCGCTTAGTCATTAACCTGCCTTAAGATGGGATTTAAAGAAAAAATGCAGTACTAGAAATTTTGCTTTTTATTTAAAGAAGTTCTAAATGCAGAATATATTTTTTCTTGATGCATTCTATGCATTAAGATAAAAAAACCTGTGTGCAGCAGCCACCCCAGCACCCCTTAATACTTACCTGAGCCCATCTTTATCCAGTTTAATGAGTGTCTTAGCTCCCCCCCCTCATTGGCTAAGACGGCAGCACAATGCGATTGGCTCCCGCTGCTGTCAGTCAGCCAATCGGGTGAGAAACAGAGCGGGTCGTGGCTCTGTGTCTGAAAGGACAATGAGGGCTGTGACTTCCGGGTCACTCAACAGGAGGGAGAGGCCAGGAGCACAGAAGAGGGACCCGAGAGGAGGATCTGGGCCACTTTACAGATCACTTTATTTTACACTAGATTGTGTGACATGGAGGAGAAACTTTCACCCAAACAATAAGTCATTGATTTCTAGCCAAAATAAAAGTTTGATGGCATTTATAAAATACATGCATGTATATGGTTTGATGTTTTCTGCGTACTATCATGTCATTTGATCGTTTTCTGTTGGCAGTGTACTGAGTTGCATGTCAACCACAATCTTTTATCGATGCAATTTCTATCTATCATTTGTTTAGGGTATTAGCTCGGAACCCATCCATCTGAAGATCTTCTCTCCTCATGTCGTCAACCTTACGCTAGTGGATTTACCAGGGTTAACCAAGGTACTAGTGGCTCAGTACTGCCTACTAAACTGAAATAGATTGATAAATAAAATAGAACTAATATCCATACTTGTTAATTTTAATATGAATCTCTTCCCTTTTTTAGGTACCAGTGGGTGACCAGCCCAAGGACATTGAAGTACAGATAAGAGAGCTAATTTTTCGGTATATCAGCAACCCTAATTCCATCATTCTAGCAGTCACTGCTGCCAACACGGATATGGCAACATCTGAGGCTCTGAAAATAGCCCGGGAGTGCGATCCAGACGGTGAGCTTCCGATCTTTGCTTTCAAGGTGTAAATGCATTCCCTGAATAGAGCACCATCTCCTTTGCTTTGTATGCCAGCCTTATGGATCAATAAACATTAATGTTTAATAATGATCTGAACAGTGTCTCTGTTGAGCCCTGTTACTGGAGGTTTTCAGCTTGTAACCATAGTGTTATATAAATTGTTAAAGCCCTTTCCACAGCCACTAAATGGTAATGCAGAAGCACAATGTACCTGCCTTTTTTGGATGAAGCCAGGAAACTGTGCTGCTGTGCATTGGGGCAGGACTTGGCCATAGAGATGATTTGAGGGTGGTGGTAGGGGGGATTTATGTAAAATCCATAATTGGTATGCACCTGAAAAGGTTCAGCTTCACTGCCTCAGAACAGGCATGCAGCTCAGAAGTTGGAATAGCTTTTAACATTGGAGAACTCGCTTCTCACATGTTCTCTTTAATGGCACCACAGGCAGTGGAAGTGTTTGTAAGGCAGCTTATTCTACAGAGATTCAGGGTTTCAGCTGTTTTCCTGGTTACTTTTGTTTTGACAGGCAGGAGAACGCTCGCCGTGATAACCAAACTGGACCTCATGGATGCTGGGACAGACGCAATGGATGTCCTCCTAGGGAGGGTTATACCGGTTAAACTGGGCATCATTGGAGTTGTCAATAGGTAGGAATTGTGTGCTTTAATAAAAATCTGTGTGTGTGTGTGTGTGTGTCATTCTGGTAAAATATAATTTAAGTGCTTATTGTAAATCCAGTCCTTGCTTGTTGCACATACTCCTTTTTCTCTTGCTTCTTGAAAATGGGTACAATAAGCAATTATAAGCTTACACAAGGATAAGGACTCTCTACTTTTTTAATAAACTGAATGTTTACCTTGTGTGGGCAAAGTACAACTTTTTCAGACAAGAAATGTATTTTATCAATTGCATTTTTTTATTTGGACTATGGAATAATTGTTGGTTTTAACATGGCTTGTTCTGTGTCCAGGTATACTTCTGGCACTCTATATTTAATGGAAACTACTGTATTTACTGTTTCAGGAGTCAGCTGGATATTAACAATAAAAAGATTGTCGCAGACTCAATCCGGGATGAATATGCTTTTCTTCAGAAGAAGTATCCGTCTCTGGCCAATAGGAATGGAACCAAGTACCTGGCACGTACCCTGAACAGGTAACACCCAGCAGGGAGCCCTAATGTAGGCCTGAGGGCAGTGATAAGGTGGATAATTGCATATTTTGTTACAGTGGACCTTGCACCTCAGTGATGAGGTTCGCTTCTACAAAGTATCCCCCCCACCTCCTCCCTTAAATGCCCCAAGAAAATGCAAATAATTTGAAGGGAAAAGGTCACATAATAAACTTGCCTTTCTCCAACTTCCTCCTGTGGTGCCTAGCCGAGGGTGATGCCATACTTCTGGCCAGATCATGAATGTTGAGTAGCTCAGATCTCTCAAGAAGACACTCCTACACTGTTCTGCAGCAAGATTTGGGCTATTCTGCATTCTCAGGGATCTTGCCAGCAGGAGAATGTAGTCATCCCCTACGCTACAGACGTCAGGGAAAGGTTAGTGTGTTTAACTATTCCCTGGTTCTTTTTTGGAATGGGGAGGGGTGGTTACATTGAAAAATGGAACTTGCCTGGGGTCCAAAGCCTGTCTTTAATTTTACACCTTTACATGAACATGGATCACTAGCATTTTGCAGAGTACATACATTTTTTTTTTTACATTAGTCCCTGCTCCAAATAACTTAGAATCTAATGCTACCCTTAAAGTCATACAGTACAGAGCACTGCCAATACAGGTGCAAGTCTTTTAAGGTAAACGTAAACTCGGTAGGTTAAGACTCCTCTAAGCTTTAAAGTGATCTGGTCACCATAGTAGTAATATATTAAGGCACAAGTTTCCAGACATTTCCTATAAACATCCAGTTATGCAGGCACCATATTTACTATTGCTTTAAAAAAAACATAGGGAGTATGTTTGCTGCATTTCAGAAGGCTGTACCTCCTGCACACCAGGCTCTGACAGGTTGCAGCTACAAGAGCAGACTGTGATTTGCTAAAGCATCAATGCAAATGGCATGGTGGGATGCGGCAGCTGAACAGACTATGGTAATTTCATGCATGCCATGATTGCATACAGCCCTTTGCAAATCTGAGCTGCAAGCACAGATATGCAAACTGACCACAGAAGCATTGATCAGATTCCATGCTTTTCGTGGTGAATTTTGGGGGACTGGCCTGTATTTCAGAGGGGAGGAATGCATAAACACAAAAGATACTTTGATTTGTTCTATGCACATATGTTAACACACATAGAAAGAAATTAAATATTTAGGGTAACGTACACTTTAAACAAAGCCACCCTGTAAAACAAGCAGGTTTATTCTTGCCTTTCCAGTGGGTGTTAAATCTTTACTCTCTTGCAGAAGGTTATTGCTGTGATCCAACACTTCTAGTTGTGTTGGATAGCATTTTACCTGTTGTCATGGTTCTTTCCGGCAGCTGTTTAGTCACGTTTTTTTTAACATGTCAATTTCACTTTGCTAAATTCTATTAAAGTACTTTCAATAAAATACTAGGAGGGGTGACAACTGTCTTCGCCGTTGTGCTTGTGTTGTCACCTGCACCACTAAAAATGGCCAGTCTGACACCTGTTGTCCAGGCATGGTTGGTTCAGTTTTCCCTATCAGAAAGGCAGTCCAGAGCAAAAGTGTGTAGACGAGTGCATGCAGACAGGAAATAGCTGAAAGACAGTAGGTGCTCACCGACTCCTACATGCAACAAAGAACAAGAAAGTGAAAACTACTTTTATGGTAGAAAAATATTTATGATCTGGTGCTTTAGTAAAATTGTCCATTTATTTAGTGTTTACATCTACTTTGATGTACCTGTATGTGTATAGATTCTGAGAGGAAAATTGAGCACCCAATCGGAGACGGCATACAAATGCTATACCAATGTTGGTGGGTAATCAAAACCCAAGTGCTATTAAGCAACAGTACTGCTACCCTGCCACTAAGTCTTTTGTTTGGGGTTTTTATTTTATATAAATTCATTTATTTATTTTTAATCTGTATTGTCATTGTCTGCAGGCTACTGATGCACCACATCAGAGACTGTTTGCCAGAGTTAAAAACCAGGATCAATGTTTTGGCTGCTCAGTATCAGTCACTGCTCAACAGCTATGGTGAGCCGGTGGAGGACAAGAGTGCAACCCTGCTGCAGCTCATCACGAAGTTTGCCACAGAATATTGTAACACAATTGAAGGCACAGCAAAATACATAGAGACATCAGAACTGTGAGTACTCACCATTGCTCTGAAAACTGACGTCTGTTGTGACTTTTTATTGCCTCCTCTCTACCTCAGCAGCTAGTCGGCATAATGTTCCAGAATTTGATCTGTTCTGTGACTTTAATTTGACAGGTGTGGTGGAGCACGAATTTGCTACATCTTCCATGAAACTTTTGGGAGGACGCTGGAGTCTGTTGATCCGTTGGGTGGACTGACCACTATTGACATACTTACAGCTATCCGAAATGCAACGGTATGTTTTCTGGAATATCCACATTCCTCTAAGTGTCCTTTCACACCATGCTGCAAATAAAGAAAATTACTGCAATGAAATGCATCTCCATGCAAATTACTTTTTATGCTGTGAAGTGACCGGTGCCTGAAAGGGTCAATATACTAACAATTTATTTTTTATATCTGTACTTTTGGTTGCATTTACATGCACTTGCGTGCGTTCAGTTAAAATGCAGACAGGTTGCATTTTATTGCAATGCGCGTGTACACAACCTTGTGTTGTGAATGAGTTGGTGGTTTTCTATATTCCCTTGTAATGACCTGCACTGATCTGGTGCAGAAAAGGAAGTCACTACAGATGATGTGAGCGAGGCCCAAGTGTTTCTTTACACAGATCCTGTTAAGTCTTAATCCTTGGGTTATATTGTCATCTACAGGAACACTGGTGAACACAAAACTGTAGGCCAGCATAACTTTATCCTTCCACTTCCAGCATGCTTTTTTTTTTTTTTTTTTATAAGTGTCTTTGGACAATAGATCCCTTTTTTTTTTTTTTTTTTTCTTTTCTTTTAGCTCTTTCCTTTAATCTCTTAGCTGTTGCTCCTGCTTGGAAAGAACATTTGGAACTTCGCTCATCAATTCAGTTCTGCTGCCCACCTACAGTGAATTTGGTCACCTTCTGCCATCAGACCCCCATCTGCTACAAGCTATCCGGGTTTTGAGAGTAACTGAGGCCTTGCCTCTTGCCTCGAGCCTGTATGTTGCTTTACCACTTTTTTTGATTCTAGACACAGTCCTGCTGTACCAGGTGCCCTCCGCTTACTTAACGACTCTGGGCCTGCTTGCTGTGTGCTACTGACCGTCCTGACATCTGCAGCCTGGAATCATGTTGCCTTCTGCTTTAACAGTCTGTGATGTTAAAGGAGTCCTCTTCAGCTCCATTGGGTGTGCCTTGGTCGCTTGAGGTCTTTACCATGGTCATGCAATACTTTATGGCCAAAATTACAGTTATTTGCTTACTCTTATCACAGAGGTCCCAAGTGTGCTCCCACGCCCTCTCTCACATTGTTATTTGTGCTTTTGAGGAATCGGTTGCAGAGAGTCTGATTCTCAATTGCTTGAGTCCTCGACTGATGAGAATACCTCCTTAATCGCAGTCTACTACATTTACAGTACTTCCAAATTGAGGCAGACTGAATGCTCTTATTGATGGAATGCATTGAAAACTACTGAATGGACTCAAACTAGAGGATGAGCCTGTTGCTGCTACCTGTGCTTTCTCCAGTCGTGGCTCAGTTGCCTATAGGTAGTGTACATATCTCCTAAACATGCACTGTTTAGGAGATAATTATGTACATGCAGCCAATGAAATCACAGGCGCATGCGCTCTGAAGGAACAGCCTCTCATGCAGTTTTTTCAGAGCCCTGTGTCATTACCGGCGGTTCCCACTTGAGTAACATCATTGTGGCCCCAGCCAGTCACAGAGCCGGAGTCCATGAACCTGGAAGGATAACCGGGCGAAGATGGACGCCATTTCCAGCGATCAGAACGCTAGAATGCTTTGTTTTGAGGGAAGTTTCACATAATGTGCTAGTATGCAATGCATACTAGCACAATATGCCTTTGCCTTGCAGGTAAGCTGGGAAAAAAGTGCCGCTTTAAGACCACAAACACTTTCCCATTGAACTTGTTTTTTCCAACTATTTCTCTATGGAGATTGGAAACAAATTGTTAATTCCTGCTCTCAAGTGCTTATTAGCCTTTTATTTGTTTGGTGAGGACATTATATTACTGGAGGGGAGGTATTAGTTCTACTTTAACATGGTACTTGGAGGCACTGCAGTCTGCTTGCATAATTTTGTAATAAAAACATCTTTGCCATTCTGAAGCTTCCCTCCAACCACTTTGCATATTTTATATATACTCAGATTTTGTATTTGTCAAATATGCTGCAGAAATCTCCCTCCACTGAGTCTGGCTGCAACCATTTTAACTGTGGGCAGCTGAAGCTGCTGCCTGTTCACTTCCTAGATTTACACAGACACACAAAAGCACACCTCTAGCTCTGCAGCTCTCTCTCATTGGCCCTCTTATGACTCACCCCCTCTCTTCCTGGCAAACTCTCACAGATAGAGCTGTGCATGATGTCATAAGCCTAGGCTTTTTAGCAGACAAACAGGAAGTGGGCTGTATAGGGGATTTACTGGCAGAAAAAATGTTTTACTGTTAAAACAAGGGCAGAAGATTTAATAGATGGAAAGTTGAAAAAATTACTTAAGTTCCGCTTTAATAAACTGGTGGAGGATGCAGCTGTCTTCTAGGACCCAACCGATCAGCCCTTGCTGACTGACCACTCAACAGGAGGCCATCTAAGAATCAAAAAATGGTGAGACTGTGGCAAGGCTGAACAAGATCCTCTGTGAATACCAGAGGTACAGACAGGAGGCCGAAAGGCAGGACCTTAAAGCTACAGCAATCAATGGATTAACTGCAGCAGTGGTTATATCCATTTCTGTGTTTTTTTGTATTTCTTTTTTTGACCATCAGACATAGTTTGACAAAGTAAAGTAGTAGCCGGGATCGTATGAAAGGCAGAAACCTTCAGGAAAAACAGGTTTCTAGACTCATCAGGATCTTTTGTCCCAAGGACCAGTTTTCCATCCTGTCGCTGGCTTTAAGGACATTGCTGTTTAAGTCCAGGTTCTGAATTGATGATTGCTTTGATGCTAAAAGTTAAAGTCTACTTCTTGCAAGGTCTATCATAGGACACCAAAGGCATACTTCAATTGATGTGAGCTTTAGGGCTTCCACCCTATAAGTTTTTTTTTTTTTCATGGATGGAATCCTCTCCTTCCTGCAGCTGGGTTTGGATTAATATTTGTCTTTCTTGCGCTATCAAGGGTTCAGTTGCTTTTCTTTCTATTCTGTTTCAAAGGTCTTTGGCCTCTCTTCATCCTTTAAACTTTTATCGGCGGCCTCCTGTATAGCACTCCCCATCTGTTATCCTGCAACACTTTTGGATCTGAATCTTGTTTTCTCTGCACTTTAGAAACTGCCATATTAACCAAATAGAGATTTTTCTCTGTACTCTCACCCAAAAGGTAGTTTTCCCTGTAGCTGTCGCATCTGCGAGGTGAATGTCAGAACTGGTGGCTTTGTCTTCTGAACAGCTTTTTCTGGTTTTGTGTTGAGACAAGGCGGTATTGAAGCCCAAGCCAGATTCTGCCTTTTCACCTTGGCCTAGACATTGTTCTTCTGTCCCTCTGTCTGGCTCCATTTCACCAAAAGGAAATTTTCATCTATTGTCTGGATGTTTGTGCTGCTGTTTTTCTTTCAGAAAGACTGATTCCTTTTCACGAATGGAGTTTGTAAGGGTGCATCTGCATCCTGTTCCACCATCTCTAGATGACTGTCATCATCCAACATTATCTCAAGGATCAGGGTCCACCCCTTTCCTATCAAGGTGCACTCTTCTAGATCTGCGAGTGCTGCTTGGGCTTTTTGAACATCTGTTTCCCAGATTTGCAAGGCTGCCACCTGGTCTTGTGTCACATGTTCTGCAAGGTGGACTTTTCAGCCTCATCAGATCAGAGGGTTAAGACTTCCTGGGTCCCTCAATAGACACCGATAGAGAGGATTTTACAGGGAGTACAAATACCCTTTTTCTTTATCCGTACATCATGGGACACAGAGCAGTCTGTAATCATGACCATCTGGGTTATGTGACAGCTATAGGTGAATGGACACTGATAAGCTAGGATCTCTACTGAAGGCTTC
This sequence comes from Rana muscosa, assembly GCA_029206835.1. Classification (NCBI taxonomy): domain Eukaryota; kingdom Metazoa; phylum Chordata; class Amphibia; order Anura; family Ranidae; genus Rana; species Rana muscosa. Next base: position 194,268,488 of record CM055118.1, read on the forward strand.
CTTTGCTTTAGCTGGGTCTGCCACGCAGCCACTTTGGCAGGCATTGGAGCTTGCCTGAGTCTAAAAGACCGCGTCAAGCGGTTGGTAAAGAATGCTGCAGAGCTTTGTTTTGCAGTGGATGCCTTTTGAGGATTCAATGCAGCAAATTTCACGCATGGGTCTAGTATCAATGCACGTGCGCAGAGTCTTGTGGTTAAAAAGTTGGTTTGCTGTGCAAGAAGTTTCTGGCAGGTGTTTCCTTTTATGGGGAACGGTTGCTTGGTGAGGATTTGGATAAATATATCTAGAAAAGTTTGGGGGGAGGGAGATGAATTCTACCTGAACGATCTATTGCTCAAGGAGCAGAATGTGTTCCAAGTTTAAGGCAGAATGTGGCTCACGGTGCATACACTAGAACACTTGGGCTGGGTTTTAAAGTTCGAGAAGTCCGCTCTGGAGCTGGTACAAAGTCTGGAATATTTGGGGTTGTTCAGGAAAGTTTTTTTTCTGTAAAGCCAGGGAGTGGCATCCACGGAAATATGTGATTGGGAGAATTTTGTCTCTTCTCCATTTGGGAGTGCAGGTAAATTTGGCCTTAAAGCGTTTTGTTACCCCAACACTTTATATTACTGATATGTGCCTGCTGTACCATGTACTTCTTTGAAAAAGTATCCTGTTCTCTTTGTATTCCTTTTTTGTGAAATCCCTGGTGTTCCTGCCAGACCCCTTGTTTTCCTATTAAAAACTGACCACACTAAGCAGGAGAGCACACAGCATGGTCAGTTCTCTAGCTATGCTGGGAACACGGTATGCTCTCCTCCAATGATCAGATTTGTCCTAACATGCCCCTGCTACACAGCCATTCACTGGGAAGCTGTGTGCTGCTTCTCCTTCCCCCAGCTCTTGTGCAGCTGAGAACAGAGGGAATGTGATCACTTATAAAAAAAGGGGAAACAAGGTATTTATAATGTTTATCTATGTTTAAATGTTTTGCCTCTCATTTCAAACTGAATAGGTTGTTATACAAGGTGATCCTTCACAATTGCTTTTAAGGGCCAGATTTTGGCTTTATCTATTTATTTTTCTCCCAGAGACCGATTGCTTCTCACTTGTTTATTTGTACTTTTGTAAAGAGTATCGCAGACCGCTCCATCTGTAAGGCCACCCTTGGGAGTGTCCTTGGGACTTGAACTTGGTCTTGGCTGTGTTGTAGATGCCACCTTTTTGAACCAATTCAGGAATTTCCATCAGTCCATTTTTCACTTGGCAGGTTTCTTTTCTTTTTCTTTTTATTGCTATCATCTCGGAAAGAAGAGTATCAGAGCTGGCGGCCCTTTCACGTAAGGAGTCGTTCTTGGTGTTGCGTCCTCATCCATCTTTTTTTGCCTAAGGTGGTTTCTAGTTATCGTTTGAAGCAGGACATTGTCTTGTCACTTTTTTTTTTTTTTTTTTCTTTTCCTTGTCCATGGTCGACAGGGGAAAGATGGCTCCATACTTTGGATGTAGTTTGAGGGGTCGGGATCGATTTGAGATTGTCCACAGAAGTCAGGAAATTGGATTCTTTGTGCTGGCAGACTGGCACGGGAAAGGTCAGGAAGCAACTATTTCACGTTGGATCTGGCAAGTAATCTTTCAAGCCTATGGTTTGAAGGGTAGAGTTCCACCCTTTTGGGTAAGAGCGCACACTACTGGGAGTGTGGGAGCATCTTGGGCTGTTCGCCATCAAGCGTCAGTGACTCAGGTCTACAAGGCTGCAACATGGTCTTCAGTGCATACATTCACATAGTTTTACCAAGTGGATGTTCGAGCCACGGAGGATACTGTCTTTGTCCGCAGTGCGTTATGGGTGGCGGAGTAGGTTCTTTTGGTTGATGGTGGTTTTGTTTGTGCCTCCCTCAAGTGTATTTCTTTGGGACATCCCAGGAAGATCACAATTATAGCCTGCTCTGTGTCCCGTGATGTACAATAAAGAAAATCAGTCGTCTCCCCCCCCCCCCCCCCTACTTGCCTATAAAATCAATTTCTTGGAGTACATCGCAGGACTCCGAGGTCCCTCCCCACTTTTTCTGGGAGTTCATTGCTTGCTGCAAAACTGGGGAACGTCCTGCATGGGAGGGGTTATTTAGGGGAGGGCTTCCTGTCAGTTTTTGGTCTGCCAGTATCCATTCACCTGTAGGTGGTGCATAACCCAGATGGTCATGATTATAGCCTGCTCTGTGTCCCATGATGTACTCCAAGAAATGGATTTTACAGGTAAGTAAAAAAAAAGAATTTATTTTGGCTGGAGTTTTTCAAGAAAACCCTTTTATCTATATGTTTAGTTTTTATAATGGCTAAACAAAAGTGTGTGTGTGTGTGTGTGTGTTGTTTTTTCTGGGGGTTTGTTTTTATTTTTTATTTTTTTTTTTTTTTCCCTGTAGCTGGGTGGTTTGCTCCAGGTGTGTCTGCTTTTTCCTGTTACCCCAAAACATACTAATGGGGTAACTATTTTCTACCCAGCTTTGCTGGACTGTATGACCATTAAATTCTAAGCTCTTCCAAGGTCCAGGGACTAAAGCCTCGTACACACGACCGAGTTTCTCGGCAAAAACCAGCAAGAAACTTGCTGGCAGATTTCTTGCCGAGAAACTCGTTCGTGTGTATGGTTTCTCATCAAGAAAAGCGACAAGAATCTCGACGAGAAAATAGAGAACCTGCTCTCTATTTTCTCGTCGAGATTCTCGTCAGCCTGTTTCTCGACGAGAAAATTGTGTGTGTGTGTACACTTACCTGTTCGCCGGGAAGCCCACGCATGCGCGGTAGCTTCCTAGGCATAGGTAGGGTGAACCAAGATGGCGGCGACGGCATCGAATGTGACGAGCGCATGCTCGTCGTATTCGATGACGTCACCGCGTACGCTCCATTCAAAGAACCGCGGGTTCTTTGAAATGAGCGTGTGTACACTCGGCCGGGACAAGTTTCTTGTCCAAGGATCTCGTCGTAAAAAACGGCATGTTTTTAACGACGAGATTCTCGGCCGTGTGTAGGAGGCTTAAGAGTGAACAGTCTGTTTACCTGATGAAACCCAGATCGCTAAAACTGAATAAAATTATTTGTCCTCTTAGGGCCCAAGACCAGCCTTGTTTGTTCCAGAAGTGTCTTTTGAGTTGCTGGTGAAGAGACAAGTGAAACGATTGGAAGAGCCAAGTTTACGGTGCGTAGAACTTGTTCACGAGGAGATGCAGAGGATCATCCAGCATTGCAGCAATTACAGCACACAGGTTATTGTACACTTTAGGATAATACGGTTTCTGTATTTAGGCTGTATTCTGGTGCAAAGTGATTTATGTAATCCTGTGCAGACTCTGGTTTGATGGGTTTTTTTTCCTTGATGTTTTTTTAGGAGCTCCTGAGGTTCCCAAAGCTGCACGATGCCATAGTTGAGGTGGTCACGTCACTTCTGCGGAAACGCCTACCTGTAACCAATGAGATGGTAAGAGGATGTACTGATTCCTAACCAATAAATTGCCACAATTTCCTCTTTGAAAGTTTAGTAATATTTTTCACGAGATACAAGACTGGAAAGGCTGAATACCCAAGCTGCAGATAATCGCACACAGGCCACTGGGGATGAAATGCAGCTTGTATCTCGCTTTGTATTCCTATACAATAAAATGTAGTCCGGACATTATTTTAAAAAATGGTTTATTCTGGAATTATGTTTAAGGGTTCAATCACACAAGTGGCTGGGGAGCACACACCCCTGACCCCACCCCCACGTGGAGTTTTACACAGGCAATGATGCTTTGCTTAATGGCTGGGATAAAAATGATGTCCCGTGCTGCGCCGCAACTATGAACCAAACCCTAGGGTTGTGGTACAGTATTTACATACAAAATGCCCATATCTCCATTTATCTGTCAAAAAAAGGGAATTTGAGAAACGGCAGCATTGGCTCCTGAATGCCTGGCAGCTCCTGTAATAATTTCTCTAAAAAATGATTCACCATGGATCAATTTTCAAAAGTCTGCTGCCCATGTGAACGAGCCTTAAGGGAGAAACAGTCAGTCTGTCCAGGACTACAGGCCCTTACCAGGAATTAAATCCTTAGTTTTTGATGCCCACCATTGCTTTGTCCTTTTGTTCAAGGACTCTGGGTCAGGAAAATACTGAAAGTAGGGCCAAGTAAAAATGTATTGTTTTCCAGAGCTGGCACCCAGCAGCAAGTATGCTATATGGCTAATTGGTGACATTTAGGAAAATCCCTTTTAATTGCAACTCCAGCTATTTACAAACTTTAGAATTGCATTGGGAAAGTTTGCCTTTGTTTTTTGGGGAGAATCTGTTTTAATGTGAAACTATTGGCTCTTTAAAAAAAGGAAACAAAGAAGTAACAGTTTTTTATTTCCTTTTGATCCTGCCAATAGATCTGTTTGTCCACTTCAGACAAGCCAAGCTGTCATCGTCTCGTCTCCCCCCCCCCCCCCCCCCCCCCATGACAGTTACAGGGGTTGGGACAAGGCATATAACCTTGCTAGGGCTGCGTCTTATCTTTTTATTTTTATGGTTTAAACTTTTTTTTTTTTTGGTTAAACAAATTATACATACAACATAGACTTGCGTGTCATGTACACAATACATCTATTAATTTTCATTTGTATGTATTGTAGATACAGTGAAGATTTCAAACTTCATTATAGTTAAGGTAGAAGATCTATCGGGGTACAGATACTGAGTTCCTCATAGTAATGAATACATAGATTAACCATGGTTCGTATGTAACATTTTCTGGAGAGCCAGAATATTCATGTACAGGCTTCTAAATCTCATAACCAGCGGTCCCAAATTTTATTGTACTTGGCTGGGCACCCCCTGTTTAATATATAAGATTTTTTTTGTAGGATAAGGTAATGTTTACTTTTACTTTCAAATTGGTAAAGCTGGGTGGTGGGGTCATCCATTGCCTACCGATAATTTTCCTAAACCAAAAATAGTGTTTCATGTAGAAATATCTTCGTGAACTTGTCAATGTTGGGGAATATCCCTAGTAGGCATTGTTTCGGATCTAGGAATAGAGGGAAGCCCATGGAAGCCCATAGTATTGTGTAGGAAAGCCACAATCTGTGCCCAGAAGCCTTGTATTTTGGGGCAGGTCCATATTAGATGGAAGAAGGTACCCACATACTGATGGCACATCGAGCAAGTGTTGGGCTGCCCTCTCCCGAATCTAGCAACTCTCAAAGATATATGTGTAATATATAGATCTGGGACAATCTATCCGAAAGTTTAGGGGAGATGGCTTTGCAGGAATCTAGCGCCTCACTCCATTCCTCATCCTCCATTGCTCCCACCTCCCCTCTCCCAACAGAGTTTAAGGTCGTACGCCAATTTGTTGAATGAGGGGGTAATGAGCATGGTTTAAACCTTTTTAATCCCAAAAAATACACAAACCTGTTGCTGTAACTGCTAATGATGTAATTGGTGATGCACCAAAATTTTCATGTGTCATGTGACTCAAAAAAGCAACATGTGCATTTTTGAAGCGTCCTTTCTGCCTTTTCTGTGTCTGTGTCTGTGTCTGTGTGTGTGTTTTATTTTTTTACTGACCACATATGCACCAAAAATGCAGCAAGCAAGATTTTAACACTGCTTCAAAAGGTGCTGATAATGGCCGAAAAATTCATATTTAAATTCATGATATTCAAGTCGAATATAATTCAAACTTTTATAAATATATATATTTTTTAAAACTGTCAGTTTCGGCAAAGTGCATCCTGGATTTTCACTTTTGGCACCAGGGGGTGGAGTGTTTTTGTTTTAAACAGTTACATTTTAACCTGAACTCCACTTTGTCTTTTAATACAGGTACACAATTTGGTGGCCATTGAACTTGCCTATATCAACACTAAACATCCGGATTTTGCAGATGCCTGTGGTGTCATGAACAACAATATAGAGGTGAGGAAGGGGCACAATCTCTTCTCTACCAACTTCGGTAACAGTAATAAATCTTGATGTATAAAATATTTTTGTTTTTTCTGTGACATGCAGGAACACAGGAGGAACAGATTAGCCAGGGATTTACCGCGGTCTTCAGCTCCTACAGATAAAGTGAGCACAGCCAATGTGATACATTATAATATAGTCGGAATCCATTTGTTTGCTATACTTTTTTTGTCCATTACATGAGTGTTAATTTAGAACACTTCCCAACAAACGCATTCCTCTGATTTCAGTTTAGTGGAGCAGGGATGATTTTGCACCATCTTTTTTTTTTTGGGTTGAGCGGTTACCACGGGCCCAGTATATTCCTAGAGAGAGACTACATTATGCATCATTTGTTTTGGGGTAGAGTGCCATTTTCACATCAAAGAAATTAGTAATATTACTCTAAAATGAATTGATATACTAACTGCTAAAAGCAACAGCCAGTACTCCATACTCCTTCTACTCGACCTCTCTGCAGCCTTTGATACCATTGACCACCCGCTCCTTCTCAATAAACTCCATTCCCTTGGCCTCCAAGTTTCTGCTCTATCCTGGTTCTCTGCCTATCCATCACAGCGCTCCTTCAGTGTTACCTACAACTCTGTCTCCTCCTCTCCATTGCCCCTTTCTGTGGGGGTCCCCCAAGGCTCTGTTCTTGGACCACACTTCTCTTCTCTATCTACACCTCCTCCCTTGGTCACTTGATAACCGCCCACGGCTTTCAATACCACCTATACGCCGATGACACCCAAATCTATCTGTCTACTCTTCACCTCACTCCTTCAGTCTCCTCTCGCATTACTAACTTACTGACATCTCAGCATGGATGTCGCACCACTTCCTTAAACGAAATCTCTCTAAAACTGAGTTACTAATATTCCTCCCTGCCTGTGCCCCCCTCCATGACTTTTCCATCAAAATCAACAATACAACCATCAGTCCCTCCCCTCACGCCAGGGTACTAGGTGTAATCCTAGACTCTGACTTGTCATTTCAGCCTCAAGTCCAATCGTTGTCAAAAGTTTGTAGAATTCACCTCCGTAACATCTCTAAAATTCGCCCCTTTTTAACAAATGAAACCACCAAACTCCTTATTCACTCCCTTGTTATCTCTCGCCTTGACTATTGCAACTCCCTTCTTATTGGCCTGCCTCTCCATAGGCTATCCCCTCTTCAGTCTATCATGAATGCTGCTGCCAGACTTATCCACCTTACCAACCGCTCAGTGTCTGCCAAACCTCTCCTCCAATCCCTACACTGGCTCCCGATCACCCAGCGAATTAAATTCAAAATACTAACCACAACCTACAAAGCCATCCACAACTCTGCCCCGAGCTACATCATCAATCTTGTCTCCAAACATATCCCAAACCGTCCTCTCCACTCTTTTTTCAAGACCTCCTACTGTCAAGCTCTCTCGTCTCCTCCTCCCATGCTCGTCTCCAGGATTTCTCCAGAGCCTCTCCCATCCTCTGGAACTCGCTACCTCAACCTGTCCGGCTAGCCCCTACTCCTGCTACCTTCAAAACTCACCTCTTCAGGGAAGCCCATCACGTCTCCAACTAATCTTTTACCACTTCCATCAGCTCATTCCCCACAGTTACAACCTTTTGTACCACCTGCCCCACCCTATTGGATTGTAAGCTCTTCTGAGCAGGGCTCTCTTAATCCTCTTGTATTTTATTGTATTGTAACTGTATTGTCTCCATTTTATATTGCTGCGTAAACTGTTGGCGCTATATAAATCCTGTATAATAATAATAATAATATATAAAGGCTAAGTTTACTTTTAGGAACATGTTACATATTTTAGGATTTATAACTTAACTTGTTCCTAGGCACCGCCTTACCTCACCCCTGTTCCTGGGTGCATGAATTCTTCGACCCCCCCCCCCCCCCCCCCCCCCCCCAGCCACTGTCTCATTCAAAATTGTCAGGGCTGCACCCACACATCAGTCATTCATGCACAGAGACTTGTAGTCCACTGAGAAAACTGTATCCCATACATAGGTAGGGGGAGAGCTGAGTGACGTGTCTGCAGGGGCCTGACATTGCACCCCTGATCCACTGATCAGGGGTGCAGTGCTTTGCAGGCTCCCATGGAAAAAAAGAAATGCACTTCTATTCCTGCAAAAAATACGTGCATTTATTATTTTTGTAAAAGGTGAACTTAATCTTTAAACCATATATAAACGCAAAAATTAAATGTATTGCAGCTTTCCACTCCTTAGATGTGGAAATCGCGCTACCCCCGTGACCAATCACTGTGACAGTAATAAAGTATATTGAAAATTAACAATTACCCCATAAACCACAGATCAAATGAACTGATAAGTGAAAAAGAGGTGTGTGTGTATATAAGACAAACTATAAATATATGAACATCAAATATAAATTTAAATTTATAAATAATAGTCCATCAAAAAAAGGTTTGTTTAAATAAAATCCAAAGTATTAACACCAGTGCTTCATGTAAAAATCATACAAAAATGCTGTGTCCACATTCATCTGTGACATTCCACCACCAAAAAGCAGGATTTCTCCTTACCAGCTGTACACGACCCCCTATTACAGAGGGTCAATATATGCATTGAGTAGTTTCTCCCACAGGTCACCGCAGCACACAGCACATGAGGTTCCTAAAACACCGACCTCCGGTTGTCATCAGTGGGCACATATGTATAGAAAGAATGGAACACACTCCACATAGTGCATTATATCTTTTTAAAATTTATTCCATAAAAAGCAAGTTTGCACTTACATGTATGCAGTTAAAAAATCGCCTGATTACGTCTGGTGTGCCGGCCGTAGCACATTCAACAGACACCCGTCCTTATTGGAAGTATCGGAGGTGACGACAGCGCTTTTTTTTTTTTTTTTTCTTAATCATTACCATGTATGGTAGTTCACATTTTTAATCGCAGCTCCCCATAGCTACAAAGCTACCAGTTAAACGTCTGGAGTTTTTTCCTTTTTTCTCACTTTAGTTTATTTAGCGCAGTTTTTCTCTTTTCTTTTCCACTCCTTAGATGTGGTGGCTGCATTATTTACTTTTTGTGTGTGTTTTTTTTTTTCCCCGTTATGTTCATCTGGTGATCCTGCAAGCAGTAACACCCTTGCTGTCCTAGAGTGACATGGCTCACTTACTGTACTGTATCTAGGGATGAACACTGGTTACCCTAGGACAGGAAGTGTGCTAGAACTACTTTTTCCTCTCCTTAACATTGAGGGGAGGCGTTCTGGAGTCCACAAAGAGAACCTAGACAGAAAGAAAAGAGTGCACTGGAGTTCTGGCAGGATCAACAGATAACTTTAACGAGTAAATATAACAAAATACTATCGGTTGTAAATTTAACTGACCAAAGGGTGCAAATAAGAAGTTTGCATGCACTTTAAGGAATTTCTTAAGGGTTTTAAAGTGTGATCGTCCAGATGTTGCAGAATTGTGCTCTGGGATCTATGCCGGGTACTTGCATTTACTCAGTGGTAGTTTGTCTGAAGGTTGCCCATGCTTCTTATAGATGATGCTTTTTATTTGGCTTGGCAGCATGTTAGTAGGAAACGATTGTGGTTTTCTGTCACATTAAATTGATTGCAAGAACATGTACAGAACCATAGAAAGCAAAGAAATGGGGAGTGGGAGGGGCCAGCTGTGTTTAATAAGAGCTTGAGCTATTCATCTGTTACCCACTTTGCTGGGAAAAAAAGTTTTATGATTAGTGAACATGTGAAAAGGAGCCTAGCTCTTCATCAACTGGCTGGAAAAAATATGTAACTATCTGACTAAAAATATCAAACCCTATACAAATTTTCTCTTTAAAGGTAAAGAAAATCCCCCATGAAGAATGTTGAACTGTGTGAATACAGTTCATCTTGGGTTAGAGAAATTGCATGTTTGGGTGGTTATGTTGCAAGGATTATTTATATTATGCTGTGTGCATTTACTTTTGTCTTTGTACACACTGTAAGTCCCTAAATCTGAATGTACTTATTGGGGTTATTGGCTTTTTAGGAGTGTACTTGGTGGTATAGGTGTGTCACTGAGAATGTTATGCATAGGTCACAGGATATAGCTGGCAGTAAAACCCTAATTTTATATTCTCCATCAAAACCTTTTTTTTTTTTTAAGGTTTGGGTTGCTTTATACTCCTTCTATGGTAAAATGTCCCCAGGAAGAAGCATTTTTAGTTTGTGTTGCTGTTAGAGCAGAGGTGTCAAACTCCATTTCATTGTGTGCCACATCATCATTATGATTGCCCTCAAAAGGGCTGGTTGTATCTGTAAGATTAGATGTCCAGCACATCCCCTCCCCTTACATTAGATGTCAAGAGCCAACCCGCCATCAAAAGTTGAGTCCCCCACTCTCCATTACATCACAGTGCAACCCCCTTTCCTTATGCTGCTGCTGGGAAGAAGCTGGATGTATTGGTTGAAAGCAAGGGTCTGGAGAAGGACCAGAGGAGGTGCAAGGGCCACATGAAATGGCCTGGAGGGCCATGTGATTGACACATGTGTGTTAGAGCTTTCCCCTCACTTCCTGTCCTGGGGACAATTTTACCAGTAAAGGAGGTGCTCCAGCAGAGCCTCCAGCTGACAGTCTAATCCTTCCGTATTCTACCACAGCTCTTTCCAAAACTCAAACTTAACGCAAAATAGTTTTGGCTTTAAACTGCAAAAGTTTTTTTGAAATCTGAATAAACATCCCCACTAATCAAATCTTTAAAGTTAACCTGTTCTGGGATGGACAAATAGTATTCTAGAAGGGCTGCATTACTCTCCTTTCATGGAGAAAATGCAGTAATAAGCTCCCTTCAATGCTTGGCCACTCATCTGGCCTAGATACTTGGGTATGTGGCGTCTACTGAAACAAGGTGGGGGGGTTATGTTGGCCAGTACTCTTCAGAAGAGATAATGTGACTGAGCACCTAGGCTTTCAGGTATGTAGCCATCACTGATGAGAGATTAGAGCAGCAGTTACTCCAGGAACATTTTAATATTCTTGCCCTACTTTTATTTATTCAACTCCTTAAGACTGCTAATGTAGCTTTCTAATAAAGTAAATTCATACTTTTTTTCAAGGCCAGTCGCTCAAAGTATTGAGACCAGCGCATTAGCATGACGGCAATCATTTTTAAAGGAGAGGTCAGCATTGGCAGCCTACATTTTTCAGTACAAGTTTCTGTGAAAGACAATTTGTTAAATGTTTTTGATGTGCCCAGCTGCCTCCTATTTGCATCAAAAATTTCATTTCTCAGCTTTTAATGTGGGTTCATAAAGACTGATAATGACATGTAACGGTTGAAAGCTTAATGCAGTGTTTCTCAACGCCAGTCTTCAAGGCGCCCCAACAGGTCATGTTTTCAGACTTTGCATTATTTTGCACAGGTGATTTGATCACTTTCACTGCCTTAGTAATTCCCACAGCTGTTTCACCTGAGGGAATTCCTGAAAACATGACCCGTTGGGGCGCCTTAAGGACTGGAGTTGAGAATCACTGGCTTAATGTGTGCAATCTCTAGTAAAATCCCCATCTCTTCTGATTATTTTTTCTTTCTTTAGTCTACTAAACCTCCAGGGCCTCTGGCATCTGCCCCCCTGGAGTCCTCACCTGCTTCTGCCACTGAGGCTGATGGCAAGGTCTGTGCTTCTCTCATAGCATTGTATGCTGCCCGGCATAGTTCAGATTCGGCTGTAGCTGTTTTTGCTGTTTGAAGATTGAGGCATGTTTGTTGTACCTGTGTTGTTTCTCCATCTTTGCCTGTGTCTCTGTTGTATGATGCAAGGCATGTGACTGCATGAGACGCACATTACCCCTTCTGCATGCAAAATCCAGATCCCTATCACTCACAGGTTCTTTAAAGGGTTTAAAATGTTTTTAAAATTTTTGGGCTAGAGTTTGTAAGTGTTCAAATCCATGTCTGGTTTTTACTGCCATCTGGGGTCTCATTAGAAAGATTTACTCTACTTTCCTGTTCCCCTGACAACCGTTTCACTAGAAAGCAAGTGTGGGAAAATCTGCAACTGACAGACCAAAGTAAAAATCTAAGGCTGGTTTCACACTGGGGCGGTGGGTGCGGTGGCGGTATAGCGGTGCTATTTTTAGCGGCGCTATACTGTCGGAATTGCGGAGGTATTCGGCCGCTAGCGGTGCGGTTTTAACCCCCGCTAGCGGCCGAAAAAGGGTTAATACCGCCGGCAATGCGCCTCTGCGGTATTACCACGGTTTCCCATTGCTTTCAATGGGAAGGAGCGGTGGAGGAGCGGTAAACACACCGCTCTTCTCACCGCTCCAAAGATGCGGCTAGCAGGACTTTTTTTTTTTTTTTTTTTACTGTCCTGCTAGCGCACCACTCCAGTGTGAAAGCCCTCGGGCTTTCACACTGGAGAAACAGCAGCCGCTGTTTAAGGACGGTTTGCAGGCGCTATTTTTAGAAAAATAGCGCCTGCAAACCGCCCCAGTGTGAAAGGGGCCTAACGGGGGTTTTCACCTTCCCGACAACTCTTCTACAAACTGTTTTTTTTTTGTTTTTTTTTGTTTTTTTAGACCTCATTTGCATCATGGTGCAGAGAGGTAAATTTGTCTGCACGCGTTCAAGGACACAAAAAGCATTGTTCTGTGTGCCCTGTTCACACCACAACACTGCCATTGTGCAGATTCCTTCAGCGCAGAAATCTGCAACTTCTTCTAAGCAGAAATGGGGAAAAAAAACTTGACAACATTGGTGTGAACAGGGCACATAACTGACACGCATGAAAACTGATGTCAACGTGCATTAAAACTCACTGAAACGCGCATAAAAACTGAGAAAACCGTGCTGATTTCACTCGCAGAGACCTCAGTTTCACATCAGGTTTCATGCATGTATGGTGTGAACAAGTATATCATGGGACATAGGACATCTTCATAGCCATGAGGATAGGGTTATGCTGACACCTTCAGGTGATTAGACCCATTGCAAAAAAAGATTCCTTCCTAGGCTTAACCCCTCCCCTGTTAGGCAAGGCTTCATTTTTTTTTTTTTCCCTTGTCTTAGGTGATGGGCATTTTTGTGAAGTCTCTGCATGAAAACATAGCTAGCTTCACAACAGTTCCATCTGTAATTAGACTAGCCTTTTGCTAACCAGTGAGGAAGTCACACTTGCTAACGCTGGGCCTATAGTAGCAGCTTTCTGCAATACTCGTTGGCTTGTACAACCTTGGTCGCAAGCAGAAGTGTTCCCCTTTCCTACCCTCTTATTAATGGAGGAGGAATCCCTCTGTCAGTTATGTGATGAGACCAGATCTTAGGTGGAATTTGGTGCAAATACGAACTAAGCTTAAAACTTCTCCCACCCCCCTTCTGACACCTATACCTATATCCTGTGGAAGAAAAATCTGTATACTTGCCTATTATCAGGCCGCTTTAGTCACATGATTGTCTGCTAGCATCATGTCATACCAGCTAGCAGCAGCTTCATGATGGTTCAAGGGTCCAGTCGTCTTAATTGTGTTGCTGTTGGAGAGTTGCCATTATTTGTCCAGTAAAAGTTGTCAGCAGTTCAGGAAGTGATGGGAAATCTCTGTAATGGAGCCTTGGGTAAGAACATGACAGCGCTTCTAACCTTTACCCACGCTATCTTTAAAGTTTTCAAATACTTTTTATATAATATTTAATTATATATTGTATATAGATATTTTTAAGCTGAACATGGTACGCAAAACTTTATTTAATTTTCTCTGACAAAGAATAGAAGTCAACTTTATGTCCACCAAATGCTTTTGCAAACCCAGATATTATCTAGTAAAAGTAACAGTGCGGTCTTCACTGTGCTGTACATAGACTGTGCAGTAACGGGGACCCAGGAGACTCCATCCACTACAGGCTGCCTGCAGAAAATTACAGGAGGGGGCGGAGACAAGACCAGTCATCCTACACAAGGAGAGAGAGCAGCAGTGACTGGTCTTTATTACAGGAAGCTCCTGCACAGAGGGAAAGTTTCTACATCAGATTACTGCAAAGATTTGGAGAAAAATTCCCCCATGGATATCTGTGTTAGTCTTGTCACAAACACACTTTAAGGGCTCATTGCACCACATGTAAATGAAACCCATACAGTTGTCACATTGCTCCTGATCATGCAGTGCATTCCAATTTTCCATCCTGAATCAATGTTAAAGGGCAGAATAATTCAGCATTCATTCAGATCATTGCATTCATTAGAATGACCCAAGTTGAAATCTATTTAAATTTTTTTTTTTTTTTTTTTTTTAATGCTAAACCCCAGGAAAACTGCTAGATACAGTTAGAATGCAGATATTTAAACTGTTTAAGCTGACAAGATTTGTAAATCAGTTCAGCCAGTCTTGTGAGCCCCTTCTCCTCCAATCCCTGTCAAACGGCAAAGGATTGGTCGAGCCATGTACAAGGTTGTTTTTTTTCCCTCCACGGAGGGAGCAATGGTCTTTAGTCCCAGTGCACACTATTGCGATGTGGTTTGGGCAGGAACTGCACTGCATTCCTCTGCACAATGCGAATTGAGCCATACATTTTTCCTCACATCGCATCTGCCATAAATGGTACAGGACCTTTTGTTTTCCGCACCCGAATCGCATCACATGGGTTTTGCGATCTGTTTCGGCGTGCCGCTAATCTAACATCGACACCCGCAGCAGATGCAATGTGGGAAAATGCGAGTCTTGTGCGTTCTCCACACAGAATCAGTGTGAACCAGGGCTGAAATCACATTTGATACTTTGTGGTGCGATTTGAACCATTCATTTTGCTTGGCTCAAATCGCACTGCAAATCTCACCGCACCCGGACTGGAATCCGTTTGCATAGGTGTTCACACCCATGCATTCTGATTCAGCCAATCGCACTGGGGTGTCGTTAACCTAAAGTGGTTGTAAAGGCAGAAGATTTTCTATCTTGATGCATAGAATCTTTCTGTGTGCAGCAGCCCCCCTAACACTTGAGCCCCATCTCTATCCAGCGATGTTGCAGGAGAGACTCGACTGGCCAGGACTCTTCTTCCTGATTGGCTGAGACAGCAGCGGAGCACCATTGGCTCGCGCTGCTGTCAGTGAGCCAATGAGGAGAGGGGCGGGCCAAGCCACAGCTCTGTGTCTGAATGGACACACAGAGCAGCAGCTCGGGTGCCCAGGGGCACTCAGCGGGGGGGGGGGGGGGGGCGAAGAGGGACCCGAGAAAGATTGGGGCTGCTCTGTGTAAAACCACTGCACAGAGCAGGTAGGTATAACATGTTGTTTTTAAATGAGAAAAAAAAAAAACAACGGCTTTATCGTTTTAACATAGACACCCGCAGAGGTTCGCATGAATGAATTGCAATGCGGGAAATGCACAGCAATTAGTGTGAACCGGCTCCTAAAGTGAGCGGCATTCATTAATTTAGACCTTTTGCTTTACATTTGAATATTTGTCAGTTCAATTGTTTCAGGAGATCGGAGCATTGGCTTGTGCCTGCATTTCTGAACGCTCGAACGGTTGTGGCCTATGGCAAGTATCACTTGTGTTAGGCTAGCCATACACACAGATTCTTCCATTCACACTAAGCAGCGTGGATGAAGCAATGCCCCTTGCTAACTATTGTATTCTGATACTGACTGGATGCAGTCACTGTGCAGATAACGATTTTTCACCTGGCCCTTCTATTGTCGAGCCAAGTGGTGTTCATAGGGCCACGAACGGCGTGAATTTTGGCTGATCAGAGATTTGTATGTCCAGCTTTACTTAAATGCAGCAGAGAAGTATCAAGTCTCCTGCCAGATGGGCTGTACAGTGTGACGAAGCTGTGTAAATTTTAGAACTGGAAGGACAAAAATACAAATCCCTTTTGCAGGGAAAATGGCCCCCTTGTATATTTTTCATCGGGTGTATTTTTGTTTACCTGGAGTTCAGTTTTATTGCAATTTTGCCAAATGTTTTCCCTCTTAAATTCTGTATATTATGTTTGCTGTTGTTGCAGGTAGCTGCTGGAGGGGGCAATACAGACATGCCAGATGCTGGAACTGGTAACTGGAGAGGGATGCTGAAAGCCTCTAAAGGAGATGAGCTACTAGGAGAAGAGAAGAGCAGACATGCACCCATCCACCCAGCCAGCCCCCAGAGGGGCCACGCTGTGAACCTCCTGGATGTGGTGAGTATGTGTGACTGGATGGAGTAGGTAGAATGATTGGTCACAAACTGACAGGTCAGTTAATGGGTGTCAGTCTTGGTACATCACTGACTAACAGGTTGTGATGGGATAGTCACACCTGGGCCTGTTTGAGGACTCCTACCCTATTCGAACCAAAGGCATGTGGACACTCCTCAGAACTATAGAGTTTAGGTGTTTCCAGTGAATGGTAACATTAAAGTGGACTATCCATGGCAAACTGAAGGTTCACTTTTTGCAGGCCCCTTGCCCAACACAAATTAATTTGTAAACCATTTGCAGCGCTATTAAATATATTAAATACATTTATGTGCCTGTAACCTTGTGGCAGCAGTTTCCATATTTCTTGGTACAGGTTTCCCTTATATGCCGACGACTTGTTGTGTTTTTTTTTTTTTTTTTTTTAGATTCACCACAGAATTCAATACCGGCTCTGATGGCCGAGGTAGCTAAATACGGAAAGGCTATCAAATTTTAAAATTAATTTTGAGAAATCAGTGCTCCTACCTAGCCACGTTCCCTCGGCAATGGCAACAACTCTGAAGAGCATGTACCCCTTTGTCTGGAGTTAAAAATATTTGGTCTATCTAGGGATGTACATTACGCCGGATTTCAGGCTATTGTATGATTTGAATTATGGTTCCCTATTGAAAGAGATAAGAGATTTTCAGAAATGGAAGGGTCTAGTCCTAACATGGGTAGGAAGAGTGAGTGCTGTAAAATGACCATATTGCCCAGATTAATCTATTTCCTGCATACGATCCCCATATCACTCCCACAGGCCTTTTTTTAAAGATCTGAGAAAGGCGTTTGTTGCATTTGTATGGAACGATAGGTGCCAAGACTTTCCCATGACATATTACGCAGGGGGAAAAAAGGAGGAGGACTTGGATTACCGGACATTGCTCTATATTATAGAGCAATGTCACTGGTAAGGATTCTAAATTTGGTGTCACGATTCCACTGGTAAAAGGTGGGTCGCATTAGAGCAGGAAATAGGACAGAACTTAGTGGGGGCACCATGGATCCCGAGCATATCTAGGGGTCTTGCAGAATGGACCTCTCCTCTGATGTGGAACACTCTTAAGATATGGGATAAATTGAACAAAATGGGGGAGTATGCCCCCCAGGTCTCCCTCCCGATGCCATTGGAGGGATTCCCTTGGTTCCCTCCGGGGGAGGAAGCTGGGTTTATGGGATCATGGGGGAGTGATGGAAATAGAACATGTGGCAAATTTGCACCAGGAAGATAGTTGATCCCTTTTTCAGAGTTGGTATCAAGGTGGGGGACTACACCTATGGGCGAATGGAGATATCACCAATTTGAGTTTTTTTTTTGCCAAATTAAAACCATTACTAAGGCCTAGAAAGTCCCTTACCACGTTCGAGTCCTTATGTATTAGCATACCGGATGACAGACACTTATTGTCGCAAATGTACAGATTGGTCTTGGGGGCCCAAAATACAACAGTTCCCTATTTTGTCAGGAAATGGGAGAGTGAGCTGAAGCAGGTTTTTTTCTCCTGCGCAGGCGAGGAGACTTATTGATTTGGTACACTCTACCTCCATAAGTACACGAATACAAGAAATGTCATATACATTTTTGGCAAGGTGGTATCGGACCCCAGTTAAGATGGCTCAGATGTTTCCGACTCTAGATGCTAAATGCTGGAGAGGATGTGGTCAAAAGGGACCTATTTACATTTGTGGTGGGAATGTCCCCAAATTAAAGTTATGAAATTAACTTTGGATCCCATAGAGGTAATACCACTATATTGTTTGTTCCATGGGACTACAAGATCCATTAAATCATACAAGAACGATATTACTCCACACTTACAGAACGCAGCTAAATTACTAATTCCTAGGCTATGGAAACAAACTCAAGGTCCTACCTTGTTGGAATGGAAGAGAGAAGTCAATTTAATTAAGGAGGCTGAGAAATAGATATATGTAGTTAAAGATAAACAAGACAAATTTAATGAAATATGGGCAGGTTGGGAGCAGCATTCCTCAGAGGTAAGATGGGTAAAAGAGGGGGGGCGTGTCCGGAATGGTGCTGGGAGCAGACGTGCTTGTCTGAGCTCCCCAGGACCGGTGCAAGAATCTCCAGTTTATCGGGTGCAGACCCCCAAAAAAAAGACTCCTGTGTCCCCCCAGACTCTGAGGCCTGCCTGGGGTGTGTAGGAGAGAGGACGGTTGCCTGAAATCCCGGGAGGGGGCCGCGGGACCGGACATTGCGGACAGGGCCGCAGCCGCGGATTCGCCTGGCAATCCTGCCCACCGGACCCCCCTGGAGGCCCACGCACCTGCATCTGCGAATTCGCCGTCCTCCGACTGTACGGCGGCCTCCACGGGCCCGCGATCCTTTATGCGGCTGCCGCATCTGGGTAAGACTGCGGCTTTGGCCTAGCTTTGGAGGCCGGCGGCCATCTTACTACACCCGACCTGTGTCTGGACTCGGCGCTGGATCCAGCTTTAATAGGGTGCAGACCTGCTACAGAAGACCCCCCTGTGTGCCGCCAGCCTCAGCGGTACTCCTGGGGTATGCGAAGGGGAAGCTCCCAATGGAAGACGGGCAAAAAGGCCGCAAAATCAGACATTGCGGGCAGGGCTGCAGCCACGGCCTCGCCTAAACATCCTGCCCAGATGGAGAACCAGGCTGACGATCCTGACTGGCTGCCGGCGGCTGATTTTTAAGGCCGTAATGCAGGCCATTACTGCTCTGACTGGCAAAGTGGATCATATTCAGACCCATGTAGAGTTCATCCGGAAGGACTTTGATACCCTTCGTGGTCGCATGACTGAAGTGGAGCAGAGGGTCTCCCAAGCGGAAAACACGGTACGTGACCAGGGGGCTGATATGCATGTACTGAAAACTAAAGTTAGAGCGCTGGAGGCCTGAGCCGAAGATGCTGAGAATCACAATAGGAGGAACAACTTGTGAGTGCTGGGTCTTCCGGAGGGGGCTGAGGGTGCAGATCCCACCGCCTTTGCTGAACGCCTGCTGCAACTTATCCTCCCCTCGGCACGTTTTTCCCCGTTTTTTTTTTTTTTTTTTACCGTGGAAAGAGTCCACCGCATACCCTCCACAAGGGGACCGCAGGGAGCGCCACCCCGTACTTTCATCTTCAAGTTGCTTCATTTCCGTGATCGTGATACAGTAATGAAGGAAGCGAGATCCCAAGGTGAACTGTGATTTGAGAACGCCAAGCTCCTGATCTTCCCAGACTACTTGCTGGATACTCAGAAACAACGGAAATCCTATGACGCAGTGAGAGCCAAACTTCGAGCCAAGCATATTAAATATAGCATGCTGTTCCCGGCCAGACTGCGGGTGGAGGATGGCGAATCGGTAAGAATCTTCGCATCTCCTGAGGAGGCCTTATGTGGATTGACACGTTACCTCGCAGATAAGTAACATTACTACTGAGGGACAAATTGCTTTTTACATGAGCCACGCCATCTGATGCCTTATGGACGTGCCTCCTTTCTAAGTTGGCCTATGCTCGCCCCACGCTCCCCCCCCCCCCCCCCCCCCCCTCCGGGAGGGTCCCATGTGTTAATTAACATTTTGTTTTATGGACTGCAGGGGTTGGGGGTCATTACTCCCTGGTTCTTCCCGAGGACGGGTGGGGTACCCTGATTGGAGGGTCGTGTAACTGTTGATCCTTTGTTATATCCCCCCCCCTCCTTTGGCCAGGGTCGGCAACTTTGGCAGCTCATGCAACGTTACTGTTCAAGTTTTTCTGCCCCCGGCGGCTGCCGGGAGACTGCACCCACATATCTGATCCAGTCTCCGGCATAAGTCTCATCATCTGATTGCTGGACTGTGGATGCCATTCCGCACACGTTTCCCCATTGCAGGCGTGTTCGCCTGGGTTCTGAGTTGGGATCTTAAGCCCCCCAAAGTTGGGGGTGGGGGGTCGGGTGGGAATGTTTTGTTATACCTTGTTTTTTTACTGTTTTTTCACAAGCAATGTATTTATGTATGTCATTAAATATTTAAGATGCTTTGTCCTGACCTGTGCAGTGGCCCGGACTCTGCATCCAACCATGGAGGCTAGATCCTGGGCTGAAAATGTGATCCTAGATGCTTATGGCTGAATGTAATATAATATCTTGGAACACCAGGGGGCTGAAATCCTCTGTGAAGAGGTCACTGGTGTTTCAATTTCTTAAAACATATCACCCCCAAATTTGCATATTGCAGGAGACTCACTTAACGGGCAGCAAACTTTTGAGTCTTAGGAGACCTTGGGTGGGACATCTATACCACTCTACGCATACCAATTACTCCAGAGGGGTCAGCATTCTTGTACATAAATCCCTACTGTTTCGACTGCTGGCACTAGAAATGGATCCAGACGGACGTTTTTGTTATACTGCATGCTATAGTGGATAGGTTAGAGTTGGTGGGATTGTACCTGCCCCCCCCCCCCCGTCCTCCATACGACTACCTATTCAACTGATCTCTATAGCCACTTTTGCCACAGATAATGTGGTGATACTGGGAGACTTTAATCTAGTTCCGGACTCTGGAGTGGACAGACTTTCACCCGTAGCAGGCTCATCTTCAGAGCTGCTATCTTGGGCGGAGGCTTCCAACCTGACTGATGTGTGGAGGTGGCGCAACCCTTCCCAGCGGGCTTACACTTGCCACTCGGCCCCAATGCACCGGGGGGGGGGGGGCCTGTGGAGATTGTCCAGGTTTTTGTTATCTGACTCGAGGATCTCGGAGCCATATAGATCCGAGGCGATATGTTATTGGCAGGACCTGGACCACTCTATAGCTTTTAAGGCTTTTACTAGAGGTAGTTTGCAGTCCCACATTCGTGGGGTCCGGAGGGATCTGAGAGAGGACACCCTGAGGGCTGAGGGGGAGGGTGGCCGCACTCGAATTAGAGTACTCCAATACCGGGTCCCCCAGGGTTTATTCAGATTTTCAGGCAGCATTGAGGGATGTTCTCTTGCTCCGAACAGCGGCCACAAAAACTACGCTTCTGCATCAGTCCCAAAGAATATTTGAGCACGGGGAGAAGACGGGTAGTATGCTGGCATGGCTGGCACGGGAGAGCTCCTTTCCAGTGACCATCTCAGTGATATGCGACGGCTTTGACCGACCCCAGTGATATCAATGCCAGATTTGCATCTTTCTATCAAGAGCTTTACAGCTCTCGGATGGTTTGCACAGATGCAGAGCTTACAGCCTACCTCGATGAGACGGAGCTTCCGTGCCTGACATCCACGTACAGGGAGGCATTGGATGGCCCTATCACATTGGAGGAGCTTCAACGGGCGGTGGCATCCTTGCAAGGTGGCAAAACGCCGGGCCCTGATGGCATCCCTGCCGAATTCTTTAAAACATATGCAAAAGAAATTCTCCCTTCCTTTAAACTTATGCTCCAAAAAGCCACAGAGGAGAACTCTCTCCCCCCGACTATGGCTGAGGCGGTGATTGTTGTCATTCTTAAACCAGGCAAGGCCCCTGAACAGTGTTCCTCGTACCGACCAATCTCTCTCCTCAACGTAGATGCCAAAGTACTGGCTGGACGACTGAACACTGTGATCACCGCATTGGTACATGCAGATCAGTCTGGCTTTATGCCGGGCAGAGGAACCGATATTAATATCCGTTGCCTCCTCACCCATCTCTCCAGGGCAAGTGAGGACGGCGCGGGGGTGGTAGCCTCCTTAGACGCCGAGAATGCTTTTGACTCGGTTGAGTGGGGCTACCTCTGGGCCGTCTTGCATAAATGTTGGGTTTGGCCTCCGATTTATCGGATGGATTTAGATGCTATACCACAATCCCACAGCCCGTATACGCACGAATAATTTGCTGTCATTGCCTTTCCCCCTGTCTAGGGACACCAGACAGGGCTGCCCGCTCTCCCCTGGTCTGTTCGCGCTAGCCATGGAGCCCATGGCGGCCCGCATCAGATCTGCCCCCTCGGTAGAGGGGATTCGGATAGGTGTAGTTATGGATAAAATATCCCTGTATGCCGATAACACCCTCCAATCGCTCCTCTTCTCGCTGCATGCGTCGGGCCCTCACCCGCCGACGGGCACCCCCCTAAATTGAACACCTGAATTTAAATATCTGGGAATTAGGGTCGGGACCCCGCTATCCTCATACTATGAGCTGAATCTCCAACCACTGCTGAAAACTTTTTTGCAGAAATGTATAACCTGGAGGACTCTCCCCCTCTCACCGGTGGGTAGGGTGAACTTGATTAAGATGGTGTATTTGCCTAAATTTCTCTACTTCTTTCGAAATTCCCCTCTGATCCCCCCTGCCTCATTTTTTGCAAAGCTAAAAAGTATAATATCCTCCTTTATCTGGAATGGGGGGGCCCCCGCGGCTGGCTGTCTCCACCCTTCAGCTTCCCGTTGCTCGGGGGGGATTATCCCTGCCGGACTTCCAGGTCTACTTTTGAACGGCCGTCCTGGTGACCGTTAGATGGTGGTTCTCCCAACCCCGCGATAACCTGGCAGTGACTCTGGAGGCGGCCATAATGGGGTCATATTCCTCCCTTAGTAACGTGGTGTTCAGGGGGGCGAGGTCCCATCCTGGCATCACGGACTTGATGCGTACAACCATCACGATATGGCACAGGGCCAGGTCCCGCTTTGGCTCCCCCGAGACACTCTCGCCTCACATTCCCCTCTGGGGCAACCCTAATCTGCCGCACATGAATTCCGTTCCGGATCTGCAGATCTGGGCGAGAAAGGGGTATAGTGAAGCTGAGGCACATTGTCAGGGGAGGCCGGCTGCCATCTTTCTCTGATCTCCAGGTTGCCTACTCACTACCGGGATGGATGTTGTTCCGATACTATCAGCTCCGGCATGCCTATGGGAAACGGTTCCCATCACTTCTCACGCTGGAATCAGACTCTGTGGAGGGGTTTCTTAATGCCGAGATCATAGACAAACCTCTGTCCTCCCTTCAATCCTGGGGTGCTGGGTAAATACACTAAACTTTTCTTCAGATACGCTACTTTTTATGCCCGTAGGGAGATATTCCTCCACTGGAAGAGCGCTGTACCTCCTACGGTGTCCTCATGGCGCTCGGTATTGAACTTGGTGCTGCCCCTGTACAAGATCACCTTTTGCTAATCGAAACTGTCCTACTAAATTTGACAAGATATGGTCGGGGTGGATAGATTCTTGGGGCAATGAGTTCATGGGTGACAATGATGATAATGGCCCAATGTTATGATCTCCTGTAAGCTATTCGCTATCTGTTTAAGGTGTATTTGACTGCTTAGATGAGGTCCCCCCCCCCTCCCTCGCCTCCCCCCGTTCCTCACTCCTCCTGCTCCCCCCTCCCCCCCCCCCTCCCCCCTGGACCTCCTTAACCGCCCCTGCTGGGATTTCTTGTTTTCATACCGATATCTCATTGTATTGCTGTATACTAGCCTTTCAACACCTTTCTCCTGTTTATATCAGCAGGACATTTATCCGTATAAATCTGTATAATGCTTTCTCTGTGACTAACTGTGTTTATGCATCGCTTGTACTGTACAATTTGAATAAACATTTTTCTTGTTAAAAAAAAAAAAGATGGGTAAAAGAAATGAGTGAGATTAGACTAAATAGATGAATAGAAAGGAATACCCTGTATGCTTCTCCTGACTGAGCTGTGTTGAGACCCCTGGGAGGAGAGGATTCACCTTCCCCCCCCCCCCCCTTCCCCTCTCATGGGTGTGGGGTGGTGGGAATAAATAAGGTTTGTATTATGAGTAATAGAAGGGCAAGATGGCTCTAGAAGCCTCGTAGGCTATATTAATCCCCTTCGTTTTTTTTTTTTCTTTCACTAATTATTAGGGATATTTGGTGGGGTAGGGTGTATAGCCCCTTAATTACATATGGATGAGAGGGTGATGGAATAGATATGGTTTATATCACGTGTAATAGATGGGGGAAGATGGTTTAGTGAACATTGTAAGGTTTACTGGTCCCTACCCCCCCCCCCCCTTTTTTTTTTTTTTTTTTGGCGCGCAAAGGTTTATTCACTGGTAGGGATGGATGGAGGGGGGGGTTAATTAATGGGAAGGAAGGGGGAAAAGGAGGACATTTTTTAATAATTTTTTTGGGGGATGGGGAGATACTAGATTAAAA
This sequence comes from Rana muscosa, assembly GCA_029206835.1. Taxonomy (NCBI): domain Eukaryota; kingdom Metazoa; phylum Chordata; class Amphibia; order Anura; family Ranidae; genus Rana; species Rana muscosa. The sequence continues at coordinate 194,292,710 of CM055118.1, forward strand.
TTAATGTGATGTTATGTATGTCAATAACTATGTGTTAAATTATATATTTTTTTATAATAAAAATATATATATATATATATATTAAATACATTTATGTGCCTGTAACCTTGTGGCAGCAGTTTCCATATTTCTTGGTACAGGTGAATGTCGTTGAAAAAACAAACAAGCCTATTCAGCACAACACTGCAATACATGCACATTATCATATCTTTTGAATCTTTACAATGCAAGATACAGATTTCAAAAATTACCTGTTTGATCCTGCCAAAAATCCAGTGATCTCCTAACTTCCTGTTTGAGCAAACAATACAGTGCCTCTGCACTGACACTGTTATTGGCCCTGCCAAGTTCTCCCCGGCTGGTCCCTAAAACAACTACCCTTTTTTTATCTCTACAACGTAGGGTGTGTTCTGTAGTCCAGCAGGCTAGAACTGGCCAGGGCTGGCAATCCTGCCTAGGAAAGCAGCAGCAAAGCCACTTCTTTGTCAGTTCACTACAGGCAGTCAGGAGCACATTGGATTTCTGACAGATAAACAAGTGTTTTGCTTTATTTGCAGATTTATTAAAGAGACAAATGTTGGCGAAATGTGCATTTTTCGGAGAGATGTGCTAAATGTTTGTTTACCCAGACATGCACTAAAAGTGCTGCTGACAATGTGCTTGTATATATTTTAACTGGTAAAAAGGCCAGTCGGTAGGCTTTTTAAGTGGACCAGTTAATTTCATCCCTCTGTTACAGTGGTTATCAGAGTAACCTCTGTGGTCAGTAGAGCTGGGTGATTTTGGTCCAAAAAAAAAAATCAGCGATTTTCGTTTTTTTTTTTATAAAAAATAAACCAAAAATTGATTAACGATTCTAATAGTTTTTTTTTTTTTTCAGGAGTTTTTAGGCGAGGCCGCGGCTTCGGCCTAGTCCGCCACGATCCTGGGAAAAGGCCGTGGACTAGGCCGAAGCCGCGGCCTCGCCTAAAAAATCCTGCTCGCCGCGATCCTGGGAAAAGGCTGCGACTTGGTCAAAAATCTGAATCGATTTGACCTCACAACACGATTCAAGATTCAAATCTATTTTTTCCCCAGCCCTATTGGTCAGTCCTTGGTCTCGGCACTCCATAATTTGCTTTCTAAGTCACTGGTGTTGTCATTTGTGCCACAGTCATCTGAACCAACCCAGATAATATTGGTCTGTGTTGATGAGGAAAGCAACAACCTCTGTTCATGGTGACATGTTTACAATGGTTATTTAGAAGAGAAAAGTTGCAAAGTAAAGGTTAGAAAATGGGTAGATTACCACATGTGGAGATCATTCGACATGACAGATGCACTGAGACCTGATCTGTTGATCAAAACCAGAGGCGTTTAAGTCCTGGACCGTTGCTGTGTAGGACCATCCCTTACAAACATTTTAAATCCTTCAAGAATGATTGTTTACAAGAGACAAAAATGTATTATTTCAGAACACCTTGTCAACTTAACCCAGACTCCCAAATACCTCATTATACGATACAGAGAATGTCTCTGTTCCACAACAAGACATTCCAAGAATCCAATTTTTTATTTTTTTTCCAATAACCTCTTTCTGCAGTTATTCTAGAAAGCAAACCTGTTGTTATAAACCTAACATTGACTATTAATAAGCACTTGATAATGTCACTTAATTAGTAATGTCTATAATTTTTTTTTTTTTTTTCAGTGCCATAACTCTATATACTTTTCTCTCCAGCCTGTCCCAGTTGCCAGAAAACTCTCTGCTCGCGAGCAGCGTGACTGCGAAGTGATTGAGCGACTGATAAAGTCCTACTTCCTGATTGTGCGGAAGAACATTCAGGACAGGTAAGGTGGTGGAGTAAACAGTCTTATGCTTAATTTTCTTTTATTCTGGGTGCTTCTGAATATTAACAAGCTTCTCCTTACAGTGTGCCAAAAGCCGTGATGCACTTCTTGGTGAACCACGTGAAGGACACATTACAAAGCGAGCTGGTGGGCCAGTTGTATAAATCCATGTTGCTGGAGGACCTGCTCACAGAGTCTGAGGACATGGCCCAGCGCAGGAATGAGGCTGCAGACATGCTGAAGGTATCATGTGGTCTTTCTTCGTGTTACCCATACATAAAGCCTCACTGCTGTGTGCTCTGTTTATATTGTACGTTGCTTTGGCTAAGCTGACAGTGTTCAAGTTAATAGTTTAACCCAAAATCTGTGTTTATTTGCTTTGTGAACACACTTGCTCTGTCAGGCACGCATAAGCTGTTCCACTGCTTTCGTAGTCCAGTGTTGTCTTCCATCCAACTGCCATCCTGGTTCCACTTAATTGGAGAAATTTTCTTCTTACTCTATGGTATCCTCTGCTACAGAGGCAAAAGCACCATAAGCTAGTACAGACATGGATATAAACCCTAAGACCCTATTCACACTTAAGTGTTTTTCAGCTGGACGCACAAACTCTCAAAAAGCAAAATCCCCATCGATTTCAATGGCCCCTGTTCACGTTATTATTTATCATTATTATTATTATTTAGGTACTTGTATAGCGCCGTCAATTTACGCAGCGCTTTACATATACATTGTACATTCACATCGGTCCCTACCCTCAAGGAGCTTACAATCTCTAAGGTCCCTAACTCACGTTCATATACTAGGGCCAATTTAGACAGAAGCCAAATAACATACCAGCATGTCTTTGGAGTGTGGGAGGAAACCAGAGTACCCGGAGGAAACCCACACAAGCACAGGGAGAACATGCAAACTCCATTTGAGCCATTTTGTCGCCTGTAGCAAAACACCTGTCAAAGTACATGAGGTACTTTTCAGGCAGGTTCAGAAACGCTCAGCTAAGTGACTATAGCCACAGGCTACATTCACACTTGAGCTAAGTGTTTTTTTTTTTTTTTGTTTTTTTTTCAGGAGATCAAACCAAATTGCATGACGTGTTGCCCAAAAAAAGTTCTGGAACATCTTTTAGTTGACATGCATCGTGCGATTGCAGCGCGATTGGTTACGTAACAATCGCAGCAGTGGGGTGGGATTAATAAATCATGGTAAAACAAAAATGGTCACCAGCACACCAGGGATCTCCAAAATTGTATCCAAAGTTTTTTTATTAGCAATCACAATTTCTGTTGTAATGATGTGATTTCTAATAAACTTTTGTGAATCAGGTATTCTTTATTTCTTTTATATAAACATACTTATACATATATACTTCTTTCCACTTACAATGTTATAAATATCCTTTGCCACATATAGTGAGATATTAGACCCATACTCCCTTTCCACACCCCACACTTTTCCCTTTCTCTCCCCTCCCTTTCATTCCTCCCTCCCGCCCTCCCCTCTACCATACCTCCACCTCTATCCATTGTTTCCATATCTTCATAAATTTCTCTTTATTTCCTCTCTTATTATATATAAATTCTTCCTTCCTTTATGGTATCATCTATTACTTTCCTCCATTCCTTTCCTGTTGGGGGATCTTTTGCTTGCCGCCTTTGTGCTATGAGTTTCCTGCCTTGAAACAGACATCTTAATATTGCCGTTTGCATATCTCCTGATATTCCCCCTCCCTCCATCAAACCTAGCACACATAGCCTGGCCTCTGGCTGTAGGGATGTCCTGAATACATAATTTATTCTATCTATTATTTCTTTCCAATACCTATACAGCTTGGGGCACCTCCAGACCATATGTATCAAGTCTCCTTGCTCATTTCCACATCTCTGGCACTTCGCGTCTTGTCTCCTACCGAACTGTAACATTCTTTGGGGCGTATAATATGCTCTGTGTATTAAATATAGTTGGGAGATCATTTGGGAGGGGGAGAGTGAGACTTTGGGGCCTGCTTCCAATATCTTTTTCCACTGTTCCTGTGTTATTGGACCCACATCTCTTTCCCATTTCCCTTTATTCTTAGTGTCAGGTCTCTCTTCCTGGTCTGCCTCGCTTATACACTTGTACATTTCTGAAATTGTCCCTTTAGATGTATCCGCGTTTACTAGTCTGCGGAGCTGGGGCATTTCATTCCACACTGGTGTCTCCTGCCCAAATTGCGAGTTCAGAGCGTGCCTGACCTGTAAATATCTGTAGAATGATTTATTGGGAACTGAGTACTCCTCCCTTATCTCCTGGAATGTTTTTATTCTCCCCTCCTTAAAAAGTTGTATCAAAAGGTGTACACCACACATATCCCATTCCACAATTTTCCCCATAGTTTTTAGCTCTTTTAAGTTATTGTTGTCCCATATAGGGGAGAATTCTGAAAATCCACCATACCCCAGTATCCTCTTAACTGTTTCCCAGCTTTTTACCATCAGTTTACCCGTAGGGCTCCTGGAGCAGAAAGAATCCGCCTCCACTTCTGTATCATGATTTGTATCGTTCAGTAAAAGATTTTTCCCCAACTCCCTGCTCACCGGTAGGTTACGTCCACTCATATGCTGCATTTGTGCAGCTAAGAAGTAATGTCTCGAGTTAGGGACTGCCAAACCCCCCTTCTCACTAGGTTGCTGCAAGGTTCGGAGGCAAATTCTTGCCACTCCATTTCTCCATATTAGCTCCCTAAACGCGCTATCCAGTTTTTTTAAACCAGTACCTTGGAATCCACACTGGGGAATTGTGTAGAACATACAAGATCTGAGGCATCCACACCATTTTAACCAGGTTACACCGTCCAGCTACTGAAAGTGGGAGCTTCTTCCAGACACGGCACTTCTGTTTTAATTTTGTCATCAATGGCACTAAGTTTCCAGCTATATATTGGCCTGGGTCTTTTGATATATTTATTCCCAAATACCTCATCTGGTTTACAACTTTTGCTTGGGTTATCTGCTGTGATATTAAATCTATTGGTAAGAGTACAGATTTTTCCCAGTTAATCTTCAACCCTGAGAATTTGCCATAATCTCCCACTATCCTCATTGCCGCGTCCAGCGAGGACTGCGTGTCCCCCAAAAAAACCAGGACATCATCTGCATACATAGCGACTTTTTCTTCCCCATACTTCCTCTTAAATCCCTGTATTTCTGGGGATGCCCTTATTGAGATAGCCGAGGGCAAAAAGCAGGGGCGACAATGGACACCCCTGTCTTGTCCCCCTCGCTAACTGGAACCACTCTGAACACTCCCCGTTCACTCTTACTTTAGCCCTTGGACCCTCATACATTATCTTGACCCATTTAATAAAATTTGGGCCAAACTGAAACTCTGCCAATACCCTCCACAAAAAGTGCCACTCCAGGCTATCAAACGCCTTGGCTGCATCTAGAGACAGTATTGCTCTTGTCTCTCCCTTTTCTACTGGCAGTTGAATATTAAGGTATGCTCTTCTTATGTTGGTGCTTGTGGATCTTTCCGGAATAAATCCAGTCTGGTCCGGATGCACCAGTTTTGCCACTATTCTGTTCAGTCGTGTTGCCAATACTTTGGCCAATATCTTCACGTCCGAACACAAGAGAGATATCGGCCTATATGATGCTGCGTCCGCCTGATTTTTTCCCTCCTTTGGGATTACTATGATGGTTGCCTCTGTCATAGACAATGGTAGCTTTCCTTCTTTGGCTGCTCCATTGAGTACTTCCAGGAGTTTTGGAAGCAGCACCTTGCTGTAGGTCTTATATATTTCAATTGGCAAACCGTCAGGCCCAGGGGCCTTTTGGTTTGCCATATCTGCTGTTGCCTTTTGTAACTCTTCCAGCGACAGTGGTGCCTCCAATCCTTCCCTATCTTCCGCCGAAAGTTGGGGGATTTGTAACCCTTCAAAAAAATTTCCCATCTCTCGTTCTGCGTTTTTCTGATGGTATACTGCTGTATAGATTTTGGTAGTATTTTTTAAACACCTCTATTATTTCTGTAGTGCCCCTCCTGATCACCCCTTCCTTATCATATATAGCCGAAATGACAGAGGATGGGGCATTGGCCTTAGCAATTAGGGATAATATTCTCCCCACTCTCTCTCCCTCTCCAAAAAAGGTTTGTTTCTGAAATAGCATTTTACTTTCTGTTTTTTTTGTTAATAAGGTTTTATATCCCTCCTGGCTTTCTATCCATTCTTTGTTTTTCTATAGTTGGGTTTTCTACATAATTCGCTTCAGCTCCTCTCACCTTTTCCCTCGCTATAACCTCTTTAACTCGCGATTTGTTTTTTAACGTATGAGATTTTTTGTATTAGGGTTCCCCTAAGGAAAGCTTTCAAAGTGTCCCAGACAACTCCTTTTGGTGCTGATCCTTCATTTAACAATATAAATTCCTCCAAACTGGCACAAATTCCCCCCGCCTCCTTTAATTACTTCCAACCAGTGTGGATTTATTTTCCAATCCCCCTTATTAACATACCTTCTTATGTTTATCTCAAAAGTTACTGGTGCATGATCCGATATGCTTCTCGGCTCATATTTCACCTCCCCTATCACACTCAAAGCCTCATTACAAAGCACCAGATCTATCCTAGATAGGGTTATATGTGTCTTTGAGTGACGAGAACTGCTTTTCATCCGGGTGTCTCTCCCGCCACACATCCACCAGCCCCGTCTCTCCACAAAAGTGGAGATGGGGGCTGCCAGGTGTGCGGCCCGGGGAGACCCCGGGGGGGAACCTATCCACCTCTTTATTCATGGTCATATTGAAGTCTCCTGTCACTATAACCGGTACCCCTTCCTTGTCTACAGTGAACTCCATCAACCTTTCCAGGATCTCGGTGCTAAATGGTGGGGGGATATAAACGTTAGCTAGCACATACATACTCTCTCATCTCTATCTGACAGAAAAGGAATATGAACCGCCCCTTTTCATCCACCTTACTCTGCCTGCAGGAGAACATAACTCCAGAATTAACCAACACACTCACTCCCCTTGAATACGAGGTGTGAGTGGCATGGTATTGAGTTTGGTATTTTCTATGTTTTAATAAATTAATAGTATCATTTTTTAGATGCGTCTCCTGCAGACACAGTATCCCAATATTATCCATTTCTGCCATTGAATAAATTGTTCTTCTTTTAGCTGGATCCCTTACCCCTCGGATGTTCCAGGAACGTACCTTAATTCTCCTAATCTGATTTGGAAGGGCCCCTTTATCCTGTTTATTGGTCATTATTCAAACTTATCAGTGTATTTCCCATATTGTGCTTCTGTGCCTCAAACGTGTTTTCCATTTAATTCTCATATTCTTATTTCCCTTCAAAAAAATCATATTTTGTGTTTGGTGGATTCCACCCATTCATACTTCCTATTCATACCTTTATCCCTCCCTTGCTCCCTCCCCCCCTCCCTGCCCTCCTTTGGGCCTATATTGTGGGCTTCTAAAGTGACCGTGTCTTCCCTTTGAGGTGCTTAGTGCTGCTATTTCTTTCCCTGTTTCCCCATATTTTCAGTTTCATCCTTTTATATTTATATACTTCCTTTTCCCCTTCATACATAGTGCTAATCAAAGGAAAAAAACACATTCACATATGACCATATTACAGCACTTCCCCCCCCCACCACCCGCTCCCCTATATCCTGGCCATCAACAAAAAGAGAGAGGGAAAAAAAAAGGGGGGGAGGGGGTTGAGGGAAAAATGAACAGTTGGTAAGTGGCACAAGGGATCAAAACTTTATCCTTTACTTTCTCTTCTTATCCCTTTCCCTCTGTCCCTCCACCCCGTTCCCCCCTATCCCTCCCATCCAACCATAGTGTCACTTCTGCAGGTGTGTTGAAAAAAATATGTTCCCCATTATCCGTTATCCGTAGGCGTGCTGGGTAGAACATTGCGGATTTAAGTTTATTGTATTGTAGCCTACGCTTACAGTCTGCAAATTTTGACCTTTGTCTCTGCAGTTCCGGGAAAAAATCTGGATAGATTGAAATTCTCATACCCTTATATTGTATCTCCCCCATTTCTCTTGCCTTCTGTAGGATTGTGATCTTGTCCCTAAAATGGAGTAGTTTGATGAGGATGGGCCTGGGCTGGCCTCCTGGAGCAGGATTCCTAGAAGGGACTCTGTGGGCTCGCTCAATTGCAAAAAAATTTGATAGGCAGTCTTTACCAACTGTTTCTCCAAGCCAGTCTTCCATAAATTCTGTGGGATTGTTACCTTCACTTTTTTCGGGGAGACCTAGTACCCTAATATTTTTCCTGCGTAATCTATTCTCCATGTCATCCATCTTATTAAGACACGTGTTTAGCTCTTCCCGCTTTACTTTTATCTCATTTTTCAATGGATCAACGTCCTCTTCTACCTGACTAAGTCTCCCCTCTAAAGCAAACGTCCGTTCCCCAATCCCCTGCACATCTTGCTTAAGCACTGTCATGTCCTCTTTTATATCTTTTAGTTGACCAAATATTTCGATTAGTGAAGACTTACAGTTGTTGACTGCTTGGAGACTCTCTCATAGATGGTTCATCCTCTTTCGCCTGTTCTGTAATCGATTCTACATTTCCTTTCTGTGTTTTTTTTCCTGTCCCTGTATTACTGGCCATAGCTGCTGATGTATCCGTTGTTAGTACCTTTCCCTGGCTTCTCCTCTGAGTAGTGGTTTGCTGCTCCCCCTGTGCTTTTTTAGTTGTCTGGCCCGCTGTGCAGCCTGCCGTATGTGCAAACCTTTCCGATTTAGCCGCCGCAGCTGCCACCGCTGCCTGACTTGCCTTGGTTCCTCGCGTTGCTTGTGTTTGCGCTTGTGGCTGTGACTGTATATGCGTCTGTATATGCGTCTCAAACTCCATTTGAGCCATTTTGTCGCCTGTAGCAAAACACCTGTCAAAGTACATGAGGTACTTTTCAGGCAGGTTCAAAAACGCTCAGCTAAGTGACTATAGCCACAGGCTACATTCACACTTGAGCTAAGTGTTTTTTTTTGTTTTGTTTTTTCAGGAGATCAAACCAAATTGCATGACGTGTTGCCCAAAAAAAGTTCTGGAACATCTTTTAGTTGACATGCATCGTGCGATTGCAGCGCAATTGGTTACGTAATCGCAGCAGTGGGGTGGGATTAATAAATCATGGTAAAACAAAAATGGTCACCAGCACACCAGGGATCTCCAAAATTGTATCCAAAGTTTTTTTTATTAGCAATCACAACTTCTGTTGTAATGATGTGATTTCTAATAAACTTTTGGACCCAAATTTGGAGATCCCTGGTGTGCTGGTGACCATTTTTGTTTTGACTTTAAATGGTTCCAGCCGTTGGTCACTACAGCACCCACTCAGTTGCACAGCTATTTCAACAGGAATGTGTGCGTTGGGATTAGTATGTAAGAAATCATGGCAACGCAAATGTGTCCCGTGTTTTGCTGTGATTCTGGAATCGCGGGTAGAATTACGGTGATTCCGCCCGCGATTAAAATAACCTATGTGTGAATGAAGCCTAAGAGAATTAAGTGGACACTGCACTAGGATGTAAAGTCTGCTTGTCAGCCCCTCCTTTTCAATCATTGCATTAAAGCTGTAAAAAAATAAAAACCTGTGCAAAAATGGTTAAAATGCTATATTGCAGCTTACCAGTCCTTTAGATGTAGTGGTTACATTGGCTTCCTTTTAAGCTAAGAACATTTTCTGCAAGTCCACAAAATACCTGCTGATCATGCCAGTAATTCTGTGTACTGGGTTGTTCCGCTGGAAAAAAAAAAAAATTAAGTCAGCATCTACAAATACTGCAGCTGCTGACTTTTAAAATAAGGCCACTTACCTGTCCAGGGCGCCCGCAATGTCCTCCCCCAAAGTCGACCCATCCCATCTCCCAGAAGATAGCGGGGGGGGGGGGGGGGTCGGAAGAGTGGCTGCACATGGCGTAGATCATTCCTCCTGCTGCTATCAACCTATCCAATGAAGACCCGAGACAACGGCTGGAGCTGCTGTGCTCATCCCCGTCGCTGGATTGATCGGGCTCAGGTAAGAAAAAGTGGGGTCTGCGAGGGGGGGGGGGGGTGCTGCAGCACAATTTTTTATTTTTTTTTCACCTTCATCTCTATTTGTGGACGATACTAAGCTAAGCAGGGCAATAACTTCTCTGCAGGATGTGGAAACCTTGCAAGAAGATCTGAACAAATGAATGGGGTGGGCAACTACATGGCAAATAAGGTTTAATGTTGAAAATTTTAAAAAATTGCATTTGGGTGGCAAAAATGTGATTACTCATTCGGGGGAGAACCTGGGGGTCCTAGTAGATGATGGGCTCAGCAACGGCATACATTGCCAAGCTGCTGCTAACAAAACAAACAGAATATTGGCATTCATTTAAAAAGGGGATTAACTCCAGGGATAAAGCGATAATTCTCCCACTCTACAAGACTCTGGTCCTGCCGCACCTGGAGTATGCTGTACAGTTCTTGGCACCAGTCCTCGGGAAGGATGTACTGGAACTGGAGAGAGTCAAGAGACGGACAACAAAGCTTATAAAGGGACTGAAGGACCTTGGTTATGAAGATAGGTTGCGCACACTGAACTTGTTCTCTCTGGAGAGGAGACGCTTGAGAGGGGATATGATTTTGACGTACAAATACTGTACTGGTGACCCCACAATAGGGATAAAGCTTTTCCGTGAAAGGGAATTTACCTGTACCATGTGATTTGTGAAATTTTATCAGTGTGTGGCCAATTGTTGTTGCTGTATGTATATCCATTGAATCATTGGTTTCCTTGTTTTCATGATTACCTTCATGCAACCTTTCATTGGTTTCCAATAAATGTAATTACCTACACCAGCCTGCTTCATTTAAAGTCCCAACCTTTAGTCGTTCTAACTATGCATGAAGGTGAAAAACCGCAAGGGTTTACAACCCCTTTAACATCCTTTGCTTAAACAGAAATGTCAAACCATGCAATCAGCTTTACCAGTTTTTTTATGGGCTAGAGACCCTCTCCCCCTACCCTATTGAGATGCAGCCACCCCATCAAAGGAGCGGTAAGCTGCAATATAATATGTATATATTTTGTTATTTGGGTTTAGATGCACTTTAAATCCAGCAGTCTTCTGACAGATCAGGTAACACCCCGGGGTCATCCTCTATTTGGCTGGTGTTCGTACATCAGATATCACATGCGGCTAAAGACCTAAACATTCCTCCATACTATTCTTAGGCTGGTTATTCTGTCTTTATATCTCCCTCTTTCTTTTATTAGGCACTTCAGAAAGCGAGTCAGATCATCGCCGAGATCAGGGAGACGCACCTCTGGTGACCAGAAGATGGACACACCAGGCACTTCACTTGAAAACCATAAAGGAACCGCCAATTGTACACGGTAGAATTTTATTTATATAAGAAATCCTTGTGTATGGGAGGATCGTGTCCAGAAAAGAGCCTACTGTACCAAGCAAGAAAACAAATAACCTCCACACTTCACACAATAAATATAAGTCCAGCTATTATTCTCCTCTCCTCATTTCCTGTTGGGATTCCAGCTGACCAACCATTGTGACCTCGGAACAAGAGCATGCTGGGAGGTCTAGTCACTCACTGTTGCTCACATGAATATCTTTTAAGGTGATGTGTTTTATACAGGACATGTGCAGTTCTCTGGAGTAGTGTACATTTTTGTTTTATCATTTGATATTGCACTGACTGAAATATATTGACAACCCTAAATATAAAGATAAAAAAAACTTCTGAATGTTTTGGAGGCGTTTCCACTTCAGGTTGTATATTTGGGGCAGAAAAGTATTGTGACCTAAATGGTCTAATGGCTTTGCTCCCATTCTGTCAGCTGCGTTACAATGTATCCAAAGTTCAAACTTTTAATTGTGAGGGTTAGAATCCCTGTCAGGTTTTTGTCACCAGAACTGAAAGCGAGGAAAAATCCAAAATGATTAATGGTCATTAGAAACTGTTCTGGGGACAGTTTTGGATAAGGGGATTTTTTTTTTTCTTCACAGAAATCTCCTCAATACAGTTGGCAAAAGTGAACTGCCCATAGCAATTAGGGGGTTGTTTTTGTGTCTAGTGTCCTACACCTGCAGGTAGCACGGAAATCCAACAGTCAAGATCTAAATGTCTCTCCTGTGTCCTTCAGTGAACAGAAGAGAAATTTATAGTATACCTGCCACGAGTTTTAATCGTTCCCTATCTCCAAAACTAGAAACATTGGCTATTATTTAAAGCAAGGATGTCCAATCCTGGAGGGATGCTGTGCTAGCACAGTGGCTGACACAGAAAAGCCTGGGCCATGCTTGTTTGGGAAGCTGGGGATGCTGTGCAAGCATAGCAGCCGCAGCAGTCCACATTGACTAGCCAGGCAGATGCACACCTGGAGGAATGCCGGGGCTGCCATGTTTGAAATGGCACTGGTAGCAGGGAATGCAGGGGCGCCAGGTGGGTAAATGCGGCATGGCCCGGTCTAGGGCGGTGCATATTTCAATTGCAGCCCCTCCCGCCCACAATCCTACACTTATTAATGTATTGCATACACTGATAAGGGAGGCCTATGAATTAAAACAAAGTCCATCTCAAGCCACAACTTTAGTATTGGATAGAATAAAATAAGTTAGAACCTCTGTACCACCAATGAGATTTCCTCTTCCTTCCTATCCAGATGATGGTGTTCGACACAGGAAGTCATAGAAATCCATTGGGCAAGCAATTAAAAAGACCTTTTTAGGGGGGGGGGGGGCCATTTGCACCATTTGTTTGCATTACTGCTTGTGTTAAGGCAGCCCTTTCACTTGAATGGGTAACGCACCTGCGCCGGTTTTTTTTCTTGACCAGGCAGCTCACCACAATGCATAGAGCATTCATAACACTGCGTTGTGGTGCGCTGCAGCATTGGTGTTTGTTTTCATTTTTATATGGGCATAGGGGGTGACATTAAGAATGAATGGCAATGCACACAAATGTTATCACAGACAATAATGCAATGCTGATGGAGGAGAGCAGAACTAGGGAGGACAAAATATGAGATTCAGCTTTAAAGAGGGTTCTTCCCAACACAACAAAACTGACAGAGGTTCTAACTCTTCACCATTCTATCGAATTAAAATGAAAAGGCTGTATTGCATAATATGAATCATTACATAAACAACATATATTTTGAATTATAAAAATCTCTGCATTCTTTTTTTATTTTCAATGACTGATTACCTCTTCCCTTTTTTTTTTTTTTTTTCTAAATCCTGAAATTTTACTTTTTTCTTTCCTTGTCACTTCTAGTCAGCTTGCACCAGGCTTCAGCCATTTTGTGCCACCTGACTGTTCATTTGTGAAGTTAAGGAAAGTTCCAAAAACACTTGGAGGTAGCTGCATGATTAGCTGTGTTTTTGTTTCAGGGACAATTGTCCCCCTGCCAGAGCTGCCCTATGCTGTATTATATCTCTGTTCTTGCTTCCCACCTGAGGTGTCACCAGGGTTGTCATACAAGAAAAGGACCTGCGACACATTCATCATTGTTTGTCTGCTTCTGCTCCCAGTCTGTGTGAGAGAGGGGACAGTCTCTGCTTGTAGGCTTCAGCTGCCACTTCAGTACTGAGACTCTATGTATGTTCTGATATGTCTGTGTTTATCATTGTAAATAAAATGGTCATGCAGAAGTTTGTGTGTATCTGACTTGTGAGCTGCTGCTTTATCTTGCATCATTTCCTATGTGCTATCAAAGGGAAATTGTAATGGTCACACAGTGTAATGCCTAAAGCAGGACTACAGGCAGATATAGCTTTGTATTACTTAATACATCATTAAAGCAGAACTCTTGGATTTTTTTTTTTTCCTTTTTAAAAATCAGCAGTGTAAATGGTAACTTTTTAAGTTAAAGCAGAACTTGACTGCTTCCAAATAACCTCCCTCTTCACAGTTCAGCTGTTAAAAAAAAATAATTGCTGCATACACAAATACGCCACTGGTCTCTTCCAGGCATTTGGTTGCTGGCACATATCATTGGTTAATTTCCGCACATGAGCATAAATTTCACCAGCTTTTGATGGGTGGGCCCTGCAGTAGAGGTGCTGATCACGGGGGGTGAGGTGGTCATGTTGCCCTGATTGTCAAATGACACACTTTGCATAAACCTGTCCTGATCGCAATGCAAGAGAGGTATTCCAATGCGCATACATTTTATTTATTTTATTTATATATATATATACACACATACATACATACAGTGGGTACGGAAAGTATTCAGACCCCCTTACATTTTTCATTCTTTGTTATATTGCAACCATTTGCTAAATCATTTAAGTTCATTTTTTTCCCTCATTAATGTACACACAGCACCCCATATTGACAGAAAAACTCAGAATTGTTGAAATTTTTACAGATTTATTAAAAAAGAACTGAAATATCACATGGTCCTAAGAACTCAGACCGTTTGCTCAGTATTTAGTATTTGCACCCTTTTGATCTAATACAGCCATGAGTCTTTTTGGGAAAGATGCAACAAGTTTTTCACACCTAGATTTGGGGATCCTCTGCCATTCCTCCTTGCAGATCCTCTCCAGTTCTGTCAGGTTGGATGGTAAATGTTGGTGGACAGACATTTTTAGGTCTCTCCAGAGATGCTCAATTGGGTTTAAGTTAGGGCTCTGGCTGGGCCATTTTAAGAACAGTCACGGAGTTGTTGTGAAGCCACTCCTTCGTTATTTTAGCTGTGTGCTTAGGGTCATTGTCTTGTTGGAAGGTAAACCTTCGGCCAAGTCTGAGGTCCTGAGCACTCTGGAGAAGGTTTTCGTCCAGGATATCCCTGTACTTGGCCGCATTCATCTTTCTCTCGATTGCAACCAGTCTTCCTGTCCCTGCAGCTGAAAAACACCCCCACAGCATGATGCTGCCACCACCATGCTTCACTGTTGGGACTGTATTGGACAGGTGATGAGCAGTGCCTGGTTTTCTCCACACAAACCGCTTAGAATTAAGGCCAAAAAGTTCTATCTTGGTCTCATCAGACCAGAGAATCTTATTTCTCACCATCTTGGAGTCCTTCAGGTGTTTGCTAAAAATAAAACTCCATGCAGGCTTTCATGTGTCTTGCACTGAGGAGAGGCTTCCGTCGGGCCACTCTGCCATAAAGCCCCGACTGGTGGAGGGCTGCAGTGATGGTTGACTTTCTACAACTTTCATCCTATTTCCCAACTGCCTCTCCGGAGCTTGGCTACAGTGATCTTTGGGTTATTCTTTACCTCTCTCACCAAGGCTCTTCTCCCCCGATAGCTCAGTTTGGCCGGATGGCCAGCTCTAGAAAGGGTTCTGGTCGTCCCAAACGTCTTCCTTTTAAGGATTATGGAGGCAACTGTGCTCTTAGGAACCTTAAGTGTAGCAGAAAAGTTTTTGTAACCTTGGCCAGATCTGTGCCTTGCCACAATTCTATCTCTGAGCTCTTCAGGCAGTTCCTTTGACCTCATGATTCTCATTTGCTCTGACATGCACTGTGAGCTGTAAGGTCTTATATAGACGAGTGTGTGGCTTTCCTAATCAAGTCCAATCAGTATAATCAAACACAGCTGGACTCAAATGAAGGTGTAGAACCATCTCAAGGATGATCAGAAGAAATGGGACAGCACCTGAGTTAAATATGAGTGTCACAGCAAAGGGTCTGAATACTTGGGACCATGTGATATTTCAGTTTTTCTTTTTTAATAAATCTGCAAAAATGTCAACAATTCTGTGTTTTTCTGTCAACATGGGGTGCTGTGTGTACATTGAGGGAAAAAAATGAACTTAAACGATTTTAGCAAATGGCTGCAATATAACCGAGTGAAAAATTTAAGGGGGTTTGAATACTTTCTGTACCATATTAACGCTTCTATTTCTGAAGGCATGCCTAATTTACAGCATTTTGTCACACCTGCCTAAAACTTTTGCACAGTAAATATATATAGAGATATAATATAATATATTAGGGATGCACCGAAATATTATTCGAAAATGGCCGATAATGGAGCTGAAAATTGGGCGGGGCGTTGATTAGAGTGCCGGAAAAAATAACCGCTTTCATTTCAATAGCTGTGTTCCCCGCGGCGCGCTGTCACAGCCCCTCCCCCTTGTCCCAGGATTGGACGGGTGATCTGTCTATCAGTGCCTGGACAAATAGGAGGGGCTGTATGTGACGGCGCGCCACGGGGAGAACACGGCTATTAAAATCAAAGCTGTTATGTTCCCGGCGCTCTAATCAACCAGTCGGTGGCAGCTCTCCTCTCTTCCCCTGCACAGGCAGGACTGCACTGGGGACACAGGCTGGCTAACTGGCTGCACTGATCTCTTGTACCATGTCCCCAGTCTCTGACCATCTCCTGTATAAAAATATTTTTTAAAAACAGTCACTTTTGGGAACTTGTATTTTCTCTTATCCATGGACCGACACAGCGGCTCTTATTCACTGAACGTGTGGGTATATGTCCCTGCTTGTAGGAGAAGACCTAGGCAGAATGTTAAATGTTAAAACATTCTAGAACAAACCAGAGCTGAACAGCCCCGCCCAGGGGGGCGGTCCCTCCGGACATTACCCTCCCACCTGCAGCCAGCAGACCCCAGTTTTTTTCTGCCTAGCAGAAGGAGAAGACGTGGCTCTCTCAGGAGTCAGTCTCCTGGAAGATTTTACTTTTAAATGTTATTCCTTTGGAAATTTTATTTTAGAGACCTTCAATCAACTGTTGGCTGGGCAACAGGTTGGGTACACTAGTAACCTCGTAGTCTTCCCTGTCCGACCATCGAGCGTGCTGATCCTCGCCTTGCGTGCGTGAGACTCCGTTCACGACATACCCCATGGCTCCAGGGGTGGCCGGGTTGCTTTCATGCTCCCGTGGTCCTCTCAAGATCGAACAGTACCTACTGTATCTTTCGCGGTGGACCGGGCCGACAGCTACGCAGTACGACTCTGTGATAGGTCTGTCTGAAACAAGCCAGTGGGTCCCTCTATTGGCACCGGGGTGTTCTCCAAGGTGCTTGCGGGACGGGTAAGTAGTCTCTCCTGCTGCAAGGTGAGTACATGCTGGCTGTGTTTCTGTGTGTGTGGGGTTCTCCCTGTCTCCCCCCTGTTATGCTGCTCTCTGCACCCTGTTATGCTGCTGTGCTGTGTAGGGATGCTTGGGGGGTCACTCTGCCCTGGGGGGGGGCGCTCCATGGCTGTTAATATGCTTGGGAAGTGTTCTGGGGGAATGGCTGTTGTTTTTTTGCGTGCGCCATCGGCGGCCATTTTGCCGAGGCTCAAAGCAGTTATACAGGCGCCCGGCGGCCATTTTCTTGTAGCCGCGGCGCTTTAAGTTTTGTTTTTGGCCTCTAGCGGCGCTGCTGAATGGCGCGAAATACTCATCTCACAGATTCGTCACTCTCCTCAGGCTTCACCCGCACTACAGCGCGGCTCATACAGCGGTACCGAGCGGTCCCTAAGGGTGGTGAGTACTCCGGGTATCCCCTCTTCAGCCCCAGCACAGCCAGTGGGTGGACTGTATTATTCACTGTAATGGTGATTAAGGTCTCAGAGGGTGGCAATATTGGAGTCTGATTCACCTGTTTCTTAACATTGTTAGCGACAACTGGCAGTGCTCCTGCACCTGCGGTCCTTATGGACCAGTTGTCGGCAGTCCTGGAATCATTAATCTGACCAGGAGGAAGCAGTGTGTGAGCGCAAGGGAGCAAAATAGCCCCTTTCCCCCCCCCCCAAAAAAAGGGGGGGTGTGCGCTGATTCAGATATGGGCCTAGCCACTACCGCTCAGGACCCTAGCTCTGAATATATTTGATTTCGAACAGGACATTCCTTGCGAGGAAGACTCCAGTTCTGTGTCAGTAAATGACAGGGCGCTTGTTTTGTGAACTCATTGATGCAGTGAGGGACACTCGCAAGCTGAATGCTGCGGATGTAGAACCTCAGACGGACAGTCTCCTCTGGTTCCTTAGGGCCGGGCCTTCTAAAAAGGGTTTTTTCCATATGTACCTTTCTTTGACCAGCTCATTGATAAGGTCTGGGGAAAAAGCCGCAAAATACTTTTATGGTCCCGTGGCGTTTGCCTATAGATACCCCTTTGAAGATGCCCTACTTAAAACGTGGGCTTCTCCCCCAGTGGTCGACCCTCCAGTCGCCCGGTTAAACAAAGCCACCACTCTCCTGGTGGAGGGGACTCCTGCATTTAAGGACCCCACTCACAGGAGGTCAGAAGTGGTGAGTAGAGCCATGTTTGCCTTGTTGGGGTCTGCCCTACGGCCTGTGGTAGCGGCGACCCTTGTGTCTCCAACACTTACGGGATGGGCAAAAAATTTTGCACCAAACTGTACAGGAGCATAATCTTCCTCCAGACACTATTGCTCTGGCCCACCAAATGGTGCAGGGCCTGGTTTATGTTGCGACGCCACGTTAGACGCGGCCCCTTATACTCAGGGCCTCTGTCTTGGCGGTGGTATTGCGTTGTCTGATCTGGTTGAAATGCTGGTCTGCTGACCTAGCTTCTAAAAAGCCTCTGACGGATCTACCATTTAAAGGTGGTAGGCTTTTCAGTGCTGCGCTGGATGACATCATCAAGGATGTCACAGGAGGTAAAAGCACTGTTCTTCCTCAGGCTAGCAAGGGTAAGGAGGCCGCCGTAAGCAGGGTCCTTCCTTTCCAGCAAAAAGTTTTTTTTTTTTTTTTTCGTCAGTCAACGGGGAGGCCCTCCCAGACTGACAGCGGTGCGGCTGGTGGACACAAGCGCCCCTGGGTGCGTAAGACGAACAAGCCGGCTCCCAAGCCCGCCTCCGTGTGAAGTCTTGCTCCCACCCGACTCGGGTAGGGGGGACGACTTTGCAGGTCCACCGGTAGGTCCACCGATCCGTGGGTGTGCGAGGTGATCACCTCAGATTACAGGATAGGTTCCTTTCCTGGTACCAGACAGATTCTTCCCTCGAATCTTCCTCTACTTGCTGCCCGTCGGGCAGCCCTATGGGGCCTATTCAGGTTTGCTCAGGTCTGGAGTGATTGTGCCGGTTCCGTCACAGGAGAGTTTTCAGGGATTCTACTCTAATTCGTTTGTCGTCCCAACAAAGGGACGGGGTTCGGCCTATCTTGGACCTCAGGTCCTGAATGCCTTTGTGAAGGTGCAAAAGTTCCGCATGGAATCTATTCGCTTGGTGATCGATACACTGTCAAGGGGATTTTCTGGCAACCTTGGACATCAAGGACGCCTACTTACATGTTCCGATCTCAAGCGTAGAAACTTCTGGTGACTTGCGCAGATCGGTGAAGTCCACTATCAAATTGTGGCTCTTCCTTCGGCCTAGCCTTAGCACCGAGGGTGTTCTCCAAGGTGCTTGCGCTGATTCTAGCCTTGCTGAGATGGCGGGGCATCGCTGTCGTGGGCTATCTGGACAATCTTCTTCTCAGAGCAGGAAATGGCTCAGAACTAGACAGCGTGACTATCGTCAGTCAGCCCCTCAGACACTTCGGGTGGTTCCTGAATATTCAGAAGTCAGTCCTGGTCCCGACTCGACGTCTGGAGTACCTAGGTCTGTGTCTAGACTCCTTGGAGGCAAAGGTATCCTACCTCTGGGGAAGTTACTGACACTTCAGTCTGCAGTGCGGGTGCTGACATCCCAAAAATGGTCGTCAATCCGTTTTGCATGTGAGTCCTGGGACTCATGGTGGCCTCCTTCGAGGCCGTTCCGTATGCCCAATCCCACACCAGGGCATTGCGGAAGGAGATCTTGTTCACTTGGGACAAATCCCCGTTGTCTTTGGATCTTCCGATCCAGGTGAGTCACCTGGTCAGGGCGTCCCTGACATGGTGGGTGGGGTCCCCGGCTCTTCGGTCCGGGAAGTCGTCCCTCCCCATCCAATGGACGGTGTTCACTACGGACGCCAGCCTGAAGGGCTGGGGAGTCCTGTTGGCCCAAGGGTTTGGACTCCGGATGAAGCCTGTTTACCAATCAATGTTCTGGAAATACGGGCCATCAGACTGCCTCTCCTCGTGGTCTGAGAGATTGCAGGATCGCTCCATTAGGATCCAGCCGGACAAGTCACGGCGGTGGCGTATGTCGACCATCAAGAGGGGACTCGGAGCACAGCTGCGGCTTCCGAGGTCCCCCGAAGTGGGCTAAAAGAAGCGTGCCGGTTCTGTCGGCCGTTTACATTCCGGGCATAGAACTGGCAGACTATTTGAGTCACCAGACTCTGGACCAGGGAAAGTGGTCCTTGCACCTGGAGGTATTTCAACTCCTTTGCCACACAGACGGTGGGGCACGCCGTAGGTGGACCCGATGGCCTCTCGACTCAATCGCAAGGTGTCGAGGTTGTGGCCAGATCCAGGGACCCTTGGGCGGATGCCTCAGAGGCGTTAGTGGCCTATGGGGTCATTATCACCTGATATACGATTATCCTCCGCTGCAGTTGCCCCCTCACCTGCTGCACAGGGTGACGACCGGGGGAATGCCGGCACTCCTCATTGCTCCGGATTGGCCTCGGCTTCACTGGTACCCCAATCTGGTACGTCTCGTCGCGGACGTTCCCTGGCGGTTGCCAATAAGGGAGGACTTTCTGTCTCAAAGTCCCTATATTTCATCCTGCTTTACAGTCTCTGGCCTTTAATGGCATGGCTGTTAAAAGCCAGGTGTTGAGAGACCGAGGTCTCTCGGTCATTTTGTCCATATTAAGGGCACGGAAGTCTTCCTCCAGGATGATCTATCACCGTACCTGGAAAGCTTACATCGCCATGTGCGAAGAGCTGGACTGATGTCCTCGGACGTATTCCGTCCCTAGAATCCTGCGTTTCCTGCAGTATGGAGTGGCCCAAAAGCTCGCTTTGAGTATCATTAAGGGTCAGATTTCGGCCTTGGCCGTCTTCTTTCAGCGACCACTAGCGGGTCATTCCTTGGTTCGCACCCTTGTGCAGGGGGTTCGCCTGTGCTCCCTCCTGTCACGTCACCTCTCCCCTGTTGGATCGCAATTGGTACTCTCGGTTCTCCAGGAACCTCCTTTTGAGAATATCGGGGTTATTCCCCTCTTGACTTTGTCTCAGAAGGTGGCCCTTTTAGTGGCAATCACTTCTGTTAGACGAGTGTCTGAGTTGGTGACCTTGTCCTACAAGTCGCCATATTTAGTCATCCATAAAGATTAAGGCGGGGTTGCATCCGCGACTTTCTCTTTTGTCAAAGGTGATCTCGACCTTTCACCTAAACGTGGACATTGTCCTCTCTCCCAGAGAGTTTGCGCGACACACTTTGGATGTGGTACGAGCCTTGCGGGTGTACCTGTCTGCTACTGCTTCCAACGGAAGTCTGACTCTCTGTTGACTGTCTGGTGAAAAAACAGGTCCAAGCGGCTTCGTCTGCCACCATTTTCTAGGTGGATCGGACAAACCGTCATTCAAGCCTATGCGCTCATGGGGCGGGCGCCTCCCACCAGGGCAATTGGTGCTTCCTGACATCCAATGTCGGTTGTACAAGCAAGGCGGCGACCTGGTCGTCCCCTTTCTAAGTTTTATAGGGTTGATGTGGCTGCATCTCTGCATGCTTCCTTCGGCCGCAAGGTGTTGCAGAGCTTTGCCTTGTTTGTTTGGAGTGAAGTTTTTTGGTCTATTCCATTTATACTGCTCCCATCCCTCTTGACACTGCTTTTGGGACATCCCACACGTTCAGTGAATAAGAGCCGCCGTGTCGGTCCATGGATGTCAGAGAAAGGGATTTTCAAACACTTCTAACATTTTATTTGAAGATTTTATTCAATTAAATGGTAATTTTGTCTCTCATAGAATTGTGCTGTTATAGGTGTGGTAAGATTATCAGCATTTCTAATCTGCAAGAATAACTTTGTACACTAGATGGCATCAAGTGGTCTAAGAATTATAGCAAACATGTATCAAGAGTGGTGGCTGACACTTCTACTTTCCAAAACCCCTTTTGGGTCCCCCTTGTGCCATGCGAGGTCTCCTTTGGTTCCTGTTTGCCTGACCTGACATGTTTCTGAGTCTTCTGATGACAGTCTGTTATTCTGTTTAATACAGTGATGCGCCGGTCAATATGTCTTCATGACCGAGGGCTTTCACACTGGAGCGTTGTGCTAGCAGGATGGTAATAAAAAAAAGTCCTGCTAGCAGCATCTTTTGAGCAGTGAAGGAGTAGTGTGTATACCACTCCTGCCCATTGAAATCAATGGGGCACTGCAGCTATACCGCCTCTGCAGAGGTGCTTTGCAGTAGTTTTAACCCTAAAAGCAACACCCCACTAGCGGCCAAATATTGCTGCGAAATTGACGGTAAAGCGGCACTTTACCGCCGCCCCAGTGTGAAAGGGGCCTTGGGGAAGAGCATTCTTCCCACTAACCATCATGCTAAAGTACTGTAGATATAGTAATTATAAGCAGAGGTTCCCTGAGGCCAGAAAGTTCTTCCAAAGGTTCCTGTTAAAAAGGGCTTCTTATTTACAGGCAGCACACGTATCGCCTGATTATGAATATACATGTATACCCTAAAGGGATGACAGTGTTTGAATACTTTTGTGTGCGTGTATAATTAAAAAAATCATTATTATTTTTTTTTCTTTCAACGTTTATTTAACCACTTGCCGACCGCCGCACGCAGATGTACGTCGGCAGAATGGCACATTGGCGTATGTCCCTTTAAATTTGCCCACACCCGCCGCGTACCTCGTGAGCGTGCTCGCGGGTCCTGGGAACTCTATGTTCCCGGGCAGCCCGCGATTGCAGTCGGCTAAGGCAGAACAGGGATTCTGCCTAGTGACACTGTCACTGATGGCTGTTCCCCATGTTCGGGAACGGTCATCAGAGGCAGAGTGGCTACACGTGACACGTCAAACAGTAAGAATCACTCCCTAGTACTGACTTAACCACTAGGTGGTGCTTCAGGTGTTAACTCCTTCACTGCCGGTGTAATTTTTGCAGTAATCGGTGCATTTTTATAGCACTGATTGCTGTAAAAATGACTGGTCCCAAAAATGTGTCAGAAGTGTCCGATGTGTTTGCCTTAAAGTTGCAGTCACAAAAATTGCTGATCGCTGCCATTACTAGTTTAAAAAAAAAAAAAATGCCATAAATCTACCTCCTATTTTGTAGATGCTATAACTTTTGCGCAAACAAATCAATAAACACTTATTACAATTTTTTTTTTTTTTTACCAAAAATATGTAGAAGAATACGTATTGGCCTAAACTGAGGAAAAAAAATGTTTTATATATTTTTTGGGGGGGATATTTATTATAGCAAAAAGTAAAAAAAATTGAATTTTTTCAAAATTGTCGCTCTATTTTTGTTTATAGCGCAACACAAATAAATACCACCAAAAAAAAAAAAGCTCCATTTGTGTGGGAAAAAAAGTACGCCAATTTTGTTTGGGGGCCACATTGCACAATTGTCAGTTAAAGCGCCGCAGTGCCGAATCGCAAAAAGTGGCCTGGTCTTTGACCAGCAAAATGGTTTGGGAAATAGGATTTTTATACTCCCTGTAAAATCCTTTTCAGTTCATGGATGGACACAGCCTTTATTTTGACAAAGTGGGTATTAGCCTTCCTTCAGGAGTGACTAGGCAGAATGTGTTTTAACAACTTCAAAGCTGAACAACCCCAGCCAGGGGGCGGTCCTACTGGCTATATCCCCTCAGCCTGCACTAAGCAGCTCAGTTTGTCAAAAGCAGTACAAACTTTTTTTTTTTTTTTTAAAAAGGAGGGGTGGGTGCTGTGTCCGTCCCATGAACTCAGAGAAAAGGATTTAGGGTGAGTATAAAAAAATCCTATTTTCTCTTTCGTTCAGGGACGGACACAGCCTTAATCTTGACCAAGTGGAACGTCCCAAAGCAGTGGTGGGAACAGCATTAAAACAACTTCACCCCAAAACAGAGCTCCTTAACTAAGGAGTTGTAACTCTAAACAGCCGCCTGCAAAACTTTGTGGCCGAAGATGCACTCACATCAACTTGTAAAGTTTAGTGAAAGTGTGAATGGACGACCAGGTCACCGCCTTACACACCTGGGAAACAGACGCCTGATGTCAGAAAGCCCAAGAGGCACCTCTTACCCTGGTCGAATGTGGCGGGAAAGGGATGCGCCCGGCCCTTTATGGCGTAAGCCTGATCATGATCTGTTGGAGCCACCTCGAGATGGTGGCCGACGAGACCACTGGGCCCTTCTAGGGACTAGCCACTGAAACAAACAGTGAGTCTTAACTCCGGAACGGAGCAATAACGGACAAATATATTCTCAGAGCTCGGACAACGTCCAAGAATGCAACGTCGTCTCCTTAGGATTCGACGGAAGAGGACACAAGGATGGCAGTACAATGTCTTCCCTGAGATGGAAGGTCGAAACGACCTTGGGAAGAAAAGAAGGCTGCGGACGCAGCACCACCTATCCTTGTGGAAGATCAGATAAGGAGCCTTGCGTGACAAGGCTGCCAGGTCAGAAACCCATCTTAACTGACACAACAGCCACCAAAAGGACCACTTTCTGAGAAAGTGTCAAAAAGGGAATTTCCCTATGTTCTCAAATGGTGGTTTCTGAGGCAAATAAAGGTCATGCCGTTAAGCCATTAACTGTAAGCAGGATGGCGTATGGGACCTTGCGACAGCAGGTCCTCTCGTAGCGGTAGATGCCAAGGCACGTCTGCTATACAAGCCCCCCGGAGATAGTGGAGGGTGGACCGGAGGGGCCTCCTGCCGAACCCCCTGAACAAACGTTCTCACTAGAGAGTGAGCCACCAGAGGTCGTTGACTAAAAAGACAGCCAGGGCAGATATCTGCCCCTTAATCGTACTTAAAGCAAGCTTTTGGTCCACCCAACGCTGTAAGAACAGCAGGACTCTGAAAACCAAATAAGTACGTGGATGCCACCTCATTTCCTCACAAATGGATATGTAGGTCTTCCAAGTGCGATGGTAAATCTTCCTAGAGGATGATTTCCGAGCACTCCTCATGGTAGAGATCACCGAGTCTGACGGGCCCCGGTCTCCTAGCACCTGGCTCTCAATAGCCATGCCGTTAAAGCCAGTGACTGTAAAACAGGATGGCGTATGGGACCTTGCGACAGCAGGTCCTTTCTTAGCGGTAGACGCCAAGAGGCACGCACTAGATCGGCGTACCAAGGACGCCAAGGCCAATCCGGAGCAATAGGAATCATTGGAATCCTCTCTGCCTCCAGTCTGCGAAGCAGATGAGGAAGGAGCTTCAGAGGAGGGAAGGCATAGATTGGTGGCACCGTGGAGTCAGTACCAGCTAAACGCCTCTGTCTCATCTGCCCATGGGTCTCTTGACCTGGCCACAAATCTCAATACCTTCCGATTGAGTCAAGAAAGGCAGGAGATCTACGTCTGGCGAGCCCCATCCTTGGCAAAGGAGCTGAAACACCTCTGGGTGTAGAGATCATTCTCATTGGTCCAGCATCTGGCGACTCCACCTGCCAGTTTACCATGCCCGGAATGTATACGGCCCACAGGGTCGGTACGCTCCTTTCTGCCCACCTTAGGATGTGAGCGACTTTTGACACTGCAGCTGAGCTACCAAGTTGAGAGGCACAGCCTGATCACTCAGAGTTCCAAGACCTTGATCGGCAAGTAAAAAGGAAGGAACGACTTCCCGGACAGAAGTGCTGGTGATGCCAGCCACCAACTAGGGAAGTCCTAACTAGGTGGCTCACGCGGATTTGACAATCCAGGGATGAAGGGCTTTTGTCCCTTCTGGACAAAATTACTTTCTGTAGCACTCGCGTGTAAAATTGCGCATACGGTACCGCCTCGAAGGAGGCTACCATGAGGCCCAGGACTCGCCTGCAAAAGCGCCATGACGACCATCTTGGGGAAGTCAACTGCTGCACCACAGCCCGAAGGGTCTGCAACCTTCCCATAGGGAGAAAAACAGCAGAGGAATAGTGTCCAAGGCTGATTCGCAGACAATTATGAGGCCCTGTATCAACTGGTCGGCCATAGCCACCTCGTCCAAGGGAGCCTATGTGCCTTAACCCATGGAGCAGCATTTTTGCCCCTTCGGTGAGACACCAGGGCCCCAACCACCGTTGGGCGCACAGCTGAGCCGTATAGGTAGCGGATGACCGCTTCAATGTGTACAGAGAGAACCCCCGCGCTGTCTGTGGGTCTAATCTAAGAATCTAATCTAGGGGGCACTGCTGCAGGCACCTGTGAGTCTAATCCTGGAAGACAATAGGTGATATAGTAAAAAGTAATGGTGACTGCGCTGTGAAATAAAGAGAGGGGCTGGGTGAAATGTGAAAATACAGGCCTGGGGTGCTACCTCTATGACCAAACCTCTGATAAAGTCACATGACGTGATGACACGCGTTAGGATTGGAGCACCAGGTACACCGACAGTCTGACGGCAGGAGACGAGCTCTGTGCTAGTAGGATATCAATTCCTGCAGCAAGCTGCTAAATGTGAGTTTTTACTACTGATTTTTATGTGAATAAACACGCTTTCTTTACGGGTTTATGCTATGAGCATTTATTTTACATCTATACCGCTACCCCACGAGATCTTGGCTATCCATACCAGGGAAGCTTGAGTGGATTGAGGCATACAGCTGGCACTTACGAGCTCGGTGCTCATGGATTGACTACTGTTTCCTCACATCAAGTGAGTTTGCTACTGTGCGCTTTAGCCATCACTCCACTGTGGATTCTAACAGAGTCACGCTATGTACGTTTTTTATGTTTGTTTCCATATTTGCCTTTGTACGAGTGAGAACATTATAACAACCTAAGGGAGACCATTACTTCTCTGCTGCTCATCCCGCTATTTATACCTGGAGTATATTGATGCTGTCTGTCCAGGACCAGTGAGGTGAGCTGCTTGTGAGCACTGAGGTGGTTTATACTGAAGATTTTTCAAAGCACGTTTTGCTATATTGGTGGAGATGGGATTTACCATACACTTGACTGCATTTTCTTGGTTTTGTTTTCACCTTATGGTACTTCTGTACCACACCTGGACCTACACATTTTTATATTTATTTTGTATGGCCCTCTGTTTGGGCTTTTTTGAGTTTTTATCACTTGATTCACAGGACTTCTTAGTTTTTTAGTTTGTGATACACGTGTTGTGTATTTATACTGTTTGTAACATATACTGTGCACATTTAGTTATACATCACTGGTTTGGTAATAGAGATAGCACCCTAGGCCTGTATTTCCCTTCCCTGTGAGGCATCACACCACAGATCGGAAGCAGCGGAAGGACAAGTAAGACGGCGCTCATAACGCCGCTATTCACCCGCACTGCACATTTTATTTTCTTGTGATGCAAGAGTCCATTCTTGACATTTTTAATAAAGCTCATTACTTAATATACTACACCATCAGAGGCTTCCTTCTCGTCCTACCCTCTGTCCCTGGCTGGAGTTTTGCCCCCCCCCCCCCTTTTCTCTTAGGACAGCTGGCATCTTTGAGATCAGCGTGAGTGGTGGAGGATATAGACAAGTAAAGACTACAGTGGAGAAGATATACAGGAGATATAAGATCACTCTTAATGTCATAATTTACTGCAGAGGTGAGAGTTCTGGGAGACTGGTGTAGGATGCACATGCTGGTTCAATACTACAATTGCTTATTCAATGTGGAGGTTAATGACACAGCCACAGCAGCACCTGACCCAATAGAGGATTTTGTCCATTGGAGTCATTTGTATGGGACCTCTTGAGACCGATTTCTCATCATTATTATTTTATAGATGAATTGCAATATTGAACTATTTGCAGCCATTTGCACGCTCTCTTTGCACCTTAGTGATTGCACTTTATGTATTCTCAGCACTTTAATATACATATTGATTATTTAAACTCATTGCCACGTTTGGCACCATTTAATTTAAGATTTCTTATGGACATTTAGAATCTTGATTGATTCATTCACTTTGCATTAATTCAGATCTATAGTAGCATTTATACCATTGGATTAATGCATAGTCTTGTTTGTATTGTATTATTCCTTAAGCACGAAACCCTTTTATATAATTCAAACGCAGCATGGATCACCAGAAAAATGGTCACCGACAGCATGGAGCAGAACACACAGGTAAGCAAACCCTCTTTTCATGGCAGCTCATAACCTTTATCTAGCAGACGTACATGCAGAGTTCCCCCACCCCAGCAGCCAGCCTAGCTTAGAGAGCCTAGGGAGGAGGAAGGAAGGATAGAACCTCTTACTCACCTCTCCAGGCATGCCCAGCTCTGTCTTCCTGCCGAAGCAAGGGATTACGACTTACCCTTCCTGCATGGATTGTGCTGAAGCATCCCAGACAGACCACCTTCCGCATGGTGACGGAGGTGACTGTCGGCCCAGCTGCTGCGACTCGGCCCTATAGACCGGTCCTATGCATGCCCTGGCGCATATAGCTCAACGGCCACCCGTAGAGCGACGGGCATGCCGTGGACAACCCAGTGCATAGCTACGTTTGGCACACACTCGATGGCCAAAACTGGGGAGACTACAAGGATCTGGGATCCAGCCTGTCGCCAAGTCGGCAGTTGATCGAAGATCACAGGAATAAAAATAAAATAATAAATTTCAATCTGGAATAAAAACCTCCAGGCCTTTGGGCCCGAAGGGAGCCAGGTCTTCTCCTTTAGCTAGGCAGAAAAAAAACTGGAGCAGCTTAGTGCAGGCTGAGGGGATATAGCCAGTAGGACCGCCCCCTGGACGGGGCTGTTCAGCTTTGAAGTTAACAGACTGCCTAGTCACTCCTGAAGGAAGGCTAATACCCACTTTGTCAAGATTAAAGGGGTTGTAAAGGTTTGTTTTTTATTTTCTAAATAGGTTCCTTTAAGCTAGTGCATTGTTGGTTCACTTACCTTTTCCTTAGATTTCCCTTCTAAATATTTTTTTTCTTTGTTTTCTTTGTCTGAATTTCTCACTTCCTGTTCCTGTTCAGTAAGCTGTTCTGGCTGACTAAACACAGCTCGGATGATGGTGTGAAGTTTAGTGAGGAGAAACAGGAAGTGAGAAATTCAGACAAACAAAAAAAACATTTAGAAGGAAAGGAAAAGGTAAAGGTAAGTGAACCAACAATGCACTAGCTTAAAGGAATGCACTAGCTTAAAGGAAAAGGTAAGTGAACCAACAATGCACTAGCTTAAAGGAACCTATTTAGCAAAATAAAAAACAAACCTTTACAACCCCTTTAAGGCTGTGTCTGTCCATGAACAAGAGAAATCCACACTGCTGATCTCCTGCAGCCTCCTTACAGGCACTCCATGTTTACATCCAAGAGAAATGTGTTCTTTTTTTTAATTCCAAATTGTCAGTATTATTTTCTTTTATATAGCACAAAATAAAAAAACTCAGGAGGTAATTAAATAACACCAAAAGAAAGCTCTGTCTCAAAAAAAAGATAAAAATGTCAAATGGGTACAGTGTTGCATGACCGAGTAATTGTCATTCAAAGTGTGACAGTGCAGAAAGCTGAAAATTGACCTGGGCAGGAAGGGGGTGAAAGCATCCGCACTTGAGGTGGTTAATTGGTTTGTGTGAAAGTTATAGAGAGTCTACAAACTATGGTATATATATTTGAAAATTGATTAATCCTGATGTACTGACGGCATATGTCATTTCCGGAGCTGCTAAAATGACAGGCCCCCTAAATGACACCTTTTTTTTTAAGTTGGAATTTTGGGGAAAGTGAAGACATTTAAAAGAATAAGTTTACTTTTTTTTTTTTAAATGCACTTTTTTTGCAGGTAAAAATAAATAAATGTGCATTTATTATTTTTTGTTGCAGAAGCATTACACCAGCTATCGGCAGATCACTGATGCCATGCAGGTCTCATGCACACTGTCGGTGTATTGGCTTACCCGTACAGGTAAGCCGATACCCCCTGACAGGAACACTTGATGATCTACCACAGTGCTCCACAGCTCCAGCTCCGTGGTAGTTTATTGAGGACTACAAGCAGACAGCTGCTAAGGATGTCAAGCCAAGGATGGACTTGTAATTCATTCAGACACAAGGAGCTGTGTGTCTAAATGATGCGGCCGTGGGGGTAGAGCCCCGCAGGTTTTCAAACAGTGAAAGCTAGTACAGGGAACTTCTCTCTATACTGCTGCCACAGGGAGGGGGGGGACAGGGGGGCTGTGGCTAAATCTGTGCAGGATGACAACAGTTTATTTGCATTTAACAACCCAGAAGAAGATACCATTTATCTTAGTTCTGATCAGTGCAGCCTACACTCCCAGGCATCAGATGTACCAATTGATGTCCATGTGTAGTTCCAGCATGTTCCAAGCAATAAGTCATGACCAAGAATAAGATATTACTTCTGTTAGTTCACAGCCAAGCACTTCATGCTCAACAAAGCCATCAAACATATCAGCCGATTATCCAGTCTGTAGTATTCCCACAAATAGATTGGAGTCGACTCACTAGAGGCCCTTTTCAGCCAAAATTGAGCATGTTTCTGAGAACTAAAACAGGGAATAAACAAATACATTTTCAGAGTGACCGGTATGAAAAATATAGGTGGATTGAATACAGTCCGGCAAAGGATGCAGCATTTTGTTTCTATTGCGGTTTCTTCTCTTGTAGCGACGCAACGCAGAAAGGTCGTGCAGATCAAGCATTCACTGAAAAGGGATTCAGAAACAGGCACAGGGCTAATGAATGTTTTAAAACTCACCAACTTTCAAAATCCAACATGCTAAGCACTTCTGCATGGTCAAGCTTTAATGAAGGACAACCTATTGATGTTTGGATAAAAGTAAGCAGGCTTACCTATCCGAAGAAGAAAGGTGCCAAAACAGAATTGTTATGGAGCAACTGATTGCCATTGTTTGGTATTTGTCAATAAGTGGCAGATCATTGCGGAGGTCACAATGAAAAAACTGACAGCCATGAGAAATGTCTGTTTCTAGATATTGTCCATCTACTAAAAAAAAAAATATGATCCTGTCATGGAAAGACATTTGCAAGAATCTCCTCAAAATGCTACGTATCTGAGTAATCACATCAAAAATTATTTAATTACATCCTTGCATAATGTTGTGCAACAAAAATTGTATCATCAATAAATGGAAAAAGGATTTCAATAATTGCAGAGGGTACTGCTGACATGAACAGATGTCTGTCATAGTACGATATTTTGATAGTGAACTTCGTAGTCCAGTTGAACATTTTGTGTCGATTCAGAGGCTCTTAACAGTTGACGCTCAGTCAATCTTTGACCAGATAACCAAAGTTCTGGGAATTCTTAAAACCGACTGGTCATCAGTGATCTCTGTATGCTTTGATGGAGCAGCTACTATGTCTGGATGCACTGCAAGTGTTCAGGTGGAATGTAAAGAAAAAAAAAAATTGTGAAATAGTCCATGTACACTGCTATGCTTATTGTTTAAACCTTGTCCTAGTAGATGCTTGCACTTCAAGTAGGCAAAACAGAACAGTGTTTTGAGTTTTTTTTATTTTATTTTGGCATTATTCAGACTGTATACATTCATGGAGGCAAGTCCTGATCGGCATGCTGTAATGGAGAAGATTTCACAAGAAGTAGGATCTCAGTTGAAATCTTTAAAGTCACTATCTACTACAAGATGGGCATGCAGAGCAGAAGCAGTGGCCGCAGTAAAACAAAACTTTTCGATTATTCTACAGCCTTTAAGTGAGATTGTTCAAACAATTAATTTTGCTGATGCTAAAATAAGAGCAAGAGGCCTTAATTGTGAACCAAGATCTTTAAAATGTATCTTTGCTCTTCACATGATGCACCCTATTCTCCAAATATTGGTAAAAGTTAGCAAGACTTTGCAAGCATCAAATCTCAACTTACTGCAATGGCAGTGGTGAAAAGTTTGCGCAACTCCTTAGCCTCCATGAGAAATGACCCAGAATATTTTCCCTTATCTTCTTTCAGGACAGCACATGAGATTGTGTTTCCTAGTGGGTGGAGCCAATCTCCACCACACTTTAAAAGGAAGCTTCTCCCCACAGTTCATCAGTTTTTGTGTTTCCTCCGGCAAGGCAACACCTAGTAGGAGTCATGTCTCTTAAGGTGCTGTCCTGAGAGGCCAGGCTGCCTACCCCACCATACCCTTTTGTCCTCCAGAGAGTCCGATCCTCCCACACCACGCCAAGGGTAGCTGGTAAGTGGGCTCCTTTTCAGCTCAGAGAAGCGGGACTGTTCCTGGAGCCACTCCTTATGCCGTTTTTTTTTTTAACCGCATGTCAGCGTTGCAGGCCGCCGCCGCTGCCATCTTTGTAGTGGCAGAGTAGAGACTCGGCCGGCCGGAAGTGAGGTATCCGGCAAGGGGCAGCACTGGGAACAGGCGCAGCGTCATTTCCGGCGGAATTCGCACAGGGGGGAGGATCGGTCCTGGTGCCTACAATTTCCCTGTGCATTCAGTAATCTCGGAAGCCATTAAGAAGGAATGGGCTGATCCAGAGAAAAAAACGTTTTTCCCAAGAGCGCATAAAATACGTTTTCCGTTCAATGAAGACCCAGAGGCGCTTTGGAACAAAATTCCCAAATTAGACGCAGCGTTTTCACAAGTTTCAAGGTAAACCGACTTGGCATTTGAAGACATGGGTATACTGAAAGATCCCATGGACAAAAGGATGGATCAGCAGCTTAAAAAGGCTTGGAAATCCATCATGGGTAACCTTAAACCAGCTATGGCTACTACCTGTGTTTCCAGAAACATGGAGACCTGGCTGAATCAGCTTAAAGACCATATTATAGCAGATTCACCTAAGCAGGAGATTCTTGATTCTTTTTCAACTCTAACAGCAGCTGTAGCTTATATTTCTGACGCTTCTGCAGAATCAATAAGGATGTCAGCCAGATCTGGGGCCTTGACTAACTCAGCCAGGAGAGCTCTATGGCTGAAGACATGGCCAGGGGACACAGCTTCCAAAAATAAGTTATGTGGAATTCCTTTTTTTGGAGATCTTTTGTTTGGTCCTGATCTAGATTCTGTTTTAGATAGGACAGCGGATAAAAATAAGTCCTTTCCTGTTAAGAAAAAAACTGCCAGTTAAACGTTTTTTTTCTACCTCAAAAAAAAAAAAAAAAATCATGATCAGGGGAGCAGGACCCAAGAAAAAAATAAGGAATTGGTAAAAGGTAAAGGCAGATGGAATGTCCTCTTCAATCCTCCTGCGCCAACCAATAAAACGCAATGACTTGTCATTGCCTGTGGGAGGAAGGCTTCAAAAATTCCTTCTTCTTTGGGCAACCGTGATGGAAAACGCATTTATTCTAGACACGCTGGCCCAGGGATACAAAATAGAACTTTCGGATCTTCCTCCAGAAAGATACTGTGCAACAGACCTGCCAAGGGACACAACAAAGGCCCTAGCCATAAAGAACCTGTTGGGGAATCTGATGAAAACAAAGGAGAAAGGAGGGCACACCAACCTAGTGCATTACCACTTAAACGTTTTATTTAAATTATAAAAAGTAGTAATCCTACTCACAATCAAAGCTTAAATGAAAGCTTATCGGAAAAATCAGCTGGAATTTTTCGGCACCTGCCGACTGGACTCAATGACAGAGAGGGTCTGACAATACCTCAAACCTTTGGATAGCTGACGCGTTTCTGGGGCGCACCCCTTTCCTCAGAGCCTAGATGGTCCAGATTATGGACCATCTAGGCTCTGAGGAAAGGGGTGCGCCCCAGAAACGCGTCAGCTATCCAAAGGTTTGAGGTATTGTCAGACCCTCTCTGTCATTGAGTCCAGTCGGCAGGTGCCGAAAAATTCCAGCTGATTTTTCCGATAAGCTTTCATTTAAGCTTTGATTGTGAGTAGGATTACTACTTTTTATAATTTAAATAAAACGTTTAAGTGGTAATGCACTAGGTTGGTGCGCCCTCCTTTCTCCTTTGTTTTCTCTAGCCATATGAACACCCATTGTTCTGAGGAGGGCTGCAAGACTTCAGACTTTGCCTTTAGACGGAATTACACTACCCGTGTTTTGACGATACACCGAGAGCGCAGGAGATTTTTTTGTCATTTTGGGGAATCTGATGAGACAGGGTGTTGTGGTTCAGGTATCTCCAGAGGAATGTTACCGGGGTTTCTATTCCCATATCTTCCTGATAAGGAAACCATCAGGAAGCTTCCGTCTCATTCTCAATTTGAAACTGTTAAACAGGTCAGTCCAATACAGGCGGTTCCGCATGGACTCCATCTTTTCGGTGAGAAATCTCTTAGTCAAGGGATGCTTCATGGCATCAATCGACCTAAGGGATGCATACCTGCATGTGCCCATAGCCCCTCAGTCTCAAAAATACCTCAGGTTGGCAATAAATATGGGGAAGGAGGTGCTTCATTTACAATTCAAGGCCCTCCCGTTTGGTCTTTCATCCGCCCCGTGGATATTTACCAAAATAATGGCGGAAGCTCTAACTCCTCTCCGTCTACAGGGAATCTCGATCATCCCTTATCTGGACGACCTCCTAATTTTTGCCCCTTCCAGAGAGAGGTTGCAGGTAGACCTAATAAAGGCTTGCAGTCATCTGGAAGCCTTGGGCTGGATTGTGCATATTCAAAAATCAAATTTCAATCCTGCTCAAAGAGTTCAGTTTCTAGGTTATCTAATAGATTCTGTAGAGCAAAGGTTTTTTCTCCCAGAAGAGAAGAAAGACAAGGTCTTGAGTGTAGTAATGGAAAAGAAAAGTTGCGCTAAGAGTCCAAAATTCTATTATTTGGATAATGAAAAGTCCAAACAGAAATGCATAAAGGGCTGATGTCAATTAACCACTTAACGACCGCCCACTGTAAATATACGTCGGCAGAATGGCACCGACAGGCACAATCACGTATATGTACGTGATCGCCTTTGTATAGTTGGGGGGTCCAATCGGACCCCCCTCCTTTACAGTGAGCGGTCGTTAATTGTTCAGGAGCGATCCGGGATGAGGGGACGGCCGTTCGATTCCGGCCACCCCCTCGCGGTCGCTCCCGGCGAATGAAAACCTTCCTCTGCCTGTGTAATGTAAACACAGGCAGAGGAAGTGATGTCATCTCTCCTCGTGTCGGTCTTTTCGATCCGGCACGAGGAGTGAAGACATCTCACAGTAAGTGCACCAACAGCCCACTGACACCAGTACACGTAGGCACACAAATCACCCCCAGTCACAGTGCACCGTTTGCAGTGGTCATTTTTTTACTGATCACTGCAATCAGTGTCATTTGTGACAGTAAAAAGTTGCAGGGCAGTTAGGTTTAGGCCCCTTTAGGTCCAGGGTAGCCCCCTAACCCCCCCCCCTAATAAAGGTTTAACCCCTTGATCGCCCCCCAGGTAACTCTTTCACCCCCTAACGCCAGCGTCACTAAGCGATCGTATTTCCGATCGCTGTATTTAGTGCCGGTGGTGCCCTAGATAGCCAGTTATTTATTTTTAGTTTCGCCGCAGGTTTTTATAGCGTCAGGTACCCCTAAATATTATTTTAACCCCCTGATTGCCCCTAGAGTTAACCCTTTCACCAGTGATCACCGTATAAGTTTTACTGGTGACACTGGTTAGCCGGTTAGTTATTTAGGTTACCCGTCAGGTTTTTATATAGCGTCGGGTACCCCCATATATAACCTAATAAAGGTTTTAACCCCCTGATTGCCCCTAGTTAACCCTTTCACCAGTGATCACCATATAAGTTTTATGGGTGACGCTGGTTGGTTAGTTTGCTTTGTATAGCATCAGGGCATCAGCCGTATATAACCCAATAAAGGTTTAACCCCCTGATCGCCCAGCGGCTGATATCAATTAGGTTTTAGCGCCAGAGAGGGTCTGCGTCGCCCCAGGCAGCGTCAGGTTAGTGCCAGTAACGCTAACACCCACGCGCAAAGCATACACCTCCCTTAGTGGTATAGTATCTGAACAGATCTATACTAGCGTCCCCAGCGGTTTAGGGTTCCCAAAAACGCAGTGTTAGCAGGATCAGCCCAGATACCTGCTAGCACCTGCGTTTAGCCCCTCCGCCCAGCCCAGCCCACCCAATTACAGTATCGATCGATCACTGTCACTTACCAAACACAACACGCATAACTGCAGCGTTCGCAGAGACAGTCCTGATCCCTGCGATCGCTAACAGTTTTTTTGGTAGCGTTTGATATATTTGCTGACAGTCAGGTGCTTTTTTTTACCTGTGAATCTTACTAGTGTACCCCTAAATTTAGAGCCCAAAATGGCAAGACGAAGGTACACTAGTAAAGAGGCCTACGAGATTCTGAGCATGACAGATAGTGAAGAGGAGGTCACGCATCTGTCAGATTCAGGCTCAGAATACCTTCCCGTAGAAGACAGTGAAGTCAGAGGCTCCTCGTCGGATAGCTCGGAGGACGAAGTTGAGGTCCCTGCTAAGGTCAGGCGTACCCGATCTTCTGAGGTTGTTGAGGAGCAAGAACCGCAGGGCTCTCGTATCATGGAGCAGAGTAGTACTAGCGCCGCTATTCCTTCTGGTGAATTGGCAAGCACCAGCGGCCTAGTACAGCCTGGGCGTACATCCAGCACTGCAGTATCACGTGGTGACGTGGCGAGTCCCATAAGTGCAGTTTAAGCTGGCGAGGTGGCAAGCACAAGTAGTGTCCCGCTGCCACCAAGAAGACAAAGGCAGGCCCGTCGTGCCCATCCTGCAGAATTCACCTATCCTGATTGGGTCCCCACCACTTCTGCAGAACCCGTACTTCCCCCATTCACTGCCCAACCCGGTATTCAGGTGGAAACAGCTGATTTTATGCCAATCGATTTTTATTCGCTGTTTTTCCACGGAAGATCTCTATAGATCTATTGTGGACCAGAGTAATTTATATGCTGGTCAATTCATCGCCGCTAACCCCCAGTTGCCTTCCATTGCCAGTCACTTCCCGTTCCTTGGTTCCGAGCGGTGGAGCGCACGCTATCTCATACCGCCGCTCCGACCGATGCAGGGACTGAGTGCGGGACCTTATACAGCTTTCACCTTCGGTCTCGAAGGTTAATACACCTGTACCTCGTGTTTTACCTTCTTTTGATCAAAACTTACCTTGGAAATCGTTTTATTATTATTTACTACTTAATTTTTAAATAAAACTGGATTACGCTATGGTGGCTCCTGTCCCTTTGTCCTGAGGATGAGGAACATCGCTGCAAGCCGGAACAGTCAGCCTATGGACCCATAGGAACCCCAGGAACAAGAGGAAAACGACTGCACCTTCCCTGGACATCAAACCACTCACCTACATGCTGTATACCCCTGTAGGGGTTTCATCTTCTGGTGAGTAGGGTATCTTAAGGGGGAGCACAACAGTCACCAGGATTGAATTTTATGCAAAGACTCACATATAAGTCACCAGCTGAACTGCTTAGGATTGAGCATCGTTGTTGGAAAAATCTATATCTATATCTATATCTATATCTATATATATATATATATAATGGACTACTCTATTTAACTGCTCCAATTGTTTCACATTTTGGGATATTGATCACTATTTGTTACACCTTGATTTGGTTTCTGATTTTTGCCTTATAGCAATAATATTGTGGATATCACCCCACTTATGTTTTAGCTCACATAAGGGTTTTTACCCCCCAATTCCCAATCTTTTTTACAGTGACTGGCATATATGCGCACATGCACATAGCACTTTAGTAATCACTAATTAATACTTACCTGTTTCACAACCTTAATTGATGGGGTCAGGGAGAGGTCACTGCTGACCCACCCACTGACAATACCTTTGTGTGTTTTTTATGGTTTTTGCTTTTATTGTTACCATCCTGGGTCATAATTTGATACCACTCAGGTTTCAACGTTAATTTATATAACACACACCCTCCACTGGGAGCGCCAATCACCCCACACACACACCAATTCACTTAAATGATTTTAGCAAATGGCTGCAATATAACAAAGAGTGAAAAATTTAAGGGGGTCTGAGTACTTTCCGTACCCACTGTACACACACACACACACACACACACACACACACATATATATACACACACACACACACACACGTACGTTTTGAGCTGTGGTTTGGGGTGCACACCCTAATGCAATAGGCTGCGTACACCTATGGATTTAGAGAAGATCTGCAAAGAAGAGTGGACCAAAATCCCTTCTGAGATGTGTGCAAACCTGGTAACCAACTACAAGAAACATCTTACCTCTGTGCTTGCCAACAAGGGTTTCTCCACCAAGTACTAAGTCACGTTTTGCTTGGGGATCAAATACTTATTTTACTCACTGAACTGCAACTCAATTCATAACATTTGTATCATGTGTTTTTTCTGTATTTTTGGTCAAAGCGGGATTCCACACGCGTGTTTTTTTTTTTAAAGTCAGCAGCTACTAACACTGTAGCTGCCGACTTTTAATAAGGACACTTACCTGTCCTACTTGCCTGCGATGTCGGGCCCCCGGCGGGGATCATTCGGTCCTTGCATGTCCCGGCTCCTCCATCCTGACTAAGGGAAACCTGCAGTGAAGCCTTACGGCTTCACTGCCCGTTTCCTACTGCGCATGCGTGACTCGCACGGCGCTTTGTGAATGAGCGGCTGCCTCCTGGGATTACACACAGTTCCCCAAAGGCAGCGCGCCCCATTCACAAGAAGAGGAAGCGGAAGGAGAAGGAGAACCATTGAGGCAAATTTTTCTATTCATTTTTTTCTATTTTTTTTTAGGAACCTTAGTGTTAAAAAAAATTCTGGATGGACCTCCGCTTTAATATTCTGTCTCTATCATTTAACCACTTAACCCCTTGCTTACTGGGCACATAAACCCCCTTTCTGCCCAGGCGAAATTTCAGCTTTCGGCACTGCGTCGCTTTGAATGACAATTGCTCGGTCGTGCGACGTGGCTCCCAAACAAAATTGACATCCTTTTTTTCCCACAAATAGAGCTTTCTTTTGGTGGTATTTGATCACCACTGCGGTTTTTATTTTTTGCGCTATAAACAAAAAAAAGAGCGACAATTTTGAAAAAAAAAAAACACTATTTTTTGATTTTTGCTATAATGAATATCCCAATTTAAAAAAAAATATATTTTTTTTCTCAGTTTAGGCGGATACGTATTCTTCTACATATTTTTTGTTAAAAAAAATCCCAATAAGCTTATAGTGATTGGTTTGCGCAAAAGTTATATCGTCTACAAAATAGGGGATAGAATTCTGACATTTTTTATATTATTTTTTTTTTACTAGTAATGGCGGCGATCTGCGATTTTTGTCAGGACTGCGATATTGCGGCGGACACTTCGGACAATTTTGACACATTTTTGGGACCATTTACATTTATACAGCGAACAGTGCTATAAATATGCACCGATTACTTTATAAATGTGACTGGCAGGGATGGGGTTAACACTAGGGGGCGAGGAAGGGGTTAAATGTATTCCCTATGAATGATTCTTACTGTGGTGGGAGGGGACTGACTGGGGGAGGTGACCGATCTGTGTCCCTATGTACAAGGGACACAGCGTTGGTCTCCTCTCCCTGACAGGACATGGATCTGTGTGTTTACACACACAGATCCATGTCCTTGTCTGTGTACCGGCCGATCGCGGGTACCTGGCGGACATCGCGGCCGCCAGGCACGTGCATCGGCACCCCAGTGGCCGGAGGAGCAGAGGCCGTATAATGACGGCCTCCCGGCCTTTAAGAACCACTTTGCGGCCGTCATTAGTCGTACGGCGGGCGTGAAGTGGTTAAGGACTGGAAGATTTTCCCCCTTAATGACCAGGTAATTTTTTGCGATACGGCACTGTCGCTTTAACTGACAATTGCGCGGTAGTGCGACGCTGTACCCAAACAAAATTAACGTCCTTTTTTTCCCCCACAAATAGAGCTTTCTTTTGGTGGTGTTTGATCACCTCTGCGGTTTTTGTTTTTTGCGCTATAAACAAAAAAATGCTGACAATTTAAAAAAAAAAAAATTTATATATATTTTTAACTTTTTGCTATAATATCCCAAAATGTAAAAAAAAATAAAAAATTTCATCAGTTTAGGCCAATATGTATTCTTATTACATATTTAAAAAAAAAAAAAAAAAAAATCGCAAGCAGCGTATATTGATTGGTTTGCTAAAAAGTTATAGCGTCTACAAAATAGGGAATAGATTTATGGCATTTTTATTATTTATTTTTTACTAGTAATGACAGTGATCAGCGATTTTTTGGAGGACTGCGACATTGCGGCAGACAGATCGGACACTTGACACTTTTTTGGCACTATTGACATTTATACAGCGATAAGTGCTATAAAAATACATGGATTACTGTATAAATGTCACTGGCAGGGAAACGGTTAACACTAGTGATCAAGGGGTTAAATGTATTCCCTGGGAGTTTTTTTAAACTGCGCAGTGTACTGACTGGAAGAGGAGAGAGATTGCTGTTTCTAATCACTAGGAACAGACTATTACTCTCTACTCCCCTGTCAGAATGGGGATCTGTCTGTTTACATTGACAGATCCCCCCCTTCTGTCTCTCTGTGGAGTGATCTACCGCCTGCGGAGATTGTGGGAGCCGGCCACGTGCATCAGCTCCACCGCCCTGCGGCGGCATCGACGCCTGCTATAGCTGTTTAAAGGGCCAACGTACAGCTATGGCGATTTGCGGGAACCAGCCTACCTGCCGCAGTATGACGGCTGGTTGGCAAGTGGTTAAAATACATCTAAGATAAAAATGATAGACCCTTAATTTCTTTGTAAGTGGGCAAACTTACTAAATCTGCAGGGGATCAAATAATTTTTCCCCCCACTGTATGTCCAGGTAAAGCAAGATATCACTATAGCCGGCAATAAGTACATGGCCCAATTGTGCCATTCATTTTCTGGTGACACCCAGGACTGGTGTGCATTCTATATTTATCCCTACAAATAATCCACTAGGGGTGGTGACATTGTTCTCCCAGCTAAATTCTCAAAAATCAAACCTTTTCTCATTTAATGTAAGGCAAGGTGAGGTTCCTTTCGTTTTTGGTAGAATCAAATTTTAAAATCAACACAAAAATTGAAATAGTGCAAATCGCGCCCTTTTAGATCATACACGATTACAAAACAAAACATATTTACATTTCATTTTGGGTTTTGATTTTTATAACTGACCAATTATGTCATTTGATTTGTGTTCTGGTTAATAGAAATAGCTCCCGATGTATGAAAAGTCCAGGTAGACCGGTTCTATTCTATGCCATGTTGTGGACTGCAGCTGTCTTCCTTATAAGTCGCTCTGTCATAGGGGAATTTGGTCTCAGGGCATCTCTTTCAAGTAAAAGGCATCTATATAATAAAAATAATCTGATTAGGAAGATGAAAAATCAGAGAGACATTTTTAGACTCATTACATAAAGAGGTGCAAAGAACAACTGCAATGTGTAGTAACCAATAATGCTGTACTGCACTGGGGATAGTGAAAAACATTTTATTTAATTTTATTGTCCAAAAAATTATGACAAAAAAATTACAACTTCAAAAAACTTGCCATGCCTCTTAATAAATATCTTGGACTGTCTACATTCCAAAAAGGGGTCATTTGGGGGGAATTTGTACTGTCCTGGCATTTTTGGGCTTCAATAAATGAGGCCGTCAGTACATCAGGACAATTTTCAGATATATACTAGCTTGCGGACGCTATACAGTGCCTTTGCGAAAGTATTCGGCCCCCTTGAACTTTTCATCATTTTGCCACATTTCAGGCTTCAAACATAAAGATATAAAATTTTAATTTTTTGTGAAGAATCACCAACAAGTGGGACACAATTGTGAAGTGGAACGAAATCTATTGGATATTTTAAACTTTTTTAGCAAATAAAAAACTGAAAAGTGGTGCGTGCAAAATTATTCGGCCCCTTTACTTTCAGTGCAGCAAACTCACTCCAGAAGTTCAGCGAGGATCTCTTAATGATCCAATGTTGTCCTAAATGACTGATTGTGATAAATAGAATCCACCTGTGTGTAATCAAGTCTCTGTATAAATGCACCTGCTCTGTGATAGTCTCAGGCCTGGTTCACACTTGTCCGACAAACGCTCCGACATTAGGAGCTCATGTCGCATGACGTGTGAAAATCAATGAATCCCTATGAGAGTCGTCTTAACTGGTCCGACACAAGTCGGTCCGACATTAAAAATGCTCCCTGTACTACTTCTGTCCGACTTTGATCCTACTTCAGCCCATTGAATATCATTGAAGTCGGATCAAAGTAGGATCCTTGTCCTAACCATCCGACATTTGACATCCGACATGGTGATTACAGCAGCAGTAAAAGGAATTTATCTCACCCTGGGATTGTTTTGATTGGTCAAAAGGACAAGTCAGACTAGCACAATGTCGGATCAAAGTAGTATCCTGTTCATGAATGTCGGATGGATGTCGGACCAATGTAGGGTCAATGTAGGACTGATGTCGCAGAGCAAAGTAGGATGAAAGTCGGATGAATGTCGTGTCGTATCAGTGTGAACCCAGCCTCAGGGTTCTGTTGAAAGCGCAGAGAGCATCATGAAGACCAAGGAACACACCAGGCAGGTCCGTAATACTGTTGTGGAGAAGTTTAAAGCCGGATTTGGATACAAAAAGATTTCCCAAGCTTTAAACATCCCAAGGAGCACTGTGCAAGCGATCATTTTGAAATGGAAGGAGTATCAGACCACTGCAAATCTACCAAGACCTGGCTGTCCCTCTAAACTTTCAGCTCAGACAAGGAGAAGACTGATCAGAGATGCAGCCAAGAGGCCCATGATCACTCTGGATGAACTGCAGAGAACTACAGCTGAGGTGGGAGAGTCTGTCCACAGGACAACAATCAGTCGTACACTGCACAAATCTGGCCTTTATGGAAGAGTGGCAAGAAGAAAGCCATTTCTCAAAGATATCCATAAAAAGTCTCGTCTAAAGTTTGCCACAAGCCACCTGGGAGACACACCAAACATGTGGAAGAAGGTGCTCTGGTCCGATGAAACCAAAATCGAACTTTTTGGCCACAATGCAAAATGATAGGTTTGGCGTAAAAGCAACACAGCTCATCACCCTCAACACACCATCCTCACTATCAAACATGGTG
The DNA here is from genome assembly GCA_029206835.1 of Rana muscosa. Classification (NCBI taxonomy): domain Eukaryota; kingdom Metazoa; phylum Chordata; class Amphibia; order Anura; family Ranidae; genus Rana; species Rana muscosa. The sequence continues at coordinate 194,335,539 of CM055118.1, forward strand.
GTGGCAGCATCATGGTTTGGGCTTGCTTTTCTTCAGCAGGGACAGGGAAGATGGTTAAAATTGAGGGGAAGATGGATGCAGCCAAATACAGGACCATTCTGAATGAAAGTGTGAAAAGGAGAAGAAAAATTGCGCTCAGAATTAAGGGGTGGCAATTGTTGGGTGGCTCCAAATTGCCTGGGTAACGGTCTCAAGCTGCCACTAACCTGATAAACACTCAGTGAAACAAAAGAAAAAATATAAATAGTGGCGCTAAACCAAAGTTAAAAAACAAATAGTGACAATATGACATACTAATTTGTCATACATACAGTGCATGAAACCCTTGTTAATAACGTGTCAAAAAATAAAAAACAAACCTAAAAATATATAATTGACTTATAACAAAAATCAATGAATTCCCTATATATGTGGTATAAATGTAAATAAACATGTGATATACTACACATATGTCGCACTAAGCGTCAGTCTGCGTAATCAAAAATTCTGTCCAAAGCAAATAAACTGAAACACCCGTGCATAAATCAAATCCAAAAAATTCCACAGTGCTTGTCTGAAGAGTGACATCCACCACCGAATACAGGTCAGCAGCTTACCGGATTAAATTGGTCCCCTATGACGGAGGACCTATAATCGCATCAAAGCAATCCCAGTTAGATGGTAAGAATTCCTGTATCCACCTCTTCAAATGAAACTCCCACAGCAAAAGGCAAGCAGTATGACCGCAACAGTACCATGTAAAAGAGGAAAGGAATGCCTCGCTGGTGTAAAATCCTTGGTGTAAAATCCTAGGGCGGACCGAGCGACGTGGTGACGTCATCCCCTTACTGCTCGATCTCCTAGGACGGGTTTACTTGTCGGCGTCCGGCCGGTGCCGCAAGTTCTAGGCTGTTTCCTTGCAACATTTCTGTAAGTGTTTTTTCATAATTTGTATTAATAAACCCAAGGATTTTACACCAGCGAGGCATTCCTTTCCTCTTTTACATGGTACTGTTGCGGTCATACTGCTTGCCTTTTGCTGTGGGAGTTTCATTTGAAGAGGTGGATACAGGAATTCTTACCATCTAACTGGGATTGCTTTGATGCGATTATAGGTCCTCCGTCATAGGGGACCAATTTAATCCGGTAAGCTGTTGACCTGTATTCGGTGGTGGATGTCACTCTTCAGACAAGCACTGTGGAATTTTTTGGATTTGATTTATGCACAGGTGTTTCAGTTTATTTGCTTTGGACAGAATTTTTGATTACGCAGACTGACGCTTAGTGCGACATATGTGTAGTATATCACATGTTTATTTACATTTATACCACATATATAGGGAATTCATTGATTTTTGTTATAAGTCAATTATATATTTTTAGGTTTGTTTTTTATTTTTTGACACGTTATTAACAAGGGTTTCATGCACTGTATGTATGACAAATTAGTATGTCATATTGTCACTATTTGTTTTTTAACTTTGGTTTAGCGCCACTATTTATATTTTTTCATTCTGAATGAAAACCTGTTGGAGTCTGCAAAAGACCTGAGACTGGGACGGAGATTTATCTTCCAACAAGACAATGATCCCAAACATACAGCAAAATCTACAAAGGAATGGTTCACAAATAAATGTATCCAGGTGTTAGAATGGCCAAGTCAAAGTCCAGACCTGAATCCAATCGAGAATCTGTGGAAAGAGCTGAAAACTGCTGTTCACAAACGCTCTCCATCCAACCTCACTGAGCTCGAGCTGTTTTGCAAGGAAGAATGGGCAAGAATTTCAGTCTCTCGATGTGCAAAACTGATAGAGACATACCCCAAGCGACTTGCAGCTGTAATCGCGGCAAAAGGTGGCTCTACAAAGTATTAACGCAAGGGGGCCGAATAATTTTGCACGCCCCACTTTTCATTTTTTTCTTAGTTAAAAAAGTTTCAAAAAAACAATAGATTTCGTTCCACTTCACAATTGTGTCCCACTTGTTGGTGATTCTTCACCAAAAATTTAAATTTTATATCTTTATGTTTGAAGCCTGAAATGTGGCAAAAGGATGAAAAGTTCAAGGGGGCCGTATACTTTCGCAAGGCACTGTAGCTTTCCTACAGAATAAATGATATACACTGATTTTGGGCTATTTTCACCAAAGAAATGTAGCGGAATACTTTTTGTCTGAAATTTGTGAAGAACAATTATTAGCAAATTTTTATAACAGAAACAAAGAAAATTGCATTTTTTTTTTCAAAATTTTCTGTATTTTTTTGTTTATTTTGCAAAAACCAATAAACCCAATGGCGAATAAATACCACCAAAAGAAAGCTCTAGTTGTGTGAACAAATTGATAAAAATGTAGTTTGGGTACAGCATTGCATGACCGCGCAATTGTTCTTCAAAATGTGACAGCGCTAAAAGCTGAAAACTGGCCTGGGCAGGAAGGGGGTAAAAGTGTCTGGTATTGAAGTGGCTAAATATCACAAAATATAGCTCTATACTAAAACAAAAATGATATAAAATTCATGTGGGTTGAATTTTGCATGACAAAACATGAAAAATGGCCTTATAGTGAAGGGCAGGCTGGTACTCAAGTGGTTAAGCTAGTTTAGTTCTGCAATTAAAGCGGGATTCCACCCGCGATTTTTTATTTTTATTTTTTAAAAGTCAGCAGCTACAGTTTTTGCATAGCAACCGCCTTTTCTGGTGAGTAATTTTTTTTAAAAAATTTTTTGAGGATTTTGGTGCATTTTTTTTTTTAGGGTGGAACTCCACTTTAAACATAATCCACATACCGTGCTAAGTTCTGATGTGACCTGGATCTGCTGTTCATTGCTGCACATATGAGAACTTGACTAAAGAGGTCTCTCTGAAGATTAGAACACACATACACAAAATAAATATTTGATAGGTAAACCAAGTACCGTGAAACATGAAACCTTAAAATTACAAACAAGCCGTCGAGGGGAATATCACAAATACCAGTGTCTACCCCATATTACCTCCACCTCTTGTTCTGATGACAACTATAAGGCCTATTCACACTTGTGCATTGTAGTGACGCAAATTAAAACGTGCACATTATCGCACCTGCTCTATGTACGGTGCTTTGTGGTATCAATCATTTAGAATAGCACCCCAACGAACTATATGATAGTGTGCAACACACAATGCAGTACACATACCATGGGCTGTAGTGTGTGCTGGTTTGCAAAGAAAAACAGTTGTGTGTTTATTTAGTCTTTAGTCCATTGCATGCATTGGCAGCCCATTGTTTGGATTGGCACAACATGTTTATATGCAACAATGGATAGAGTAGGGCCTAAAACTATGGACTTAGGCCCCTTTCACACGGGGCGGATCCGTGCAGATCCGCCCCGTGAAGCTCCGCTTGCTCAGCAGGGATCGCTCCGTTGATCCCCGCTGAGCCGACGGATGACTGGGCGGTCCCCGCACACTGTGCAGGGACCGCCCTGTCAGAGCGCCGCTCTCCCCTATGGGGAATCGGATGACGACGGACCGTAGAGTCCGTTGTCATCCGATCCGCTCCGCCGACGGAAGGAAAAATAGGGTTTTCCTCCGTCACACTTTGGCGGAGCGGATGTCAGCGGACATGTCTCCGCTGACATCCGTGCCTCCATAGGGGTACATGGAGGATCCGTTTTAGGTCCGCCTAAAAAACTGACAGGCGGACCTGAACGGACCTCCGTGTGAAAGAGCCCTTACTATTACTTTCTGTCTTGTGACAATAGTAACCAGGACAAATAGCAAGGATGATGCTACCTAAAGGTGACAACAGACATCAGTACAAAATTTGACATATGCTAAAGTTGTGGGGCCATGAAGCCCCCACCCCTCCCATAAAAGCTCAACCCTTTCCCCTTCATACCCAATGGAAGTAAGGAGGAATACCATAGTTGCATATACAGTGGATATAAAAAGTCTACACACCCCCGTTAAAATTTCAGGTTTCTGTGATGTAAAAAAAATTAGACAAAGATAAATAATTTCAGAACTTTTTGCACCTTTAATGTGACCTATAAACTGTACAACTCAGTTGAACAACAAACTGAACTCTTTTAGGTGGAGGGAAGTAAAAATAAAAATATGGTTGCATAAGTGTGCACACCCTTACACCTAATACTTTGTTAAAGCACCTTTTGATTTCATTACAGCACTCAATCTTTTGGGGTAGGAGTCTTTCAGCATGGCACATCTTGACTTGGCAATATTTGCCCACTCTTTGAAAAAACACTCCAAATCTGTCAGATTGTGAGGGGATCTCCTGTGCATTTCCCTCTTCAGATCACCCCACAGATTGTCAATCGAATTCAGGTCTGGGCTCTGGCTGGGCCATTTTAAAACTTTAATCTTCTTCTGATAAAGCCATTCATTTGTTGATGTGGATGTATGCTTTGGCTCGTTGTCATGCTGTGAAGTTCCTCTTCATGTTCAGCTTTCTAGCAGAAGCCTGAATGTTTTGTGCCAATATTGACTGGTATTTGGAACTGGTCACAATTCCCTCTACCTTGACTAAGGCCCCTGTTCCAGCTGAAGAAAAACAGCCCCAAAGCATGATGCTGCCACCACCATGCTTCACTGTGGGTATGATGTTCTTTTGGTGACGTGCAGTGTTGTTTTTGCGCCAAACATATCTTTTGGAATTATGGCCAAAAAGTTCAAACCTTGGTTTCATCAGACCATAACACATTTTCCAACATGTTTTTGGGAGACTTCAGATGTGTTTTTGCTAAATCTAGTCGGGCTTGGATGTTTTTCTTAGTAAGAAAAGGCTTCCGTCTTGCCACTCTACCCCATAGCCCAGACATATGAAGAATACTGGAGATTGTGTCACATGTACCACACAGCCAGTACTTGCCAGATATTTCTGCAGCTCCTTTAACCACTTAACGACCGCTCACTGTATATATACACGTCGGCAGAATGGCACCGACAGGCACAATCACGTACAGTGTACGTGATTGCCTTTTACAGTTGGGGGGTCCGATTGGACCCCCCTCCTATACAGTGAGCGGTCGGTATTCGTTGGGGAGCGATCCAAGATGAGGGGACGGCTGTTCGATTCTGGCCACCCCCCCGCGATCGCTCCCGGCGAATGAAAATGCTTCCTCTGTCCGTGTAATGTAAACACAGGCAGAGGAAGCAGGAGGAAGTGATGTCATCTCTCATGCGGCGCTCACATATACCGAGCGCCGTACAAGAAAAGACATCAGGTCAGTGCACAAAACACTACACTTACACCAGGACACATAGGCACACAAATCGCCCCCCCAGATCACCCCCCAGTCACAGTGTCACTGATTGCAGTGACCATTTATTTACTGATCACTGCAATCAGTGACATTTGTGACTGTAAAAGTGTCACTAAAGTAAGTTTTAGGTCCAGTGTAGCCCCCTAACCCCCCCCTAATAAAGGTTTAACCCCCTGATCACCCCCCAGATAACCCTTTCACCCCCTAGCACCGCTGTCGCCAAGCGATCATTTTTCTGATCGCTGTCTTAGCGTCAGTGATGCAGATCGGTAGTCAGTAATTTTTTCTTGGTTCGCCGCAGGTTTTTATAGCGTCAGGTACCCCCATAAATTATCTAATAAAGGTTTAACCCCCTTGATCGCCCCCCAGGTAACCCTTTCACCCCCTATCACCACTGTCGCTAAGCGATCGTTTTTCTGATCGCTGTCTTAGTGTCGGTGATGCCGATTGGTAGCCAGTAATTTTTTTTAGGTTCGCCGCAGGTTTTTATAGCGTCAGGTACCCCCATATATTATCTAATAAAGGTTTTAACCCCCTAATTGCCCCTAGTTAACCCTTTCACCAGTGATCACCATATAAAGTGTTACAGGTGACGCTGGTTAGTTAGTTTGCTTTTTATAGTGTCAGGGCACCCGCCGTATATATAACCCAATAAAGGTTTAACCCCCTGATCGGCCGGCGGGTGATATCAATTAGGTTTTAGCGTCAGAGAGGGTCTGAGTCACACCCCAGGCAGCGTCAGGTTAGTGCCAGTAACGCTAACACCCACGCGTGAAGCATACACCTCCCTTAGTGGTATAGTATCTGAACAGATCAATATCTGATCTGATCAGATCTATACTAGCGTCCCCAGCAGTTTAGGGTTCCCAAAAACGCAGTGTTAGCGGGATCAGCCCAGATACCTGCTAGCACCTGCGTTTTGCCCCTCCGTCCAGCCCAGGCCACCCAAGTGCAGTATCGATCGATCACTGTCACTTACAAAACACAACACACATAACTGCAGCGTTCGCAGAGACAGGCCTGATCCCTGCGACTCCAGTGCTGTAGGAGGCGATTGCATTGGGGCAGCAGGGGCGGAGGAGCGATTTTGCTCCTAATGCCGCGTACATACGGAAATTCCGACGGAGGCTTGCCCGTGGAAAAGTCCGACCATGTGTGTGCGGCATAACTTTTTAGCGGGAGGATGCCCCCATGCTTCGGCATATATAAATGGTGCATGTATGCCCATCATTAGAAGTGGGTGGATGAAGGGCGGTATTATAATGGTGGGCATACCCACCGATCAATCTTTTTTTGTTCAGCCAACTGGCTGCATGAAAAAAAAAAAAGATTACAATACATGTCCAACAAGGACCAGCAACGTACTGGTATGTTGCTGGACTTTGAATGTTTATACCAGAATGATGCCTGTGGGTTTAGGTATCATCTTGGTATCATTCTTTTCAGCCAGCGGCCAGCTTTCATGTAAAAGCAATCCTACGAAACTAGGAAGAAATTCTTGGACAGCTGCACTCCAAACAACGGTTCCTTTATTAAAAGATCACAAAAATCCACGCCACAGCAAAATAAAAGCAGACAAGCTGACGCGTTTCACACCGTAGGTTCAGTGCTTACTCATAGCTACGGTGTGAAACGCGTCAGCTTGTCTGCTTTTATTTTGCTGTGGCGTGGATTTTTGTGATTGTGATTTTTGTGATCTTTTAATAAAGGAACCGTTGTTTGGAGTGCAGCTGTCCAAGAATTTCTTCCTAGTTTCGCATTATCGTATGCATTGTCTGCACCCGTGGCTTGGGATAGGAGTGAAAGATCAATCGAGTACATCTGAGCGGTACCTTCATCCCTTCGTCTAAAAGCAATCCTAGTGGCTAATTAGCCTCTGGACTGCTTTTACAAGCAGTGGGAGGGAATGCCCCCCCCCCCGGATATAAAAAGCGCCATTGGGAAAGCATTTTATCACACCGATCTTGGTGTGGTCAGATGTTTTGAGGGCAGAGGAAAGATCTAGGGTCTAGAAGACCCCAGTTTAAAAAAAAAAAAAAAAAAAAAGGAGTACCTGTCACTACCTATTGCTATCATATAGGGGATATTTACATTCCCTGAGATAACAATAAAAAATGATAAAAAAAATTAAATATGGAAGGAACAGTTTAAAAATAAAATAAAAAAACAAAATAATAATTTTAAAAAAAAGCACCCCTGTCCTGCCCTGCTCTTGCCCAATGGCGAACGCAAGCGTCAGTCTGGCGTCATATGTAAACAGCAATTGCACCATGCATGTGAGGTATCACCGCGAAGGTCAGATCGAGGGCAGTAATTTTAGCAGTAGACCTCCTCTGTAAATCTAACGGGGTAACCTGTAAAGGCTTTTAAAATGTATTTAGTTTGTCGCCAATGCGCGTTTGTGCGAAATTTTAAAGCATGTCGTGTTTGGTATCTTTGTACTCGGCCTAAGATCATCTTTTTTATTTCATCAAACATTTGGGCAATATAGTGTGTTTTAGTGCATTAAAATTAAAAAAAGTGTATTTTTTCCCAAAAAAATGCGTTTGAAAAATCGCTGCGCAAATACTGTGTAGAAAAAAAAAATGCAACACCCACCATTTTAATCTGTAGGGCCTTTGCTTTAAAAATATATATAATGTTTGGGGGTTCAACATAATTTTCTTGCAAAAAAAATATGTTTTCATGTAAACAAAAAGTGTCAAAAAGGGCTTTGTCTTCAAGTGGTTAGAAGAGTGGATGTAAGCTTCCTAATGTTGTGTATAAAATGCCAGAACAGTTCAAAACCCCCCCAAACGACCCCATTTTGGAAAGTAGACACCCCAAGCTATATACTGAGAGGCATGTCGAGTCCATGGAATATTTTATATGTTGACACAAGTTGCGGAAAAAAGACAATTTTTTTTTTTTGCACAAAGTTGTCACTAAATTATATATTGCTCAAACATGCCATGGGCATATGCGGAATTACACCCCAAAATACATTCTGCTGCTTCTCCTGAGTACGGGGATACCACATGTGTGAGACTTTTTGGGAGCCTAGCCGCGTACGGGACCCCAAAAACCAAGCACCGCCTTCAGGCTTTCTAAGGGTGTAAATTTTTGATTTCACTTCTCACTGCCTATCACAGTTTCGGAGGCCATGGAATGCCCAGATGGCACAAACCCCCCCAAATGACCCCATTTTTTTTAATTTTTTTGTAATTTTAATTTTTTTTATTTTTAGTCATTATTCAATCACTTGAGACAAAAAAAAAAATATTCAATGGGCTCAACATGCCTCAGCAATTTCCTTGGGATGTCTACTTTCCAAAATTGGGTAATTTGGGGGGGTTTTGTACTGCCCTGTCATTTTAGCACCTCAAGAAATGAGATAGGCAGTCATAAATTAAAAGCCGTGTAAATTCCAGAAAATGTACCCTAGTTTGTAGACGCTATAACTTTTGCGCAAACCAATAAATATACGCTTATTGACATTTTTTTTACTAAAGACATGTGGCTGAATACATTTTGGCCTAAATGTATGACTAAAATTGAGTTTATTCGATTTTTCTTATAACAAAAAGGAGAAAATATCATTTTTTTTCAAAATTTTCGGTCTTTTTCCGTTTATATCGCAAAAATTTTAAATCGCAGAGGCAATCAAATACCATTAAAAGAAAGCTCTATTTGTGGGAAGAAAAGGACGCAAATTTCGTTTGGGTACAACATTGCATGTCCGCACAATTTACAGTTAAAGCAGCGCAGTGCAAAATTCTGAAATCACCTCTGGTCCTTTAGCTACCAAATGGTCCGGGGCTTAAGTGGTTAATGTTGCTGTAGGCCTCTTGGCATCCCCCCCTGACCAGTTTTCTTCTCGTCTTTTCATAAATTTTGGAGGGACATCCAGTTCTTGGTAATGTCACTGTTGTGCCATATTTTCTCCACTTGCTGATGACGGTCTTCACTGTGTTTCATAGTATATCTAATGCATTGGAAATTATTTTGTACCCTTCTCCTGACTGATCCCTTTTAACAATGAGATCCCTCTGATGCTTTGGAAGCTCTCTGTGGACCATGGCTTTTTCTGTAAGATGCGACTTAAGGCCCATACACACGATCGGATATTTCGACAAACAGATGTGTTTTGTCGGACAATCCGACCGTCTGTATGCTCCATCGGACAATTGTCAGAATTTCCGACAACAAAATGTTGGCTGTGCATGCTCTCAAATTGTCCAACAATGTGTTACGTCGGATCATCCGATCGTGTGTACACAAATCCATCAGACTAAAATCCAAAGTACAAACACGCATGCTCAGAAGCAATGCTAACGATAAGACAACATTAGCAGAAGTTGCCCAAAGGGTGGCGCTAAATAGCTGAAAAACCACGTAGTATGTCTATTACGTCACTACGTTCGTGTTTGTTGGCTGAAAAGGCTCTGCCGTGTGTATGCATACCAAGTTCACGGACAACGCCCTTTGAGCAAAAATTTACAGAAAAGTCAGATGGAAGTCCTATCGTGTGTACAAGGCTTAAGAAAATGTCAGAAAAGACCTACTAGAACTGAACTTAATTTGGGGTTAATAAAAGGCACTTTAAATGATGGCAGGCATATACTGACTTCTATTTAACATAAGTTTGATTGTGTTTGTTTAATTCTGAACACAGCTACATCCCCAGTTATAAGAAGGTGAGCATACTTAGGCCTGATTTCACACTTATGCAGGTTGCAGTTTGCATATTGCAGGTGCATTTTCCGTTTTCCAATACATGCTTTTCATCCATTGAAGTCTATGGAACCAAAAACCAGAAAAAAAAAGGCAATGGCCCTTTCCATAAAATGCACAGATGTGAACTACATCCATAGGAAACCATTTTAAAATGGACTGTAACGTGCTTCTGCAAAACTGAAAACGAGATAAAAATGCATAGGTGTGAACCAGGCTTTATGCAACCACATTATTTTAGTTTTACTCCCCCCCCCCCCCTAAAAGATTTCATTTTGTTTTTCAATTGAGTTGTACAGTTTATAAGTCACTATAAAAGGTGGAAAAAGTTCTAAAATTATTTATCTTTGTCTCATTTTTTTTTACATCACAGAAACCTGACATTTTTTTACAGGGGTGTGTAGACTTTTTATATCCACTGTATGTGGGGGTCTATGAAACATTGGACAGAAGGTAGACTTGCGATGATCCATGTGCCAGTTTATTACGTACATTTATAATAAGAATTTAAAAAGACAAAAATCGCTTACCTGAGCGTTGCTGCCCCCTATTTCCAAAACCTGGTAGCGAATCGGGTACATGAGCTCTATCACCTTGTCATAATTGCCGGTGTCAAATTCCACAAGTGCCTGACACAGGGGCAGGCCGAGATGACCGATAAGAGCATGCTGACATCTTTCACCTGGTGATCTAAAAAAACACCACACAATGTTGTATGTCAGTCTGATGATAGCAGATATGCGACAAAGGCTCAGTGTTGACAGGCTTTTGTTTATGTTAGATCTGCATGTTTCTCCCTATAAATGTCAATGGGAATGCAAAGCAGCTCGACAAATCAGGTTGACATAACTTAGAAGCAGGCCAAATGCACGTGTCAATGAACTGTTCATGATGTCAGAAGCATCATAAACTGATCTCAAATGCAATGCACCTGAAATAAGGAATTTGCCTATCAAATTAGGCCAATAAAAGTCATGGGGCTCTGGTGGCCTTCACAAAAATCATTGTCAGTCCTCTTTTATTCTTTGTAAACCTGAGAAGATCAGCACAAGCTCAAACAGCAAAGAGTTGCATGTTGTATTTTGGAGTGCGGTGAACTAATTGCGAGCGTGAATGAATACAAAGCTTCTTCCGATTGGCCGAGTCAGAGACTGTAACGTCATCTGCCTGCCTCAGCCAACTAGAGCAATCTTTTTATTCATTCATAGAATAGAATATTCCCTGTGAATAGCTGAGCAGTGCTCTGTCGGACTCTATTTTGTTGCGGGAGTAGGACAGGAAATTGCCATCCCACTGCTGTAACCCAGTGTATACTATATGCAGCTGAGACTACATACAGGTTATAAAGTGCTCCCAGCTACTTCATCTGTTAGCTAAGCTTGGTCAAAATTAGCTATTTAAACTTCACTAAAAGCTGGAGATCAGCTTTAAAGCGGAAAAAAAGTCACTATATCTATTTAATGTCATACAGCCATCGTTGGAGTGCATATAGACAAAACGTTTCTACAAAGGCTGCAGAAGATCAGCATCACCGAGATGCAAAATAGGATAAAATGAAGGTAAAAAACAAGTACAGTACTTGTAATATTTTTTAAAATGTCTTATGCTGTTTACGATACATAGTCCTTCAGTGGCCTACTTACCAAAACCATCACAAGGGGAACATTTTAAAGACAGTTTTAGGGGCACAAAAAAAAAAAAATCAGGAGGGTCTGTCAAAATCCATTGACTGGATTTCCAGTTGCAAGTTTCATACGTTTTGAATGAGCAGTAATAAGCAGATTGCGGTGTAAACTTATCTAGCGAGTTCTCCATTTTAATTTATGCTACATTAGTTTAAATGCAACAAAAAAGATTCAACTGGGGAAATGTGGGGGAAACGTTCCCTATTTTTATTATTCTTTATTTTTCTATGTACAGTTTTGTAACATTGATCAAATATATGTGATGTATATCTCATGGTACTGTTTCACCTCTTAAGCACTTTTGGTCTTTAGTATATGCAGCTAAGTGCAGTATATCATTTTTCTGTTTTTGTAACATACTTGGAAAGCTCTTTCAATGTTTCCAGAAACTGCGTTGTCATCCCAGCATCCTTTGCACCCAATAATGACATCAGGAAGTGAAGATCATTGAAGATCAGCAAGTGATCGTCGGTATGCTTCTTCGTAATTTGGACAAGTTTGTTCCATCTGTCTCCCACATCCACACCTGGACACACCAAACATGAAAAAAAAAAAAAGAATATAGACGCTGCATTGTACTTCATTTTTTGCAAATCTGAATACAATTTGTTGGCCTATATAAATGCCCACCTCCCCTGAGGAGGGGGAGGGAACCCCTTCCTTCACACTGTCACATGGTAGGGAGGTCTGGATACAAGTGTAACATGAAACATGGTGCAAAAGGTGGAGTTAGCCTGTAAAACAAAAATATGTTTTAAAGCTGGATTCTAGGCGGATGTAAAAATAACACAAGTTAATGCAGCTCTCTATTAAAAGGGGTTGTAAACCCTTGTGGTTTTTCACCTTAATGCATTGTATGCATTAAGGTGAAAAACCTTCTCTCATGCTTCAGCCCCCCAGTGCCCTCGTTTTACTTAGCTGAGCCCTTTGTTTCTCTCCCCAGGGACGAGCACACCAGTTATGGCCGGTGTCTCGTGTCCCGATTGGATAGATTGATAGCAGCGCATCCATTGGCTCCCGCTGCTCTCAATCAAATCCAATGACGCAGGCGCCGGGGCCGAGTCCTGCTTTCTGTGTCAATAGACGCAGGACACGGGAACGCGTCCGCACGGGTGTCCCGAAGGAGAGCGCTTCTCCAACTGGGCACTTGAGACGAGGAGGAGCCACCAGCACCGCTGAGGGACCCCAGAAGAGGAGGATTAGGGCCACTCTGTGCAAAACCAACTACACAGTAGAGGCAAGTATGACAGGTTTGTTATATTTTTTTAAAACGCGAGGGTTTAGTAACCCTTTATTTAATACTTTACTACTTTATTAGATCTGAAATGGAGCAGAAGTTTTATCACATATTTATATAGTTCACTTATTACCTTTATACAAATATCTGCATGCTATTTCAATCAGTCATCCAGCCACTGATAAATCCTCAATTGAATGCAGCATAACAACGGGTCATTATATTATATTATTTATTTGATTACAAGTACTTACAGTATATAGAGTTGTCAATTTACACACTGCTTTACATATATATTGCAGTCCCTGCTCTCAATGAGCTAATTATTCTCCTGGATATTAATTTCATAGGACTGGTGACTAATGTGCCTGCTTTCACCCAGCCACCGATCTTGTAACATCCCCACTGTAGTTCGTTAATAGTAGGCAGCAATGTAACCTGCTGTAGTGGGAGGACCCTGAGAGTCCAGTCTGAGCCACCCACTCACTTACTGGCGCCAAATTGCCTCCCTCATTCACCCCATTGCTACTAAAATTTCTAAGGCATTGTAGTTGGTTACACCCTGACAGCACGTGACGTTGGAGCTTCCCAAGTGCCACTGCCAGGTACTTGGGCAATAGCCATATTTTTTTTTTAAATAAAAGTAATTTCACAGAGATTATAAAAAGGTAAATTTCTCAGTCAATAGACCAGTTAAAAAATATGCACATTTTAACCACTTAAGCCCCGGACCGTTTTGCTGATCAAAGACCAGGCCACCTTTTTGCGATTCGGCACTGCGTCGCTTTAACTGACAATTACGCAGTTGTGCGACGTGGCTCCCAAACAAAATTGAGTTCCTTTTTTTCCCCACAAATAGAGCTTTATTTTGGTGGTCTCTGATCACTTTTGCGGTTTTTATTTTTTGCACTATAAACAAAAATAAAAGCAACAATTTTGAAAAAAATTCAATATTTTTTACTATAATAAATATCCCCCAAAAATATATCTAAAAAAAAAAAAAGTTTTCCCCTCAGTTTAGGCCGATACGTATTCTTCTACATATTTTTGGTTAAAAAAAATAAAATAAATCGCAATAAGCGTTTATTGATCGGTTTGCGCAAAACTTATAGCGTCTCCATAATAGGGGATAGTTTTATGGCATTTTTATTAATAATTATTTTTTTTTTAATTAGCAATGGCGGCGATCAGCGATTTTTATCGTGACTGCGACATTATGGCGGACACATCGGACAGTTTTGATCAGTGCTATAAAAATGGACTGATTACTGTAACAATCATACTGGCAGTGAAGGGGTTAACCACTAGGTGGCGCTAAAACGGTTAAGTGTGCCCTAGGGAGTGATTCTTACTGTTAGGGGAAGGAGCTACCAGTGACACGTCACTGATCCCTGTTTCCGATCACGGGAAACAGTAGATCAGTGACATGTCACTAGGCAGAACAGGGGAATGTCTTGTTTACAAAGGCACTCACCTGTTCTGCCTTTGCCGATCGCAATCGCAGGCCGCCCGGGAACATAGAGTTCCCGGGACCCGCGAGCACACTGGGCGGCAAATTTAAAGGGACGTACAGGTCCACCCATTTGTCTGCCCGTGCCATGTTCTTGACGTATATCTGTGTGCAGCGGTCGGCAAGTGGTTAATAACTAGCATTAAAAGTTTTTTTTTTTTTTTTCTTATTGCATGCAGTGCAAATCCCTAAATTTGACAAGGTACCAGCCTTTGACAACTCCTGTACAACAGAACCCAGACTGAGGAGAGGGAGAGGCAGGACTGAGAGCCAATCAGGTGTGCTGCATGCATGACGACAAGGAGCATGCTGACAGAGATCAGAGTAAGCAGAGGGATGATGAAATTAGTCTGATGCTCTTATTGTCTACTCAGAAGACTGGGGATAGAAAGAGGACAATGCTGTATACCCCAACTGTACTGTAATTTGTGTCAAATGCCTGGTTGTGCTGTGCAGCAGGTTGTGTAAATCTCAGAGCTGGATAGACAAAAATACAAATAATTTTGTAACTGAAACGTCTACCTTATACACAGTGTGTAAATAAATTATTTATACACATCACCATTTTTTTTTAGGTAAATATATTTCTAAAGGTGCTATTGACATGAAAATTTCATCACGTCGGCAACAACCCATGCAATCCATACAGAGAAAGAAACCAAAAACAAATACATTAGGAAATTAAGTTATGTAAGGTTGTGAAGGTCTTGATTCTTGCTTTTACCCATCATGAGGTGTTTGTGCGACACCTTGGTAATGAGACACCTTTTTGTAGGCCATCAGTTGAGACCCAACCAGCTGATATTAATTTTCATTGACAAGGGGCAGGATTAGAAGACTTTCTAATTACTGGATAGAAATCAGCTGGTGTCTTGGCTTTCCATGCCTTTTTGCACCTCCCTTTCTTCTTGTGTTTAATACTTTTGACACTCCCTGTGTCATTCCATTTTATTACACAGAACTTAAATTTCTGAACTTACCAGTTTTGGTTTCTTTGTATGTATGGATTGCATGGGTTGTTACCAACATGTGGTGAACATTTCACATCAATAGCACCTTTAGAAATATATTTGTACTCGGAGTCTCCACGTGAGATGTGAGTAAAGAACGTGGTAAGTAACATATGAACAAGACCTGGGGTGTGCCAAAGGTCACTTGGTCAGTACGCCTAAAAGGGGCCAAAAAAGAGGACACTAGGGTAAACAGTAACAGATTTATTGACAGTAAACAAAACATCAGTCAGATGCATGAAGGCCCGAGCCATTTCAACATGAGGATCCGGATTATATCTGGTGAAACAAGTCGAATTCCATCTCCCCAGTTTTCTGATGACATGAGTCGGGATACCCTGGCGAGAAGCCGCAGAGGCCGCCCCAATCCTGAATGAGTGACCCGACAGGCTTGCCGGGTTCAAACCCAAGTTGGACCACAATGTACGGCAATGTTTGAAGAACTGCGCCATCGTGAGGGGAGCCAGCGGTAAAGGAAGCAAGGGACTATCCCTGGGTTTGTTGCAGACCAGCGCCATGAGCTGATCCAACATTGTCACAGGGCACCATGTACCGCCGGTCTTAAAGTACAAGACATCCGTGCCAGCCCCGAACTGCTGAGTCCTGCATGCTGACAGATGTAATCTGTAATGGTCCGGATGCCTGACCAGCTGGCCGACCGTGAGTACCCGGGAACCAGGGTTCGGAAAGGGGTAAACTCACCCGGCCTGAGGAAACTGAAAAAGGCTAGGTAAATAGCAGCTTTGAGAACCACACTGAGGAGCCTACAGAAAGGCAGCCCATCCAGAAACTAGACATACTCCAGAAAATATGCCCTGTGACCGGAAGTCTACAGATGGAAGCAGGAGGACAACTCCTTCGGATGCCCCTCAAAACAGTCTTAATTGCATGGGCAGCAAAAATGGAAGGCCTGTTTGGATCCTGCAAGGATAGATGGTGCTGAACCCCGGCAAGATACGTTTTGATGGTGCCATGAGACAACCCCAGTTGAGTATGGCAGAACGCGACAAAAGCCAACAAATGACGGACATCGTGGCTGTTGACACATGGATACCGAGACTGAAAAACCTGAAAGGACTTCAAAGCCGAGATGCAAGCCTTCTTGGTGTTGACTGACAATGATGTAATAATTAAGGCTGCTGCATCAAGCCAATGGGAGTTTAATCCAAAATCAGAAGAGAAGCCCGCGGGGATGGTGTGGCGCATGCGTCGGCATGCGGGACCTGTAGGGAAAAACAACGGAAAGTTGACCCGGGACAGCACATCCGCAGCAACATTGTCCACCCCACTGATGAACTTGCATTGAATGTGAAAGTGATGTTGAAGGGATAACCAAATTAACCTGCGTATGAAGGAAATGATGATCAAAGATCGCAATCAACCCTTTGTGAGAATCTCCACGGCCGCCTGACTATCTGTGGAGAAAACCACGGCCCTGACCATGAACTGCCCCAAACCCAGGCCACCGCCACTATGGGGAAGATCTCAAATAAAGCAGATTAATCCGTGAACCCTGGGATAGCCAACATGTCCTCAGGCCAAGGCCCTGCCAACCAGTGGGTGCCAAAATGGCAGCATAACCCATGGTGGCTGTGGCTGCCGCATCAGTCCCAACCTGGGGAGAGGAACTGGATTCCGCAGGAATGAACATGGCGATCCCATTCCAACACTTGAGGAACTCGTCCCACATGCGAAGGTCAGCCAACGCTGCAGCGTCCAGCTTGACTCGTGAGTCAGAATCCGGAGCTGATGGTAACAAGGCTAATAACCTGGATATGAAGGATCTACCCTGCGGAATGATTCGCATAGCGAAATTCAACATGCCTAAGAGCGACAACAACAACACCCTGGTACAAGCCTGAGAGACCGAAAAGGAATGGATGCACTCTCTGATCCTGATAAGTTTGTCAGCCGGAAGCCTGGCCTGCATGGCTTCGGTGTAAAAAATAATCCCCAAAAAGGGTGAGCTCCGATGCCGGGCCACATTAAGTGCAGCAAAAACAGCCAGTAACTTCTGCAAATCCATGGGGACTCACTGGGGACTCTCAATGAGGAGGAAGTTATCCAGGTAATGAGTGACCTCATAACAATGCTCCACATGGACCAGAATCCACTCAAGCGCTTGGGCGAAAACATCAAATAACCATGGACTACTCTTGGACCCCGAACGTGAGTCTGGTGGCAAAATAATACAAACCCCTCCACTTCACTCCATGCCACTGCCAGAGTGACGGCACGATCGGGAGAAGTTTAAAAGCGTTGGCTATGTTCGCCTTGGACAACCAAGCACCCTGTCCCACCCTGATGATCTGTTGGATGGCCTGGTCCAACGATGCATACTTTAAGGAAAATTCTTCAGATGGAATTAATGAATTGAGGCTAGGCTCGGCGGAGCAATGAGGGGCGGACAAGTTATAGATCAATCTTATTAGAAAACTTTCCCTTGACCAACCCCAGAGGATTGACCCTTCAGAACTGGAACGGGGACATAGAGAAAGGACCGATGACAAACCCTTTGTCCAGCTCGGACTGGAGTAACACGTCCACCGCCCCCAAATCCACTGCACAAGACTTGAGATTGGGACTCTCGAACGTGCCTAAAGGTAAGGTGATGAACCCAGTGTGGAAGCCCCTAGTGAACCCTTCCACCAAAAAAGGGACATGACCCAGGGGAAGGGTGAGAGGACAAGCAGTCCTGCAAAAAAACCCAGGTTGATGCGGCTCAGTCAGCTGTTCTTACCCTGTCTGAGCGAGCAGGATAATTTAGGATGGGCCCTGAAACAGCCTGAGCAGATATGCAGCAAACGGCACTGACTAAAATTGCAAACACTGTGGTTAAGTTGTTACAAATTGGTGACCTCCCCAGATACTGTATGGGTCAACCCAACTTGTCCACAGTAGCAGCCTGAGCAGGCGCTGACAGTGAACCGGGGAAAGCTCCGGAAGAAGCGTAAATTCCGTGTTGGGGCACCAATAAGCCGCGTGTCACGAGGATTGGCAGGTAGCGCAAACCGGTGACCTCAACCCCGCAAAATGACGGCAGAAAAGCTCCGTATCAACCCTGCTCCAGACTGCGACCACCTGATGCTGGGCCAACAAGGCAGCGGCTTTGGCGGAGAACGATCAGTGGTAATCATAAAACACTGAATATATGAAAGAAGGGTGATGGTGGCTGCGCTGTGATTATAACTAGTGAAGGGAGTGTGGGGGAGGAGGTCTGGAAAAGGAAACTACCCAATGCTACCCAAACTAAATCTAATATTTGCCAACCAGATGCAGTAACGCGTTTCCAACCAATGTGTAACATAAATCGTATGTGCATAAACTAAATAAATCACACCTGTGCGCCTAGAAGGTATATAACCAGCAGTGGCAACGTAATGATGTATGCCAAAACGTGTATCACTCTAAATGATAAACCTGTGCATATAGTATATAACCAAACACTATAACTCTATGTTATCAACAGTGAACTAAAATAACAATATCTAATAAAGGTGTATGACACACAACTGGAAGCGGTGAAATCTTCCAAAAAAATATAAAAAAAATAAAATAAAAAATAAATAAAAATATAATGACAGTATATGATGGGGTGTATAACACAAAACTATAACAGTGAAATCCTCCAGGAGATGATATCAAAAGTCCAATGTATAGCAAGTCCCGTCACCCATACAGTGCTTGAAAGAAGAAACTACAGTGAAAATCCACCCAGTGTTCACTAGCAGCTTACCTCCCTGCTGGGAAGAGACAGCATGCACTGGGACTTCAAATGTGGACAGCGATGCAACAATCTTGCATGGATGTATTGCTCTCACTCACATGGATGCATAGGAATACACGAACAAAAAAAAAGGAAATTTATAGCGCAACTCTGTGGGTCCAGCAAACAAGTAACCAAAAGATGTAATCTCACACTCGCATGAAACTAGTGAGCATGGACATCAATCCTACGAACGCCGAGCTCGTATATATTGCAGGATATGGTGATTCCAATCATGCGGTCCTTAAGCTTGCAGCAACCCCAGAGTGCCAGTAGAACATGTATAAAAAACATACAAGGAGCACATAGTTTAGAAGAAGTCATGTGACATGACGACACGCGCGTTAGGATCAGCACAGATACACCGACAGCTGCAGGAGAGGAGACGAGCTTGGCGCTCGTTTTAGATTGTCATTTCCCCACTTATGAAATGTGAGTGTTTTACCTTTTTTTATAATAAATACCCCAGTGGATACAAACCCACACTATGTGCTCCTTGTATGTTTTTTATACATGTTCTACTGGCACTCTGGGGTTGCTGCAAGCTTAAGGACCGCATGATTGGAATCACCATATCCTGCAATATATACGAGCTCGGCGTTCGTAGGATTGATGTCCATGCTCACTAGTTTCATGTGAGTGTGAGATTACATCTTTTGGTTACTTGTTTGCTGGACCCACAGAGTTACGCTATAAATTTCCTTTTTTTGTTTGTGTATTCCTATGCATCCATGTGAGTGAGAGCATACATCCATGCAAGATTGTTGCATCGCTGTCCACATTTGAAGTCCCAGTACATGCTGTCTCTTCCCAGCAGGGAGGTAAGCTGCTAGTGAACACTGGGTGGATTTGCACTGCAGTTTCTTCTTTCAAGCACTGTATGGGTGACGGGACTTGCTATACATTGGACTTTTGATATCATCTCCTGGAGGATTTCACCGTTATAGTTTTGTGTTATACACCCCATCATATACTGTCATATATATATTTTTTAATTTTATATTTTTTTTAATATTTTTTTGGAGGATTTCACCGCTTCCAGTTGTGTGTCATACACCTTTATTAGATATTGTTATTTTATTTCACTGTTGATAACAGCGTTATAGTGTTTGGTTATATACTATATGCACAGGTTTATCATTTAGAGTGATACATGTTTTGGCATACATCATTACGTTTCCACTGCTGGTTATATACCTTCTAGGCACACAGGTGTGATTTATTTAGTTTATGCACATACTATTTATGTTACACATTGGTTGGCAACACGTTACTGCATCTGGTTGGCAAATATTAGATTTAGTTTGGTTAGCATTAGGTAGTTTCCTTTTCCAGACCTCCTCCCCCACACTCCCTTCACTAGTTATAATCACAGCGCAGCCACCATCACCCTTCTTTCATATATTCACTTCTGTCTGCTTGGATCAGACTCCCCGGTGACTGTTGCAGTGTCCCCAGCCCTTTACCTTCCCGTCGATCCCCATCCCCCTTCACTAGTTAAACGCCCAGCTAGCGCGGGGGTTCTTTCTTTTTATAAATCATAAAACGCTGTGCCCCCGAACTTGTGACCCAACTTCACCACCGCATAAAGGTAGTGGTCCAGTTCCTCTCTCCTCTGGTGACTTCCCAGAGCAAACAATGTCCCTAAACATGCTGAATGCTAACACGAACTCAGGGATAGAGAGTTTGCGGTTCAACCTGTGGTCCCTGGATTTGATGCTGACTGATACGTCCCCACAGGCGTAGGACTTGTTATCAGCCACATCATTAACGCGGCTATCAAGGACGCTAGATTGACATCTTTGCCATCAAGAATGTCTTTCCTGATGTTTGCCAGGATGAAATGGGCCGAGGTAACAGAAGGGACACCAGAACTAGTACCTGTAGCAGATGGCCCAGAAGCCACGGGGACCTCGGACCCTGCCGTGACCCCAGGAACAGCCGGAACCACCGGAGCCAGAATGGGCCTGGCCTCCAGAACTTCCACCCTGGCCCTTAAATCCTGAAATGAGCCTGCCAGAGAACTGAGGGTGGAATGGATCCGAGTCAGGAATGTGGCCATGGCGCGAAGGGTGACCTGTTCCGCATCAGAACTTGCAGAGGAGGGGAACAGTCTAAAAAGTTCAGCTTTACGGGCTGACCCCGGGTAAACGATGCCCGAGACGTAGCTCCGCTATCAAACTTGGAACAGTCCAGGACCTCAAAGAAGGCGTGCCGCCCGATCCGACCCCCTCGCTGGAGAAGGGGAAATGGAGGCAAAATCCTCAATGTCCGCTGCTTGAGATATGCCCTGAAATAAAACAGACAAACAAAAACACCATGACAGAACTTGCTTCACCCAAAACAACCTCAAACAACCCTTAAACGACCTTCAACAACCCTCAAACCCCCCCTCGCCATCCCCCAACCCCGCCCTAGTCAGCCTTGAATAAAACACCCCCCCCCCCCACTAAGAAAGCCAAGCAACCTGCGGCTGCAGGCCAATTAAAAAACGTACAGTCAGGCCCTCCTGAACCTGAAAACGTGACAGGTTCCATGAAATTTTAAAAACGTAATGAAGATGAGGACACACCTAAGGAACGACAGATTTGAGACAACGGGTGAGGAGACTTGCCACCATTCAAGTCAATTAAAAACGAAACATCTCAACCCGCTCAGACCTGAATGAAACAGGTACCACAGTGGTGAATGAGTCCTGAGTGAAAAACAAAACGAAGGGAGAAGGCGCCTTAACAACCTGACTGAAAACTTCAACCCTAAACCGAAAACGCCCGAAGCTCACCCTGAAATAGAATGTACGAACGGGACTGAAAACGTGCCCCTCCTATGAGACCTGAGGACGTGTCAGGCCACTGAGTGATAGTGCCACAAAAAGCAAGAGTGAATTAAAATGAAAATATCAATAATATCAATGGTTGAGGAGACTTGCCACTGACCAAGCCAATTAAAAACAAAACATCTCAAAACCATCCACACCCACATGGTGGGTGACCCCGCAGTGGAACTACCCTAAACCTACGAGGCCTAACATACCTGAGCAAACCCGACATCACCCCCCCCCCCCCTTGTGCACCCGACACCAAGGTGAAACCTGAAAACCACCCCTGGAGAACAACCCTCAGAAATGAGCCCAGCACCCTGAATGTGGATGAAACATATAGCACTTACTGCAGCAACCTGAAAAAGAAACAGGAAACAGTTTTGATGAAAACATAAAACCCTGACCAACGTCCTGAAATGGAAAGGAAAGAAAAAAAAAAAAAAACCACGACAGACATATGCATGAAAAATTTGCAAAAACGACAGGTAAGTTTAGAAAATGACAAGAAAACAGGCTGTGACCTGTATGCGTGAGCCCGACCCCCCCCCCCCCACGGCCCTACCAGCTGCCCTGCGACCCCGGGATGCCTGCACGGACGTCCAGCAGCAGCACCAATAGCCATGGATACAAAAAGCCTCTTCCTCCCAAAACCTGTGCTAGCAATGAAAGAAACACAACATTATCCAGGACCCCCCCCTACAAGCAATACACCCCTGGTCAGCACACATGACGCCCCCCGTTCATACACATTTTTACCAATAAAATTCCATGACTTTACCGAAATATTCATGACCTAATGTTTCATGAAATGTCTATGTATACATGTTAAATAAAAAGAAAATCCATGTCACACCCAGCATATTTTTACTAATATAAATTAGGGCTGTTACTGATTAAAAAATTTGTGTTCGATTAATCGTTTTTTTTTTTTTATTGATTAAATCGACTAATTTTGATTAATTAATTATAACGCACATACAGATCCAACTACTTTTAGCTGATCTCCTTGCATTGCAACTCTGCATTAGTCAGTGGTAAATGTGGTATACACTATATACAATCACCTGACACTAGTTAGTTTCCACAATCCATGACTTAACTTCACAGTTCACACAAATAAATTCAAACTGTAGCACTGACGTAAGTACAGTACAGACACCCCCAGTAGTACAGACCTCCCAGTACAGACCTCCCCAGTAGTACAGACACCCCCCAGTAGTGCAGGCAGACACCCCCCAGTAGTGCAGGCAGACACCCCCCAGTAGTGCAGGCAAACACCCCCCTTACAGACCTCAGAACAGCAATACACAGCGCGGTGTGTGTCCCTCGAGTTCCTGCCGACGTCAGCGTGCCGCTAAGCCGCCAATAGGCCGCAGCCGGGTGTACCAAGATGGCCGCGGCTCCGGAGCTAGGCCAAAGCCGCGGCCTTTCCTAATGGCAGAGGCTCCGGAGCGCGCCGTGTGCCGATCCGAACAGGATGACCTGTTCGGATCACGGATTGCTTACGATCCGTTGCACCACTAGTAGTGACTACTCAAATATTCCATGACTTTTCCAAAACTTAGTGGGGTTCAGTCATTTTCCAAAACTTTTCCAGGCCTAGAAAGTGCCATGTCAAAATCCCATACCCGCGATACCTGTACACCCGGAAGGTGAGAGCCTGCCACGATCTAGTGGAGCCAAAAGAGGAGGTGGCCGACACAGGAGACCGCCAAGCGGAGCCGAATCTGCTGCGGGTCGCCCCGTGGAGCCGAAGGCCACCGAGATCACCTGAAAAGCCAATGGCCGCCGCGTCCTCGTGGAGCAGGAAGAAAACAGAAAGTTACGAACACCCGGAAATGACGTAGTAACAAGAAACGTCTGGCCGTGGGAGTAAGGAGGAGGAGGGCAGGTTTAAATACCCCCCGACTCCTCCTACAAACTCAGGCCAGCCTACGGCCGGCCTTCATATTTACCTAAAAAAAACAAAAAAAAACAGTGACGTGTTCAATAGTTATTTTACCCGCTGTATATGTCATCTGGGTATTTTGCCCTAATTTTCACAACATATCTGCAATCTACATTGAATGTAAATTGTGATAAAAAGGGAGAGGGCTTTGTCATGGAACATCTTGAGATGACGTGGCATGTACAGTGGACTATCAGCACAAACAGTATACACTAAAACATAGGATGGATTTAATGAGGTCCAATCTGGTTTATTCACTTGTCTAAATAACTAAATGCGCACACATATAAAACACACCAAAAAATATTGGGAATGCAAAAAAATGTTTTGGAATATGAAGCAAACAGACTTGGTGGGAGAAGAGAAATCATAGTGTACCAGAAGGGTCAATGGAAAGTGAAGGTAATGGAAGTACCAAAAAAAAAAAATCATGAAAAAATCATGCTGGACAAAAGTATGCCGCCAATTCAAAATGGCAGCAATGATAGGATGGTCTAACCAGGACTACCAAATCCTGGAGAATGTTTCCCTTGGTGTATTCGCACTGTATAAATGTAAAGAGGGATTAAAGTGGACCTTAACTTTAAAATAGGGCTGGGCGATTTTCCCCCCCAAAAAAATCAGCGATTTTTTTTATAAAAAAACTTGATTTACGATTCGATTTTTTTTTATTATATTAAAGTGCATCATCAAACAAAATTGCAAAGGCAAACTCTTTCTCTAACTGCAAAGTCAGTGTGCAACATAGATTGTTAAACATTCAAATTAATACTGTATTTGGATTTAGCTAATAAAACAAAAAATCCTGGAGGTTACTCTTAGTTGAATTGAACTGTGCCCGTGCCTCACTGTGCCCCGTGCCTGATGCAGATTTTCATGGGATACGGATTTTACTGCTACACCAGTGGTCATTCCAGTATTCAAAAGCCGCGCCTCCTCCTCATCTGTGATAGGCGGAACACTCAATTTCCCAGCATTCAGTGTTCCGGCTATCACGGACATCTGCTCATCCTCATAACAGACGAGGATGTCCGTGATAGGCTGAACACTGCCTGCTGTGAAATTGAGTGTTCGGCCTATCACAGACGACGAGGACTCGGGAGGCTCGGCTTTTGAACACTGCAATGGCCGCTGTCTGTCTGCATGACACGCTGATCAGGTGGGCAGATGGCGGCTTGCGGTTAGTTAGTGTTACATTACATCTACTCGCGGCGGCTGTGGCGAGTAGATGTAATTGGGGCAACGCCGCCCAGTGCCATTCCGGACACGCCCCCTGCAGCCCTGCTACGGAAACTCTGAAGGGAAGAAAAAAAAAATCAATTTTCTTCAAATCTGAATCGATTTGAACTCAAGACTCGATTCAAGATTAAAATCGATTTTTTTCCCAGCCCTACTTTAAAAGCTGAAGACTTGCTATGTCATAGGGAACATCTAGAAATTGTGCCTTAGCAGTTACCTGAAAAATCTAAATCTTCTGACATGTCCTTTAGCCCAGGTTCACACTGGGCTACGGGAATGAAGCTGTGCGAGTTCAGCTGAACTCGCACGATTTCACTCCGGCTTGTCAGTCCCGATTTTGGCCGCGATTTCAGAGACATCTGTGCAGGTTTCTACACAGATGTCAATGTAAATCGCGGGCCGAAATCGCAAAAAGTAGTACAGACACTACTTTTTGAAATCGGGGTTGCGCCGCAGATGCGGCATCGCACCAATTAGGACGGTGCCATTGCCGGCAAATGCCGCCGATTTGACATGTCAAATCGTACCAATGTGAACCAGGGCTGGCTGTACAATTACGAAATATACAGAAAAAGCACGATTGTATAACAGGCTTTTGGTGTCTTTAATGTATGGACAAACAAACGTACAGAATCATACCTTCCATCTGAAGTCTATACAGCAGCGATGAATTATCAACAATATCCAGCATGCTTCCACTTGAGATACAGGAGGGGGCGATCTGTGGAGAAAGACATCAGTCATACCAAGGCTCTATTCACACCTTTCTGTTCTTCTTTAAAAGGCCCACTACCATGTTTCCCCAAAAATAAGACCTAGCGCTATTTTTTCAGGCGGGCTGCAATATAAGCCCTACCCCGAAAATAAGCCCTAGTTTAAAATGCTTGTAAAATCCTATTATCCACTCTATTACAGTAGTATATAATGTACAAGGTGTGCGTTTCTGTAATATAATTGTGGGGAAGAGAGCTCCGGCGGGTCACAGAAGTGCAGAGCAGCGCTATAACGAAGGTATTACAGAAACACACATTGTACATTATATACTACTGTAATAGAGTGAATTATAGGATTTTACCTCAGTTCACGCTGGGGATTCCTGTCAGGCAAGGAGAGAGGGGGGGGGGGGGCCCTACTGTGTCTTTTGTTGCCACAATGAATAGAAGACCCGGGCTCATTTTCGGGGAAACACAGTATAGTGAAAAATTACCGTATTCTGGTAAGTGTATACGGACAATGAATGGAATGTGAGTATTAAGTATATGAATTCATTGTATTTCACATGCTTTTAATTATATTTTTCTTTACATTTTAATACATATCAAACTGTCCTGCAAAAATTACAATTGCAGGGGTTGGGACATACTAACATTGGTAGGGTGCTTACAACGGTCACCTTTTATTTATACAATTTAAACCTTTTCTCCAAAAAGGCATATGAAGCCCTGTTCCTGTGTCTTCCTGTTTTTTCAGAGAGAGGTGCATGCTGGGTAACCAGCATGCACCTCTTGATCTCGCGCATGCGCAGTAGAACGGCGCTCGTAGCGCCGTTAGTTTGTTTTGTTGTCATGACAACAGGCCGCCCCGTTGTTATGACAACACAGATAACAGATCTCGCGCATGCGCAGAACGTTTTTTCTGCAGAGTAAAGCGCACAGACTCCTGGGAAATGATGACACCCAATTCCCAGGAGGCAAGGCGGCTTAGGAAGGGAAGAAGACCCACTGCGGTCCAGGAACAAGGCAGATTAGCAAATCTGCCTACTAACAGCAAGTTCCAGGCAAGAATTTTTTATTTTTTTTGACAAAATGTTTTATTTATTTTAGATTACAGGGAAGCTATGTTAATTAAGTTTAATTTTGGGGTGGACCTCTGCTTTAAGGCAGTATGACATTTTTGACATATCTCAGAAGCAGCTGCTGAGGGAACCAGCATTCAAATTTCACACTGAGGATGCACCCTTCTGTTCCTAGATCTTCACGTGTTAAAGTGGTAGTAAACTCTTTTCGCCTATTTTTACCTACAGGCAAGTTTATAATAAAGCTTACCTGTAGGTAAAATGAATATCTCCTACAAGGTGCACCATTTAGGGGATATTTCAGTGAGCAGCAGGCAGTGACATCACCTGCGCATGTGCTCTGAAGAAATGGTATACCTGTGCTGTTCCTTGACTTCTGTCCGCATGCGCAGGAGCGACGTCATCGCAGCTCGGCCATTCAAGCGGCCGCAGCCCACAAACCCGGAAGGAAGACCCGGTGCGATGCATACTAGTACAATAGGATATTACCTTGCAGGGAGATTTTTCCTTTATTCAGAAACTTTACTACCACGTTAGAGAAGTAAAAAAAAAAAAAATACAGGACTATGGTGTTTGCTGCTAAACGGAAATTTTACTGTCAGGAAGAGGCACTGAAAATGAAGCTTCCACAGGAGGCTTGACACATTTCACACAAAGTGTGCTTACTTCTAATGACCATTTTTGATTCTGCTTGTAGTTGAAATTGAAGAAGGATGGACTTCCTCTACTGTACATATCAGGTACTCACATGATTGTCAAACATAGTTAAGGCAGCCTCATATTCACCCTGGAAGAGAGATAATGCAGACTGCCATTAGATCACAGTGTCCAAAGAAAGATAAAAATGAGGCGCTGGATACAAGTTTTTGGGAGGCAAGTTAAATTATCACTGGGCACAATGGGGTTGATTTACTAAAACTGGACAGTGTAAAAACTGGTGCAGCTGTGCATAGAAACCAATCAGCTTCCAGGTTTTTTTGTAAAAGCTTAATTGAACAAACTGATTAGCTATTATACACAGCTGCACCAGATTTTGCACTCTCCAGTTTTAATAAATCAACCCCAATGGGTCTAGTTCAGCAACACTCCACAAAATGGGGATACCTCTTCGGAAAGGGGTTTGCTCAGAGTTGAGACTTAGGCTCCATGTACACAGAAGCTGATAAACTGCAGTTAATGGGCGTTTTGGCGTTTTTTTTAAAAGCCCATTAACTGCACTCTATGTTAGCCTATGTGTTCATGTACACATAACGTTTTTTAGCTTTAATGAGCAGTGGAGTTAATGGGCTTTTTTCTGAACGCAGGAAATTTGCGTTCAAAGTGCCGTTTTTCGGCAGAAAAAAACGCAAAACGCTGAAAAACGCTCATAAACGCTCAAAAACGCTGGCCGCGAGCGTTTTTTAGTCCATTGAAAAAAATTTTTTTTTTTTTTTTTTTAAAAAGCTAAAAAAAGCTACACTGAAAAACGCTAATAAAAGCTAGTAAAAAAACGCTGATAAAAGCTAGCTTTTTCTGCTGCTTTAAAAACGGCCGTTTTTGAGCTTCTGTGTACATGGAGCCTTAATGTGAAGACAAACTAGTAAGAGCACAAAAGTAAATATCCAAGATTCCAAAATCTTTTCCGGCTCCTGTACATTTACGTCAGCAGAATGGCATGGCTGGGCAAAGCAACGTGTATTTACGCCCCTGCCGTGAGCTCTGTGCCCGCGGGACCCGCGGACTCGATGTCCCCCGGTGTCCCGCGATTGGGTCACAGAGCTGCAGAACAGGGAGAGGCAAGTGTAAACAAGCTTCTCCCCATTCTGCCTAGTGACACTGTCACTGATTGTCTGCTCCCTCTCATTGGGAGCAACGATCAGTGATGTGTCACTCGTAGCCACGCCCCCCAACAGTTAGAATCACTGCCTAGAACACACTTAACCCCTTCAGCGCCACCTAGTGGTTAACCCCTTCACTGCCATTTTCACAGTAATCAGTGCATTTTTATAGCACTGATCGCTGTGAATATGATAATGGTCCAAAAAAGTGTCAAAAATGTCCGATGTGTCCGCCATAAAGTCGCAGTCACGATAAAAAAAAAAAAAAAAAAGGCAGATCGCCGCCATTACTAGTAAAAAAAATAATTAATATAAAAAATGCCATAAAAATACCCCCATTTTGTAGATGCTGAAACTTTTGCGCAAACCAATCAATATACGCCTATTGCGATTTTTTTTTACCAAAAATATGTTGAAGAATACGTATTGGCCTAAACTGTGGAAAAATAGGATTACTCTTTCGTCCATGGACCGACACAGCTTCTCTATTGACAAAGTGTGTATTACTAGTTAATTAGGAGTGACTAGGCAGAAAATTTGTAAAAAGTGTTGCATCACACCTTCTACAGTACCGCCCAGGGGGCGGACCCTCTGGGTATATCCCCTCAGTCTGCATCTCGCAGATCAGTTTTTTTCTGTCTAGCAAGGAGTAGGACATGGCTCCCTTCGGGCCCATTGGTCCGGGGGAAAAAAGATATTTTTTTGCTACATTTTTTTGTTTCCTGCGATCTTCGATCAATTGCCGACTGGGTGACAGGCTGGATCCTCGATCCTTGTAGTCTCCCCAGTTTCGGCCATCGATAGTGTGCCGACCCTAGCTACGCGCTGGGTTTTCCACGACATGCCCGTCGCTCCACAGGTGGCCGGTGAGCCTACGCTCCAGGGCCTGCATCGGACCGCTCAGCTTCGGCTGACCTTACGTTTGAGTCGCAGCAGCCTGGCCGGTGAGCTTACGCTCCAAGGCTTGCATCGGACCGCTCAGCTTCGGCTGACCTTACGGCCGAGTCACAGCAGCCTGTCCGGTGAGCGTCACGCTCCAGGGCATACATATGATCGTCCCCTTGGGTCCAATCACAGCATGCCTGGCCAACAGTCACCTTTGGTGCGCGGACGATGATCTGTTTGGAATGTCTTCGAGCATAATACATGCAGGAGACGCAAGTAAACTCCCCTGCCTCGGCTGGGTGATTTGGCTGGACATTCCTGGAGAGATCAAGTAAGTGGTTGTGGCCCCTTTCTTCCCTCTCTCCCTGCCTTTCCCTCCTCCCTGGGCTTCTAGCTAAAGGTTGCTGGGGGTCACCTAAAGGGCTCCACTGGAGCGGGGCTGGCTGTAACTAACATTTAAAAGAAATGTCATTTCTGCTTACCTGTATGTGCTTCCTCCTCCAGGCTGTCAGCGGCCATTTTGTGGTGGTCCATGCCGGGTTCGGCCTCTAGTGACTGCCCGGCGGCCATCTTCCTGTGGTTTCGGCGCCATTTTCTTGTAGTTCCACACCCACTGGCCTCTATCGACTGATGGGCGGCCATGTTTGTCCACGCTGTATGTATATATTGCCATTCGGCGGCCATCTTTTTGTGGTCTATGGCTGCTTTGGCCTCTATCTTCGGCTCGGTGGCCATTTTCTTAAAGCCCACATTATCTTCCATACAGACGTTTTGGCGGCCATTTTGCGAGAGTCTCCGGCCTCTAGGGTGCATTACACTGGCGCGAAAATTCACACAGGAAGCGCTGATAAAAGAAGCAGACTGACACAGCAACAGAGGGACAGCATCACAGGCGCAGCACACGGCAGCATAGCAGTACCGGTCCAGGGTGGTGAGTCCTCTGGGTAACCCAGCATCTCTGCAGCGCAGGAGGGTGGCCTATTCATATATCTTTCCTGGAGCCCTGTGGGTGTCAGCGTGTGGTCAGCATGGCATCTGAGCCAGATGTCTTCTCCCCTGAAACACCAGATTTAGCAGCTGGTGCCCCTGAGGTGTCTATAGACGCTATGTCGGCAATCCTAGAGGCGTTTGCTGCCAGGGTGGGAGCAGCACACGGGAATACAGGGGGTAGTAAATGCCCCCCTCCCCTGCAATCTTCTAGGGATAATTCTGATGCAGAACCAGGTCCAGCTATGGCTCATGGCCCAGATTCTGACGCATCAGAGACTGCAGACCGTGACTGATCGGACAGTGAGGATGACTCCAAGTCCAGGTCAGTACGCGAGACGGCTTTGGTATCTGACCTTATTACTGCAGTGCGGGATACGTTAAAGTTGGAAAATACTGCAGAAGCAGCAGAGACTCCAGTCCCCTTTGGGTTTCGTAAACCTGCCCGCACTGCTAAGGTGTTCCCTTGTGTGTCTTTTGATAAACTCTTATACAAGGAATGGGAGAACCCAGTGAGGGTCTTTACAGCCCCAAAAGAGGTTTGCGGTACGGTACCCCTTTGAGGAGAGTTTTCTGAAGAAATGGACCTCTCCCCCTATAGTGGACCCTCCGGTGTCCAGACTTAATAGAGCCACCACTATTCCAGTAGAAGGGGCTCCTGTTTTCAAGGACCCTGTGGATAAGAAGGTTGAAGCACTCGCTCGCTACCTATACTCAGTGGTAGGCTCGGCAGTACGCCCGGAATTGGCGGGGGCCCTAGTGTCTCAGACACTTACTGAATGGGCAAAATTGCTACTCCAGGGGCTAAAGGAGCGAGATGCTCCTCCTGATGAGATAACTTTGGCCGACCAGTTGGTCCAGGGCCTTAAGTTTGTCTGCGAGTCAGACATGGATACTATTCCCCTGCTGTCAAAAGCTTTGGTTTATGCAGTAGCAATATGCCGCCTGATCTGGCTAAAGGGCTGGTCTGCGGACCAGACTTCCAAGAAAGCCCTGTTGGATCTGGGCGACAGGGAAAAGACCCCAGGCCGACAAGGCGCCTGCCCAAGGACAAAAGCGTCCTTGGTCCCGCAGACCCAACAAGCCTGCGGACAAATCTGCTTCCGCATGAAGGTCCGCCCCCACCCAGCTCTCGGGTGGGGGGACGTCTTCGCAAATTCGCGACTCAGTGGACAGCTCTAGTCTCCGACAGGTGGGTTTGTGAAGTAATCTCCTCAGGCTACAAGATAGAATTTCTATCTTGTCCACCGGACAGATTTGTCACCTCCAATCTCCAGCTACTACCGACCCGTCGGGAGGCCCTGTATGGGGCGGTCCAGGGTCTACTGGAACGCGGGGTAGTTATTCCAGTTCCAGAACAGGAACGGGGTCAGGGTTTTTACTCAAATCTGTTCATTGTGCCGAAGGAGGAGGGGGTTCGTCCAATCTTGGATCTCAGAGCCCTCAATTGCTTTGTGAAGGTACGAAGATTTTGGATGGAGTCGGTTCGATCTGTAGTCATGGCTCTCCAGCTCTCCATCCGGGGGACTTTCTGGCCTCCTTGGACATCAAGGACGCATACCTGCATGTCCCCATATACTCCAGACACCAGAGGTTTCTGCGATTTGCTATCAGGAAGAGCCACTACCAGTTTGTGGCCCTCCCGTTTGGCCTTGCCTCAGCACCCAGGACGTTCACTAAGGTGCTCGCTCCGATTCTGGCACTTCTAAGACAGCGGGGTATCGCCATCATGGGCTACTTGGATGACCTTCTGCTGAAGGCCCCTTCAAGCTCAGAATTAGAGGTAAGCGTGTCCATTACCTGTCAGACTCTTCGAGACTGTGGTTGGATACTAAACACGCAAAAGTCAGTATTGGTACCCACTCAACGCCTAGTGTACCTGGGGGTTGATTCTGGATTCCTCAGAGGCAAAGGTATTCCTCCCTGTGGAGAAGTTGCAGACCCTCCGGGCTGCAGTACAGCAGCTGACTTCCAGGAATTGGTCGTCACTCCTTCGAGGCGGTCCCATATGCTCAATACCACACTCGAGTGTTACAGAAGGAAGTTCTGTCCAGATGGAACAGATGTCCATCATCTCTGGATTATCAAATCTGAGTGAGCCACCTAGTCAGGAGATCCCTGGTATGGTGGCTGACAGCACCGGCTCTAATGGCCGGGAAGTAATTTCTTCCGGTTTACTGGATAGTGATTACGACGAACGCCAGCCTTACAGGTTGGGGAGGAGTCTGGGGTGTTCAGTTGGCGCAAGGTCGCTGGACCCCAGAGGAAGCCCTCCTGCCGATCAATGTCCTGGAAATCCGGGCGATCAGGCTGTGCCTTTTCAAATGGTCTCAGAGGCTGCAAGGGCGTCCAGTCAGGATCCAGTCAGACAACGCCACAGCAGTGGCATACGTCAATCATCAAGGAGGAACAAGAAGCTCAGCTGCAGCATCGGAGGTTGCTCGCATCCTGAAGTGGGCAAAGAGCGTACCGGCACTGTCGGCCGTGTACATTCCGGGTGTGGAAAACTGGCAGGCGGACTACCTGAGCCGCCAGATGCTGGACCAGGGAGAATGGTCCTTACACCCGGAGGTGTTCCAACTCTTCTGCCAAAGATGGGGCACATCAGACGTAGATCTTCTGGCTTTCCGACTCAATCGGAAGGTATTGAGGTTTGTGGCCCGGTCAAGAGACCCATGGGCAGACGCAACGGACGCGTTGGTGGCATCGTGGGGTCAGTATCGGCTAATCTATGCCTTCCTTCCCTTAAGGCTTCTTCCTCTTCTGCTCCGCAGAGTGGAGGCAGAGGGAATTCCAATGATCCTAATCGCTCCAGATTGGCCTCAGCATCCTTGGTATGCCGATCTAGTACGTCTGGTAGCAGACATCCCCTGGCGCCTACCACTACGGAAGGACCTGCTATCGCAAGGTCCCATACTCCATCCTGCTTTACGGTCACTGGCTTTAATGGCATGGCTGTTGAGAACCAGGTACTGAGAGACCGAGGCCTGTCAGATTCAGTAATCTCTACTATGAGAAGTGCTCGGAAACCGTCCTCTAGGAAGCTTTATCACCGCACTTGGAAGGCCTACATCTCCATGTGTGAGGAAATGAAATGGCATCCGCGTACTTATTTGGTTTCCAGAATCCTGCTGTTTTTACAGCATGGGGTGGACCAAAGGCTTGCCTTAAGTATGATTAAGGGACAGATATCTGCCCTGGCTGTCTTTTTTCAGCGACCCCTGGCGGCTCACTCTCTCGTGAGTACATTTGTGCAGGGGGTTCGACATGTGGCCCCTCCGGTCAGTCCCCCGCTACCTCCGTGGGACTTGAACCTAGTCCTCTCGGTGCTTCAGAAGGCACCGTTTGAGAATATTAGAGACATTCCCCTGTTGACACTTTCTCAGAAGTTGGTCTTTTTGGTGGCGGTTACGTCAGTTAGACGAGTCTCTGAGCTGGCAGCCTTGTCCTGCAAGGCTCCCTATTTGATTTTACACAAGGATAAGGTGGTGCTGCGGCCGTAGCCTTCCTTTCTTCCGAAAGTAGTTTTGGCTTTTCATCTCAACGAAGACATTGTACTTCCATCCTTGTGTCCTCATCCGTCGAATCCTAAGGAGTCGGCGTTGCATTCCTTGGACGTTGTCCGAGCTTTGAGAGTATACCTATCTGCTACTTCCCTGTTCCGGAAGTCAGACCCACTGTTTGTTTCGGTGGCTGGTCCCAAGAAGGGCCAAGCAGTCTCGTCGGCCACCATCTCTAGGTGGATCCGACAGATAGTAATCCAGGCTTACGCCTTAAAGGGTCAAGCGCCCCCCTTTCCGGTCACGGCGCATTTGACCAGGGCAATAGGTGCCTCTTGGGCTTTCCGACATCAAGCGTCTGTTTCCCAATTATGTAAAGCGGCGACTTGGTCATCCGCTAAAACTTCGGATGCCTCTTTCGGCCGCAAGGTTTTGCAAGCGGCTGTTTAGAGTTGCAACTCCTCCGTTGGAGGAGTGCTGTTTTGTGTTTGGGGTGAAGTTTATTTTTATGCTGTTACCACCCCTCGTTTTTTCTCTGACACTGCTTTGGGACGTCCCACTTTGTCAATAGAGAAGCTGTGTCGGTCCATGGACGAAAGTGTAAATAGGATTTTTTACTCACCGTAAAATCCTTTTCCACGGACTCACCCCTCCTTTTAAGTTTGTACTGCTTTTTGACAAACTGATCTGCGAGGTGCAGACTGAGGGGATATACCCAGAGGGTCCGCCTGGGAGGTACTGTAGAAGGTGTGATGCAACACTTTTTAAACTTTCTGCCTAGTCACTCCTAATTAACGGATAATACCCACTTTGTCAATAGAGAAGCTGTGTCGGTCCATGGACTCAGAGAAAAGGATTTTATGGAGAGTAAAAAATCCTATTTTTTGTACTCACCGTAAAATCATTTTCTCTGAAGTCCATGGACGGACACAGCTTCCTTAAGTCTTGACATTAGGGACGTCTCCAAGCAGTGTCAAAAAACGAGGGTTGGGAACAGCAAACAAACAAACTTTACCCCAAACAAACAGAGCTCCTCAACGGAGGACTTGTAACCTTAAAGCGGGATGCTGACTTGTAGCTGCTGACTTTTAATAAGGACACTTACCTGTCCTACTCGCCTGCGATGTCGCGCGCCCCCCCCCCCCCCCCGAGGCCGATCCCTCGATCCTGGCAGCTCCCGGCACCACCATCCTCACTAAGGGAAACAGGCAGTGAAGCCGTGCGGCTTCACTGCCTGTTTTCTACTGCGCATGTGCGAGTCTCGCAGTGTTTTCTGAATGGACGGCTGCTCTCTGGGATACACACAGTTCCCAGAAGGCAGCGCGCCCCATTCACCAGAAGACACCGCGAGTAGGACGGAGGAAGAAGACCTGCCGAGGATAAGGAAGAGGCAGATTAGGAACATCCGCATAGCAACCGCCTTTTCTGGTGAGTGAATTTTTTTTTTTTTATTTGCAGTATTTTTGTATATTTTTTTTTTTAGGGTGGAACTCTAAACAGCCGCCTGCAAAACCTTGCAGCCGAAGCAAGCATCCGCAGACGCATGCACGTCAACCTTGTAAAACCGTTGCCGCCTTACACACCTGTGAGACAGACGCTTGTTGTCGGATAGCCCAGGAGGCACCAATTGCCCTGGTCGAATGCGCCATGACAGGAAAGGGAGGCTCCCGCCTTTTAAGGGCATAAGCCTGAATCGCAATCTGTCGGATTCACCGAGAAATGGTGGCCGAGGAGACCGCCAGGCCTTTCTTTGGACCAGTCACCGACACAAACAGTGAGTCGGACCTCCGAAACTGAGCCGTAGCAGACAAATACACCCGCAGAGCACGTACCACGTCTAAGGAATGTAACGCAACCTCTTTGGGATGCGACGGCCGAGGACACAAGGATGGAAGTACAATGTCCTCATTTAGAAAAGCCGAAACCACCTTAGGAAGAAGCAAAGGCTGCGGGCGTAGCACCGCTTTATTCCTATGGAGGATCAAGTAGGGGGACTTGCAAGACAAAGCCGCCAACTCAGAAACCCTCCTGACAGATGTAATGGCCACCAGAAAGGCAACTTTCTGAGAGAGTGTCAAAAGAGGAATCTCTCTGATGTTCTCAAAAGGGAGGTTTCTGAAGTACCGAGAGCACCAGATTCAAATCCCACGGAGGTAGTGGTGGTCGAACCAGAGGAGCCACATGTCGGAGCCCTTGCACAAACGTACTCACCAGTGAATAAGCCACCAAGGGTTGTTGAAAGAAAACAACCAAGGCTGAAATCTGCCCCTTAATGGTGCTTAAGGCAAGTTTCTGATCCACTCCACGCTGTAAAAACAGCAGGATCTTGGAAACCGAATATGCCCGTGGACGCCACCCCATCTCCTCACACAGAGATGTAGGCCTTCCACGTACAATGATAGATCTTCAGAGAAGATGACTTACGTGCCCCTCAGCATGGTGGAAATTACTGAATCCGACAAGCCTCTGTCCCTCAGAATCTGACTTTCAACAGCCATGCCGTTAAAGCCAGCGAATGTAAAAGCAGGATGAAGTATAGGACCTTGCGACAGAAGGTCCTCTCGCATCGGTAGTCGAAGGGGCATCCACCACCAGGCCCACTAGGTCGGCGTACCAGGGCGCCAAGGCCAATCTGGGGCAATTCGAATCACCGGAATCCCCTCGGTCTCCACTCTGCGGAGCAGACGAGGAAGAAGTTTCAGTGGGGGAAAGGCATAAAATTAGCCGATACTGTCCCCACGGGGCCACCAACGCGTCTGTCGCGTCCACCCAAGGATCTTTTGACCTGGCCACAAACCTCAATACATTCCGAGTCGAGACGCCAGGGGATCCACGTCTGGCGTGCCCCATTTCAGGCAAAGGAGTTGAAACACATCCGGGTGTAGCGACCATTCTCCTTGGTCCAGCATCTGGTGACTTAGGTAGTCCGCTTGCCAGTTTTCTTCGCCCGGAATGTATACGGCCGATAGAGCCGGCACGCTTCGTTCTGCCCACCGCAGGATGTGAGCGACCTCCGATGCTGCAGCCGAGCTTCT
Source organism: Rana muscosa (assembly GCA_029206835.1). Lineage (NCBI taxonomy): Eukaryota > Metazoa > Chordata > Amphibia > Anura > Ranidae > Rana > Rana muscosa. The sequence goes on from CM055118.1 coordinate 194,372,729, forward strand.
TGTTCCTACTTGATGGTTGACATACGCCACCACCGTGGCGTTGTCCGACTGGACGCCTCTGTGACCATGTGGAGAGGCACTGCCTGATCGCCCGAAGTTCCAGTACATTGATCGTCAGGCGGGATTCTTCCTGTGTCCAGCGGCCTTGTGTCGACTGAACACCCCAAACTCCCCCCCAACAGGTCAGGCTAGCGTCCGTCGTGATCACCGTCCAGTGAAAGGGAAGGAACGACTTTACGGACTGAAGGGCCGGAGATCTCAGCCACCAGATCAGGGAAGTCCTGACTAGTTGGCTCACCCGGATTTGACAATCCAGGGACAATGGAGACTAGTCCCACTTGGACAGGATCTCCTTCTGCAAGACTCGAGTGTGGAATTGAGCATACGGTACCAACTCGAAGGAGGCTACCATGAGACCCAGGACTCGCATGCAAAAACGCGACGACCACCTGCGGGATGCCAACAGCTTCACCGCCGTCTGAAGGGTCTGCAATTATTCCAAAGGGAGAAAAACTCTCGCCTCTGAAGAGTCCAGAATCAAGCCCAGGTATTCCAGGCGCTGAGTCAGCACACCGACTTCTGGAGGTTCAGTACCCAACCAAAATTCTTGAAGGGTCTGACTGGCAATCGCCACATCCTCCTCTAATTCTGAGTCTGAAGCTGCTCTCTCAGAAGGAGGTCGTCCAGGTAGCCCACGATAGCGATTCCTCGCTGTCTCAGCAGAGCCAGTATTGGGACGAGCACCTTGGTGAAAACCCTTGGTGCCGATGCCAGACCAAAAGGGAGAGCCACAAATTGGTAGTGATCGTCCCCGACTGCAAAACGCAGAAATCTCTGATGCCCAACATATATGGGGACATGCAAGTATGCGTCCTTGATGTCCAAGGACGCCAGAAAATCCCCCGGATGGAGTGCAGCAACCACAGAGCAAATGGATTCCATCCTGAACCTTTGGACTTTTACAAAGGAGTTGAGGGCCTTGAGGTCCAGGATTGGACGGACCCTGTCCTTCTTTGGGACTACAAACAGATTGGAGTAGAACCCCTGAAACCTTTCCTGCAGCGGCACAGGTCCTGCACTGCCCCAAATAGGGCGTTCCGACGAGCCGGAAGAAGATGAAGGTTGGAGGGAAAAAATCTGTTTGGTGGACAAGAAAGAAATTATATCTTGTACCCTGATGAAACCACTTCGCAAACCCACTGGTCGGAAAGCAGGGAGGTCCATTGAGCTGCAAACTCGAAGGCGACCCCCCACCCGAGAGTCGGGCGGGGGCAAACCTTCATGCAGTTGCAGATTTGTTCGCAGGCTTGTTTGGCTTGCGAACCCAGGGACGCTTTTGTCCCTCAGCTGGCCCATTGTCGGCCTGGGAACGCTTACCTGCGGGACCGGACTGACGATAAAAACGCTTCTGAGCGGAAAAAGAGGGCCCTGGCTTATGGCGTGGCTCCTTACCTTTTCTGGATTGTGGGAGCAGCGTGCTCTTACCCCCAGTGACATTCTTAATAATGTCATCCAGCGAGGCTCCAAATAGCCCCTCACCCTGGAAGGGTAAATCAGCCAGAGCCTTCTTGGAAGTCTGGTCCACGGACCAGCATTTTAGCCAAATCAGGCGACGCAGTACCACAGCAGATACATGACCGGGTCACCACCTCGAACCTCCTATCTGCAGGATCCTTAAATGCAGGAGTCCCCTCAACCGGAATAGTGGTTACTTTTTTTAACCTGGATACCGGGGGGTCCACAACCGGGGGTGATACCCTTTTGAGGAGAGCCTTCTGAAAAAATGGGCAATGGACCGCCATGCATTTTGGGACTGAAAAGGTCCTCTGCAGTCGTTCCCATTCTTTGTCTATAAACGTATCAAAATAAGTTACATAAGGAAACACCTTAATAGTGCGGGTCGGCTTGTGGGACCTAAAAGGGACCGACACCTCAGAAGATGCCCCAGCCGCATCCTCCAGCTTGAGGGTTTCCCGCAATGCGGTGATAAGTGCTCCAACAAGCGCCTTCTCCTGCGCTGACCCAGACACGGAGTCTTCCTCACTGTCCGAATGGTCCTGGTCCACATACTCTGACACTTCAGAACAGGGGTCCTGTGTCACAGCCAGGCCCGAGTCTGAGTCAGAGCTTTCCCCAGAAGATGATGGGGGGGGAGGGGGCATTTTTTACCCCCCCTTTCGCCCGCACACCGCCTCCACCCTGGCAACAAATTATTTCAGGACCGCTGACAAAGCATCCAGAGGTACCGCAGGTGCAGGGGCACCAGTTGCCACCACCGGAATGTCTGGGGAAGAAACACCAGCTTCTGACGCCATGCTCACCCGACAGCCACTCAGGTACCAAGTCAAGGTACAAAAAAAGGCCCACCCTCCTAGCTGCCCAGACCGAGTGGTATTCCCAGAGGACTCACCGCCCTGACCCAGGCACTGCCCAGCGCTGCCGTCCGCTCCAACTCCTGCACAGTGTGTGCCTGAGGTGTCTGAGGTGATCTGCCGTTCAGAATGACAAACTAGCGCTAGAGGCCAAAACAAATGTTAAAAGCCCCAAAAAGACGGCCGCCGGGTGCCTCAGGAAAAAAGTGCGCGAGCTACAAGAAACTGGCCGACCGCTGTATTAGCCATAGAAACAGCACGGCTACAAGAAAATGGCTGCAGCTGTTTAGCAATAGGAACAGCGCGGCTACAGGAAAATGGCGCCGGTGCATCCAAAATGGCGCAGATTTGTTTCGGAGGTAAAAATAAAAAGGTCACAAAAACACTGGTTACCCGAACAGAGGCCCCCCAAAAGGCACACCACCCACACTAGAGCGGACCCGGGCACCCCGTGCAGCCCCCCTGCCAGGACCCGGAGCCCCCCTCAGGGACCCCCCGGTGAGGTACACAGCAGGCCCAGCAAAGCATGGGAAGGAGGGATGGACGGGGAGAGAGGAAAGTGAGGACTAGAGACCCCCTAATCGACCACCCCAGGAATGCCCAGCTGTTCCATCCTGCCAAGACAGGAAGAACTTTACTTACCTGTCCCTGCAAGGACTGTTGGACGCGTTCCTGGCAGACCCATCACCCAGCAGTGCGAAGTGGCTGTCGGCCACGGCCCACTGTGACTGGACAGGGGTAGCCCGGTCATATGTGGGGCCCGGAGCATATAGCTTACCGGTCACCCCAGGAGCAAACGGGGTATGTCGTGGCCGAGCCAGCGCGTAGCTAAAGACCTGCTCACGCTCGATGGCTGGACTGGGGAGACTACAAGGACCTATATTATTCAGCCTGTCACCCAGCCGGCAGTTGATAGTAGATCTCAGGATCAAAAAGTAAAAATAAAAAGTTCTCCAGGACCAATGGGCCCCTAGGGAGCCAGGTCCTTCTCCTACACTAGGCAGAAAAAACCTAAGCTGCTGAGTGCAGGGTGAGGGGTTATGACCAGAGGGATCGCCCCCTGGGCGGGGCTGTTCAGCTTTGGTATAATTACCGTATTTATCGGCGTATAACACGCACTTTTTTCCCCTTAAAATCAGGGGGAAATCGTGGGTGCGTGTTATACGCCGATACTCACCTATCCCCGTCGAATCTCCGCTGACTGTGAGCGGAGCACAGCGATCGTCGCCGAGATACACATAGCCGAGTGTACTCGGCTTTTCTCGGCTCCGCTCACAGTCACGCCCAGTCCCAGTCGTGACTGTGAGCGGAGCCGAGTACACTCGGCTATGTGTATCTCGGCTCCGCCCAGTCCGTGCGTTCTCTGCGGCGTTCGCCCCGCTCGGCGGCGCCAAATTTAAATTTGGCCATGGCTGCAATGGACACTGGGGGGGGGGGTTCAAGGCTGCACTGTGACAAGGCTGCATTGGACACTAGGGCAAGGCTGCACTGTGACAAGGCTGCAAATGACACCGATAAGGCTGCATTTAAATGTAAGTTTTTTTTTTCCTTAAACTTCCCTCCTAAAAGCTTTTTTCCCTAAAATTCCCTCCTAAACTTGGGGTGCGTGTTATACGCCGATAAATACGGTACATGTTTTTAAAAATATCTAACATGTCTGCTTAGTCCTCTGCTAATAGACGGAACATAACCCTAATGTCAAGACTTAAGGGAGCTGTGTCCGTCCATGGACGAAAGAGAATTTTATATATATATATATATATATATATATATATATATATATATATATATATATATATATATATATATATATATATATATTTTTTTTTTATTTTTTTGGGGATATTTATTATAGCAAAAAATATTGATTTATTTTCAAAATTGTCGTTCTATTTTTGTTTATAGCGCAAAAAAAAAAAAAAAACGCAGAGGTGATCAAATACCACCAAAAGAAAGCTCCATTTGTGGAGAAAAAAAAGAAAAAAAAAAAAAGAAGACCTCAAATTTTGTTTGGGAGCCACCGCGCAATTGTCAGTTACAGCGGCGCAGTGCCGAATCGCAAAAAGTGCTCTGGTCTTTGGCCAGCGAAATGGTCCGGGGCTTAAGTGGTTAAATAATACATTAAGTCACAGCAAGGAAAAGTGCAAAAAACAAAACAAAAAAAACACACACACACACACACACACAGCGTTTAGGGGGTTAAACAAAATCCATCTTCTTTGGGGCTCTAATTTAAAACGAAGGGACTCTAATTGTAGGGTACCCAGAGATATTTTTTGATGGTGTGCCAGTCACAGAACTAAAATCTGTAGGACGTGAAAACACTCATGCTTTACATTAAATCACATTGTGGACTTTACCCCGATGTCACTTAATGCCAATCAGAGGTGCAATAGCTCTCGTTGATACCAAGGGGGTTATTTACGAAAGGCAAATCCACTTTGCACTACAAATGCAAAGTGCACTTGAAATTGCACTTGGAAGTGCAGTCACTGTAGATCCGAGGGGGACATGCAAGGAAAATAAAAAACAGCATTTTAGCGTGCACATGATTGGATAATAAAATCAGCAGAGCTTCCCCTCATTTCAGATCTACCCCTCATATTTTCAGTGACTGCACTTCCAAGTGCAATTTCAAGTGCACTTTGCACTTGTAGTGCAAAGTGGATTTGCCTTCCGTAAATAACCCCCCAAGTTATGTCATTTAGTTAACTACCAACACAGCTGGTACAAATAGCAACATATGCAGCTTAATAAAGTAATAAATACCTGACCCAACAATAAGGTTCCTTGGATTTAATACACTGTTATGACAATGTAATGCATTTTCCTAAAACATTTGAAGACTTGTGATGTTCTAAACCACACCATCCAGCCAGATGCCAGTTTTCATGGGTAGTGGTCAACCTGGTAAATATAGTGGGCCTCAAGTGCAGCCCTTGACACATCCAGTGGACTGCACAATACAACCATGTCCTGATGGCAGCAGAATACTACTGAACAAAACATGTTTTAACATTTGTTACTGCAACACGCATGTTGCAGTGCCACTCCTTAATGGCACCCAATGCACTGTAGAGTGGTTGCCAATGCAAGTGAACCACAAAACACATACTGTGAGTAGGGGTGCAACGGATCAAAAAACTCACGGATCGGATCGATCGTCGGATCAGAGTCACGGATCGGATCATTTTTCGGATCAGCAAAAAAAAAAAAAAAAAAAGACAAACGTAATTTTTGTCTTTGTGTTTATTAACACTTTTAAATTACTTGAAAATATATAAAATCAAGTTAAAGTGCACAAGGCATAATATCTTCTTTTTAACATAATGAGAAACAACTTAAAGTGCAACATAAAACTATCTCCTTCCTTTAAACATGGACCAATGGGCAATGAGCCAAAAACAACTTAAAGTGCAACATAAAAAGGCACATCTCCTTCCTTGAAACATGGATAGCGAAAGCCTCGTATGTCCACATCAAAGAAAGAAGAATAAAAGAAAGAAAGCAAAGCATTCCTGAGCTTATAATTTTAAATTATTTTTCAAAAAGACAAGGATGTCTACATTGCCTGGGGAGAGTGTGGACCTCTTTGCAGTCACTATGTCCCCTGCTGTTGAGAACACTCTCTCGGAAGGAACTGAAGAGCCTGGCACAGCGAGATAGTATCTTGCCATCTTGGCAATATGAGGGTATTTAAACTCATTGCTTTTCCACCATGCCAGTGGATCACCATCCACTGTAATGCCGCTTGCTGCCAGCAGGTAGGATGCCACCTCCTCTTTGATGATGTCAGCAGGAGTCTTGTTGTCTTTGCTGGCAAAGGTCTCTCCAAAAAGCTCTGCCATCGCCGACTTCTTTTGTGGAGGAGAAGAGGAGTCCAAGTTTGCTCCTGTTGGCTCTGCAGCTTGACCCTGCAGAAAAAAAAATTGTTGATTAATTAAACCTATTATTTATTTTCATGTTTCATAGACATGAAAAATGTGGCAATATTATTGCCACATTTTTCATGTCTATGAAACATGAAAATATTAACATTTCATAAAAGCCATTATTACGAAAATAAAAAATGTAATTAGATTTAAATTCATAATTGTTAAATAAATATACTTTTTCTTTACCTCATCACAGTCTTCAGTGCCCAGACTGCTCACAATCTCAGTGGTGAGGTCACTGTATGTCCTCTGGCGTAGGGCAGGGTCCATGTGAGACAGAGACTTGAACCTTGGATCCAGGGCAGTAGCTCTGTGAAGGTAGTCCTGTAGAGTAGGGGGTGAAGTGTATCTGGGCTGCAGGTCCTCTCTAATGGCAGTCTTGACATCTCGAGTGATGCTGCTGTCTTCCACACTTGGAGCCATGGATTGTAGAATCCTTGTTTTCAGCGGCAGGATCATCGACACAGATGGTGAACTTTCAGTGCTCAGCAGAGATGTAACCGTTTTGAGGGATTTAAGCACCTGGACAACCTCCTCTGCCACTCTCACATCATCATCAGACAGGGTAATGATGTCTTTGACAATTTTCTTCAGGGTCTTGTCGGTCAATGCAGAGTATATAGCTGCCTGCTGCTCCAGATAACGCTCCAGCATATCATAAGTGGAGTTCCACCTTGTTGGGACATCATGTATAAGCTTATGAATAGGTAGCTTTAGCATTTCTTGCTTTGTCTTAAGCACATGAGCAGCTGTTGTGCTTCGGTGGAAGTAGGAAACCACCTTCCTGATCCTCCCAAGGAGGCGGTCCATCCGATTGACTGAGATTCCCTTCTGTAAAGCCAAATTCACTACATGTGCAAAGCACCCTATCTGTGGGCCCAGTCCTGCCTCATTTACTGCATTAATTTGATTTTTGGCATTATCAGTTGTGACTGGGATATTAGTACTGGGCCTCTTTATCTTCCATTCCTCCACTGCTTGCGTTAGTACCTGCGCAAGATGAGTGCTTGTGTGACTCTCGTAGAGGGGGCGTGTCTGCAGCACCGGACTTCTCATCTCCCAGTCTGCTGTGATGAAGTGAGCGGTTATCGTCACATAGCTCTCCGTTCCCCTGGAGGTCCACCCGTCTGTCGTGAGCGCAACAGAGGATGCTCGGGATAGTTCACCCACAACTTTTTTCTTTTCCTGCTCATAAAGATCTGGAACAATCTTTTCACTGAAGTGGGTGCGCGACGGGATGTCGTAACGTGGCTCAAGCACTTTCAGCATGTGTTTAAATCCCTCGTTTTGCACAACCGAATATGGCCTCATGTCTGCACCTATAAACACACCGATAGCTTTTGTGATGGCTTTAGCCCGGTCTGATTGTGCAACAAGGGGCTGCTTAAATGCCGCGGTAATAAGCGGTTGTTGAGCAGCTTTCATTTTGACTCCTGTCAGTGAAACACCGGGGTGATGTCGCTTCAAATGCGTGGCCATGCTTGATGTGTTTCCAGTGTCATATGGCTTTCTTGTGCCACAGTGCCTACACACCGTCACGGTTTTATCCACTAACTTCTTCCCTTCATCATCATATTTGACAGGGAAGCCAAAATGCTCCCATACAGGGGATTTAAGTGACGCGGGGCGTTCAAGCTCCTCCGTTCCTCCGCTCGCCATGACCACACTGTGTGTGTGTGTGGACTGATTCCTTCCCCAAAGTAGAGGCGGGATGTGGAGGCGCCGAACCTGGAGGACGGAACACTGGGCACAGTGGGCAGTCAGTCGCCTGACTCGCCAGTCAGGGAAGGCAGGGGAGCTCACCTGGAAAAAATAAAAGAAACTGCGCTGAGACCTAGAAGCGATCTTGTGCAGCCGACTACAAAAATCACCTAAAACTCAGTGGAAGCAATTCTTCTGGAAAACCCGCATACAGAGAAAAAAAAAATATAGAAAAAATAGGATCGCGCTAAACGTAATATTACAATAGTGAACAAGTCCGACCGACGTAAACGTAAACACATGAATTGACAAGAACACCAAAAATATTAAAAATAATTTGAAAAATATATGGATAATTTAAAAGTTAATTTGGATAAATGTGCAAAATGCAATTAATTGAATTTGCAAAACTTGTGAAAATTCCACCACCATATAGTCCCCACTGTAATCTCCACGTCATCTCCCCCACTGTAATATCCACGTCATTCCATCCCCCCCCACTGTAATCTCCACGTCATCTCCCCCACTGTAATATCCACATCATTCCATCCCCCCCCCCACTGTAATATCCACGTCATCTCCCCCACTTACTGTAATATTATCCACAATCTCCCCCACATGGCACTTACTGTAATATTATCCACAATCTCCCCCACATGGCACTTACTGTAATATTATCCACAATCTCCCCCACATGGCACTTACTGTAATTTCCACAATCTCCCCCACATGGTACTGCCACTTACTGTAATATCCACAATCTCCCCCACATGGTACTGCCACTTACTGTAATATCCACAATCTCCCCCACATGGTACTGCCACTTACTGTAATATCCACATCTCCCCCACATGGTACTGCCACTTACTGTAATATCCACATCTCCCCCACATGGCACTGCCACTTACTGTAATATCCTTAATCTCTCCCGGCCATCCAGAGATCCAGAGCAGTGAGGGTGAGGGCGGGGTGATGACGTCAGCGCGCAACTCGGCAGCCGACGCCGCCGGGTGTACCAAGATGGCCGCGGCTCCGGAGCTAGGCTGAAGCCGCGGCCTTTCCTAAGGCCGAGGCCGCGGATCGCGGTGTGTGCCGATCCGAACGGGGTGACCCGTTCGGATCACGGATCGTCACCGATCCGTTGCACCACTAACTGTGAGTGTTCTGTGCTGTGTCAGTAAAAAAGGTTTGTGTCCGTTTATTGGTCCATTGAGTTGTGTTGGCAGCCCATTCAAGATGAATGGATTGCCTGAACACATTGTACATTAATGCGCATCACAACGTGTGTAAATGAACTGTCCAACGTTTGCCAAGTCATACAAGTGATCTTACAACAAGTGAGGGCGCAAAATTCCAAGGACTACATGTAAGATATCCAGCATAAATTAATAAAAGGAAGGTATAAATTATACACATAAAATAATATAATAGATAATAAATTGATCAGTCCGTATAATATGCACAGTCTCTCCAGTCTGTATGCGCATAAAGTTCATGAAGGGTAGAAAAGATCTAAAGTACACAGGGCTGCCCTTATAGGTGAACAGAAACCATGTTCAGGGAACTGCAAGAAAACAGAGAGAAGGCGCCTCTGGGTGCAGTAGTTTTAGAGCACCTAATCTCAAAGGAAAAATAGCTCCTAGCAAAATTTGTTTGTTACATTCCTCCAGCCAAACCTGTTCTTATACCATTGGTTGGTATGTATAGATGCAATAAATCCTTATGTAAAACATGTAAATATGTCCAACATGGACAAAAATCCTTCACCACGAAAAGGTACCACATATCCTTTTAAAGAGTTTCATAACTGCCCTTCGGATTTTGTGGTCTATGGGCTTAGTTGCCCTTGTGGCCTTATTTATGTAGGCCACACTATACGAGCCTTACGAGTCAGGTTTGGGGAACATAGGAGGCTGATTGAAGGAGGAATCGATCCCCACAGTGTCCCTAGACATTTTTCTGTAGCTCATCACAAATCCACCAGTGGTTTGCAGGTCTGGGTGATCAAACAGATCCCCAGTTCCCTTCCAGTAGCGGAACGTTTCAAAACACTGTGCCAGAGAAACGTTCTGGATTTACACAATGTCCTCTCTCCTGAAGGGATCGAGATCTCCACCATTTTATAATACAGGCACATACAGTTTTACTTCTTACTTGTTTTGATATTAGTATTGCTTTTTTTATTATATATATTTTTTATTTGTTTTTAATTGTTCTATTGTCCTTTTAATTGTCGCCCTAGTGTGCCATTTGGTATTTTGAGATATTCTATCCCTTATGCCATTCCATAATTGGTACACCTTTGGGTTACTACTACTACCACCACACACACACACACACACACACACACACACACACACACACACATATATATATTTTGTTACACATTATTTTATAAACTACAGGTTTATTGGTTATATACATTTTTATGACTTGAAATGTGTTTTATTGATCAAAGGTGTATATGTTCTCTTGATGTATGTTGGACTAGGGCTGGGCGATTTTCCCCCCCCAAAAAAAAAAAAAATCGCAGATTTTTTTTATAAAAAACTTGATTTACGATTCGATTTTTTTTTTAATTATATTAAAGTGCATCAACGAAGAAAATTGCAAAGGCAAACCCTTTCTCTAACTGCAAAGTCAGTGTGCAACAAAGATTGTTAAACATCCAAATTATTAATACTGTATTTGGATTTAGCTAATAAAACAACAAAAAATCTTGGTTACTCTTAGTTGAATTGAACTGTGCCTCACTGCGCCCGTGCCTCACTGCGCACGTGCCTTACTGCACACGTGCCTCACTCACTGTGCCCGTACCTGATGCAGATTTTCATGGGATACGGATTTTACTGCTACTCCGGCGGCCATTCCAGTATTCAAAAGCCGCGCCTCCTCCTCGTCTGTGATAGGCGGAACACTCAATTTCCCAGCATTCTGTGTTCCGCCCATCATGGACATCCTCTCATTCTCATAACACAGACGAGGATGAGAGGATGTCCGTGATAGGCTGAACACTGCCTGCTGTGAAATTGAGTGTTCCGCCTATCACAGACGACGAGGACTCGGGAGGCGCGGCTTTTGAAAACTGCAATGGCCGCCGTCTGTCTGCATGACACGCTGATCAGGTAGGCAGACGGCGGCTTGCGGTTAGTTAGTGTTACATTACATCTACTCGTGGCGGCTGCGGCGAGTAGATGTAATTGGGGTAATGCCACCCAGTGCCATTCCGGATACGCCCCCTGCAGCCCTGCTACGGAAACTTTGAAGGAAAAATATATATATATATAAAAAAAAAAAAAAAAAAAAATCTAAAAGAAAATCGATTTTCTTCAAATCTGAATTGATTTGAACTCAAAACTCGATTCAAGATTAAAATCGATTTTTTTCCCAGCCCTATGTTGGACATACACCTTTTTATGTTTATCATTGTGTATGTATTTTTTATACCTTTATTATACTTGCATATTGTTATATTACATATACCGTTATATATCCTACAGTAATTCCCCCCCCCCCCCCCCATTTACTTTTTAATTATTCCTCCTCCCTCTCATTCCCTTTTCTCTCTTCCTTACATCATATTATATAATATAAATTTATTATTTCATTCACCTTATCTAATTAAATATTTGTACCCTAACCCACTAATTAGCGTCCATCACTATCTATCCCCTAATAGCTCATGTTAATGTCACAAAAATCTATTAATATAGATATAATAGTAATTTGCCCCCCCCTCCTTTTTCCCTCTTTATATATTAATTGTAAAATAGCATTTCATTTGTTATTGTCCTTTTATGGTCTATTCCCTGTTATACAGTTGCAATTATCATTATTAAAAATTTCCCTTAACAATCTATACAAAATTCTCCTTTAATAATCTATATATAAAATTCTTGTCACCCCCCCCCCCCCATCCCCCTTTTTTTCTTGTCACTATCCATTCGTCTTTTATGCCCATTCGTTTATTAGTTCTGCCTTTTTTTTCCCTATTATTCGCATAGTAATGAATAATATACATTCGATTGAGTGCCCGTTTTTCAATATATATATATATATATATATTTTTTTTTTATTCCTTCTTTTTCTCATTTATCATAATGTTTTCCAGTTCTCTGATGTCCATCCCATAGTGTTCTTCTGTCTCCACATTACTACACTAGCGTATGTCTTTCTTCTTTTTTTCCCCTTCCTTGTTTTCTCTTGGGTCCCGCCTTGTCCAGCCCACTGCCAACCCCCTCCTTCCTTATATATGGCGTCCTTCGATATCCGCCCTTATGTCAGCTGAAGGAGCGTGACTTGCCAGTACATCGCAAGTGCGCACGCTCACGAAATGCGTCCCATACATATGATGTCATCGTCCGCAGTCTGGTTGTTTTTTGTGTCCCAAGCCTCGTTTTGGTTCTTCCGGATTGTTGTCCCTGGAAGCCGGCTTTCTACATCTACTCACGGACATGCCTGAACCCACACCGCAGCGCTAGAGGACCCTGGTGACCCACTGCAAAAAGACCGTCATTTTTGACATAATAACACCATCTCTGCTACGCCTTTCTCATATCTACCAAATGTGAGTTTACCATTTGTATTACTAATAAAGCCTGTGTTACAACTACTGCACCCAGAGGTACCTTCTCTCTTTGGTTTTCATACAAGTGATCTTACCTTCTCGATGAAATACAAAGTCCAGTGCCAGTAATTATGGCAGGCAAGCATATCAACATCCTGCAAGGAAAAAACAATCTCTAAGTTCTTGTAATATAAAAAGAGAAATATACTTATAAAGTCATATATCAAGAAAAATCACAGCCTGTAGTCACATGAAAAGATATAATAAAATATTTACAAAAATGTGAGGGGTGTACTCACTTTTGTGAGATACTGAAAAATATCAAGTATGAATTTTATGAACTGCAGCCATTTTTTTATACACAGTCCCCAAATTTTCAGGGGCTCAAATGTTATAATTATTTAAATTACAGAACAAAAATGGACTTTATAGGCACACCCATGAAAATATTTAGTTAACAATATAAATGTTTTTTTTGGAAAGCGTTAAAAACAGCATGTATATACATAACTTAAAATAATGACTGATGGACCTAAATAACACTCCTACCACTAGCAACCAAAATAATCAGGTATATGTTAATTGGTTAACAAAATTGCTGCGTGTTCCAACATAGATACGGTTGAGTGGTTGTGGCGTGACGAAGGTCATTCACGAACATCGCTCTACTTGTTGCGCGTTAGCACTTTTTCAGGAGCTTGAAAATAATCCTGCCATAGTGGTGATGTCGGCTGTATAGGCAAGTATCAAAAACCGTCAATGGCTATAGTCCCAAGGCTATCCTGTTGTGTCAGTAGTAAACAAGGTATATGTATATCAATAGTTTAGCATAGACATCACAGCAATAGCTGATTTTTGTGCTTGGACCACAAGGCAGTGATAGTACTGCAGGCACCCAAGAAAGAAAATTTATTTGCCAAGGTAGATAGCAGTTTAGATCATCCATTGTATATTTAAATAGGTGGATGTCCAAATAGTCAGCAAGGCAAGTAGGTTTCCAGACGAATAGTAAATGTGGAATCGTATACCACAGCTGTGTCTGGCACTGCCGCAGTGTGCAGGGAGATCTTGGTGCCTGCAGTACCATCACCTCTATCCAAATAAAACATTTATTTTTACAATATTTTAATGGGTGTGCCTATAAAGTCCATTTTTGTTCTGTAATTCTAATATCTATCTAGTTAGGATGTTGGCATGGTGCAATTTGTGTGTCCACAGCGCCACCATGTGGTGACACACTATATCCAAAATTTCTCTAGTTACATAGTTAGTTTAAAAAAAAAAAAAAAAAAAAAAAGAAGGACTCAAGGCCACCCAGTTCAACCAAACAAAAAAAAAAAATGTACTTGGACAAATGAATATAATCATAAATAAAATGTTAATTTTTAATATTTTGTTAAGAATCCTTTACTGGCAATGACTGCCTGAAGTCTGGAACCCATGGACATTACCAAAGACTGAGTTTCCTCCTTTCTGATACTTTGCCAGGCTCTAACTGCAGCTGTCTTCAGTGGTTTTGTTTGTGGGTCTTTCTGCCTTTAGTTTTGCCTTCAGCAAGTGAAATGCATGCTCAATTGGGCTGAGATCAGGTGATTGACTTGGCCATTGCAGAATATTCCACTTCTTTTCTTTTCCTTCAAAAGCTCCCGAGTTGCTTTTGCAGTGTGTTTTGGATCATTGTCCATCTGTACTGTGAAGCACGTCTCATTAACTTTGCTGCATTTGGCTGAATCTGGGTATATCTATATAATGTAATATCTCTAACCACTGCTGAATTCATCCGGCTGCTTCTGTCTTCTGTCACGTCATCAAACACCAATGACCCAGTGCCACTGGAAGCCATGCATGCCCATGCCATCACACTGCATCCACCATGTTTTACAGAGGACAACGTGTGCTTTGGATCATGAGCTGTTCCAAACATTCTCCACACTTTTTTCTTCCTGTCATTCTGGTACAGATTAATCTTAGTTTCATCCATCCAATGCTTTTCCAGAACTAGTCTGGCTTTTTTTTAGATGTTTTTTGGCAAAATCTTATCTGGCTTTTCAATTCTTCAGGCTTATGAATGGTTTGCACCTTGTGGTGAACCCTCTGTATTTGCTCTCCTAAAGCCTTCTCTTGATTGTAGACTTTGACAAATGATACGCCCACCTCCTGGAGAGTGTCCTTCACGTGTCTGGATGTTGTGAATGGGTTTGTCTTTACCATCCTGAGATCATCCACCACTGTTGTCTTCCGGTGACGTCCAGGCCTTTTTATGTTGCTGAGCTCACCAGTGCCTTCTTTCCTCAGAATGTACCAAACTGTTGATTTGGCCACGCCTAATGTTGCTGATATCTCACTGATTGATTTGTTTCATTTTTAAGCCTTACAATGGCCTGTTTCACTTGCATGGACAGCTCCATTGAATGCATGATGTAGGTTTACAGCAATAGATTCCAAATGGAAAAAAAAACAAACACACTTAAGCCTCATACACACGGTAGGACTTTTTGACAACAAACTTCAAAATGAGCAGGTTTTCAAAAAAATCCGACCGTGTGTACGCTCCATCGGACAAACTTTTTCGGTTTTCATCGGACAAAAGTTCGCTCTGCAAACGGACAAACTTTTCGGCAACAAAAGTCCTATGATGCAAAGTCCTATTGTGTGTACAGAAATCCATCGGACTTTAGTCCAAAGTACAAACATGCATGCCCAGAACCAATGTTAAAATCAACCAACAATAGCAGAAGTTGACCAAAGGGGGGCAGGAAAGAGCAGAAAAAACACGTGATTTTGGGAAAGTTTGCAGAAAAAGTCCTGCCGTGTGTATGCTATGGGTGTTGCCGGCCAACGCCCTTCAAACAAAAATCCACTGAAAAGTTAGTTTGAAGTCCGATCGTGTGTATAAGGCTTTAGAATCAACTCCAGACATTTTATCTGCTTAATTGATAAAGAAATAACGAAGGAGTAGCCCACACCGAGCCATGAAACAGCTTTTGATTCAATTGTCCAATTACATTTGGTCCCTTGAAAAAAAGGGGGGGGGTGGCTATTCTTAAGAGCTTCAATTCCTAAACCCTTCCTCCAATTTGGATGTACATACCCTCAAATTAAACCTGAGAGAGTGCACTTTCAGCCCAAAGCCATTATATAACTATAGCTGGAATATGTTTTGGTAATTACCTGAAAAAAACTAAAATTGTGCCTGTGTGCAAATATATATGGACCCAAGCCAGAGGAAGGAACACAGTGAGTGGCAGAGAAGAACATGCTTGGCGATAATGGACACAAGGACAAACAGAGAGGGTAAATCTCCCTAATGGGTACACAGACAGAAATAAAAACATGACAGGAGTTCTAATCTCGGTCTACTCCATCTATATATCTTAAAAAAAAAAAAAAAGAAGAGCTTTGGCTTTTTTTATACTTTAGAGCAAAATCTCCCAAACAGGACACAGACAGAAAAAAACCCTGACACGGTTTTTAGTCTTTCCCTACTCTAAAACTAGAATAAAAAGTTTTGCATGTAGATACACTTTAGGCTACATTCACACTTCGTGATTTGGAATAGCGACCAGAATCGCACGGTTCCAAATCAAAGTGTGAATCAAATACAAAACACGTGGCGATCACATGTATGGGTGCCATTATCCCACTAAACGCGATGTGATGTGATCCTGCTGCGAGGGTCGCGTAGCAATTGGAAACTGCACCTTTCAAAATCGTGTGAAGCATGTCAACCAAAAAGGAGCAGGAGCTTCTTTTCGGGCGTTAAAAGTGCATAGGGCAGCCAATTCAAGTGATTTGGCTGACCCTATAGGACACACAAAATTACATGCATATTGCTCAAACAAAAAAGCGAGCGGGAAAGCTTATTCCCAAAACGCAAAAGTGTAAATGCAGCCTTAGCCACCTGCCTGTGGAAGCCAAGATGCAGATATATTGGTTGCAGATAACTCTGGGATAATCAATATTGTTAAATACAAGAGGCCTGTGTACTCTAACTTGAATCTTGGTGTGCTTTGTGTTTTTCTTGATCTGTGCAGTATTCCAGCATGAAAGATTGCCTCTGTGCAGGGGCTCTCTATAGTAAAGACTGGCAACTGCTTTTCTTTCTCCTTGTGCAGGGTGGTTGATCTTGTGTCTGTTCCCTCCTGTTTTGCAGGCAGGCAGTCTGTAGTAGGAGGAGCTGCCGTGTTCCTCCAAGCTATGTATAGCAGAGTGCAATATCTGGAATTGAATTTTCGCCATTTATGTTCCATTGTGGAGATTTACCTTCACTTCCTGTCCCATAGCCAAACATGAAGTGAGGGGAAATCCCTGCAAATTAGGAGAATTTATTGGGGACCCCCAGGTCACTAGATTTCCCCTCTATTACTTTTCTGGGGACAACCCAAAATTTGGTATTTTCTTTTACTTTCAAGGACAATAGTAAACAGGACAAATAGAGAGGGTGAATCTCCCTAATGGGGGGCACAGACAGCAATGACAACTGACAGGTGTTCTAATCCCTCTCCACTCTATCCAAAAAAAAGTTTAGTTGTACTTTAATCCTTCTGCTAAGGATTGAGTGAATTTTCCTTTTCAGTTGTCTACCTAATGCTCCCTTCTTGACTTAATAGATCTTTATAATCCATTCACTTACTGTTCTCACTCTGTAAGCGGACAGCAGACTTATTAGTGCCATCTAATCTTCTAAGTTCTAACACGGTTGGTGTTTCTCTAAAAATTGCTGGTTTAACCAACTGTTTCTGTTATTCAAGAACATAGGCGTGTGTGTGTTCTGTTGTCTTTTCACCTCGTTTCAGTTTTTTCACCTATTCATGTATTATGGTAAACAGTTAAAGAACACAAAAGGAACCCCTTTACCAATTAAACAAGGATTGGGGAAGATGTGTTTGTACTTAATCCTCCTAAAATCATGCACCACTTTCTGGGGTTCTCTTTTTTCAGACTCTCCTCCTAAAGCACCAAGCGCAGTACTAAACAGCAGGGATGAGAACAGCAGCATTCAGATCCTAGTCCGAACCCACCTGAGCTATCCCAGAAAGAAGCTGTCACTGCATAAAGCCAGACCTTAGCAGACGAGGCATTACTCACCTTCCAGCTGCATGTATACTTGCCCCTTCTATACGTGCAGCTGCGGGGCAGGAAACACCTCAGCTGCTTAGACCCCTTTCACACTGGGTCGCTTTGCAGGTGCTATAACGCAAAAAAATAGCGCCTGCAAAGCAACCTGAAACAGCCGCTGCTGTCTCTCCAGTGTGAAAGCCCCGAGGACTTTCACACTGGAGCGGCGCGCTAGCAGGATGGTAAAAAAAAGTCCTGCTACCAGCATCTTTGGAGCGGTGTGTTTACCGCTCCTCCACCACTCCTGCCCAGGTGCTTTGTGCTGGTTTTTAACCTTTTCGGCCGCAAGCGCGGGGGGTAAAACCGCCCTGTTAGCGGCCGAATAGTGCCACTAAAAATAGCGGCGCTTTACCGACGACTACGCCCCCGCCCCAGTGTGAAAGGGGCCTTAGGATTGGCTTTGTGTAGCAGCAGCCTCCTGGCAGGATAGTTCAGGTGGGTTTGGGCTAGGATTCAAACACACCTCAGTTCAACCCTTATAAAGAGCATGAGAGCTGGCACCAGTCTAGCATATGGCCTATCTGCCCAAAGCCTTTGAGTGCCAATAATACCATCCGTCAGTTTTAAATACTAAAGATTGGCCAGTTGGGGGGGGGGCGTGTCCGGATGTGAGCGGCGGCGGACGTGTTTGAGAGGAGCTCCGGGTATCCTGACCTCCATCCTTTGCCATCCGTGCACCTCAAGGCATATACAGCACCAGCAACCCTATATACCTGTTCCTCTATGTCCCCTGCTGAGCCCTGACTTAGTATTGAGCGGGGAATTGACCGTGGTCGCCCGGGAGGACGTCCTGTACCCTGCCTGCAGCTGCCGCCGCCATCTTGCTGGCCTGTGACCGACTGGAGAGAGCTGATCCGCGTCTGGCGGTGGGGTAAGAGACCATCCTACATCCCCTGGACTGCTCTTCTCCCTCCTGCCTGCCCCCTCCACTGCCTGGCGTGATCCGGAGGCCTGCCAAGCCGCTGGGAGCGCTCGCAGCGGCCGCGGCCTAGTGGAGCCTGCCAGACACCGCTGTTTCCTAAAACGGCTGCCCGGCGGTGGTGCGCCGTGACGGCCGGACCTAAAATTGCGGCCGCGGATCCTGCGGCCCTGATGCTCATCCTCCTTCCTGCAGGGACCTGGTGTGCTGCGTGTGGGGACTAGCTGTGTGGGCCACTGGAGGTGCCCCGGGGCCTGGAGACTCTGCCACTTTATGCCTGTGTCCTCTAGCTCCAGACATATCCTGCCTCCACTCTTTGCATGCCACCCTTACTGAACTGCCACTGCCTGGATGCTTGCTGTGTGCTGAGTGGGCTTGCTGGCTATCTGCCTGGACTGTGATTCTACCGGGCCCTTTACCCACTACCCATCTGAACCACCCCCTGCTGCATACTAGACGTTTATCTTGGCGCCTGCTGCTCCCCTATTGGGGCCCCCTTTAGAGGCCTGCCAGATGTCCCCCACCTCCAAAAAGGGAAAAAAATCCTCCGGGGCCACTGGGATTGGCTCGTCCCCCCGGCAGCCACAACCCTCTCCGCTACAGCCGGACCCCGTACTGCTTGGTCAACTCCGGGCCTTACTAGCTGACTTGGAGATGGGTCATAGAGAGGTTCCGGCGGCAGAGTCAGCCCCTGCCTTCGCAGGACAGTACGGCCACGATCCTTGCTGCGATCGAACAGAGTAAGACCTCACTGCTTGTGCGCATCGATCATCTTGCTGAGGAGTGCAATCTTATCAGAAATTACCTCGACAAAATAAGGGGGAGAATGACTGAAACGGAGACCAGGATATCCGCTACTGAAGATCTTACTGCCACCCATGCTTCTTCCATTGCTGAGCTGCAGCGCACGGTCCAGTCCCTCGTCGCAAAATCTGATGACGCTGAGAACCGCCTCAGACGCAACAATGTCCGAGTCCTGGGGCTGCCTGAGAGGGAGGAGGGGGATTGCCCGGCTGAATTCGCGGAGGAGTTCTTTAAAAATCTCCTGAGCCTCACAGATGTTTCTCCTACCTATGTGGTCGAAAGGGCTCATCGGGTGCCCACCGGCCATGCCATCCCGGGGAACCTCCACAGGCCCTTCTTGGTACGCTTCCTTAATTATAGAGATAGAGACAGGATTCTCTCTGAAGCCCGCAAACATACCACTCTCAAATACGGTAACGCTTCTGTTTTTCTTTTCCCTGACTTTTCGGCTGATCTGCAACGGAAAAGGAAGACCTTTAACGATGTTCCTAGGCGACTCAGGGATAAGAACATAAAATACGGCATGCTTTACCCCAGCCGCCTGCGAGTCCAACACGATGGAACAATCCGATTCTTTGACCACCCAGCGGATGCTGATGCCTGGCTGGCCACCTTACATTGAAGACCCATTCCCTAATCTAATGCACGGATTTTAGACGCCTTTGTCTGATATATCCCACTAAGAAGTCCTATAGGCTCATTATACCGGATGCACGGACTTTCCATTTTTTATTTTTATTTAATTCATCCTACGAACATTCGACAAATACCGGAGCAAACACGAATGCACTTTTACACGTGACTCGCACTTAGCCCTCACGGTTTGGTGTTTTGTGAGTAGAGATAGGCTTGGTGTTCTCCACCCTCTTGGAGATACCCCAATAACTGGAGGAACTACAACCCCCCCTCCGGATTGCTCAGCCCTTCTTGCTGTGTTGAGATACACGTCCCCCCACCCTTTGCCCACTGTTCTATCAAGCCACCGACTTTGTTGCCACTGGTCTTTGGATCAGTATTCACTGTCCCTCTGCTCCCTGTTCTTACAAGACGGAAGAGACATTGCCCGTCGGCAGAGTGGGTGGAGTGTAGTGCCCCAGTCGAGGGGTTCACTAGCACACGTTAGTTAAAGTTTGTTTTTTTTCTGGGTAAAAACTATTCCCAGACCTTCCCCCTGTTTGGAGGAAGGCTGGGATATAGTAGGATAGGCACTTGTGCCTGGGAAGTTTAAGGATTTCGTTATTCCTTGCTCTTATGTTGTGTTATTTTTTTCTGTTCTGTTTTGTGTTATGCTTAAGTACTGTCAGTATTTTTTGCACTGTGACCGGGATCTTGCTGCTCATGGGGTGCACCGGTACATGCCCTCCAGCATATCTCCTCAATTATTTCTCCCCACCGCCCGATGGCTAGTCTATTAGCTGACTCCTTCAATATCCTTTCCTGGAATGTCAGAGGTCTTAACTCAAAATTTAAGCGGGCCCTTTTATTCCAATACTTAAATTCTCACTCCCCCCAGCTTATTCTCCTCCAGGAGACTCACCTCATGGGCAGTAAGATTTTGACTTTTAAAAAACCTTGGATACAGCGAGCGATACATGCCACGTATTCCACATACGCCAGAGGTGTGTCAGTCCTTATCCACAAAAATTTCCCCTGTGTCATTGAGGAGATCCGTACTGATCCCCAGGGGAAATTTGTGATAGTGGTGTTCACGCTATGGTCTATAAGATATATTGTTATCAATCTGTACATCCCTCCCCCATTCTCATCCGCACTACTGTATGAGGTTCTAGAAAAGATTTCACCTTTCTGCCCAGGGAAGGTTCTGATTATGGGAGACTTCAATGCCATTTTGTCGCCTGACCTAGACAGACCTACCCCGCCTAAGAAACAGTGTATGGACCTCTCTGCCTGGGCTCAGGCGGTGGGGCTGGTAGAGGTCTGGAGGTGGAAGCACCCTACCACAAGGGCTTATTCATGTTTTTCGGCATCCTATAAGACTGCGTCGCGGATGGATCTGGCCTTCTCCAACCCCGCACTGTTAGCGGACGTGTTGGAGACGTCCTATCTGCCTAGCGGGCTGTCTGATCATAGTCCCCTGGTGGTGGTGCTTCGCTCCCCGGCTTCACGGAGCGCTGCGCTCTGGAGCTTGGGCACACAATGGGTCTCTCATCCTGACCTTACTGACAGACTGCCGCCCCTGTTGTCTGAGTTCTGGGAAAATAATAAGGAATCCTCTTCTCCCGACATTGTCTGGGATGCCTTTAAAGCTTTCACGAGGGGACAGTATATCTCTTCTATTGCCAGCATTAAGAAACAGCAATCTGCTGCAACTCTGGCGCTGCAGAGGATTGTTGATGACCACACTGCTACGTATGGTGATGGCCCCACCCCTGTTCACTTTGATCTGCTGATGGCGGCTCAGAGTGAACTACAGTTACACCTGGCTGAGGTCACGCGACTCGACTCATATAGGGGTAAGCAGAGGGCCTTTGAACAAGGTGATCGAAATGGCCGCCTGCTGGCCATGATGGCACAACATGACCAACCCCTTACCCTTGTGTCTACCCTACAGACCCCGGGGGGCGGGACGGTGTCCTCCCCCTCTGATATCCTACAGACGTTCAACTCCTTTTATGGCACTTTGTATTCGTCCGGTCTGCCCTCAGATTTTCAGCCAGAGTCGCTGAACGGCCTGTTGGATCCGTTGGCGCTTGGCTGGCTCTCTGACCACGAAAGAGAGACTTTGGTCCAACCATTTACGGCCTTGGAGGTCATAAAGGCTATCCGGTCCTTCCCCCCCGGCAAGGCGCCGGGGCCGGATGGGCTCCCGATAGACTTTTATAAGGCTCATATGGAACTTTTAGCACCCCTGTTGGCACAATTATATACCGTCTGTCTGGCAGTCTGCCTGGTTCTATGTACCATGCCTACTTGACACTGATATATAAGGCTCCCAAAGACCCCACTTCCTGTGCTTCATATCGCCCTATTGCATTACTTAATTCCGACTTTAAAATTCTGACTAAGCTTCTGGCCCTTCGGTTGTATCCCATGCTACCCTCAGTGATAGACCCAGACCAGACGGGTTTCATGCCCCGTAGGTCCACGGATCACGGTCAATCTCAAAAGGCTGTTCACTAACATACACGCTCATCATCTCAATATGGGATGCCGGACAGTGGCCTCTCTAGACGTAGAAAAGGCCTTCGATACGGTCGTGTGGCTCTTTTTGTGGGAAACATTACGTAGTATGGGGTTTCCTCTGGTATTTATCAAGTGGCTCCAGGTGATTTACAAATACCCCACTTCCTCGGTGCGCTTGGGGGGTGGACTGTCTGTCCCTTTCGGGCTTACCAGGGGAACGAGGCAGGGCTGCCCTCTCTCTCCAGCTTTGTTTGTCCTCGCTATTGAACCGGTGGCGGAGGCACTTCGCACCTCACCGCACATAAAAGGGTCTCCGACTTGGGCTGCTGGAGGAGAGGGTAGCCCTGTAAGCAGATGACATGCTGCTCTTCCTGAATGATGCTGGCCTGTCCTTGCAGGGAGCGCTAAGTATTCTGAACACCTTTGCTGAGGTCACCGGTCTTAGGGTAAATTGGTCTAAGTCCCTCCTATTCCCGATTGATCCGGCGGCCAGGTCCACTTCCCCCCCTGATAGCCCCCTCCTGTGGGTGGACTCCTTTAAATACTTAGGGGTGCATGTCTCTGGTTCGGCCTCAGACTTTATATCTTTAAATCTCGCCCCAGTGCTGTTAGAGTCCCAGACAAAGCTTAAATCCTGGAGTAACCTACCCCTGTCATTATGGGGCGAGTTAACCTCATAAAAATGAAGATTATTCCCAAACTAACGTATCTTTTCCGCCACTCCCCACAATGGGTGCCCAAATCTTTTTTTAAGAATCTGAACCGCATTTTTTCTTCCTTCCTATGGGGCCCCTCTGCTCCCAGGTATCGACTGACGACTTTAATGAGGCCACGAACGCAGGGTGGCATGGCATTCCCGGACTGTTATAAGTATTACCTCTCTGCGCAGTTGGTGACAGCGGCGTGGTGGTTACAGCCGGACAGAACGAACTCGTCGACTGTGCTGGAAGCGACAGTGGTCGGTTCGCTGGAAGCTCTTCAATTGTTACTTTTTAGGGGCCCTAGTGCCCCTTATCCTCTGACCCCCTCTATGCTTACCACCCTGCGGGCATGGCGGACAGGATTAGCCATGGAGAAATGTAAACAGTCTGAAATCTCCCCCAATGCCCCCATCTGGCTGAACCCTAACTTATCCCACATATACAAAATTCCCGACCCCTGCGCGTGGACAAAATACGGTATCAAATTAGTGTTACACAGTGTTTCAAAACTCCTTACTCCCGTTCTCACACCTTTCCTTCCAGTACAACCTACCTAACCATTTCATATTCAGATATCTTCAACTGTCCCATGCATTCACGGCGCCATTTCCACAATCTTCATGTATTGTGGCGCAGTCGGAACTAGAGAGAACACTTAGATTTAGTTGTGAAGAAAAGCCCACCTCGCATCTCTATTCGTATTTGATCTTTGTGTCTCTTCCACCTCTTGACAAACTCTGGACTAAATGGCAGACTGATATACCCACGTTAGACAATGACGACTGGGATGATGTGTGGGACCTCCCCTTCAACACCCTAGTCTCCATGCGTGACAGGTTAGTGCAATACAAGATTGTTCATAGGGCCGATTTCACCCCACACAGACTTCACAGGATAGACCCTGCTCATTCCTCGGAGTGTTGGAGATGCGGCGCCTCACCGGGCGACTTCTCCCATATCTTCTGGCGATGTCCAGGGGTCCAGCAATATTGGGAAATGGTGCTTGATTTGGTTACCAGAGTTGCTTTGGTCGCTGTGCCTTTGACAATGGAGGTGTGCCTTTTGGGGCTCATTGAGACCATTGTACCATCCTCTGCCAAACGCACGCTAATTACCTTACTGCTCTTCTATGCTCGCAAGAACATTGCTATGCAGTGGAAGAAGCCTGCCCCCCCCCTCTTTGGGGCAATGGAAACGCTTGGTGAACAACAGCCTTCCTCTATACAAGGATACTTTTGCTAATCGGGGATGCCCACTGAAGTATGACAAGGTCCGGCGCACTTGGTTGGCTGAGCCCGAAACGGCTTAGTGAGTTGGGGGTGACCCAGGTCATTGTGTCAAGGTCTTGCCTTGTTCTTCTACCTTCCTTTTCTTCAGAGGACTTCTGATTTTTTTTTTTTTTTTTTATTGTTTAGTGGATTTATCATACTATATGCCCTCCTAGATTGTACCTGGGCGGTATTGCTGCACCCTTCCGTTGCTATGCATTCTATCGCTGGGTTCACATTGCAAACTGTATTATTTTTCTGTACATGCTCTTTTTCGGTACTGTAGGTGCTTAAGCTGTGTGTGTTGTATGTGTTGGAAAACTTCAATAAAAAATAATTATAAAAAAAAAAAAAAAAGGATTGGCCAGTTAGAACACTGCGGACTGGATCACAGGAGTGGATAGAGCAACTGACAGTGCAGATTTGTATTTATTTTCTTATCTCTAACACTAATCAGCACAATTGTACAACCTGAACATGCATGTTGGTGGAGGAAGATGGTGGGAGAGTGGTGAGATACTGTCAAAATAAGTCTAACTGCAAAGCTATTTCTGTGACTTCAATTCAACTTCAATGGACAACTTAACAACGTTGTCTTTTAAATATTATGTTTGGCAGGAGATGTGCTGGAGACAATTTCTTACCTTCCAGTTCTTCTCAGTTTTCTGCAAAAAAGCAAGGCCGTTTTCTATATCTGCCTTCATTTCATGGACGTGAGCGATGGTGTGGACAGACCAGGCATCCTTCGGTTCTATGGCCAATGCCTAGACATACACAAGACAAACACTAACTTGAAAATTAAAAGCAATGCATAGAACCGGAAACACTAGCAAATACACTGAAGGGGACAGTTTCCTGTAAAGAGAATTAGCTAGCTACCAAAAATATTTGAAAATGTGTTTGTGTATACAGCAGGAAAAGTCATCGACTTAGAACAAGTATGCAGCAAGTGGAGTCTGATCTACCCATATGCATACTTGTATTGTGCTAGTGAATCATTTACCTTTTTAGTAATATAAACCAAAGTGGGAATACAGACCTGACGCTTTCTGGTGGCTCTGTGTTCCTGCAGCAGTAAGAGTGACTTACCGTCCCATCAACCTTTAGACCAGTGTTTCTCAACCTTTTTACCGTGGAGGAACCCTTGGCAAAAAGTCTGAGATCTCGGGGAACCCCTAAAAAAAAATTTAGATCTACAGCTCTCGGAACATCGTATCTGATCAGCAAGCTGTAGATATAACCACGTTTATTGTAGAAATGGCTTTAAATAATGGAATAAAAATTAGAACTCACCTGACACCAACATTATAGTGTGAACAGTGCACATAGAAATCAATTGTTTTCTTTCTGTCCCTGCAGAGACGTGCGTTACAACAAGCCCAAAATATTTTAAGCAAGTCAAATTTGCACACATTTTCCATTTTTTGCACATATGCTGTGAACGAGGCCTTACTGAACTTGAACAAAACTCCCAAATATTGTGACTGATAAATAGGATAGCAGACTACAGGAACAGTTGGGACTTGTTCACAACATTCATGCATAAGAATTGATGGAAGATGGTGCAGATTTGATCTGCATAGAATACTTTGGTCTTGTCCATGTCATGTGCAGAGATACATGCACTTTCCTAACGTAGGTCTCTGCTAGGACATAAAGAAAATAACTGATTTCTATGTGCCCTGTTCACACCACAATGTTGGTATCATTTGAGTATTTTTCTCTGCAGAGAAATGCATACATGTTGCATATTTCTGTGCAGAAAAAATATGCACATGATACCAATGTTGATTTCAATGTGCACTGACAGCGAGTACTGTCAATGCGCATTAATACCTGGTGCCTCCTCTATAGTTCCAGGTCCTCTGAACCTGTGAGGGTGGTACCAGGAAGAGTGCTGACAGTGGGAGCACATGGCTGAATATTGCAGGAGGTGAGATCCTGTGTATGGTAGTGACTGAATGCAGACTGCAGGGGCTTGTGGCTGGATGAGACTGAATCATAATAGGATTATGTACAACTATGGCAAAATAAAGCTATTATAATCTCACCTCCTGTCACATTCAGCCTGTGTGCCTCAACTCTCTGACCCCCCCCCCCTCCAGTCTGCAATCAGTGCTGTTATACACAGGATGTCATCTCCTGTTCTCTGCTCTTCCCTCCCCCAGCAGTCTGCATTCACCCCTGACATACACAGGAACTCAGCTTCTATCTAATCTAGCCATGTGCTCCTTTTCTCTGCTCCCCCCCTCCACAGTGTGCATTACTGCTACCATTGAGACAGATCTCACCTTCTGATCTGGTGCTTCCGCCTCCATAGTCCTCATTCTCATCTCTCTTCACGGCTCCCACTCTGTTCTCCCTGCTTCCAGTCTTCATTCCCGGGTCCCATGGCTCCCTGCTCTCCATCAGTGGCGTCACTAGGGTTGGTGTCACCCGGTGTGAAAAAAATTGGTGTCAACCCCCCTTCCACCCACTATAGTCCCTCTTCAGTACAGATCCCCCATTAAGTACAGACCCCCCTCCATCAGTATAGACCTCCCCCTAAGTGCAGAAACCCTATCAGCATAGACCCCCTCAGAGCAGACCCCCCTCCAGCAGCATAGACCCCCCTCAGTGCAGACCCCCCCGCATAGGCACCCCCAGTGCAGACCACCTCCATCAGCATAGCCACCCTCAGTGCAGACCCCCTTCAGCATAGACACCCCCCAGTGCAGACCCCCCTCCATCAGCATAGACCCCCAGTGCACACCCCATCAGCATAGACACCCCCAGTGCAGACCCCCCTCCATCAGCATAGCCACCCCATCAGCATAGACACCCCCTAGTGCAGACCCCCTTCCATCAGCATAGCCCCCCTCAGTGCAGACCCCCATCAGCATAGACACCCCCCAGTGCAGACCCCCCTCCATCAGCATAGACCCCCAGTGCACACCCCATCAGCATAGACCCCCAGTGCACACCCCATCAGCATAGACACCCCCTAGTGCAGACCCCCTTCCATCAGCATAGCCCCCTCAGTGCAGACCCCCACCAGCATAGACACCCCCTAGTGCAGACCCCCTTCCATCAGCATAGCCCCCCTCAGCATAGACACCCCTCCATCAGCATAGACCCCCCAGTGCACACCCCATCAGCAGACACCCCCAGTGCAGACCCCCATCCATCAGCATAGCCCCCCTCAGTGCAGACCCCCTCCATCAGCATAGATACCTCCACTTGTGCTAGTAGTCCCCCCCTCTCCCCTCCCATAGCGCCCCCAGCACATGTCCATTAAAAACACTATTCAGACCTCAGAACAACGCGGCATAGACATAGCAGTGTGTCCCTCCTCGGACTGCCTCCTCCTGTCCTGTGTATATGTAAACAGAGGAGGGAGGACTCGAGGAGGCGGCTTAAGTCCGCTCCGCTGTGAGAGACACAGATCAGTGCAGGGGTGTGCGGACCATGCGATGCCGCTGCCCACAGGTGTCACCCGGGTGCGACCCCCCACCCAGCAACACCACTGATCGGCTCCCCGCCGAATTTAGAACTCCCGCTCTCTGCCTTTCTCCTGACTCCGCCCTCTGAGTTCTCTGAGCCGGAACTACAGAGAGAGCATCGGGTATCAATGCGCGCTGACTGTTCTCACTGTCAGCGCGCATTGGGAACAGTGAAAACAACATTGGACGGATATACCGTATTTTTCGCTCCATAAGACGCACCTGACCATAAGACGCACCTAGGTTTTAGAGGAGGAAAACAAGAAAAAAAATATTCTGAACCAAACGGTGTACTAAAATATTTTATATTATATTATTACTATAGGTGGGTGGTGGACACACAGCAATACCAGCCCCCTATCAAATCAGCTCAGCTACACTATATCTGGTGGTGGTGGTGGACACAGCAACCTCCCCCCCCTTCCCAGATCAGCTCAGGGTGGCAGGGCAGATACAAACATCCCTTAAGCCAATTCTATCACGTGACTGGGCTGTGGATACCATGCCAGCCCACACCTCCCACCCCCTTATCAACAGCTCACCTCAGGCAGCGGAGGACACTGCCATTACAATCCACAACCCCCTCTTGCTGGCTGGCTCTCAGCCTCAGATGTACCCAGGAAGCAGCTAGAAATAAGGACTGGGGACAGAGTTTACAGCAGCAGATCCCGGGAGAAGGAGCAGGAAGTCAGACTGGACCAGACCACGGCGCCGGGGGGGGGGTTCAGGCTGCAAAAAAAAAAAGCAAGGGCTCTCACAGCTTTCGGGATGGTGTCACCTCTGGCGGGTGACACCCGACCTGGGTAAGGAGCACACCCCCATAGCAATGCTACTGACACCCCCCATGTTTTGACACCCGGGGCAAAACGCCTCCCCCCGCTCCCCCTTGGTATGCCCCTGCCAGGATGCTCCTCACTTCCTGTCCTCTCTCCTTTACAGAGAAGCCGAGCGCTGGAATTCTGACGCGGCGACGGAGGGGGGGGGGGGGGGGGTGCAGTGCCTGGTCAGTAGTCGCTCCATAAGACGCAGGGACATTTCCCCCTATATTTTTTTGGGGAAAAAATGCGTCTTATGGTGCGAAAAATACGGTACATCCGCCACAATGTTGAATCGCGGCGGAACCCCGGTTGAGAAACACTGCTTTAGACTGTAAGGTCCATGAGCAGGGCCCTCTGATCCCTCCTGTATTGAATTGTATTGTAACTGTACTGTCTTCCCTCATGTTGTAAAGCACTGCGCAAACTGTTGGCGTTAAATAAATCCTGCATTATATTAATAATAACTGTAATTATAATTGTACTGTCCCCCCACTACATTGTAAAGAGCTACGCAAACTGTTGGTGCCATTTAAATCCTGGATAATAATATTAATAATAATAATAATAATAATAATAGAATCAGCCTGAATGCTTCTTCCCCATTCAGGAGAAGTCTTGTATTTTAATCAATGAATACAACGCTTCCTCTGATTGGCCAAGGTAGAGAGGTGGGGAGATAACATCACTATTTCAAACATGGCCAATCCCAGTAGTCCTTGTATTCATTGATTAAAAATACAAAAAAAATGGGGGAGAAGCATTCAGACTGACAATTTTTTCCAGAAGTAGATGTGAAGTTGCCATACTGCTGCTGGAACACAGAAGTACGATACAGTTACAATGCCACAACATTATGATACAGCGCAGATAACACCTGCATCATTCTGTAAGGGAAATTAGTCCGAACCAACGTGGCTCAAACTATTTAATGAGAACTGGAATTCAACTTTAATTTAAAAATACATTTGAAGTAGAAATCCAGGATATATTCAACTGCTCCTAAAAAATCTCCCTCTCTCAACACCTATACTAACACTAACTTGTGGAAGACAGATCTATACTTACCTATTTTGAGGTCACTCCGGCCTGATCACATCAACTCCCCCGTATCAGCCAGTGCCAGCTGCAGGGGCAAAGAGAGCGCTTAACAACGGTTGGAATGTTTGAGCGGTTATGTCACCCATAGGCTTACAATGGTCAATCCATTTTCAGAGCTGCCTTCTCTCCTGTGAAATCATTGCTGGCACTGGGGAGTCAACCATGTGACCGGGATGGAGTGGGCTGAAAAGAGATTAAGGTTTTTCTTCCACAGGGTAGTTGGTATAGGTGTTAGGAGGGGGGAGGGAGCAGTTTTAAGAGTAGTTGGATATAACCCAGAATACTACTTTAATGCTGCATTAAAAATGACATGCCTGCAATAATTTGTGTCCATTACATTTGCCTTCTTAATGTCCAGCTTTAAGTAAAAGTAAAAGAAAAATTAAAAATCTTTACCTCACTGGCCACTTTAAAAGCTTGGTCATAAAAGTTTGTTTCAAGTAGTCCAAAAGAGTACATGCCTCTGACATAACTGGTTGAAAGAGAGAGAACAAGAATACATTTCAATTCACTTGACTACTTCTGTTAAAGGATTAGTTCACCCTTAATTTAACATTACATTAATATGCAGCACTTCATTCTGTAAAAGAATGATTACCGGTACTTTTTAAGCTGCTTTTCCATTGTCCTCCCTTCTCTGTTCTGTTGTGTAGATGGAAGGATGTACTAAGTATTGGATGCATGGCTCCAGCAACTGCTTAGTTTGCACTCTCCTACAGCTTAGCGTTCTGCAATAGTAAAAGGGAGAGAACAACGCATGTGTGGGATATAGAAAGAAGCCGAGTGCTGCAAGTTGCCAGGGCCAGAATACTACACAGTATGGCCTGCCATCTAGGCCATAAATGTTTTACACATCAGAGCCTGTAAATTCACTGACAGTCTGCAGCACATTGAAGCTAGGCCAGAAATTCTAAGCTTGCACAAGGGGCTGCCTAGCTGCTGTGCATCCCTCCTGGCGTTTTAATGCACCCGGAACGGACAGGTGTGTGTGTGTGTGTATATCATACACACACCACACAGTGGGTACGGAAAGTATTCAGACCCCCTTACATTTTTCACTCTGTTAAAATCATTTAAGTTCATTTTTTTCATCATTAATGTACACACAGCACCCCATATTGACAGAAAAACACAGAATTGTTGACATTTTTGCAGATTTATTAAAAAAAAAACAAAAAAAAAACAAACACTGAAATATCACATGGTCCTAAGTATTCAGACCCTTTGCTCAGTATTTAGTATTTGCACCCTTTTGATCTAATACAGCCATGAGTCTTTTTGGGAATGATGCAACAAGTTTTTCACACCTGCATTTGGGGATCCTCTGCCATTCCTCCTTGCAGATCCTCTCCAGTTCTGTCAGGTTGGATGGTAAAACGTTGGTGGACAGACATTTTTAGGTCTCTCCAGAGATGCTCAATTGGGTTTAAGTCAGGGCTCTGGCTGAGCCATTCAAGAACAGTCACGGAGTTGTTGTGAAGCCATTCCTTTGTTATTTTAGCTGTGTGCTTAGGGTCATTGTCTTGTTGGAAGGTAAACCTTCGGCCCAGTCTGAGGTCCTGAGCACTCTGGAGAAGGTTTTTCGTCCAGGATATCCCTGTACTTGGCCGCATTCATCTTTCTCTTGATTGCAACCAGTCGTCCTGTCCCTGCAGCTGAAAAACACCACCACAGCATGATGTTGCCACCACCATGCTTCACTGTTGGGACTGTATTGGACGGGTAATGAGCAGTGCCTGGTTTTCTCCACACATACCGCTTAGAATTAAGGCCAAAAAGTTCTATCTTGGTCTCATCAGACCAGAGAATCTTATTTCTCACCATCTTGGAGTCCTTCAGGTGTTTGTTTTTTTTAGCAAACTCCATGCAGGCTTTCATGTGTCTTTCACTGAGGAGAGGCTTCCGTCGGGCCACTCTGCCATAAAGCCCCGACTGGTGGAGGGCTACAGTGATGGTTGACTTTCTACAACTTTCTCCCATCTCCAGACTGCATCTCTGGAGCTCAGCCACAGTGATCTTTGGGTTCTTCTTTACCTCTCTCACCAAGGCTCTTCTCCCCCGATAGCTCAGTTTGGCTGGA
This sequence comes from Rana muscosa, assembly GCA_029206835.1. Lineage (NCBI taxonomy): Eukaryota > Metazoa > Chordata > Amphibia > Anura > Ranidae > Rana > Rana muscosa. The sequence goes on from CM055118.1 coordinate 194,404,736, forward strand.
CGGCCAGCTCTAGTAAGGGTTCTGGTCGTCCCAAACGTCTTCCATTTAAGGATTATGGGGGCCACTGTGCTCTTAGGAACCTTAAAGTGTAAGTAAACCCCCCTATCATTTTCAGCCAAGGAAGCTGCCATCTTTGCCTCTGTTTAATCTACAACTGCCATGATGCTGGACATGTGATCAGTTTAGACACCAGCCATTGGATGGTTTGACAGTTTGGTTGAGAGCACAACCAATGGGAGTCTTACATTTCCGGCATGTGCCGGAAATTAAACTGTTTTATGGATGGGTTTACTTCCGCTTTAAGTGCAGCAGAATTTTTTTTTGTAATCTTGGCCAGATCTGTGCCTTGCCACAATTCTGTCTCTGAGCTCTTCAGGCAGTTCCTTTTGACCTCATGATTCTCATTTGCTCTGACATGCACTGTGAGCTACAAGGTCTTATATAGACAGGCGTGTGGCTTTCCTAATCAAGTCCAATCAGTATAATCAAACACAGCTGGACTCAAATGAAGGTGTAGAACCATCTCAAGGATGATCAGAAGAAATGGACAGCACCTGAGTTAAATATATGAGTGTCACAGCAAAGGGTCTGAATACTTAGGACCATGTGATATTTCAGTTTTTCTTTTTTATTAAATCTGCAAAAATGTCAACAATTCTGTGTTTTTCTGTCAATATGGGGTGCTGTGTGTACATTAATGAGGAAAAAAATGAACTTAAATGATTTTAGCAAATGGCTGCAATATAACAAAGAGTGAAAAATGTAAGGGGGTCTGAATACTTTCCATACCCACTGTAATAAAATAAATGTATGTATGTATGTATGTATATATATATATACACTCACACACTCACACACACTTAATAAACTGGAGTTGGACTTTAAAAAAGGTATGTAAAGTTGGATATTTAATGTTTTTTTTATTTTTGCCAGGTCAAAAATATTGCTCATGGTGAAATGTTTTTGTGCCTTTTACTATTGTTTTCAAGGATCTTCTGTTAACAGTGCTCAGTAACGTAAATGGAAATTTTTAACTCCAACTCACAAAAGTATATAGAGAGAGAGATAGAGAGATAGACATATATATATATATCTCTCTCTATCTATCTACACACACACACAGTATGTGGAAGACTAAAGCCCTGGACACACGATCGGATTTCCTATGGATTTTCCCATCGGAAATCCGATGAAGCTGACTTCCATCAGTCTTGCCTACACACCATCAGTCAAAAAACAGATCGTCCCAAACGCCGTGACGTAAAACACTCCGACGAGCCAAGAAAAATGAAGTTCTATGCTTCTGAGCATGCGTCGACTTGATTCTTCGCATGCGTGGGTTTTTTATCCGATGGAGTTCCCCACAGACGATAGTAATTTCCTATCGTTTTTTTTTTCCCCATCGGATAAATTTAAAACATGTTCTATTTTTTAACACCGATGTAAAAAAGACCGATGGGGCCCATACACGATCGGTTTGTCCGATGAAAAAAGTCCATCGGACTGTTTTCATCGGTAAAACCGATCGTGTGTACAGGGCTTAAGGGTGGAGATAGTCAGAGTTCTAAAGTCTATAGTGCAGCAGAGGAGAACTCTTGTCAGGCAGGCTGACAATACTACTTGGGATTTCAGTGCAGCAGAGGCACTGGGGATTAATTTACTAAAAGAAAATCCACTTTGCACTACAAGTGCACTTGGAAGTGCAGTAACTGTAGAGCTGAGGGGGACATGCAAGGAAAAAAAAAAACAAAACAATTTTTTCTTACACATGACTGGATGATAAAATCAGCAGAGCTTCCCCTCATTTCAGATCTTCCCCCTCAGATCTACAGCGACTGCACTTCCAAGTGCACTTGCAGTGCAAAGTGGATTTGCCTTTAGTAAATCAACCCCACTGTGTTGTTAGCTAAAGCAGGAAGCTAGGAATACACTAGACCTCTTGCAGATCAAGAGTCATTTTTATAAGAAGGAAATGTGCATGCATTGAGATCTACGGAGTATGTTTTTTTTTCTCATTATTTTCCCCCGACTTACAGTATGTGTACTCACCTACTTAGAGGGGTTTTTGGAGTCCAGTGCGGAAGAACCCGGGCAATAGAATCTCTAATTTGCATCTGTTGCCCAAGGTAAAAATGTGTGTCATGGGCAAATTTCAGTGCCAGCAGATCCAGGGGATGATTCTGCAGGATGTCTTCCCAAAATGCAGCAGCCTTCACAAGGTTTCTATGGGGGGGGGGGGGGGAAGGATCAAATTAAGACTTTCCTTATTTTAATCAATTACAAAAAATTTAAGATACTGAAACCAACTAGCCTGTTTGCCTGAAAAAAACAAATGCACCCACCACATCTAAGGACTGGTAAGCTGTAATAAATTTTGTTTTTTTTCTTGGGTTTAGGTCAGGGGTCAGCAACCTTTTCCACATTAAGTGTCAAGCCCCAATTCTTGTATTCTCAGACCTCAGATCAACCACAATTCATGCACCTTTACAACTCAGATCAGCCCTATTTCCTACACCATGAAATACACTTCATACATGCTGCAGGTTGCGTTTCCACTAGGAGAAGGAAGAGGATAGGCAGGCAGACAGGCTTCTTCTCATAATGTAATCTGCAGTCACAGGTGGTCTATGACTGAAAAGAGGGCCAGCAAGTGGGTGAGCTGCTTCTACAGAGGGGCAGGTCATGTTTTGTAACGGAGAGCCAAATAGTCAATTACAGCCTATGGCAGCAGTGCTGTATTTGTAGGGAGCAGGGGCCCACTTAAAGATCCTCAGGTCCTCCAATGGGCCAGTCTGAGCCTGCATGTGTCACATGACTGTCTTCCAGATGCCACTGAAAATGACATGAGGTGCCCACCATGGTACAGGTACCTTAGTTAGCCTATCCCTGGTATAGATACTCTTTAGCGTTACTAAAGACAGCAACTACACAGCTGCAAAAGGAAAGCTCACTACATACCCTTTAGCGAAGGTTTCAACTGCGGCAACATGTGACTGTTCTCGTTCTGTCAAGGATTGTGCCTTGGCCAGATCTGACATGGTCTTCAGATCATTTTGCAGCTCCTTATCCAATAGAGGTGGACGCCCTGTGCCGATTAGTTCCAAACCATTGGAAAGCACATATCCCATCACTAGAAAACAGGAGATAGACATGAGAATGGTCAGGTATATAAAATCTAAATAGAATCTGCAACTTGTATGCAATAGATTATTGTATACCCTTTGGGTATAGAGTACTAATAAAGCTAAATTCCAGCCTTTTCATCAGTCTTGCCAGTTGTACAGGCTCCTCTGAAATTGAAATTGCTCACTTTGATTTCACTGCACACAGTGAGATAGCATCACACCCTGTTACAAGAAGACCAACCAGTAGTAAAAGGCAAAAGTGAAACAGCTTCAAAACAGTCAAGCCCTGTTCATCAATCCAATTGACCCAGATCAAATTTCTACTAGCGTATGTGAGTTTGTAGAAAGGAAAGATCCCATTGATTGTCATTATCCAACCACGTTCCATTTCAGCAGACCTTATCTTCTTGCGTAGTAAACAGAGTCGAAACTACAGAGTCTCATATGTTTAGTAGTATCAAGCGTGTCAACAATACCTAGTAAAAAAAGTATCAAGATCGATAGTCAGTGTCTGGTCACCCACTACATTGATGGCATCCACAACCTCCATCCAGTATTGCTGCAGTCTGGGGCATGACCAAACAGCATGAAATAAGGTGCCCATGTTATTACCCCATCTTGGGCCGACACTAGAGAGGTGGGAGTAAATAGTTGATAGTTTTTGGGGATGAAATAAACACAGTGGACAGATTTGAGTTAGATAAACTTATCCCTGGCGAGATCATGTTGAATCCCATGGCATTCCATGCGGCAGTACCTGAATCCCACGTCTAGACTGCAGGTGAGGGTCCAGCATGGTGTATAGGCTTGGCCATTATTTAATCTTGTAGACTGAGGACATCTATTGGTGGAAAGGATTAATGCTTTATATTATGGGACGAGAACTGCGGAATAAGCGCTTTTTTTATTTTATCGTCTAATAGAGTATGAATTTTTTTACTGGGGTTTTGCTTTAATATATATATTGCTGTTTCCAAATGCACTTACCAAAATTAGGATCTGCAGCTTGCATATTGGATAGACATCCTTCAATTCCTCCGAAGGTTGCGTCATTTGTCCAAGTGATATACTGGAAGATGAAAATACGTTAACACACAGATACTTTTCCACTTCAAAGTTTGAGCCCAGGTTCACATTGGGCTGAGGGAATGAAGCCGTGCGAGTTCATCTGAACTCGCACGATTTCACTCCCGCCTGTCAGTCCTTATTTCGGCCGCGATTTCAAAGACATCTGTGCAGGTTTCTGCACAGATGTCAATCGTGGGTCGAAATCGCAAAAAGTAGTACAGAAACTACTTTTTGAAATCGGTGCATTGCCGCAGATGCGGCGTCGCACAGACTAGGATGGTGCCATTGCCGGCAAGTGCCGCCGATTTGACATGTCAAATCGCACCAGTGTGAACCAGGGCTAAGAGTAACCCATTTATGCATATAAAAGATCCATAATAATGCAAGCTGTGAAACCAGTAGCGTGAGTATTCTTGTGCCCTTTGGGTCCTTTATAGATACAGGGTCTACCAACACACTTAAGCCCTCTACACACGATCGGATTTCCTATGGTTTTTAAACCGATTGATTTTTCTGTCGGAAAACCGATGAAGCTGACTTCCATCAGTCTTGCCTACACACCAGCAGTCAAAAAACCGACCGTTCCAAACGCGGTGACGTAAAACACTTCGATGAGCCGAGAAAAATTAAGTTCAATGCTTCTGAGCATGCGTTGACTTGATTCTGAGCATGCGTGGGTTTTTTATCCGATGGAGTTCCCCACAGACGATAGTAATTTGCTATCGGTTATTTAACCATCGGATAAATTTAAAACATGTTCTATTTTAACACCGATGGAAAAAAGACCGATGGGGCCCATACACGATTGGTTTGTCCGATGAAAAAAAAAGTCCAGCGGACGGTTTTTATGTTTTCATTGGTAAAACCTATCGTGTGTACACGGCTTTAGTAGTTAGTACGGCCATTTAAAAACTACTTAACTACTACTAAAAAATACAATCAAATTGTAATTAAACACAGCCTTACAACCTCCCCATCAGAAAGCTCATAGTACATATGTAGCGCCCCCCCCCCCCCCCCAAAAAAAAAAAATGAAATTTAAGGGCAGTCTGAGCCAGTAATTGGGCTCAGACCAATTGTGTTCAAGTTGTTGTTCTGCTCGGGGTGTGATACTGCCCGGCAGTGTTATTCTCCTTTGCCTGCAGGTGGCGCTGTCACCGTCAGCACAGGCTGGATTACGGGGGTATCACAGCACCTTGGGTGTCCTCTCTCGGCAGCCATGCAGTGGGCATGGTTTACCCGCTGTGCATGCTGGGAGAGGGTACAAAAGGGGCAGATGCCTTTTGGCATGAGGCGATTCCAGGGGGACCCCAGGACGTACAGGGGGGACCTTAGGCCTTGCTGTTGCTGCATTGTAGGCCCAGCTCCGCTGACTAGGGCCTACGCTTCAGAGAAGGATCCCAGGCTGCCCATCTTTAGGAAAGGAGTTCCAGGGGAAGAACAGTCCCGGCGGAGATAGCGACGGTACTCCTGTCTCGGGGAGAGGTCTGGAGGCCTACCTTTAGGGGAATCCATCATCTGACGTCCGTGCTCCATCCCAGCTGCTAGGACTGCTCTCATAGGGACTATCCGGGTGAGCAATACCCACTCAGGCTTGAGTGGCGACGAGTGTAGATATTGGACTTAAGTGTTGCGTGCCTGAACCTTTCCCCACATCTTTCAACTCTTTTACTCTTGTTTCTTCAATTTTAACTCAAAGTGCAGAAAAGAATAAAGCCTTACTGATTAGGTTTTACTCAAGTGTGGACATTGGCCTTATTCCAAGGAGTAGTCGGTGTGCCTAGACAACGGAGCTAAAGGATCCACTCGTGGGAGGTATTTTGCTGCAGACCCAAAGTAACGAAACCAGTATATCCCATTAACAAATCAGGGTCTGCGGGTGTGTGGTATTCCCGAGTTGCTGCATATTATAGGAAGGAGCTATACATACACACATACATACATACATACATATTAATCATGATGTATTCAACATATGGACAAGACTTGGACAACTTTTGCTATGGGATTTTGAGTTTTGTGCGGGTGGACAGAGGAGTTTAGCTCCACATTTGTTTTGTTTTTTAATCAGGTAAAGTGTATTAAAGTTTGAGTTGTCCAGAGCAAATAAACAGTCTTTGAATGTACTATTATGACAGTTCAATTACAGCTTCTAGAAGAGATTGTAGAACAGGGTACAATATAGGGTCAGGAATAAAAATTGTACTTCATACAAAACAAGCAAGAATATATAAAAGTACACCTACCCTTCAAGTATGTAGCCAACACAACAAACAAGTTAAGAGTTTATCCATCACAAGGTCCAGAGGTGATAAACCAGCTGTTGCTAACCAGCTATCCCACACTTTTATAAAATTTTGCAAGGCTCCCTCTGTGTTGGAAAATATATGTATGACCCATATTTATGCAGTCTTGGCCAATCCCTGGGGAGAGGCATTCTAGATGGTGACTGATGGGAGTCTGTATATACTCTGAGACTGAGCCTGCTCTTTTTCCTGAAGAGATCACAGATTAGGGGGGCTGTTAGCACCCTAGGCCATTCTGCCATGTGCCTGCAGGTTGTCAAGTCCTCAGCTGGGAAACTTGGAGTTCCACTTTGTTGAGAGTTGCCATCTGAGGATCTAGCCTGTTACCACGGGGTGAAAGTGTGCGGAGGATATTGGAAAGAGGAAACCAATTTTCCAAGGACATTAGTGAGTACAGACTGGTGAGAGAAATCCCAGAGACTGTGTACTATTGCCATCCCCCTAGAGTCAGTGTGTTTAAAGGGGACATTGTGTCTGGTGTCCTAAAGAGCTCAGTCTATAATGCTTCATGAAAGGACTTTGCTTGGACTGTCTGGAAAGACTTTGCTCGGACCAAGAGGAAGATTAGTCTCCCGAAGTTGCTACTACAAAGCTCAGTTTGTTTTCTTATGCAAGGACTTAGCTCATAGCTCTGCAAGAAAGTTTAGTGTCCTCAAATCGTTACCAAGGTTTACTGGGAGTATCCTACTACTAATACCCACTACCTATCCAAGTTCTTATTAAAGTATTAAAAAAAGCATACCCCATGGCTGGTAATGAGCCTGAAAAGTGATCGGAACCGTGTTCTTGGCTGCGAGAAACAACTGGGAAAAAGAACTTGGCAGCTCCTACGGGGGTAGCGCTACACTAGTTTGAAACAATGCCCTAATGATGATAGCTGCTTCGGAGGCGTCTGACAGCTGGTAGTCATCTAAAATTCCTAACAGGCACAGCATAGGGTCAAGTGTAACATCATTTTGAAAGACAGAGTTTTTAGTTCTACTTTAAATGTTGTATTAATGAATACAGAGCTTAATTTTAAATTAAAATGTCTTTTGTTCTGCAGGCATTTAAAAAGCTATCCAAAGCCTGCTGAAAATCCTATGAATGGGCAGCATGCTGCAGAAAAGGATTACTGCTCTCTGTGTTTCCGACAACAAATGTTCGATGGGAGCTTTTGGTCGGATATTCCGACCGTGTGTAGGCTCCATCGGACATTTGCTGTCGGAATTTCCGACAACAAATGTTTGAGAGCAGGTTCTCAATTTTTCCGACAACAAAAGTTCTTGTCGGAAATTCCAATCGTGTGTATCCAATTCCAACGCACAAAAATCCTACGCATGCTCGTAATCATTGTACTTAATTTTTCTCGGCTCGTCGTAGTGTTGTACGTCTCCGCATTCTTGACGTTCGGAATTTCTGAGCAACATTTGTGTGACCGTGTGAATGCAAGACAAATTTGAGCGAAAATTCAACAGAAAAAAAAAACCACGGGTTTTGTTGCCCGAATGTCCGATCATGTGTACGTGGCATCAGTCTTCATACATGGGTCCAAAATGCCCCAGAAAATTACAGCTGCTGCTCTTATGCCGCGTACACACGATCGGAAATTTCGACAAGAAAACCGTCGATTTTTTCTGACGGAATGTTGGCTCAAACTTGTGTTGCATATACACGGTCACACAAATGTTGTGGGAAATTCCGATCATCACAAACGCGGTGAAGTACAACACGTACGACGAGCCGAGATCAATGAAGTTCAATAGGCAGTTAGGCTCTTCTGCTTGATTCTGAGCATGCGTGTTTTTTTTTCGCGTCGGCATTGCATACAGACGAGCGGATTTTCCAATAGAAACTTTTTCCGTCGGAAAAATAGAGAACCAGCTCTCAATCTTTTGTTGGCGGAAATTCCGACAGAAAAAGTCAGATGGAGCCTACACACGTTCAGATTTTCCGACAAAAATCTCACATCAGACTTTTCTTGTCTGAATTTCCGAACGTGTGTACGCGGCATAAGTGGAAGTGGTAGAAAAGGTAGGGAGTGTGTAGAGCGAAAACTACTGTCCTTTACCATTTCTCACATCCTTCGCCGACACTGGGGATCTTTCATAAGCCTGAAAGTAGTGAGTCCTTAAATGTAAATTAATGCTCACCATTGAATGGCTCTGCATACTTTAAATTTGACCTTAATTGGGATTTAAGGCTGGAGTCACACCTTTGCATTGTAAAACACGCTATAATGGGCTGAAGTGTGTTAAAATGCAAAATGAAGAAAATACACCTCCAAGCGTATAAATGCTTCATAATGTGCACTGACAAGCATCAATATGTGCATTACCCTGCATGCATTTTGAGGCAAAAGTGTGAATTCAGCTAAACAATAGATGTTTCGTTACCTAGCAGCTCCACCCACTACAGACTTGCCTGCAGAAAACACAAGAGGGGGCAAAGACAAGACCAGTAACCCTGTACAAGGAGAGACAGCAGCAGTGAGCTGTCTTTATTACAGTAAGCTCCTGCATAGAGGTTAGGTTCCACCACTGGATTGCTGCACAAATCTGGAATAAATACATGCATGCCAAGATTCAAAGGAAAATACACATGAGACTTGTAATTACCGTATTTTCCGGCGTATAAGACGACTTTTTACCCCATAAAAATCTTCTCAAAAGTCGGGGGTCGTCTTATACGCCGGTACCTGGCATGTAGAATCTCCAGTCAGACCGGGGCCGTCCATTTTTCAAAAGCCGCGCCTCCTCCTCGTGCTGTTCCATGATAGGCGGAACACTCAGCTTCCCAGCAGAGCCTCTGTTTAGTGTTCTGCCTATCACGGATGCCCTCTCGTCCTCGGATGAGAGGGCATCTGTGATAGGCGGAACACTAAACACAGTGTCTGCTGGGAAGCTGAGTGTTCCGCCTATCACAGAACAGCACGAGGAGGAGGCGCGGCTTTTGAAAAATGGACGGCCGCGGTCTGATTGAGATTCTACATGTCAGGGATAAGGTATGTGATCGTCCAGGGGCACAGTGAGGCATGCAGGGGCACAGTGAGGCATGCAATGGCACAGTGAGGCATGGCTAGTCGGAAGGGGGTCGTCTTATACGCCCAGTCGCCTTATACGCCGGCAAATACGGTAGATATTATTTACTTATCCTGCAATTAGGCTAAAAGGTATCCAGAAACATGTAGAAAAGTAAATTTGCCAGGAGTGCCTTCTACGATATAGTTTCATATGCAGAGACCCCAGTGCCTAGAGATCAGGTTATAATTTTTATAAATTGTTCCTATTTTTTAATTTACTAGCCCTTTAAAAAAAAAAAAAATGCAGAAGGGCAAAGTGCAGTATATTCTGGCAAAAGGAAAGAGAAAAGGATTACTTGTTACCTGATGCAATGTGGCATCAAACAGCTTGCAAGCTTCATTGCTTGTAGTCGAAAATGTCATTCCAGCATCCTGCCAAGCCTGGGCAGTAAAGAACACAGAATTACAGTATGTACAAAGGATGTTACATGTGTGAGTTAAAGCTGAAGTTTATTCTGTTGATATTTTGCCTTTCGTGCCCCCAATCCCCCATTAACAAGTTAATAACATATTAAATAAAACCCTTTGTCTTCATTACATGCCTTATTTTAGACCCAGTAATACCATTAATGGGTGTTTCTGTGCTTTTCTATGCAATCCAGACAGATCATGGCTGCCGGGAGGGGCCATCAGGGTGCTTTCCTATGTGCATACAGACCACCCTAGGTCACACCCCCATGTGATGTTAAAGCAGAGCTCCACCCAAAAGGGGAGGCTCCACTTATCTGCCTCCACACAACCCTTGATGCATTGATTTTGCCCCTTTCGGGGGGGGGGGGGTACCTAGTTTTGACAGGTACCCGCTTCCACTTCCAGCAGAGTTTGGCCCCCCTCCTCCTTCGCCTATAGCCGGGCAATTCACACAGTAGGAAACCGGCTGTAAAGCCGCAAGACTTCACTGCCGATTTCCCTTAGCCGAGATGGCGGCAGCAGCATCCGAGAGCTGATTGAAAAATCGGCTCGTGCGAGGACAGCGCTGGATTTGTGGACAGACAAGGGCCCAAATAGTAAAAGTCAGCAGCTATAGTATTTTTAGCTGCTGACTTAATTTTTTTCTGAAGGTGCTCTGTTTTAGGCCTCATAGGATTGTAGGAACTGAAATCTAGTGAATGAATGGGGCAGACCAGGAAAGGTCAGCCTTGGGTGAAATGTCTAGGATGATGCTGGGATGTCCTACAAATTAGGTTCTAAAGCACATTAGAGAAACACACTAGAGGACCAAAAAAAAAAACTGTCAGCCATTTTAAACCTTCCCATTTCCATCTAAATAAAAAAACAAAAAACATTAAAGCAGGGGTATTGAATTACAATTCGCCGAGGTCCGGTCAGTAAAATTTTCTTATAGCAGAGGTCCGAATATCATGTTGGTTCCCTGTCATGCATTTTCGCATGCGCCAAACGACATGTTGCTGCAGCACAATGTGGCTTGGTGCGGCGCAATTTTTTTTCAAAAAAAGGTCAAGGACTTCTTTCTCTCGGTTTTTATGTGGGTAGTGCAGCCCATTAAAATAGGCTGATCCACCCACGACGTGTGCACCTAATGCACATGCACAGATCTTAACCCATTCTTATATCAGCTTCCTTAGTCCCCAGTGCACATCACAGTCCCCTCCCCCTTCACATCAGGATCCCCTCTTGATGAGTGTCCTCAGCTCCCCCTTTACATCATCCCCCTCCACTCCTTCCACAGTAGTGTCCTCACACTTCCTTAACATCAACCCCCATTAACAGTACTGTCCTCTGCCCCTATTAACATCATAACCCCACATTAGTCTCCTCAGTCCCCCCCTCCACATCCCTGTCCTCAGTCCCCCAAATCACAGTCCTCAGCCTCTCCACTTTAATATCCTCAGCCCCCCCCCCCCACATTACAGTCCTCACCCCCCCCCCACATTACAGTCCTCAGCTCCCCCCCACATTACAGTCCTCAGCTTCCCCCCACATTACAGTCCTCAGCTCCCCCCCACATTACAGTCCTCAGCTCCCCCCCACATTACAGTCCTCAGCTCCCCCCCACATTACAGTCCTCAGCTCCCCCCCACATTACAGTCCTCAGCTCCCCCCCCACATTACAGTCCTCAGCTCCCCCCCCACATTACAGTCCTCAGCTCCCCCCCCACATTACAGTCCTCAGCTCCCCCCCACATTACAGTCCTCAGCTCCCCCCCACATTACAGTCCTCAGCTCCCCCCCCCACATTACAGTCCTCAGCTCCCCCCCCCACATTACAGTCCTCAGCTCCCCCCCCCACATTACAGTCCTCAGCTCCCCCCCCACATTACAGTCCTCAGCTCCCCCCCCCCACATTACAGTCCTCAGCTCCCCCCCCCCACATTACAGTCCTCAGCTCCCCCCCCCCACATTACAGTCCTCAGCTCCCCCCCCCCACATTACAGTCCTCAGCTCCCCCCCCCACATTACAGTCCTCAGCTCCCCCCCCCCACATTACAGTCCTCAGCTCCCCCCCCCACATTACAGTCCTCAGCTCCCCCCCCCCACATTACAGTCCTCAGCTCCCCCCCCACATTACAGTCCTCAGCTCCCCCCCCACATTACAGTCCTCAGCTCCCCCCCCACATTACAGTCCTCAGCTCCCCCCCACATTACAGTCCTCAGCTCCCCCCCCCACATTACAGTCCTCAGCTCCCCCCCCCACATTACAGTCCTCAGCTCCCCCCCCCACATTACAGTCCTCAGCTCCCCCCCCCACATTACAGTCCTCAGCTCCCCCCCCCACATTACAGTCCTCAGCTCCCCCCCCACATTACAGTCCTCAGCTCCCCCCCCACATTACAGTCCTCAGTCAGTCCCCCCACATTACAGTCCTCAGTCAGTCCCCCCACATTACAGTCCTCAGTCAGTCCCCCCACATTACAGTCCTCAGTCAGTCCCCCCACATTACAGTCCTCAGTCAGTCCCCCCACATTACAGTCCTCAGTCAGTCCCCCCACATTACAGTCCTCAGTCAGTCCCCCCACATTACAGTCCTCAGTCAGTCCCCCCACATTACAGTCCTCAGCTCCCCCCCCCACATTACAGTCCTCAGCTCCCCCCCCCACATTACAGTCCTCAGCTCCCCCCCCCCCACATTACAGTCCTCAGCTCCCCCCCCCCCCCACATTACAGTCCTCAGCTCCCCCCCCCCACATTACAGTCCTCAGCTCCCCCCCCACATTACAGTCCTCAGTCAGTCCCCCCACATTACAGTCCTCAGTCAGTCCCCCCACATTACAGTCCTCAGTCAGTCCCCCCACATTACAGTCCTCAGTCAGTCCCCCCACATTACAGTCCTCAGTCAGTCCCCCCACATTACAGTCCTCAGTCAGTCCCCCCACATTACAGTCCTCAGTCAGTCCCCCCACATTACAGTCCTCAGTCAGTCCCCCCACATTACAGTCCTCAGTCAGTCCCCCCACATTACAGTCCTCAGTCAGTCCCCCCACATTACAGTCCTCAGTCAGTCCCCCCACATTACAGTCCTCAGTCGCTCCCCCCACATTACAGTCCTCAGCTCCCCCCACATTACAGTCCTCAGCTCCCCCCCACATTACAGTCCTCAGCTCCCCCCCACATTACAGTCCTCAGCTCCCCCCCACATTACAGTCCTCAGCTCCCCCCCACATTACAGTCCTCAGTCAGTCCCCCCACATTACAGTACTTAGCTCCCCCTCTTTGATGTCCTCAGCCCCTCCCCCTCACATCACTGCAATCCTGAGGCTCGGCATCCTCCCCACGCATTCAGTTGTTAGCTCTTAACTTCACCCCCCCCCCCCCTCACTGTCCTACCTTACACAGGCAGATCGGAGGGAGGCACAGCGTGTCTGGAAAGGGGCAGTAGAGGAGTTGCAGGGAGGCGGGATAGTTCTGGATGGAGGGCCAAGGTAACAAACAGGTGATTGGCTGCTAGGATGAAGGACAGTCCTAGCAGCCAATCGCCTGTTTGATAACCTCGGGCAGCTCCGCCCTCCACCCAGAATTGTTCCGCCTCCCGCTGACGGCTCTTTGAGGATTACAGAGCAACAGCAGGAGGAAGAAAAGGCTCCTACATGGCGGTACCCGCGGCGGTCCGAATGGCAGAGTGCCGCGGGCCGCATGTGGCCCGCGGTCCGCCATTTAGTGATGCCCGCATTAAAGTGTACTTTATGTAAACATGGATGTGAAAACTATGGAACTACATTGCTCTGTCCTTCACCGTCAACTAGTGTTACGGTTTAATGTATTTAATAAAACTTCCTACCAGTATCCTGAATAATGTGCTTCCTATTGGCTTCTGACCATGCCAAGCATGGAAGCAGATCCATGCCAGTAGGGTCAGTTTGCGTCCTTGGTTCTTCTAATAAATCATACAGGACACCTTGCTGATGCACAGCATGCCTGAAGATGGGTCATGGATGGGTCTTCCAGCATGATATTGACCCAAAACACACCGCCAAGGCAACAAAGGAGTGGCTCAAGAAGAAGCACATTAAGGTCACGGACTGGCCAAGCCAGCCTCCAGACCGTAATCCTATAGAAAATGTATGGAGGGAGCTGAAAATTCGAGTTGCCAAGAGACAGCCAAGAAACCTTAAGGATTTAGAGAAGATCTGTAAAGAAGAGTGGACCAAAATCCCTCCTGAGATGTGTGCAAACCTGGTAACCAACTACAAGAAATGTCTTACCTCTGTGCTTCCCAACAAAGGTTTCTCCAAGTACCAAGTCATGTTTTGCTTGGGGATCAAATACTTATTTTACTCACTGAACTGCAACTCCATTTATAACATTTGTATCATGTATGTTTTCTGGATTTTTGGTTGATATTCTGTCTCTATCATTTAAAAAAAAAAAAACTATGATAAAAATGATAGACCCTTCATTTCTATGTAAGTGGACAAACTTACAAAATCTGCAGGGGATCAACTATTTTCCCCACTGTAGAGTGAATCTCCCTAAATTGGGCATAGCGAGCAATAAAAACTCGAAAGGGTTCTAATCTCTCTGAATTTAAAAACTAATAACCACTTCCTGCCCACCGGCCGTCATATGACATTCTTGACTTTGAGCGGGGATATCTGAATGATGCCTGCAGCTACAGTCATCATTCAGATTTTGTCTTTTTCAGCCGGCCATTCCCTACAACATAAGAATGATCATAGCGGCTGTTCAGCTGCTTGATTGTTGTTACGGGCTGCGAGAGGGGACGTGTGTGTCGTCCCCCCCCACTGCTTCTACCGACTTGCCGCACCATTGGTGAGTCAGAGACAGGATCCGCCGGCCCCGGTTGTTTACTATAGATATTTCCGGCGTCTCTATGATCGTTCGGAGGCCGGGCACGACATTATGACATCACGCCCGGCCTCTGCATTCAAACAAACATTTGGCTATACTTCTCCTACGGATCACAGGAGTGCAATTCGTTTTGCTCTCCTGTGACCCATTTTCAGCAGAGAGCGGTCTGAATACCGCTCTCTGCTGTCATCACGGATGTTGCTCTCTGCTGTCATCACGGATGTTTCCAGTGCCGGTTCTCGCATCGTATCTCTCCCGCAGGCAGTTCACACTGCCCTCTGCGAACCGCTGTGGGTGTCAATACAATGTTAATGACACTCCCAGATCTGTTCACAGATCGCAGTGCAAACTTTGAACTCGTACAGGAATCAGATCGTATGGGTGAGAACACCCATGCGATTTGATTCCAGTGCGGGGAAAAAAGTCCCTGCACTATTTTCCTGCGAATCTAATGCGAGTTCAGCCATACAACTGTATGGCTTAATTCGCATTGCACAGACATAGATTGCGATCGACACCGCAGTGCGGGTGCGAATCACACGCGATGTCTGTGTTCGCACAAGTGTGAACCCAGGCTTAAAGTTCATGTATGTGTAAAGGCAGGCGTTCCTATACTTTTGACAATATAGTGTATGTTTATATAGGCGCCAAGACAGGCAGCTGCAGCACACTTCTGTATTTTATTTCATTAGTTGGAGATACAAAATAACAGCAATTTTCGAGCATACCATGCTCTTTATCAGGCTGGCTGGAAGTATTACCAGACATTTAGGCCCCTTTCACACTGGGACGTTTTTTTAGGCATTTTAGTGCTAAAAATAGTGCCTGTAAAGCACCTGAAAAGCGCCTCTCAATCCTCCCAAATGCGAAAGCCTGAGTGCTTTCACACTGGGGCAATGTGTTTGCAGGACGGGACAAAAAGTCCTGCGATCCGATTCCAGTGTGGGAAAAAAGTTCCAGCACCTTTTTTGTGCGAATCCAATGCGAACTCGTATTGCACAGACATGTGATCGGCACCGCAGAGCGGGTGCGTATCACATGCGGTGTCTGTGTTTGCTATAGTGTGAACCCGGGCTTAGGCTGCATTCACACTACAGTGTTTTGAATCGCGGGCAGATTTGCCCCGGATCTGCCCGCGATTTGACAGCACCGAGGTGTGAATGACAAAACACGGGACTCGCATTCGACATGCCATTCATTTGAATGACACCTCAAATTGTGGCACGGGTCTGCCACGATTGTAGCGAGATAAATCGTGCTGCAATCGCGGGATGCATGACGCCCAAAAGTAGCTCCTTAATTTTTGGGAGACGTGCGTACCGCAATGCGGATTGCAGCATGATTTATCGCACGACAATTGCGGCAGACCCACACTGCGATTTGAGGAGTCATTGAAATCAATGGGCAGCGCTGCAAAGCGATTCGGCAGCGGCACTTTTAACCCTTTATTTGCCCACTAGGTTAAAAGCGCCGCTATAGCGCCGCTAAAACTAGAGGCGCTTTACCGCTAACGCTCGCACTGCCCCAATGTGAAAGTAGCCTTAACCGTTTCCGGACCAGCCGCCGCAGTTATACTGTGGCAGGCTGGCCCCGCTGCGCAAGCCGTCGTAGCTGTACGTCGGCTCGTTAAGATGCCTCCATGCCCGAAGCGTATCCCCGGAGCTGATTCGATGACCGCCGGGCACCCACGATTGCTCGTTACAGAATGAGAACGGGGATGTGTGTGTGTGTGTAAAAACACAAATCCCGGTTCTCGCAGGGGCAAAGAGACTGATCGTGTGTTCATACAATGTATGAACACTGATCAGTCTCTTCCCCTAGTCAGTCCCATCCCCCCTTCAGTTAGAACACACATTAGGGAACACAATTAACCCCTTGAGCGCCCCCTAGTGTTAACCCCTTCCCTGCCAGTGACATTGTTACAGTAATTTTTATAGCACTGATCTCTCTATGAATGCCAATGGTCCCAAAAGTGTACGATGTGTCCGCCATAATGTCACAGTCCCAATAAAAAAAAATAAACAATAAAAATGCCATAAAACTACCCCCTATTTTGTAGACGCTATAACTTTTGTGCAAACCAATCAATATACTATATATACTCGAGTATAAGCCGAGTTTTTCAGCACTTTTTTTGTGCTGAAAATGCCCCCCTCGGCTTATACGAGTCACCTTTTTTTGCACCTGATCTCCCGGAATTTGGGGATCCGGTACTGGCCGGCCGTAGGTCCCCTGGACCCCAAGTGTGGCACACATGTAGCATCACTATTCTTCTACAAGTGTGCAAAGTTTGTTATTCGGGGGACCTACGGCCGGGGAGCACCGATTTTTCAAATTTGGGCACCCTTTCCATAGACTCCCATGTTAAACGGTAATTTCTCCGGTGACTTTGGGGACCCTGTACCGGCCGGTTGTAGGTCCCCTGGACCCGAAACTTGGCACACATGTAGCCCCATTTCTCCTCTATAAAAGTGTGCAAAGTTTTTTTGTCTGCGGGACCTAGGGCCGGGGAGCACCGATTTTTCAAAGCCAGGCACCCCTTCCATAGACTCCCATGTTAAACGTCAGTCTAGGCATGGGCACAGTGAGGCATGCACATAGGTGTGCGCAGTCTATTGCATTAGGGTGTGCACCCCAAAGCTCCAACACACACTACTGATCACCCATGATGTTCTTTCAGAAAGGGAAGGGGATGGTCAATTACATATTTACCGGCCCCTTCCTCCACTCATCCTAAAACATCCTTGCAGCAACAGCTGACAGGAAAGGGGGGAAGCTGGTAGCACTGCAGGGGGATGGAGGGAGCCAGGGAAGTAGGGGGAATCTGTGCTGTAAAGGGTGATTAGGGTGTGCCTGGGCACACCCTGTGCGCACGCCTATGGGCATGGACAGAGTGAGGCATGCAGTTGGACACCCTAGGCTTATACTCGAGTCAATACGTTTTCCCAGTTTTTTTGTGGTAAAATTAGGTGCCTCGGCTTATATTCGGGTCGGCTTATACTCGAGTATATACGGTACGCTTATTGCGTTTTTTTTTTTTAAAGTTTTTTTTAAAGTTTTTTTTTTTTTAAATTAGGGATATTTATTATAGCAAAAAGTACAAAATAGTGTTTTTTTTAAAAATTGTCGCTCTTTTTTTGTTTATAGCGCAAAAAATAAAAATCGCAGAGATGATCAAATACCACCAAAAGAAAGCTCTATTTGTGGGAAAAAAAGAACGTCAATTTTGTTTGGGTGCCACGTCGCACGACCGCGCAACTGTCAGTTAAAGCGACGCATTGCCGAATCACAAAAAATGGCCTGGTCATTGGCCAGCCAAGTCTTCCGGGGCTGAAGTAGGGAACAGGTAGGAAAGGACATCATCTATGCACCTCATGGTGGGTTTGGATCTGGTAAGCAGTGCAGCAACAGATAACTTCTAATACTGGCTGTGATCAAACTGTAATAGCAGTGATCTATATCTGCCAGGAGATGGGCGACAGAGCTGTTACCACTTTGTTCTGGTCTCTACACTAAGAGGAAGTGCTATGACATCACTACAGCACAACATAGAAATGTTGCATTTACTTCTACAAAGCATACCCATCAGCATTTTAATTACGTAGAACCTCCAAACATTGTATATTTTCTGAATTGCAGAGACCCTGGAGAATAAAACAGTGACTGTTGCCATTTTTTATGACACACAATATTTGTGCAGCGGTTTGTCAAATGTAAATTTTGAGGAAAAAATACATTTAACGTTTGTGAGAAGTGTCAAAATTGCCCCGGACGGCAATAAGCTAATAAAGTACAAAGAAAAGTAAACTGTGATGCATTGCTAGAACCTACCAGTTGGCTTTCCTCTCATTGCAAAGATATCCCCTGACTTCCTGTTGGGTCTACAGGACAGGAAGTGAAGGGAAATCTCTCTAATGAAACACAAATGACAAAAAAAAAAAAAGAAGAAGGAACTAGAAAAGGTTTTTAATCCTCCTCCTTGATTAAGTTTTTTGTATGAGCCCCAGGCACAGATGGTGTGGTGCAGCTTGTAGCTCTCCATTGCTGTATTGAAGAACCCCTAAGTTGTTCAATGTCCTGTGTGCTGGGCAAGGAGAGGAAGCAGAAGTCTTCTACAAGTGTTTTGCACTTTTGCTGCCTCCATTAATGACTCACCTTGCAGTCTCTCAGGCAGACCTGTGCCATTCTTACTGACACTCTGGCTCCAAGTACCACACACCTTGTGACAGGATCATTCACCAGCCCAGGGGGGAGGAGTCTGTACACAGCTACCAAGTCATGTGCTCTGCAATATTTTTATTTTATTTTCAATTGCAAAGGTACATCTTATTTTAGGAGGTGGGAGTGAGTACCAGGAAACACCACGGATGTTTTGTTTAATCAGGAAAGATATTTTTTCCCTTCTGTGCATCGTCTAACCTGCGCAGAAGCGATGTTTCATTTGCCAGAAACCAATATGGCTGACAGGTCTTCTTTCATATATAAAATAATAGGGAGCCATCCTGGTTGCTGGCAGATTTCGATTTTTTTTGTTTTGTTTAAAAGAGTGTTGAGAGTTGTGTTATTGGAAGGTTTGACAGATTTGTGACATGAGGTGAGATTCTAAGCACACTGTTTCGGTCAGCTACGTGTGGCAGGATAACCACATCCCAAAGTTGAGGGAGAGGGGTGTGACTTACTTCGATGCCTGTGCTAGGTGACAGGTTCGGTGGGGAGGGAAGGTGGGCGTGGCTTGCTTTGCTATGTGAAAGTATTGGTGTGAAGCAAGGTGGGCGTGGTTTTCTTTGCTATGTGAGCGTATTGGCGTGAAGGAAGGTGGGCGTGGTTTGATTTTCTATGCGTCCTTATTGGTGTGACGGAAGGTGGGCGTTGTGTACGTTACTGCGTGCCCTCAGTACAGAGAGGTGAGGAGGCAATTGGGTTTTCAGGGTCTCTTGAAAGAAACCCGGGCACATCCTTTATCCCCCTTCCCTTTTCTTCCTCTTCCTTACTTCCTTCCCCCTTTCTCTCCTCATTGGCTAAGTTTGATTGACAGCAGCGGAAGCCAATGGCACCTCTGCTGTGTCTCAGCCAATTAGGAGGGAGAGTGCACTCGTTCACCTCACTGGATCGAGAGGGGGCTCAGGTAAGTGTGAGGGGGGCTGCTGCACACTTCTGCCTTTACAACCACTTTAAGGTTTTTACATCTTAAAGTGGAAGTCCAGGCTAAAACTAAAATCCCTGCATCTATAGCCACCAACATTCTAACACTAACCTATCTAAACAGTATACATACCTTTTCTGCAGGCGATCCGACCCGATCTCCTGCAGAGGACACGGCCGACAAGGGCTGTGAAATGAATGGGAAGTGACGTCACCCATAGAGTTACTATGGGGCCTCCATTGACGGATGTGTCTTCGGCACCCGCCTACACAGTGAAGCCGCGGCTGGCAGCTCAGCGTGGAATCTGAGCTTCCGCCGCTGGAGATCGGGTCGGATCGCCTGCAGAAAAGGTATGTATGCTAACTTTTTTCTTTTCGGGCTAGATAGGTTAGTGTTAAGGCCCATACACACGATCGGACGTTTTGACAACAAATGTCCGACGGACCTGTTTGATCGGACAATCCGACCGCGTGTACGCTCCATCGGAAACACTTTTTTGCTTTTTCATCGGACAAATGTTCACTGTGAGAACAGACAAACTTTCCGGCAACAATGTCCTACGTCGGCTAATCCGATTGTGTGTACACAAGTCCATCGGACTAAAGTCCAAAGTACAAACACGCATGGTCAGAACCAATGCTAAAAATCAGACAACAATAGCAGAAGTTGCCCAAAGGGTGGCGGTAAAGAACTGAAAAACCACGTGATTTGGTGAATGTTGGCTGAAAAAGTTCTGCCGTCTGTATGCAGAACAAGTTCACGGGCAACACCCTTCGAACAAAAATCCACGGAAAAGTCAGATGGAAGTCCGATCGTGTGTATGAGGCTTTCGAATGTTGGTGGCTATAGATGCAGAAATTTTAGCTTTAGCATGGACTTCCACTTTAATGCATTCTTTGCATTAATGTGAAAAACCTTCTCTGCTGGATCTGCCCCCCAGACTCCCCCCCCCCTTTTCCTTACCTGACCCGATCCGATCCAGCGATGTGCACGAGCGCAGGGATTCCCGCCGCTGTCTATCTCCTCATTGGACAGATTGATAGCAGCAGGAGTGATTGGTTTCCGCTGTTATCAATTATATCCGGAGACGCGGGTGGCAGGGCCGAGTTCCACTCTCTGTGGTAATAGACGTAGCAGCGGGACACGGGAGCGAGCACACACGGGTGCCCCAAGGCAAAGCGGCTTTCCGTGGGGGCACCCAATGAAGAAGAGGGGCCTGGAGTGCCAGCGGGGGACCCCAGAAGAGGAGGATCAGGGCTGCAAAACAATTGCACACAGCAGGTAAGTATAACATGTTTATTTTTATATAAAAAAACAAAGCTTCACAACCACTTTTAAATCAGAGTCCCCAGAGTTCTACATTACATGAGTATCTTCAGAGTCTCCCCTTTCAGTGTAAGGGAACTGTGCGGATTAGGGTGTAAAGAGGAACTCTGCGGATTAGGGTGTAAAGAGGAACTCTGCGGATTAGGGTGTAAAGGGGAACTCTGCGGATTAGGGTGTAAAGGGGAACTCTGCGGATTAGGGTGTAAAGGGGAACTCTGCGGATTAGGGTGTAAAGGGGAACTCTGCGGATTAGGGTGTAAAGGGGAACTCTGCGGATTAGGGTGTAAAGGGGAACTCTGCGGATTAGGGTGTAAAGGGGAACTCTGCGGATTAGGGTGTAAAGGGGAACTCTGCGGATTAGGGTGTAAAGGGGAACTCTGCGGATTAGGATGTAAAGGGGAACTCTGCGGATTAGGGTGTAAAGGGGAACTCTGCGGATTAGGGTGTAAAGGGGAACTCTGCGGATTAGGGTGTAAAGAGGAACTCTGCGGATTAGGGTGTAAAGGGGAACTCTGCGGATTAGGATGTAAAGGGGAACTCTGCGGATTAGGGTGTAAAGGGGAACTCTGCGGATTAGGGTGTAAAGGGGAACTCTGCGGATTAGGGTGTAAAGGGGAACTCTGCGGATTAGGGTGTAAAGGGGAACTCTGCGGATTAGGGTGTAAAGGGGAACTCTGCGGATTAGGGTGTAAAGGGGAACTCTGCGGATTAGGGTGTAAAGGGGAACTCTGCGGATTAGGGTGTAAAGGGGAACTCTGCGGATTAGGGTGTAAAGAGGAACTCTGCGGATTAGGGTGTAAAGGGGAACTCTGCGGATTAGGATGTAAAGGGGAACTCTGCGGATTAGGGTGTAAAGGGGAACTCTGCGGATTAGGGTGTAAAGGGGAACTCTGCGGATTAGGGTGTAAAGGGGAACTCTGCGGATTAGGGTGTAAAGGGGAACTCTGCGGATTAGGGTGTAAAGGGGAACTCTGCGGATTAGGGTGTAAAGGGGAACTCTGCGGATTAGGGTGTAAAGGGGAACTCTGCGGATTAGGGTGTAAAGGGGAACTCTGCGGATTAGGGTGTAAAGGGGAACTCTGCGGATTAGGGTGTAAAGGGGAACTCTGCGGATTAGGGTGTAAAGGGGAACTCTGCGGATTAGGGTGTAAAGAGGAACTCTGCGGATTAGGGTGTAAAGGGGAACTCTGCGGATTAGGGTGTAAAGGGGAACTCTGCGGATTAGGGTGTAAAGGGGAACTCTGCGGATTAGGATGTAAAGAGGAACTCTGCGGATTAGGGTGTAAAGGGGAACTCTGCGGATTAGGGTGTAAAGGGGAACTCTGCGGATTAGGGTGTAAAGGGGAACTCTGCGGATTAGGGTGTAAAGGGGAACTCTGCGGATTAGGGTGTAAAGGGGAACTCTGCGGATTAGGGTGTAAAGGGGAACTCTGCGGATTAGGATGTAAAGGGGAACTCTGCGGATTAGGGTGTAAAGGGGAACTCTGCGGATTAGGGTGTAAAGGGGAACTCTGCGGATTAGGGTGTAAAGGGGAACTCTGCGGATTAGGGTGTAAAGGGGAACTCTGCGGATTAGGATGTAAAGGGGAACTCTGCGGATTAGGGTGTAAAGGGGAACTCTGCGGATTAGGGTGTAAAGGGGAACTCTGCGGATTAGGGTGTAAAGGGGAACTCTGCGGATTAGGGTGTAAAGGGGAACTCTGCGGATTAGGGTGTAAAGGGGAACTCTGCGGATTAGGGTGTAAAGGGGAACTCTGCGGATTAGGGTGTAAAGGGGAACTCTGCGGATTAGGGTGTAAAGGGGAACTCTGCGGATTAGGGTGTAAAGGGGAACTCTGCGGATTAGGATGTAAAGGGGAACTCTGCGGATTAGGGTGTAAAGGGGAACTCTGCGGATTAGGGTGTAAAGGGGAACTCTGCGGATTAGGGTGTAAAGGGGAACTCTGCGGATTAGGGTGTAAAGGGGAACTCTGCGGATTAGGGTGTAAAGGGGAACTCTGCGGATTAGGGTGTAAAGGGGAACTCTGCGGATTAGGGTGTAAAGGGGAACTCTGCGGATTAGGGTGTAAAGGGGAACTCTGCGGATTAGGGTGTAAAGGGGAACTCTGCGGATTAGGGTGTAAAGAGGAACTCTGCGGATTAGGGTGTAAAGGGGAACTCTGCGGATTAGGATGTAAAGGGGAACTCTGCGGATTAGGGTGTAAAGGGGAACTCTGCGGATTAGGGTGTAAAGGGGAACTCTGCGGATTAGGGTGTAAAGGGGAACTCTGCGGATTAGGGTGTAAAGGGGAACTCTGCGGATTAGGGTGTAAAGGGGAACTCTGCGGATTAGGGTGTAAAGGGGAACTCTGCGGATTAGGGTGTAAAGGGGAACTCTGCGGATTAGGGTGTAAAGGGGAACTCTGCGGATTAGGGTGTAAAGGGGAACTCTGCGGATTAGGGTGTAAAGGGGAACTCTGCGGATTAGGGTGTAAAGAGGAACTCTGCGGATTAGGGTGTAAAGGGGAACTCTGCGGATTAGGGTGTAAAGGGGAACTCTGCGGATTAGGGTGTAAAGGGGAACTCTGCGGATTAGGGTGTAAAGGGGAACTCTGCGGATTAGGGTGTAAAGGGGAACTCTGCGGATTAGGGTGTAAAGGGGAACTCTGCGGATTAGGGTGTAAAGGGGAACTCTGCGGATTAGGATGTAAAGGGGAACTCTGCGGATTAGGGTGTAAAGGGGAACTCTGCGGATTAGGGTGTAAAGGGGAACTCTGCGGATTAGGGTGTAAAGGGGAACTCTGCGGATTAGGGTGTAAAGGGGAACTCTGCGGATTAGGGTGTAAAGGGGAACTCTGCGGATTAGGGTGTAAAGGGGAACTCTGCGGATTAGGGTGTAAAGGGGAACTCTGCGGATTAGGGTGTAAAGGGGAACTCTGCGGATTAGGATGTAAAGGGGAACTCTGCGGATTAGGGTGTAAAGGGGAACTCTGCGGATTAGGGTGTAAAGGGGAACTCTGCGGATTAGGATGTAAAGGGGAACTCTGTTGACTCTTAAAGGGGGGGACTCTTGTCATAAACTCCATATGATTAGAAATGTTATTTAATCACAAAAATATATGTACATTGTATTCTACATAAAAAATCTGCCATGCATTGCAATGTACAGAGGTAACGATTTAAATGTACTTCAAACAAAAAACAAAACCATTGCACACAGCTGGTAAGTATGACATGTTTGTTGTTTTTATAAAAACAAAAAAAAACAAAGCTTTACAACCACTTTAAATCTGAGTCTTTATCGTTCTCCCTTACATCAGTATCTGCAGAGTCCCCCCGTAAGGGAACTCTGCGGATTCAGTTGTAAAGGGTCGCTTTCAGAAGCAGCGTGAGGGGTTCTCCTTCCCCTCCTGCCGCTTGCCGGTGTTTCTCAGGCTTACCATTTTTTCCGGCGCTCGGTGAATAGGTAACCAGATCGTCTTTGACCACCTTTATGATCTTAGAAGACCAGAGTAACCTCATGACGTCACTTTCGGTCTAGGGCGGAAGTAAACTTTTTTTTTTTTTTTTTTTTTCTTACAGCAAAAAAAAACACTTTTTATTTTTGATCTTTTGCTTTTAAAGGTAGAGGAGAGATTTGGGGTCTTATAGACCCCAGATCTCTCCATAAAGAGAACCTGTCATCACTTATTTCTATTACAAGTGATGTGGGATGTTTACATTCCTTGTAATACGAATAAAAGTGAGCAAAAAATTAAAGGGACAGTAAAGCAATTTCAATTTAAGCCCCCTCGTGCGCAGAAGGGAATGCATACGTAAGTCACGCATGCATATGTAAACGGTGTTCACATCACACATGTGAGTTATCAGTGCAAATGTTATAGCGAGAGCAATAATTCTAGTGCAAGACCTCCTCTGTAACTCTAAGCTGGTATCCTGTAAAAATGTTTAAATCGTTGCCAATGGAGATTTTTAAGTATCGTAGTTTGTTGCCATTCCAGGAGCAAGTGCAGTTTTAATACGGGACATATATAGGTCTTCTGAACAGTCCGGTGACTTCAAATGTTCTTTTTCTTTGTATGTTTATGTATTTTTTTATAATCAGTGCAAGTCTATGTAAAAGAATCCATAGCTGACTGCCTGTGATCTTGCTTCTAAACATTCTATTTGGTTTCAGATGGATCTGGGTGAATCGCATCCTCCAAAAGGAATATTTGTATGCCACCTGTGCGGACTATCGGTTCCATACACTTACTTTGGACAAAAGCCACCACATGCACACTCTGTAATGTAAGTAACAATAAGTGGAGCTGTTTTTGCTTCTCATACCGGTAGTGTCCTGTAAATACAACTTTATCCCAAACCTAGATGCTACAGATGTTAGCATTGTCTTGTTTAGAAATTAAAATAATTTTATTGGTTAAATAATTTGTCAGCCATATTGTTTTTTTTTTGTTTTTTTTTTAATATTGTTTTTGATAGACTGTTGGAAGAATGTTATGTTATGATGGATCCCTTCACTCCAGAGAAAGAAAAATTTTTGGTTCTCGGTTCTGCGTGCAGCTTATGTAAACAAGTGGTCTGCATTGGGACGGTAAGAACGCCATTTTGTTTCCGTTGTGTGTTCCATTATGTTAGGTTGGCTCATAAAGTAAGTGAATGATCACGATTGTTTGGTCATTTTAGTTTTTTTATTAATAATTAGTATTTGCAGTATTGTTTTTTCAGATTATAACTAAATTGTTCCAACAAAACCGAGGACTCTTCAGGGCATTATTAACCACTTCCCGTAAAGTAGTTAAGTTATCCTGACTGGACATCATATGATGTCCAGCAGGATAGGCCACAATCGCACGCCCACGGGGGCGCGCAGTGATTGTTGGTGTGGTGTGTCAATCTGGCACACCGCATCACCGATCTTGGTAAAGAGCGTCTGACATGAGTTGAGAGGTATCTTGACATAGCGCGGTCTTACCCCGAAGGGTCCCGACGCGCTTGACTAGGGCCAATTTAGACGGGAGCCAATTAACTTACCAGCATGTCTTTAGAGTGTGAGAGGAAACCGGAGTACCCGGAGGAAACCCATGCAGGCACAGGGAGAACATGCAAACTCCGGGCAGATGGTGTCGTGGTCGGGATTCAAACCAGCGACCCTTTTGCAGCTAGGTGAAAGTGCTAACCATTTCACCACTGTGCTGCCCTTTACCATGTGATCAGCTGTGTCCAATCACAGTGTAAACAGGAAGAGCCGTGTATCGGCTTTTCTTCCACTCATGCTGACAGATGCGAGTAGAGGAGAGCCGATTGGCTGCTCTCCTGGCGGGGGGTCTTCGCTGATTATCAGCGCAGCCCCCCCCCGAGGATGCCCATGCAGAACCACCAGGTATGCCCACCCAGGACTACCAGGGTTGCCAATCAGTGCCCATCAGTAGTGCCTCCTCATTAGTGCTGCCTATCAAAACCATCTATTAGGGCCTATCAGTGCCCATCATTGCCACCTATCAGTGCCACTTATCAGTGTCCAGTGCTGCATATTAGTGCCTCATCATCGATGACAATCAGTGCCCATCAGTGAAGGAGAAAACTTACTCGGTTACAAAATTTTATAACCGAAACAAAGAAAACATTATTTTTTTTTTTTTTAATTGGTTAGCAAAAAATAAAAACCCCAGTGGTGATCAAATACCACCTAAAAGAAAGCTCTATTTGTGGGAACAAAATCATGAACATTTTGTTTGGGTACAGTGTTGCATGACCGTGCAATTGTCATTCAAAGTGTGACAGCACTGAAAGCTGAAAATTGGCCTGGGCAGGAAGGGGAGAAAGTGCCCTGTATTGAAGTGGTTAAAAAGTAAAAGCACCTGTTCATTTTTAAATATATCCAGAAACTCAAAATAATTTGTTGTGAATTTAATGCTGCTGTATGGCCCTGCGGTTTTTCTTTTTTAACTTCCAGTTCATGCACTAATCGGGTATGCGCCGACAATTTACAAAGTAGTGACATATGAAGCATGTCCAATGCATCTTTTCCCTACCGCTGTCAAAGTGGGGATTGTATTGGGCAATGTAGTTTCTGCTGGTTCATAAGTACAGTACACCCTCCTGAGTCACTGTCTGTAACAGAGGTATGGGGCAGTATAGAAGCTCCATTCTTTTGGCACCCCTCGCTATGCCTACCAAGCTGAATGCACTAAACAAGGCCGCTGCTATTATACAGCAAAAGTGCACATTCCTAGGGTGACAATGCTTCTTCACTTATGGATGCACTCGGGAAGCATTGTCACCATTATATAGG
Organism: Rana muscosa; assembly: GCA_029206835.1. NCBI lineage: Eukaryota > Metazoa > Chordata > Amphibia > Anura > Ranidae > Rana > Rana muscosa. The sequence continues at coordinate 194,432,307 of CM055118.1, forward strand.
AAGTTGCTGCAAATGATTTAACTGTCAGGATCAAATGTTTCAAAGAAGTAAAATAAAGGGGAAGAAGGCTAAACTTAAAAAAAAAGGTGTCAGTACATGGAGAGGAAATTTTTAATACATAAAAAAAAAAAAGGCTTAGATACAGTTTAAAGTGATTGTAAAGTCAGATTTTATTTTTATTTATCTTAATGCATTCTATGCATTAAGATAAAAAGCCTTCTGTGTGCAACAGCCCCCCTCAGCCCCTCTAATACTTACCTGAGGTCCCTCTAGATCCAGCGATGTTGCAGAAGTGTCTCGGATGCCCGGGACTACCCTCCTTATTGGCTAAGACAGCAGCGCGGCACCGTTGGCTCCTGCTGCTGTCAAAGTCAGTCAGCCAATGAGGAGATAAAGAGGGAGGGGCTCGGGTGCCCCCATAGCAAGCTGCTTGCTGTGGAGGCACTCAACAGGAGGGGCCAGGAGCACAAAAGAGGGACCCGAGAAGAGGAGAATCTGGGCTGGTCTGTGCAAACCACTACACAGAGCAGGTAAGTATAACATGTTTATTATTTTTAACTAAAAAAAACGAGACACTTACCACATTATCCACTAGATCACTTGACCTCCGAAAGATTTACCCCCCCTTTATGACCAGGCCAATTTTTGCTATACGGAACTGCGTTACTTTAACTGACAATTGTGCGGTCATGCAATGCTGTACCCAGATAAAATCATTGGCTGGGAAGGGGTTAAACATCTAGGACGATCAAAGGGTTAACTGTGTGCCTAACTAGCGTTTATGTGAACTGTGGGAGGTGTTTTTACTAGGGGAAGAGATTGAATTTATTCCCTGTTTTGCAGGGGGACAAACTCCAACCCAGCCTCCCTGTCAGAACTGAGATATGCCTTGTTTACATAGGCAGATCTCAATTCTGTGTCTCTGCCTGATGATCGGCTGGTGCCGGCGGACATACAGTTCCCAGCACCTGCCGATCGGCTTCTGCTGTGGGCCGTGCGATTTCCCCCCCCCCCCCCCCCCCTCTGGAAGTGCTGGATCACGTATGTATGTATAAATAAATGATCCAGCACAGAGCTCCAACCCTGAAGCACTAAAACTGCTATAGGGTGGTCGGCAAGTCATTAAAATTCTGTTAGCAGTCGGCCTTTTCACCCAGTAGCTCTGACATAGCAGGGAGAGCCACTGAACCTCAGTCAGCTCACATCAATAAAGGCCTGTGAATATCTGATGGACAAAGGACTGAAAGCTTTATCCCACCCAGAACTCTACAAAGCCTCCTGACTCTGATCTGAGAAAACAGCACAATTTCCTGAATAACATATCAAACATTGGCGCCCCTCACCAGGTATAGATGAGAAACTTAGGTGACACATATACATCATCCTCAGTGACACAGACAGCAATAAAGAAATGATAGGAGCTCATAAAATAAAAGTGTATGTTTCCTTGTTGGAGAGATTTCCTTCACATTTTGTCTCAGCGACTACATAGGAAGTAAGGGTAAATTGCCCGAATGTGGACACACAATCCAAATCTTCTGGGAAGTCTTCCCAAGAAGGGGTGGTTGTAATAATTGCAAAGGGGAGCAACTTCATATTGATGGTCATGGTTTTGAATGGGATGTACACCAAGCACATATAGGTGTTTTTGACAGATTGGATTAGAAGTCTTAAGATCTTGTAACTTTGTTTGCCTTTTTTTTTTTTTTTTTTTTTTTTAAGGAATGTAGTCTCTTTTACTCCAAACGATTTTGTCTGCCTTGTGTTACAAAGAACAAAAGTGAATTTCCTCCTGAAATCCGGCAAGATTTGGAGAAGAGAAAGGCTCAGTCAAGGTGACAGGAATGAACTGAGAAGCTGTGTTTTGCACTGATTAAAAACATTGTCACATTAATAAATATGTTAGTAGAATTTCAGGTTTTATTTGTTTTAAAATTACTCCTCCAAGTGGATGTAACACCTACTGGATGACATATAGTTTGCTTAAACACTGTTTTATAAACCGTTACCATGTTAATCTTCCATCTCAAAGCTACAGATCTCCTGCAGCCACTTTCAGTTCACATGCACTTGTTCCAGCAGCAGCTGTATTTTAAATAAAAGAACTAGCAAGCCCCCAATAAAGAGTAACAACTGCGTGAACAAAACTTCTAATAAAACTAATGTCACTGTTAAAATATAGCTTTAGTGAGAAACTCTGGATTCATTGTTTTCATGTCTGGGGAGTAATTGGGCACCCCCAGAAGACTGATTCTGGAGTCCATCATGCTAGTTCAGGCTGATTTGCGCAATTAGTTTCAGACCTGGCTATCTGCGCTATTTTCTGGCCAGTGTCAGTAGTATGTAGGGCAGTGTCCAGGGTTCAGTAGGAGGTAGGGCAGTGTCCAGGGTTCAGTAGGAGGTAGGGCAGTGTCCAGGGTTCAGTAGGAGGTAGGGCAGTGTCCAGGGGTCAGTAGGAGGTAGGGCAGTGTCCAGGGGTCAGTAGGAGGTAGGGCAGTGTCCAGGGGTCAGTAGGAGGTAGGGCAGTGTCCAAGGGTCAGTAGGAGGTAGGGCAGTGTCCAAGGGTCAGTAGGAGGTAGGGCAGTGTCCAAGGGTCAGTAGGAGGTAGGGCAGTGTCCAAGGGTCAGTAGGAGGTAGGGCAGTGTCCAAGGGTCAGTAGGAGGTAGGGCAGTGTCCAAGGGTCAGTAGGAGGTAGGGCAGTGCGCAGAGGTCAGTAGGATGTAGGGCAGTGCTCAGAGGTCAGTAGGATGTAGGGCAGTGCTCAGAGGTCAGTAGGATGTAGGGCAGTGCTCAGAGGTCAGTAGGATGTAGGGCAGTGTACAGAGGTCAATAGGATGAAGAGAATAGTACAGAGGTCAGCAGTATGAGGAGCAGTGTATAGGAATCAGTAGGGAAGAGGTCAGGAGGGCAGAGAACAAAAGGGCATGGCACTAGGGGGGATCAGGAGGGTACAGTGTAGGGATAGGAGGAGGGCAGAGTACAGGGGCATCAGGAGGGTATGGTACTGGGGGGTCAGGTCAGGAGAGTATCATGTTGGGAGGGCCTGGAGGGAATGGTACTGGGGGATCAGGGGAGTTAGGAGGGTATGGTATTGGGGAATCAGAAAGATTATGGTACTGTGGGATCAGGAGAGCTGGGGTGTCAAGAGGCCACAAAAGTTTGTTTCCTGATGCAGAATGGCGCAGGGAAGCTGCCTTGGGCGATCTACATGTTCTCTCACTGCTGATCCCCGGTGGCTCCCCTCTCTCATCCATTCCACATGATATTGCCTAAAAAAAATGCCCTGGATAGATCAGAGAGAAGGAGGGCCTGTGGGGATCAGTGCACTACACTCAGGAGAAGAGCCTGAACCTGCCTGAGCTATTCTGGAGGTTCTACCTGTCCCACAGCAAGTATGCAAGGGTCGGGGACAGCCTCTGCAGCCTTAGATTGGCTAAGTGTGCACATGGGCCGCTCTGCAGCTTCGAGGAAAGCAATGGGTTGGCAAGGCAGGGACATGTTCGCAATCTACCCATCACCTGCCTGCCATCAACGGGTATATTGCGATCGAGGGGTTGCAGACCCCTGCTATAAAGTAAAAACTAAAGGATCCTGTATGACTGTCTGAACAGGTACCAAATCCAGTTACTATAGCAGGGGTGCCAAACTTAATTTCATTGAGGGCTGCATCAGCATTGTGGTTCCCCCCAAAGGGCCTGTTCTATGTGTAAGACTAAAGCTATCCAGGATAGGTGCAAGAAATCAACCACACCCCCGTTCCCATCAAACCGCACCAGACGGTGGGTGTGGTCAAACTGCACTACCACAGAGTGCAGAGTTCAGTGGTGCAATGTGTATAGAGTGCAGGGTTGAGGAGTGCGCTACATACAGAGGGCAGGGTTTAGTGGTGTGCTGTGTGCAGGGTTCGAGCTGAAAAAAAAGCCCTGGGTGCAGGGGCCACATGAAATGGCCTGGTGTTTGACACTTGTACTATATGGTCTATTTATAAAACCTTTGTTGGATGAAGGTCAGAAGCATTTGCCCAATTTTTACAAACGCGCCCTGTAGTTTTCAATAATTAGTTATTTCCTGTGTTCCTGATTGAGGTACAGTATTTCAGAAAAAAATTACACATTTTGGCCACTAGATGGAGCCGAAGATCACAGTAAATAATCGTAATAGAGAAAATACAGGAAAAATGTGTGCAGGCTGGGCAAATGCCATTTGTCCAATAAATGTTTTATAAATAGAGTAGACCTATATGTGATGCACAAGCCTTATAAAATAAACAAATAACTTAATTTTTCTTCCTCTTCATTTGTGTTTCACATGCTCCCCGTCCCAACATTTGCTCCTCCAACTGTATTGCCAGCAGGCACAGTCTACGTGATGGTGACCACTTTGCTCTGAATTCAGGAGCAGTGCAGCATCGTTCCCACCCCATCACAAGAAGCTGTGTTAGGACTTTACTGGCAGGATTAAGGCCCCATGCACACGAGACGCTGTTATTTGCTGTTGAACGCGCGTTCAGAGGCAGTTGGACGCTTTTTTCAACTGCCCCTGAACCCATTCAATGTTATCCTATGTGTCCATGCACACACTCTCGTTTTTTGGCGTTTACAAGCAGTTGCGTTTAACCTCGTTTTTCCAGAAGCAAAAAAATGGGTTCAGACGCAAAAGTTTTCCACGTTTCAGACGCTAAACACGGCTAAACGCGGTACCGGCATTTTGCCGCGTTTGCGTTTATAGGCGTTTTTAAAGGTGACCTATTTTTTAACATTAGAAATCTCAAAAATTATGGCAAATGATGAAAAACTATTAAAAAATATAAAAGAAAACTGTAATTGCTTGCATTGCATTGTGGACAAGCCACAACTTGTGGCAGGTAACGTGGCAAGTGGACAATCCACAGCTTGTGGCAGGTAACGTGGCAAGTGGACAATCAACAACTTGTATCAGGTGACGTGGCCAGTGGACAATCCACAACTTGTGGCAGGTGACGTGGCAGGTGACGTGGCCAGTGGACAATTCACATCTTGTGGCAGGTGACGTGGCAAGTGGACAATCCACAACTTGTGGCAGGTGACGTGGCCAGTTGACGTGGCAAGTGGACAATCCACAACTTGTGGCAGGTGACGTGGCCAGTTGACGTGGCCAGTGGACAATCCACAACTTGTGGCAGGTGACGTGGCCAGGTGACGTGGCCAGTGGACAATCCACAACTTGTGGCAGGTGACGTGGCCAGTGGACAATCCACAACTTGTGGCAGGTGACATGGCCAGGTGACGTGGCATGTGACGTGGGAGGTGACATGGCAGGTGGACAATTCACAACTTGTGGAAGGTAACATGGCCAGGTGACGTGGCAAGTGGACAATCCACAACTTGTGGCAGGTGACGTGGCCAGGTGACGTGGCCAGTGGACAATCCACAACTTGTGGCAGGTGACATGGCCAGGTGACGTGGCATATGACAAGGGAGGTGACATGGCAGGTGGACAATTCACAACTTGTGGCAGGTAACGTGGCCAGGTGACGTGGAAGGTAACATGGCCAGGTGACGTGGCAAGTGGACAATCCACAACTTGTGGCAGGTGATGTGGCCAGGTGACGTGGCCAGTGGACAATCCACAACTTGTGGCAGGTGACATGGCCAGGTGACGTGGCATGTGACGTGGGAGGTGACATGGCAGGTGGACAATTCACAACTTGTGGCAGGTAACGTGGCCAGGTGACGTGGAAGGTAACTTGGCCAGGTGACGTGGCAAGTGGACAATCCACAACTTGTGGCAGGTGACGTGGCCAGGTGACGTGGCAGGTAACGTGGCCAGGTGACGTGGCAGGTAACGTGGCCAGGTGACGTGGCAAGTGGACAATCCACAACTTGTGGCAGGTGACGTGGCCAATCCACAACTTGTGGCAGGTGACATGGCCAGGTGACGTGGCATGTGACATGGCAGGTGACGTGGCAGGTGACATGGCAAGTGGACAATTCACAACTTGTGGCAGGTAACGTGGCCAGGTGACGTGGAAGGTAACATGGCCAGGTGACGTGGCAAGTGGACAATCCACAACTTGTGGCAGGTGACGTGGCCAGGTGACGTGGCAAGTGGACAATCCACAACTAGTGGCAGGTGACGTGGCCAGTGGACAATCCACAACTTGTGGAAGGTGATGTGGCAAGTGATACGCTAAATACAAGTACACTGCTGCTCTCTCAGCTGCTGCTACTCACTCTTGTCTCACAAAATAGCTGAAATAGTTAAAATTTACTGTTTTTTGAGCTTAGGGAGGATCTATGATGAAACGCTTATAAACGCAAACGCGGTAAAACGCCGCTAAACGCGGCCGCAAACGCGGCAAAACGCGCGTTTATAAACGCCGGTTTCAGCGTTTAAAAACGTGTGTTCAGCAGAGTTTGCACCTGCGTCTCGTGTGCATGGGGCCTTACAGGTTTTTTTGTGGGTCTGCAGGCAGACTATATAAGTGCAGATATGCCTAAAGAAATGCAGGAGCAATTATTATTATTTTTTTATGGTAGGCCATCGTTCTACTTTTAAGTAGGTGACAAAGTCAATTTACAAATCAAAGATTACACGAGATTTTAGTGACTGGGTTTACATCTAATTGTGACGTTTTATAGTGGACTATTACAGTTCCACCTAACTTAATGTTACGATAGCTTATGGTGCATGCCAAATTTAATTTCAGTGTATTACTTGATGAAAAACAGGTCATGAAGATTCATTAACATTTTCTGTACAATAAATTGGCAGACAAGAAACAGGTTGCCAAAATAAATTTATTTTTACAATGTTAAGGCAAAAAAAAACAGTTGGATCTAGCACCTAGGAGTCTAAATACATTTCATATCTGACATCATTCACTACCTTTTAAAGTGTACCTGCTGCTATAGGATTATGGAAGTGATTTGTTATGTTTACTGTTTTCTAATGAATAGCCTGGTTGCATTTTGGTACAACTAGCAAGCAGGCTCATATATAAAGCTTCCTGGACTTTCCATTCAGAATTCAATACACCCGGTGTATTGTCCTGCATTCATGTCAGCACCTCTGGGGTATCCCCAGGCTGCCATAGCGGGTCTTAAGGCATTACTAAACCCAGTAATATGAAAATAGTTCATCTGTGCCCCCCCCCCCCTTCCGCAGTGCCCACAGCTTATAAATCTTCTTTTTACATTAAAAGACTGCCACTACAGGCAGTCCCCGGGTTACAAACAAGACAGGGACTGTAGGTTTGTTCTTAAGTTGAATCTGTTTGTAAGTTGGAACAGGTAAATTTTTTTAAGTGTAGCTTCAGCCAAAAAATCTATTTTTAAGCTTTTTGGAAAACATAAGGAAGGGTTATCACCCCTGTAACATTTGTTTTGCTGTCTGTGCCCCTGTTCAGAACATTTCACCTCACTTTCTGTCCCTGTGACAATTGGATTTTGAAATTTTTGGGTTATTAGGGAAACAAGGATTGGTGATAAAGCATCAGTGGAGAGGAGACACCTTTTTCCCATATTAACTCTTACAGGAGAGAATTTCCCTTTCTAGGGGTAGATTTCCTCTCACTTCCTGTTGTCTCCCTCCGTTTGTAAGTCAGAGGTTTGTAAGTAGGGGACCGCCTGTATATACCTTTTTGGCTGATCTGTATGCCATGGTCACATGATAAACTGCAGGGTCCGCCTGAGTGCTGAGTGTTCAGGTAGGAGGAGATTTCCACTCAAGCCTGTGTCCTCATGCTGTTATGAGCGGCGGATCATCCATGAATCAGGATGATTCATACCACCCACTGGTTTTTGTTTTTTTTGTTACTGGGCATGGAGGAGGGAGGGACTGTGCTGTCATTTAGGATCTGTATACACGCCCACATGTGTGATGTCAATATCATGTGACCTGAAAAGCTCAGCTCAACAAGGAAATCTCCAGCAATAGAGACCAAACGAAGCATGTGCAGCTTTACTACTCTGAGGCCTCGTACACACGACCGATTTTCTCTGCAAGAACCAGCAAGAAACTTGCTGGCAGAGAGGTCTTGCCGAGTAAATCGGTCGTGTGTACGCTGCTAGCGTGTTTCTCGTCGAGAAAACCGACAAGAAACCTCGACGAGAAAATAGAGAACCTGCTCTCTATTTTCTCGTCGAGATTCTCCTCGGCGTGTTTCTCGACGAGAAAAGTGAGTGTGTGTACACTTACCTGTCCTCCCGGAAGCCCGCGCATGTTCGAAATGAATTTGACGCATGCGCGGTAGCTTCCTAGGCATACGTAGGGTGTACCAAGATGGCGGCGACGGCATCGAATGTGACGAGCGCATGCTCGACGTAGTCGATGACGTCACCGCGTACGCTCCATTCAAAGAACCGCGGGTTCTTTGAAACGAGCGTGTGTACACTCGGCCGGGACAAGTTTCTTGTCCAAGAATCTCGTCGAAAAAAACGACATGTTTTTCTCAACGAGAATCTCGGCCGTGTGTACGAGGCCTCACTGTGTCTTATCTGGCCCTGCCAAGAGAGACCCTGCAGAAGTGGGAGGATCTGTCCATACAGAATCACAGATCCTTATTACACAATGCAAAGGATTAACCACTTAAGTTCCACAGTGAGTATAACAAGCATGCTATTCTGCATATACAGATTTTACTATGGAGGGTTTATTAACACTTTAACTCCTGAACACAGATGAAACGTCAGGTGACATTTCATTCATGTGCTTGCGTCCTGAAAATAGGAAGCCCCTCCCCCTTCCTGTGAAGCGCAGACCCTTTTCTTCAAGGTTTCATTACTAGCAATGAAAATGCAGTGCAGATGGAGAAAGATTAATTCTTAAAGGCACAATCCACCTTTACAGAAATTCAGTAAATGCAGCAATATTAATATAATAAAAAAATATGTATTTATTAAGCTTTTGTATTGAGACCTGCAGAGCATTGCAACAGCGCTCAGCGCTCCTGTATTGTGTACCTCAAGCCCAATGTTCATACAGAGACTGGAGGAAGTTGTGAATGGACTACAATTGCCATGACGTCACTGCCCAGTACTAGGTCCCTTTGCTGGGGTGGCAGTATTTTTTTTTATTGAGTGATTCCAGTAACTTAATGACATGGCTATGTGGGCAGATTTGCGCTCAGCTGTGTTAAATAAAAAAAAAAGTAATTTTATAGTAAGAGGCTTCCTGCGATTCAGGTAAGAATGGAGGGGCGGTTTGTGTTTAGGAGGCTGGTGTATGCAACCTTGGTTCATGTTATACTTCAATATAAGTGTAACATGAAACATTATAACAGTGGAGTCGCCACACAGTGATGTCAACATTTTCATAAAACTTTATTCTGGATGTGCACACTCTGGAAGGCCTCCCTTTCTGAGGCATTTTCACCCTACAGACAGGCTTGTGGCCTATTCACACTAGGCAAAATGAACACCAGGCCACATGCTTAAACAGGTTTTGTCAGGTGGTGCAATGTGCCCTTTTTTGCATTTTCTGTAAAAACTTTATTGAGAGGGTACAATATTGCAGTTTGTTCAAGTCTCCACACTGCAGCGTGCAGTGCCATCCCATGTGCTGTGAAAAGATGCAGCATGCCTGCATTTTTCCACACCAGCATGTTGTGAACACAGCACATAGAAAACAATTGTTTTGTAAATGCTGTTGCAGTGACAGGCGTTAATAAGGTGCAGGAAAACACCAGTCACTGATCATAGTGTAAATGGGGCTATAGTCTTAGACATACTGCACCACTTAGCCTGTCTCTAGGTTAGGGTTGCCACCTGTCCAGGATTCACCTGGGCTGTTTGGGTTTTGAATCATGTGTCCGGGTTTCAGGCGGACTGAAACCCGGACAAATTATTCAGACCAGGCTGTGGCTCCTCAAGTAACCAAGATAGTTACACACAAATCTGTTGCTGTCCGGGAGCTGTGGGCAGGTTTGGCATCACTGGGATGCAGGGTGATGTCAGCAATAGCAAATTAGTAGCAAATAACAAATTTGCTGCGGCACGCTATGCGCACCTCATTACTACTGTCCATGGGGCATGCAAAGGTGTCCCAGGCTGCTTAAGTGTTCGGGTTTGGCTTGAAGAAAAGGAGGTAACACTACTTACTCTAGGTTGAAACCCAACAAAGGGAGTAGGTCCCAGGCAGGGCTTAGAGTGCACATCTAGAACAATTACGCCATATGAATATGCAGACATCATCATTGTGCAGTGAGTCTTTATGAATTAGCCTTCTATGGGGTGCATAGCAAGCTCCATCCTGCCCCCACCTGCTCTCTTTGGACACCCACATGCTATGTAACCTTGTGAGCAGGGAGCTTTTTTTTTAAAAGTTCCTCTTTAAACTGACCACACATGGCTTCTTTAGGTGCGGTTATATCAAAGAAAAAGATCTCCCAACATTTATGTAGAGAAGTATATTCCCAGAAATGGGCTCTGCAGAGAGAAGTATGTCTACATACAAAATGGAAAATATGAAAGTGTCCCCAGGAACTATTTCTGATTAAAGAAAATGTAAAGCCTATTTTCTTTCCAATCTTCCTGGTAGAACAGGGAAGGGAAAACCCATGGTCAGGTTTTTTCGCTGGTCTGTGCCAGGTTGGGGAGATTTACCTTGACTTTCTGTCTCAGAGACATAACAGGAAGTTAAGCCCCGTACACACGCTCAGATTATCCGACGGGAATTGTGTGATGACAGGCTGTTGTCGGAAAATCCGACCATTTGTATGCTCCATCGGACAATTGTCAGATTTTCCACTGACAAATGTGGGATGGCATGCTTTAAAATTGTCCGCCAACAAATGTGTGTTGTCGGATTATCCGATCGTGTGTACACAAGTCCTTCAGAGAAAACTCCAAAGTACAAACACGCATGCTCAAAAGCAATGCTCACCATAACAAAACATTAGAAGAAGTTGCCCAAAGGGTGGCGCTAAAGAGCTGAAAAAACACGTAGTTTCGTGTTGGTTGGTCGACAATTCTTAAGCCCCGTACACACGGTCGGACTTTTTGCCAACAAACTTCATTTTGAGCAAGTTTACCAAAAAATCCGACCGTGTGTACACTCCATCGGACAAACTTTTTTGGTTTTCATCGGACAAAAGTTCGGTCTGCAAACGGACAAACTTTTGGCCAACAAAAGTCAGATGGAGCAAAGTCCGATCGTGTGTACAGAAAACCATCGGACTTTTGTCCGATGGACAAAACAAATAATGTTAAAATCAACCAACAATAGCAGAAGTTGACCAAAGGGTGGCGGTAAAGAGCAGAAAAACCACGTTATGTTGGAATTTTTTGGGGGAAAGTTTGCAGAAAAGTCCTGTGGTGTGTATGCTATGGGTGTGCCCGGCCAACTCCGTTCGGACAAAAATCCATGGAAAAGTCAGATGGAAGTCCGACCGTGTGTACGGGGCTTTAGCCTGGAACTTGTATTGCATACAAACGGCAAACGCCCTTCAGACAAAAGTCCTACGCTTTGTCCGATGAAAATCTGATCGTGTGTACGAGGCTTTAGAGGAGGGTGTCACCCCTGGAAGATTTACCCTCACCTCTTGTACTGGTGACAGATGTAACATCTTGGATTTAAAATGTTATTTGGTGACAATGGCCACCAGCACAATTTGAGAGCGAGAGCAAGAAATTTCTTCTAGTGGGGACACAGACAGAATTAAAAGGCCCCAAATAAAAAGTGTTGGTTTTGAATATATTTTAACTGTACAGCAACTGCTGTATGTAGTGAAGCGTTGAACTACAGATAGAATTCTTTTAAGCCTGCAGGCTGCTGGGAATGGCTCATCCAGGGATTATATGTGTCTCACAAAATAGCACTCAAAAGGAAGCCTGTTCTAAACCGAGTATATAGGCTGCCATTGGGGACTTCCTTTGAAAATGCTGGCGGTCACAGTGATCCCTTGGCTTTAGTTCTTTGAACCTCTTACCCAAAATAAGTGTGCTGATCAAATTTTCAGACTTTGACGAGAGCACAGACTCCATATTGAAGCCATAGACAACCAGGATATTTACAATTTAAAGTGGTTGTAAACCCACTTTTATTTTTTAAATTTTTTGGCCCAGCTGCAAGAGAAAGGCATAATGAGCTATTATGACTAGCATAATAGCTCATTATGTTCCACTTACCTTAGATCGGGGCCCCCGAAGCCGTCCTCGTCCCTCACTGCAGACGCAGACATCACTGCGGCGATAGCCGGAATGTTACTTCCGGGTATCGCCGCACCAGCCAATCACAGCGCCGCTCCGGCGCTGTGATTGGCCGGAGCGGCGGAGACGTCACTCTGCGCATGCGCGCGGGAGGCGTCCCACTCGGCTACGCCCAGCGATTGCTGGGAAGTAGCCGAGTATGTGAATGGGATTAACCCCATAAATGCGCCGTTGCCTATGGCGCGCACGCGCCGTAGACAGCGGCGCTTGTCATTTTAGTAAATATCTCCTAAACCGTGTAGGTTTAGGAGATATTTCTTGCACCTACAGGTAAGCCTTAATCTAGGCTTACCTGTAGGTGCAAGTTGAAAAAGTGGGTTTACAACCACTTTAAGAGGTCAACAGTGGCAGCTCATTTTTTTTTTTTTTCTCCACATGTTCAGGTTTTCTTTTGGAAGCTACTGCCCAGGGTTGCCCCAGAGCAGGGGTCACCAAACTTTCTAAACAAAGGGCTAGTTTATTGTCTTTCAGACGTTAAGGGGGCGTACTGTGGCCAACAGGAGTACAAAATGTCCCAGCATCAGTGAGAGTAAACAATGCCCCATCATTGGTGTCATTGGGAGGAATTGGGCCCCATCGTTGGTGTCATTGGGAGGAATGGTGCCCTTTATTGGGGGTCAGTGAATAAAATAGTGCCCCCAAGGGCCACGTCCAGCCCCCTGTCCGCAGTTTGGAGACCACTGCTCTAGAGAAATGTGAAATTTATAGGCTATAAATTTGCAGATTATACATAGAATTCAGTATGCGCTGTATAAAATAAAGGGTATCAAACCCACCAGTTCCCAGTAAAAAGTGAGTAAATAATTTGGACAAATGTGCCCCTAAGAGGTTTACATTATGTATTCTAATGGTTCCAATCTTTGCAGTTGTCATGATTGCAAGGTCTCAAAAGAGGTTGTGCCTGTCAAAAGCGAGTGAGGCCGGCATTTGGGTGGATTGGGGGAGGGGCTGGGTAAATACCTGCCATTTTTTTTCACTGTTTGTGGCTGTAGACAGATGTGGCCTCCAGCAGTACATATTTTAAAATATCTAGGTTTAAAAGTACCACTTGGATAATAAGTACACTTTATTTACTAAATCTTGACCATGCAGAATCTGGTGGAGCTCTGCATAGAAACCAATCAGCTTCCAGGTTTTAGACCACTTTCACACTGAGGCACTTATCAGGCACTTTCACGCAAAAAAAAAGCGCCTGAAAAGCTTACGAAAACGTATTTCCAAAAAATCAATGAACGCTTTCACACTGGGGCAGTGCGCTGAAAAAACGCCGCTCTCCATTGAAATTAATTAAAAGCGCTCAGTGTTTTACTGGCAGTTTTTCAAGCGCCTCAGTGTGAAAGAGGCCTTATGGTCAAAGCTTAGAAGCTGATTGGCTACCATGCACAGCTGCACCAGATTTTGCACTCTCCAGTCTTCGTAATTGCCTGCCCCCCTTAGGCCTGGTTCACACTGGGGCGACAAACGCTCCGACATTGGGAGCTCATGTCGCATGACGTGTGAAAATCAATGTTTCCCTATGGGAGCCGTATTAACTGGTCCGACACATGTCGGTCCGACTTTGAGAATGCTCCCTGTACTACTTTGGTCCGACTTTGATCCGACTTCAGCCCATTGACTATCATTGAAGTCGGATCAAAGTCGGACCGCAGTCTTGCATGGTCCGACTTTGGCATGCGACTTGTGCTGTACTGCTCTTGAGGGGGAACTCCAGGCCAAATTTTAAATAAAAAACCGGCGTAGGTTCCCCCTCCAGGAGCATACCAGGCCCTTGGGTCTGGTCTGGATTTGCAGGGGCACCCCTACGCCAAAAAAAACGGCGTGGGGGATCCCCCCAAAATCCAAACCAGACCCTTATCCGAGCACACAACCTGGCCGGCCGCAGGGGAAGAGGGGGGGACGAGAGAGCGGCCCCCCCTCCCTCCTGAACCGTACCAGGCCGCATGCCCTCAACATGGGGGGGTTTGGTGCTCTGGGGCAGGGGGGCGACCTGCGGCCCCCCCACTCCAGAGCACCCTGCCCCCATGTTGATGAGGACAGGGCCTCTTCCCGACAACCCTGGCCGTTGGTTGTCGGGGTCTGCGGGCGGGGGGCTTATCGGAATCCGGGAGCCCCCTTTAATAAGGGGGCCCCCAGATCCCGGCCCCCCACCCTATGTGAATGAGTATGGGGTACATCGTACCCCTACCCATTCACCTGGTGGAAAAAAATTGCAATAAAAAAAACACTACACAGGTTTTTTAAGTACCGTAATTTATTACACAGCTCCGGGGGTCTTCTTCCGACTTCCGGGGGTCTTTTCCGACTTCGGCGCTCTTCTTCCGACTTCCGGGGGTCTTTTCCGACTTCTGGGGTCTCCGGTGTCGTCGCCGCGCTCTCCGGTTCTTTCTTCCGCCGGGCCTCCGCTAACTTCTTTTTAGCTCTCTTGCTAACAGAGGCCCGGTCTTCCCGTTGTCTCGTCCGGCTCTCCGTTGTCCTTCTGCTGGCCCCTCCACTAACTTCTTTTTAGCTCTTTCGCTAGTGGAGGGGCGCGGTCTTACCGTCGCCGTCGGCTTCTTCTTCCCTCTTCTCCTTCTCGATGTTGACGCGTCGCTTCCTCCCGCTGTAATACTGGCTCTCCACTCTGCTCCGCATTAATATAGGCTTCTCATGACGTCACATGTTCCCATGACGTCACAGTCACATGCTCCGGGGCCATGTGCCCCGGAACATGTGACTGTGACGTCATGAGAAGCCTATATTAATGCGGAGCGGAGAGCCAGTATTACAGCGGGAAGAAGCGACGCGTCAACATCGAGGAGGAGAAGAGGGAAGAAGAAGCCGACGGCGACGGGAAGACCGGCCCTCCACTAGCGAAAGAGCTAAAAAGAAGTTAGTGGAGGGGCCGGCAGAAGGACAACGGAGAGCCGGACGAGACAACGGAAAGACCGGGCCTCTGTTAGCAAGAGAGCTAAAAAGAAGTTAGCGGAGGCCCGGCGGAAGAAAGAACCGGAGAGCGCGGAGACGACACCGGAGACCCCCGAAGTCGGAAAAGACCCCGGAAGTCGGAAGAAGAGCGCCGGAGTCGGAAGAAGACCCCCGGAGCTGTGTAATAAAATACTTTAAAAACCTGTGTAGTGTTTTTTTATTGCAATTTTTTTCCACCAGGTGAATGGGTAGGGGTACGATGTACCCCATACTCATTCACATAGGGTGGGGGGGCCGGTATCTGGGGGCCCCCTTATTGAAGGGGGCTCCCGGATTCCGATAAGCCCCCCGCCCGCAGACCCCGACAACCAACGGCCAGGGTTGTCGGGAAGAGGCCCTGTCCTCATCAACATGGGGGCAGGGTGCTCTGGGGTGGGGGGGGGCGCAGGTCGCCCCCCCTGCCCCAGAGCACCAAACCCCCCATGTTGAGGGCATGAGGCCTGGTATGGTTCAGGAGGGAGGGGGGCCGCCCTCTCGTCCCCCCCTCTTCCCCTGCGGCCGGCCAGGTTGTGTGCTCGGATAAGGGTCTGGTTTGGATTTTGGGGGGACCCCCACGCCGTTTTTTCGGCGTAGGGGCGCCCGTTCAAATCTAGACCAGACCCAAGGGCCTGGTATGCCTCTGGAGGGGAACCCACGCCAGTTTTTTAATTTAAAATTTGGCCTGGAGTTCCCCCTCAAGATTCATACCAAACACAGTGCCTGATATTGGCGGGGATCCAAGTCGGATCCCCGTTCATTGAAAGTCGGACATATGTCGGCTTCATGTCGCAGAGCAAAGTCGGATCCAAAGTAGGACGGATGTCGTGTCGCACTAGTGTGAACCCAGCCTTAGGCCTGGTTCACACTTGTCCGACAAACGCTCCGACATTGGGCGCTCATGTCGCATGACGTGTGAAAATCAATGTTTCCCTATGAGAGCCGTCTTAACCGGTCCGACACAAGTCGGTCCGACTTTGAAAATGCTCCCTGTACTACTTTGGTCCGACTTTTGTCCTACTTCAGCCCATTGAATATCATTAAAGTCGGATCAAAGTAGGATCCTTGTCCTAACCATCCGACATTTGACATCCGACATGGTGATTACAGCAGCAGTAAAAGGAATTTATCTCACCCTGGGATTGTTTTGATTGGTCAAAGGACAAGTCAGACTAGCACAAAGTCGGATCAAAGTAGTATCCTGTTCATGAATGTCGGATGGATGTCGGACCAATGTAGGATCAATGTAGGACTGATGTCGCAGAGCAAAGTAGGATGAAAGTTGTATGACTGTCGTGTTGTACCAATGTGAACCCAGCCTTATAATGTCCAATTTAACGTTTTAGTTTAAATTGGCTAAATACATTCCAAGTGCATTAAAATAAAAGTCTTGCAGTTTTTTTTGTTTACAAGCCAGCCACTGCCAGCATGCTGTAGAGAAGGAACCTTGCTACGTGTGTTGAAACAGTGGTCTCTCTAGAGAGGCTCGACACACCGCCTGCTGAGTCAGATCAATAGCTTTCTAATCAGTAAAGAACTCTGCTGATTGGAATGCTTTTAAACGTACTCAGTAGAGGGCGTGTCAGACCTCCGCAGAGAGACCACTGTTTCTGCAACAAGAGCAGGACTCTGTAGCATGCTGGAATGGGACAGGCTTTTTTGTAGAAAAAATGAACTGTATTGCTGGCCATACACTATACGACAAATCGGCCGAACCCATTTTTGAAAAACGAACATTCGGCCGTGATGGCACTATCGTTTACTATCATGTAATGACCGATAAATTGTTCAGTGGACATAAATGAATACATTTTTTGTTTGTTTTTTTACATATACCTAGTGCAAACAGTTCGGACGGCAAGCACTTTAACCTTTCAATTTATTGTTCGTTCAGCAGAAAATTTCCAAACTTGTCCTTTGTTTTTTCGGCTCAAAAACGTCCCAACGATTTTCGATTTTGTGCCGATTTTTCGTATAGTGTATGGCCAGCATAAGACTTGCGTGTCTGCACACCTTTTGTTTTGATGCACTTCTAATGTATTCAGCACATTTTATTTTAGTTGAGCTTTAAAGTCACACATTAAGTGATCCTGGGGGGCAATCTGGAAATCATGCATTGTTACCAGTCACCAGGGGCGCCCCCCCTCCACACACACCAATGAACTATTAACTAGGGATGCACAGATACCGGTATCAGTGCCGATACCAAGCATTTGTGCGAGTATCGGTACTCATCCAAATGCTTCGGATACCGAAACTGATACTTTGCGGTACGATTTGTGTCAATACAAGATTAATGGGCGCAAATCACACTGCAAAGAATCATGCGATTTGAACAGGAACGCACCCCCCACTGCTTCTGTGTGTATAGAAAGGGATTAAAACGCCATCTAGTGGACAGTTTAAAAAATGTTAGAACTCACAGTACATAGAGCCTGCACGCACAGGCTGCAGGAGGTGCTCACAGCGCTGGAGGAGAGATGTAGAGGCGGTCCGGCCCCCAAGCCGACACCACTTCCACCCTATACCGAGGGGGTCCTGGAACTTCTCCACCAGCCCTGTGAGCATCTCCAGCAGCCCTGATTTGCTATAATAGACGGGACTGGGACACCTATGTAGATTATTTTGCATGTGATGTGATATGTACTGTAAGTTCTAACATTTTCTAAACTGCCCACTAGATGGCGCTTTTCCCTTTTTACACATACACGAGCAGTGGGGGAAATCGCATGCTATTCGAATAGGAATTCTTTGCAGTGCGATTTACACCAATTTTTTTGTATTGATGCAAATTACACTGCAAAGTATCAGTACTGGCGAATACTTGACCGAAAGTAATTGCTACTCATACTTGTCGATAAAAAAAAAACGTATTGGTGCAATGAGACCAGACAGGATGGACAGAGAAAAACCTGGCAACGCTTTTGTTTTAAAACAAATGTCAAACAACAGATTCTTAAAAATAATTGTTTTACTACTGCAAATGTAAAATTAAAAAAAAAAAAAAATGTTGCACCATCATCCCCACTTTTGGATATGCCTTCCCCTCACGAAAAGTTACAAGTTTAAACAATTTGTTAAAAAGTTACAGTTTTAATTTTTTACAATGTCTCATCAACTACACATTTGCCATCATACACAAGGTTTTTCATCTTTTTGCACATGGAAAATAAAAGCAGCAATTCCATAAAGTGTTAGTTTTACCAATACATGTCTGAAATAGAAATTTGTATTGTTAATGAAAATAAGAAAAAAAAAACAGAACTGTTTTTCAATGGAAGACATAGGAATTCCCTTTTACTACATACAGAAGAAGCCATATTGCCACAGAGATGAAAGGAGAATGGAGTAGCCCCGATCAACACAGCAATGTCACCATATTTTTTTTTAGGTCTCGTTCTCTTAGCCCCTTGTCACACCAGTGAGACTTGTCATTTGATTTGATAGTTTTAAATTGCATGACAAGTCGCACCCTATTGTCCGCAATGGAAACGGTTGATTTTGGAAGTAGTTCTTGCACTCGTTTTTGCAAGTTCAGGTGCAACTTGCATAGACAAGTCGCACAGATGTCTTCCAAGTTGGACCTGAAGTCGCACTGACACGCGGCTTAGAAATCTTGCGCTTTTCAAGTGAAGTTGTACGATTTCAAAGCCGCGTTCGGTGCAACCAAAGTTTAAAGACATGTCACAATTGGGTTTTTGCAAGAATCTTGAGAATTATTCTCATTAGTTATGTGTGGTGTACAGCGCCAGGGAGAGTATTTGTACAGCGGGTAACACAGGTGGACACAATCAGCCAAGACTGGTCACATGTCAACAATACATTGAGCAGCTGCATGCCACCACCAGTGAAAAATGAGTGGCCAGGGATCTGTCCCTAACTGCATGTAACCTTTTAATATGTGATTTACATGCAAACAGTTGACCTCCTGCCATTGATTGGTACAGGCTTGTTGGCTGTAGTTGATCACTATTACCTGTGCTACCCGCTGTAAAAATACACTCATTCTAGGTGCTGTATACCTCTACATAGTCGTGTGAATGAGGCCAAAAAATTGAACTCTGGGTATGAAAAATTTGCTTTAAATATATTATTCCATCTCCAATGTATATAAATTCACTTTGTGTGCGCCAAAAGCCTTTGCAAACCCAGTTATTACCTTGTAAATGTAGTAGTGACATCATCAGTGGACTCTGTAGAGAGAAGAGCTGTGGGAGGGGCCCAGCAGGTTCCACCCACTACAGGCTGCCTGCAGGAATTTACAGGAAGGGGTGGAGACAAGACCAGTCACCCTGCACAAGGAGAGAGCGGCAGTGACTGGTCTTTATTACAGGAAGCTCCTGCACCAAGACAAAGTGTAGGAGTTGTTTAATACTTGATTACTGCATAGATCTTGTTCAAGTAGGAATAATTCTGCCTCTTGTATTTATACAATATTTGTTTAGCCCAGATTTCAGTCTTAGCATATTTAAAATGTGTCCTCTTATTTACTCTTATTTAGCTTTACTTAGGGCCTTTGAGCTTCAGTTGATGCCATTGGTTTGACATGCTTATAAAATTGTTCAGAATTCATTGACAACTGATCTGCATTTGATCTGCTTCAATTGGGTTTTGCATTACCATAGACTTGTATGGATAAACCATTGTTTTGCACTCCTGTAATGCTGAAAGTAAGCATCCAACAGTTTTCATGTTCTAGCGGTATGTGGGGATTGCCAGCTGGGAGTTTTTCATCTAGGCTTCTGGGAGACCAAATGGCCTACAGGTATGACACTAAAAGCATGAAAATGTATCTAAAGCTCAGGCCAAGTGAGGTGAGCTAAACAAGGGGTCAAATGTAATAACTTTATACCTCTCTCTAACAGTACTTATTCAAGACTGGGTATTCAGATTCTTGCATTAGCCTATAAGGTATGGGGCTATTTAAAAAGCAACGTCAAAGGAAACGTTCCATAAGTTGCACATCATTAAGCAGACCCATGTGCATGAAGTGAGTGGAATGGTAGTCTCAGCCCAGACTCCAGCCAGGCCACGCCCATCCCCACGATTAAGCTTCAAGGGGCAGAGCGAAATATGTTGTGGGGTGTGGTCTGGCTGTAGTCCAGGCTGAGGCTGTCATTCATCTGACTTCATGCATTTGGGTCTCTGCAGCTTATGGATCTTTTCCTTTGACATTGCTTGGAGCTAGGACGAGCTTCCTGTCCCTGCCTGTACTCACAGTGGTTTAGTTGGACTTTACCTCTCTACTTGAGCGGCACCTAAATTTAAAAAGCAATAAACCTTCAATGCAAAAAAAAAAAAGCACTTTATTAAGCACATTATAAAGCATAGTACTTTAAAAATGTTATTTTTCTGCTCCAGAGAGAACTCCATGAGATTCCACCAACTACACACCACAACCTTTTTTTTTTTTTTTTAATAGGATGGGCCCGTGTAGTGAAGCACAGTGTAACAGAACAGAAAGTGATATTATAAATGAGCCCCTATTGCCTGTTAGGCGTTTTGAAACATCAGTTGCTCTAAATGGGATAATGTTTACATTTTGCTGGCAGGAAGGCATTTATCTGTCCTAGTCTGCAGTGACCTAGAGTGGACAATTGAACATTTGTAAAGATTCAGCACAGTCCTGTCTGTGAGAACATTCTTTATGCCCTTCAATGTGCACCTTACTGCAAAGGCTAGTTATGGGTTCACACTGATACTACATGACAGTCATACGACTTTCATCCTACTTTGCTCTGCGACATCAGTCCTACATTGGTCCTACATCTATTCCGACTTGAATGAACAGGATACTACATTGATCCAACTTTGTGATAGTCTGACTTGTCATTTGACCAATCAAAGCAATCCCAGGGTGAGATAAATTCCTTTCTTTCTCGTACATCACGGGACACAGAGCGACATAGTCATTACTAATGGGTTATATAGTTACCGTCAGGTGCTGGCACTGGCAACTTCCAAAACCGGAAGTACCCTCCCCTATATAAGCCCCTCCCATCCGGGAGCACCTCAGTTTTTTGCCAGTGTCTAAGGTGTTGGCCAAGAAGAAACATGTGTTTTTCACTGAGCTTGCGTACAGGTTCTTTTGGGCCTCAGTAAGCTATTCCGGATCCGACCAAAAAAGCTTCATAGCTAAACGGTCGGTACCCGGGCCTTGCAGAGAAGAGCAAGGTTTTGCCTGTAATGCTTCTCTTAGGAGAGCTGGACCCTGGGATCCAGAGCTCTGGTCATACCCACGACCAAGATGTTTTCTGTGCAGGGTGCTATACAGGTCCAGGGGAGTGGAATCCTTGGGAACCCGGTCCCTGAAGGTTTGATTACAATGCCTGCCGTGATAGGTGAAGTTTGGGCTTTTGTGGACCAAACAAAGTCCTGCGGCGAGGAACAGGTAAGTGGGGGCCCCAGGAACTTGGTTCTATTGGGGGACCCCCAAGCCTAATTTGTCTTTCTGTCGGTTACCTAATGGTATTCCCGCAAGATTCTGTGCATGCCTGTAACTACTAAAAAAATGTAATAATTTTTAATGGTGGTCAAGAAAAAAAAAAAAAAAAAATGTTTTTTTATATATATTTAGTATATTAGACTGCGGTACCTGTGTTTGTCCACTAGAGGCCGCTGTGGAATGTTTTCTTGTCATGTGGACTAGTTTCTTCTCAGAGAGCAAAGTCCAGGCAGTTGGTGAGTTCTCCTATAGGAAACTGCTTCCTCTGCCATGTTGCAGTGCTCGTCCATCCCCCGGCCTGCGGCAAAGAGGGGCCCTGGCTCCTGTCCCTGGTTTCCATGTTTGAAATTAGCGCCGAGGGCGCACGTGGCCGCGCGCGTGCGCGTGCACGCGCCTCTATATATAGAGGTGAGCCGGGAAAGGGGGCGGAGCCTGGGGGATGACGCTCTGTGCGCGCCGCAGCGCTTCTGCGCATGTGCGGGCGTCCCAGCAGGTTTTAAAAAGCCACAATATTGTAGTAAGCTGGCTATGAAGTACAGAGACAGAGCTGGCAACATTTAAAGGCATACAGCAAGCGGTTGATACAGGCATCCCCTAGAAAGGCACATTAGTAGACACCAACTGTTTATTATAGCAGCATTTATGCTAGACTATTATCAGTAACTGGTGTATTTCGGCTGGAATACCTCAGCTTTGTGGCTTAGGAATATGCCGTCTAAAAACTCCGGGACTAGAAATTCCAGGAGGAATAGGGGGTCTCCATCGGGCTCTGAGGATCTTGGGCATGCTTTGGCTGCACCAGTCTCCCCTGAAGAATCAGAGGTTAGTGACCGTAGGGCACCCCCAGGAGTACCTGGTACTGTGGCTGTCCTCAGTTCACCTGCTCCTGTGTATGTAACAGAGGAGGTTTTTTCCTCAGCTCTGGGAGGACTGGAAGAGAGATTGTCAGCATTAATCGCTGCTTCCCTGTCACAGGAGAAAAGCGCTCGATCTCCGTCTCCTCCCTCAGAGTGCCTGTTAACAGAGCAACAGTCCCATACAGAGGTCGACCTACCTGAGGGGGATCAGGATGAGGTTGATTCGGTTGTAGAGGAATCAACAGTGGAAGAGCCGTTCTCAGCATCACATGCTGAGAGGTTATGGGTTCAGTCCCTGACTAATATGGTCCGATCAGCATTTAAAATGCCACTTGCGGAGCCATCCTCCACTTCTGTCTCCTCGTTGGGGTCGCTAAAAGCTCCCCAGACTGTTTGTTCCTTTCCGATCCATCCTTTACTGGAGGGGCTCATTTACCAGGATTGGGAGCATCCTGACAAAATATTTACTCCCCCCAAGAGATTTCCGGTGGTCTATCCCATGGAGGATAAGTTCATCAGAAAATGGAAGGTCCCTACAGTGGACGCAGCCATCTCTTGTGTGAATAAATCACTGACATGTCCGGTGGAAAATGTCCAAATGTTCAAGGACCCAATAGATAAAAAATTGGAGTCATTATTGAAATCTGCTTTTTCTACAGCAGGATTGGTGACACAACCAGCAGTGGCAGCTATAGGGGTCTGCCAAGCAGTGAAGGATCAGTTGAAACAGGTCTTAAGAGACTTGCCGGATCAGCAGGCTCTTGCCCTAGCTGATCTACCTAGAGCCTTATGCTTTGCGGTGGACGCTATAAAGGATTCAATCCATCAGGCCTCCCGCCTTACGCTGTCTGTAGTACATATGCGCAGGCTTCTATGGCTCAAAAACTGGTCTGCTGAAGCTCCCTGTAAAAAATTGCTGGTCAGCTTCCCATTTCATGGGGAGCGCTTATTCGGGGAAGACCTGGACAAGTATATCCAGAGAATTTCCAGCGGTAAAAGTACACTTTTGCCGGTTAAAAATAGAGTTAGAGGTCCCTCCTTTAAGAGGCCGGCTTCTCCAGTCCCTAGGACATCGGCTGTGAAACAGTTCCGACGGCCTCCCCGGTCAAATCCCGGAGGTAAAAATCAGGGACAGTTGCAGGGTAACAAGAAGCCCTGGAGCAGGAGAGGTACAAAACCTCCCCCAAAGTCAAATGCATGAAGGGTTGCCCCCACCCAATCGGGTGGGGGGAAGACTTCAGTTGTTCACAGAAACCTGGCGGGACACGATCCGAGACAGATGGGTGCTCTCCGCAGTAAATCTGGGATACAAATTGGAGTTAAAAAACTCCCCTCCTTCCCGCTTTATAAGGTCAAACGTGCCAAGGGATCCCCAGAAGAGAGGATCCCTCCTGTTGGCACTGGAACAATTATTGCTTCAAGCAGTAATTATAGAGGTTCCCCTGGAAGAATGGGGGTTCGGGTTTTACTCAAACCTCTTTACAGTTCCGAAGCCAAACGGGGACGTGAGGCCCATATTAAATCTAAAAGGGCTAAACAAATTCCTACATATCAGGACTTTCCGGATGGAGTCGATCCGATCGGTAGCCACTGCCCTACAAGGGGAGGAATGGTTAGCCTCGATCGACATCAAAGATGCTTATTTGCACATCCCCATCTTTCCAGCCCACCAAAAATTTCTACGCTTTGCGGTAGAAGGGCGCCATTTTCAGTTCAGAGCCTTACCCTTCGGTCTGGCCACAGCACCAAGAGTGTTCACAAAAATTCTGGCCCCATTATTGGCCAATCTAAGAACACGAGGTGTAACGATAATGGCATATCTAGACGACTTGTTGCTGATAGACCACTCAGTGGAAAAACTAGAAGTGGTTGTTCACGAGACAATCAAGTATCTGGAATATCACGGTTGGATTATCAACCGAGACAAGTCAGCCCTAAAACCAGTCAAAAGTCTGGAATACTTGGGGCTAAGGCTGGATTCAGACCAGAGAAAGATTTTCTTGCCTCAAGAAAAGGGGTCGTCTTTGAGAGATTTGATCCACTTAGTGGGTTCAAAAAGACAGCCATCCATACGCCTGTGCATGAGGCTGCTGGGAAAAATGGTGGCATCATTCGAAGCAGTACCCTACGGTCAATTCCATTCAATGAAGTTGCAAAGGGCCATACTGTCAGCCTGGAACAAAAAAGTTCAGGCTCTGGACTTACCAATGTCCTTGTCCCCTTCCGTTCGCAGGAGCCTCCGCTGGTGGTTGGTTCCCCAGAATCTGGAAAGAGGGAAATCCTTCAGTCCGATTTCCTGGAAGGTGGTCACTACAGATGCCAGCCTTATAGGCTGGGGAGCAGTACTGGAGCAATGGTCTCTCCAGGGCAGATGGTCGGATGCGGAAAAGGCCCTGCCCATCAATCTCTTAGAGATACGAGCAGCCCGGTATGCCCTAGTAGCATGGACATCCAAACTCCAAGGGTCCCCTGTCAGAGTTCAGTCAGACAATGCCACAGCAGTGGCATATATCAATCGTCAGGGGGGCACCAGGAGTCGTGCAGCCTAAAGGGAAGTAAATTACATCCTGAGATGGGCAGAAAGATATGTCCCAGCCATATCTGCGGTATTCATTCCAGGGGTGGAGAATTGGAAGGCGGACTTTCTAAGTCGCCAACAATTATGCCCAGGGGAATGGTCCCTTCATCCCGAGGTTTTCCGGACAATATGTCAGCGGTGGGGAACACCGGATGTAGATCTGCTAGCATCCAGATTCAACACAAAAGTGGACAGGTTTGTCTCTTGGGCAAGGGATCCCCTAGCGTGCGGCTCGGATGCCCTAGTGTTCCCTTGGGATCAGTTCAAGCTGATATATGCATTCCCACCGCCACAATTGTTACCTCGATTACTCCGCAGAATCAGGGTAGAAAAGAAACCAGTGATTCTGGTGGCTCCAGCGTGGCCCCGAAGAGCATGGTACGCGGAGATTGTAAAAATGTCTGTGGGGAGTCCTTGGACCCTCCCACATCGTCCGGACCTGCTTTCGCAGGGACCGATATACCACCCTTCCTTACCAGCCCTAGGTTTGACGGCCTGGCTATTGAAGCCCACATTCTAAAAAAGAGAGGGCTCTCTAATTCTGTGGTATCTACCATGATCAATGCCAGGAAGCCGGTATCCAGGCAGATCTACTATAGAATCTGGAAGGCGTACATCGCCTGGTGTGAGGCCAAGAAATGGCA
Organism: Rana muscosa; assembly: GCA_029206835.1. NCBI lineage: Eukaryota > Metazoa > Chordata > Amphibia > Anura > Ranidae > Rana > Rana muscosa. The sequence goes on from CM055118.1 coordinate 194,457,959, forward strand.
TCCACGTAAATACGTAATAGGTAGGATTCTGGACTTCCTACAATGGGCTGTAGATAGGAAGCTTGCCTTGAGTACTATCAAGGGTCAGATTTCGGCCTTGTCAATATTTTTTCAAAGGCCCTTGGCTTCGCATTCACTAGTCAAAGCCTTTATACAAGGAGTGATGCGTATTAGTCCTCCGGTTAATATTCCCATATGTCCATGGGATCTAAACTTGGTTCTGTCGGTTCTACAGAAACAACCATTTGAACCATTACAGCATATTTCCTTAGTGCTTCTCACCAGGAAATTGATTTTTCTAGTAGCCATTTGTTCGGCTAAAAGAGTATCGGAATTAGCAGCTATGTCCTGTAAGGAGCCATATCTGGTTATCCATAAGGACAGAGTAGTGTTACGTCCTCATCCAGCCTTTCTTCCTAAGGTGGTATCGAGTTTTCATTTGAACCAAGATGTGGTTCTTCCTTCTTTTTCCCCAAGCCTACTTCGGTAGAGGAAAAGTTATTGCATTCTTTGGATGTAGTAAGAGCAGTTAAAGCTTATCTAAAAGCCACTGCTCAGATTCGCAGAACGGATACTTTGTTTATTCTGCCGGAAGGCCCCAGAAAGGGTCAGGCAGCGTCAAAATCTACTTTAGCCAAGTGGATTCGACAGGTCATAATACAAGCCTATAGCTTGAGAAGTAGACCGCCTCCGTTCAAAGTTAGGGCACACTCCACGAGAGCAGTTGGAACTTCATGGGCAGTGCATCACCAGGCCTCCCTGGCTCAAATCTGTAAGGCCGCAACATGGTCTTCAGTACACACGTTTACTAGGTTCTACCAGGTGGACGTTAGAAGTCAGGAGGATGTCGCCCTTGGGCGCAGTGTGTTGCAGGCCGCAAAAGATCCTCATGTCTGATAGCGCTCAGCTTATATATGGTGTATCCCCCCCCCTCATTTGGCATTGCTTTAGGACATCCCATTAGTAATGACTATGTCGCTCTGTGTCCCGTGATGTACGAGAAAGAAAATAGGATTTTTATAACAGCTTACCTGTAAAATCCTTTTCTTGGAGTACATCACGGGACACAGAGCTCCCGCCCCTCTTTGGGGACACTTATTGCTTTGCTACAAAACTGAGGTGCTCCCGGATGGGAGGGGCTTATATAGGGGAGGGTACTTCCGGTTTTGGAAGTTGCCAGTGCCAGCACCTGACGGTAACTATATAACCCATTAGTAATGACTATGTCGCTCTGTGTCCCGTGATGTACTCCAAGAAAAGGATTTTACAGGTAAGCTGTTATAAAAATCCTATTTTTACTGCTGCTGTAATCACCATGTCGGATGTCAAAAGTCGGATGGTTAGGACAAGGATCCTACTTTGATCAGACTTCAATGATATTCAATGGGCTGAAGTAAGATCAAAGTCGGACCAGGTAAGACGGCTCTCATAGGGAAACATTGATTTTCACACATCATGAGCTCCGAATGTCGGAGCGTTTGTCATACCAGTGTGAACCCAGCCTTAGGCTGTTGCTGCTTGTTTACACATCTGGTCATCTGAATGCCTTCAGCCGTCATTGTGCTCTTGCTGGGCATCCAGCATGTTCCTGTACCTTAAAGGAGGAGTGGGCTCTCTCCAGGCAAACCTGCCCTTAATTTATCCACTGCTATCTATATATGCTCCAATTTGGAGACTCTCAAAACTATAGAGTTAGGACTGCAGTGTACAGAGGAGCCTTGACGTAGACATTGTGGCTTCCACATATATTTGCAAATGTGTGCAACTAACCTTCTGTCTTTAACGTAAATGGTTAGACAGGGTCCATTTGTTTGTTTTTTTCAGACTAGCTGGTAAGTGTGCTAGGAAATTTGTTTGTGATGTAGGTTGCCCTTCCATGTGCACCTTACTTCAAAAGGCCACTTATGGCTTGGGACAGTTGCCACTTGTTCGCATAACAATCCTTATTACCCCTCTACCTCCGCTTCCCATTAGGGCTTCCGGGAAACTCCAGTTCTAGGTTCAAGGCTCCTGTTCCCGATTACCCATATACAAAACAATCCTCCAAGGAAAGGTACAAGTAAAAAACAAATAAAAACAAGTCTTGATAATTTATTATTATACAAACCGCTTCATAAAAACAAGGCAGGCAGCTAAAGGCCATTCTGGCTGAAACATATTGACTTATCATAGCTAACTGCGAAGTGAACACACTCTATTCATAAAGCCCTGCCCTGAAAGATAGGTAACAAAAATTCAACAATATACACCTGTGAACATCCGAGTTACCTTTGAACTATCAGATAGCCACGAGCGTAAAGCATAACTGCCCTTATTTTTATGGGGCCATTTGTAAAATTATCAATATATATTGAGGATGACTTGTTCCATGTGAAGGATTTCTTTGGAAGATAACGTTGTATGGTATAGACTTCTATATACAGCATTATCTACCAGCAAAACTTGAGATTGTCCCACTGGGCAAAAGCTGTACAGGCATAACCCAACAAGACAGGCAATGATTATTATTTAAAAAGTAACTTCCGAATTTCACAAAATCGAATTTCTTAAACAGTGGAAAAAGTTGGTGTTAAGTTTTAAGAAAGTATGTTGCTTCCCAACACGCCAAACTGCTACCAGCATCTCCAAAGTCACACAATTTCCAGTGGGACTTATGGTGCGATCAAAACGCACAAGTGTGAACGGAGCCTAAGGGCCCGTTCACAGCAGCCCACACAATAAAACATGACATTATGTATTCCAATGCACTGTAGTGACCAGCACTTACTTCAGGTGAGCATTGCAGAAATCAGCATGTCTGCACAATTGTTTTCTAGTAGTGAACCTGTGAGGATGAATGCAGATTATTGCAGATCACCACACATAGCGTGAACAAGCCCTTAAAGAAAGAAACCCAATAAAAATCCACCTAGCTATAGCCAGGCGAGTCTTTAGCAGCCTTCGTTAACCTTTTTACCCTTGACTCTTAAAATAAATTTTCAGGAATTAAGGGAACCTGAAGACCACAGTGGTGATTACAATGCCACCCTTACAGCCAGCTGAAATTATCGTTGGTTTCGTCATACTGGCTCTGCCAAGTGGGGATGGAACTGGAAATTTGAAGGCACCATCAGATGGAAGGTCACTTAGCCATAGCTCAAGAAAACCCTAGCAACCTCCTCTGGAGGAACCCTAGCTGTGAATGGCAGAACTTGAGTGTTAAGCCTCGTACACACGGTCGGACTTCCATCGGACTTTTCCGTGGATATTTGTCCGAACGGAGTTGGCCGGGCACACCCATAGCATACACACCACAGGACTTTTCTGCAAACTTTCCCAAAACTTTTTGCAACATCCCATGGTTTTTCTGCTCTTTACCACCACCCTTTGGTCAACTTCTGCTATTGTTGATTGATTTTAACATTAGTTGTTTTGTCCATCGGACAAAAGTCCTATGGTTTTCTGTACACACGGTAGGACTTTGCTCCATCGGACTTTTGTTGGGCAAAAGTTTGTCCGTTTGCAGACCCAACCTTTGTCCGATGAAAACAAAACCAAACGAAAAAAAGTTTGTCCGATGGAGCGTACACACGGTCGGATTGTTGGTCCAACTTGCTTAAAACGAAGTTTGTTGGGCAAAAGTCCGACCGTGTGTACGGGGCTTTAGTCTAACCCAGTTGTTCTCAACCTCAGTCCTCAAGTACCCCCAACGGGCCATGTTTTCCGGTTTTCCTTTACTTTGCACAGCTGCTTTAAATCAATATCAATGACATGGTATTGTTAAAAACGATTTTATCTAAGGGAAGTTCCAAAACATGGCACATTGGGGGTACTTGAGGACTGAGGTTGAGAACCACTATTCTAAAGGCTCATTACAATACAGTGAACCCACAAACGTATATAACTATGTTAATGTTTCAACATTTAGGGCTCATGGACAAATTTAGGAGGCAACTAAGTTTATTGCTGAACAAATGATCAAATTTAGGAGGCCATTAAGTTTATTGCTGAACAAATTATAAATTTTCTCATTTATAAAAACTGAAGAAAAAAAAAACTTCTTCTCAAGAGTGAGAACTTGCCTCTAGTGACCCACCTTTTAATCTAGGTTTTTAAAAAAAGGGGTCTGTCTAGTAATCTTAGAATCTTTTTCCAGTTCCTGTAAATTTGTCATTTAGCTATATATATATATATATATATATATATATATATATATATATATATATATATAGATTGATAGAGAGAGATGGGGGGTGCTATAACTGATCACTCTACAGGTTATGTAGATTATACATTTGTAGCTGACAGATCAGGCAGTCTGCAACTCTACAACGGTATAGATTTATTTTGTGAAGAAGGTGCTTTCCTAACTTATTTGTAAGGATATGAAAAACAAAGAAAAAAAAAAAGTGAAAAAATTATCCCTGAGAAAAAAAACATTCAACAACCAAAAACACAAAGCAGTGCGTTCTCTTAAAACAGGTTCTAAATTTTGTCATGACAGAATTTGTTATATATATTGTGTTAAAAACAAATACATCGGAAATGGGATCGTCCTCTTTTTTATACAAACTAAGCTCACCTTTAAGAATATGTTACATGTTACACCTGTATTTGGGGTGTACCATGTTCTTAAAGTGGATGTAAACCCACTCTCATCCTTTCTAAACTACTGCCATAGTGCTGATCTATAAGGATATAGATGCCTCCTGCATGTATCCTTATCTGTCAAATGTCTCCCCTCTGTCTGTTATAAGACCTGAAAAACTGCAGATTCTGTGGGTGGAGTTGTGATGTCAGAAGACTCCCCGCCCACCTCTACACTCCCCTTGTCAACATGCATTTTCTCCTGTGTATTCCTTCTGCTATGATCACTAACATCCAGTCAAAATCCAGAAAAGTAACCACATGACTTCAGAAAAGGAGTGGGGATGGGAATTAAAAAATAATAGTCTAAAGCTAGTGCACGAGATATGTAAATAACCTGTAAAAATACGTGGATTTATTATTTTTGTCTTAAAGGAGAACTTAGCCTTTAACAAATTATATAATGGGGGACATTTATCATGCACATAAGTGACACAATTTGCAAATCAGGCTGCCTTTCATTTAGCAAAGTCTATTCAACATTTTTTCTGTGTATTTTTGACCCCCGTGCCAGAAATCCTGGGCCACCAATGGAGACTAACTTAAGCTGCATACACACTATACAACTGTTGTTTAATTTCCTTTAGATTTACCTTCATCTATGTAGTACAAGGACCTGCCTGATTGCATACAAATTGAAAGTGTTTAGGTTTGAACTCATATTATATGGTTTTGGTAAATCCGAAGGAAAAAAATCTAAAGAAAATTGTATAGTGTGTATCCAGCTTTACACAAGTCTGCAACAGATTTAGCACAGAAGATAAGGCAGAGCATCACTTTAAACAGATGCACACAATAAGTTCACATTTACTCAATAACCCCTACTTCTCCCCCCCCAGTCTCCAATAAAATCTGCTGTGTCCCTGTTTGATCTGTACCTACCTCCTCAAACAGCTCCAGGGTCAACACACTGCCTGCAGCCCAACCTGGGTAAAAATCTATCGCCGAGCTGCCTTGTACGAACATTCCATAGCCTTGAATACTACAGGAGCAACACCCATGCGATCCAATTCCAGTGCGGACCAGTTCTGCACCATTTTGGTGCAAATGCAATGCAATTTTAGCCATACAGTTTTTATGCCTGAATTTGCATCGCACAGACATTGCATGTGATCTGCACAGCAATGTGGTCCGAATCACATGCAATGTCTATGATCGCACTAGTGTGAACCCAGCCTGAAGTGTATCTAAGTAAATCAAAAATGTAATATATTGCAGCTTATCAGTCTTTAGATGTGGTTGCTACGTTATTATTATTTTTTTATTTTATTTTTACCTGGTAATTCTGCTGGGAACACTTCCATCCCTAAGATGACAACTTTTAATCAATATTCAATAGCAGAACGACATAAATAAGAAACAGTCACAGGCCAAGAGCACAGGAAGTTATCAGCTCACAAGATTTCTGGCAGGATCAATAGGTATTTGTCTGAACTTACCAAAGAGATAACACAGTGCTCTCAATTGTATTTTTAATCGAGTAGCTGAGAGAGGAATTTATGTATAATTATAGTGAATTTATCTGTTTGACATGCTATGCAGAATTGATAAATGTCCCCAATGAGTTTCTGAATATTAAAAAAAAGGATAGAAAAATACGTTGCGATCCATCTTCAGTACATTTTAGTGTGACCTTTTGTATCCCTCCCACCCCACCCAAAGGATTCCAGCTGATCATCTGGTTCTTTTTCAAAAATATGCCAACATATCCTCTGGTAGTAAAGATCCCCTTTTGCACTACTTGCGATCATGTGCTGAAGGTTTTGTAGTGTGCAGGCTTTACAAAATAACTTTTATTTTTTTCTTTTATATCAAAGTACCTTACAAATATATTTCATAAACATTTCTAAGTATTGAACATAAAATTCTGTAATAAAATTCTCTATTTCTCAGTTTAGGGAGCCTGAAAGCCCATCTCTAGGCCCATGGTAGAGATGCATCTTATAGTGCCTTAACCAAATCTTCTTGTTCACCATTAAAAATGAACATTTTTCTCTGTGTAGAAGCAGCCAACTTTACCCGTGTACCAAAGTTTCATACATTTGCGTTTAGTAAAAAAAAATAAAAATAAAAATGCCAATGGTATCTTCATTCCCCAAACTCCAATGTGTTCTGCTAGAACACATTTAGCGCCATTAACATCCAATGTGCTGGAAAGTTTCAATAAGGACAGCAGTGAGCAACAAACGTTTCTGAGAAGTATAAATGTTTGTGTGATACTCCGAACCTTGATCTAACCAAGATGGTAGCAAGTCTGCTTTTAAAGACACAAAGGCTTCTGATTTAGACTGTCTATGAAATGGTAGGTCAGAAAGTGTAAGGACAGTGGAGTACCATGATACCAAGGACATCCCTCTCCTTGGATTGACCTGAGTTAAACCTGATTTAAATATTGCTAGATTATCTTCTAAATCTAGACTGCTTGTAAAACCGGAGACATCCTGTGACAAAATTAAAATTATAGTCATTTTCTTGGATTATTTTTTTTCTTTTTTAGGAAGACTAATATGACAAGGAAGTTTTTTTTCAGGATATTTTCTTTGTGACACATTAAAACAACTGGAAAACCGCTGTCTTTTAGCACTGGCAAAGTGGAAGGCACGGATGCGTTGTAACCAAACCCGCGAGAGGAGGAAAATGGTTAGGTATAACCTTGCTCCCATCAGAACGAATAAAAAAAAATCCTTGAAACAATTCCTCCAGCCCCTAGTACATGTCCCTGTAGATTTCTTGCAGTAATGGGTGAAGAGCTGCATCGGTTTCAGTCTTTTTGATGGTCTGGACGAGGAGGGCGTGTTCCGTTACAAGCTGCCTCAGGTCGGCCATTTTCTGTAAAAGTTTTGGAAAGAGGAAGCCGTCATCTGGGTGGTTGGACTGGAGGTGAAGCTTCAGTACATGGACAATGTTTTCTTGCATTCTCTCTATGCTAGGGACATTGAGCAGTCCAGGACGGTCTGTTAATTGACAAAAGAGTAGGTGTATTATTGAGGAGTTAAAACCCAATTCCAGTTTTAAAAAAAATAGGATTTTTATAACAGCTTACCTGTAAAATCCTTTTCTTGGAGTACATCACGGGACACAGAGCTAGTCATTACATAATGGGTTAAGGGTCACCAGCGGTGATTGGACACTGGCACAACCAATGGAAGACAGTTCCCCTCCATATAACCCCTCCCATCAGGGAAGTACCTCAGTTTTGTAGCAAAGCAGTAAGGTTCCCATAAGAAGGGGGGGACCTCTGTGTCCCGTGGTGTACTCCAAGAAAAGGATTTTACAGGTAAGCTGTTATAAAAATCCTATTTTCTTTATCGTACACCACGGGACACAGAGCTAGTCATTACATAATGGGACGTCCCAGAGCAATGCTCATATGAAGGGGGGGAGACACAGATCAAAACAGGCCGCTTGCGGACCAGAAGCCCTATACTGCTGCCTGCAGCACACTTCGCCCAAAGGCGGAATCCTCATGTCCTTTCACATCTATTTGATAGAATTTGGAAAATGTATGGACTGAAGACCAAGTTGCAGCTTTACAGATCTGAGCCATCGAAGCCTGGTGGTGCACTGCCCATGAAGCACCTATCGCCCTGGTAGAGTGCGTCTTAACAGGAAAAGGAGGAGTCCTGTTCTTTAAACCATAAGCTTGAATAATTACTTGTCTAATCCACCTGGAAATGGTGGATTTTGATACCGCTTGGCCCTTCTTGGGCCCATCTGGTAAAATAAACAAAACATCTGTTTTACGTATCTGAGCGGTTGCTTGCAGATACACCTTTACCGCTCTCAGTAGATCTAGAGAGTGTAATAATTTTTCCCCCGCCGTCCGCGGGTTTGGAAAAAAGGAAGGCAGAACAATGTCTTGATTCAAGTGAAAAGCCGACACCACCTTAGGTAGAAAAGCCGGATGGGGTCGTAGTACGATTTTGTCCTTGTGACAAATTAGATAAGGCTCTTTACAAGAAAGAGCTGCTAGCTCTGATACTCTCCTAGCAGAAGCTATAGCAATCAGAAAGGCCAACTTCCTACTCAATATAATTAAAGGAATATGGCGAATAGGTTCAAAAGGTTGCTTTTGCAACACTGACAATACCAAATTCAAATCCCATGGACACAAGGGAGTCCTAACTGGAGGATTTATCCTCAGTACCCCCTTAATGAATGTCCGAACTAGGGAGTGAGATGCCAATGGTCTCTGAAAGAAGACTGATAGAGCCGATATTTGCCCTTTGATGGTGCTAAGGGCTAAATTCATATCCACTCCTAACTGGCAAAAAGCAAGAATCCTACTTATTTCATACTTCTGAGGATTCCAACATCTGGATTCACACCAGGAAACGTATGCTCTCCAGACTCTCTGATAGATGAGTCTGGAGGCTGGCTTTCTAGCATTAATGAGCGTAGAAAGAGCCGGACCAGAGACCCCTCTCTTTTTTAAAAATGTGGGTCTCAGCAGCCAGGCCGTCAACTTTAGCCTTTGTAAGGAAGGGTGGAATACTGGACCCTGTGACAGCAGGTCGTGTCGAAGTGGAAACTTCCAGGGCCTTCCTATCGCCATTTTTACAATCTCGGCGTACCAAGGCCTCCTGGGCCAGTTTGGGGCCACTAGGATTACTGGTATTCCCTCCTCCTTGATCCTGCGAAGCAGTCTTTGTAGAAGAGGGATCGGAGGGAATGCATAGATCAGTGAGAACTGATTCCATGGAGTTATTAGAGCGTCTGTATTATTAGAGCGTCTGTCCCGTAGGCTAGAGGATCTCTCGTTCTGGACACAAAGTTGTCCAATTTCTTGTTGAACCTGGCAGCTAGCAGGTCTACATCTGGGTTTCCCCATCTCAGACATATGGCCTGAAAGATCTCGGGGTGAAGAGACCACTCTCCTGGTAGCAGCTGCTGACGACTCAGGTAGTCTGCTTGCCAATTTTCCATTCCTGGAATGAAGATTGCAGAAAGGCAAGGTACATGCTCTTCTGCCCATGCCAGGATCCGGTTCACCTCTCTTTGGGCTGCCCGACTGCGGGTGCCTCCTTGGTGATTGATGTAAGCTACTGCAGTAGCATTGTCGGATTGAACCCGAACTGGGTAGCCCTGTAACCTGTATGTCCAGGTTTTGAGGGCTAGATATACCGCCCGGATCTCTAGCACATTGATGGGCAGGATCCCCTGAGTCTTGGCCCAGGTTCCCTGGGTAGAAGCCTCCTCGAATACTGCACCCCAGCCCGATAGGCTGGCATCCCTAGATACCACCTTCCAGGCCACTGGGAGGAAGGACTTTCCCTTCCGTAAATTCCTGGCTTCTAGCCACCAATCGAAGCTGTGGCGTACTTGTGAGGACAGGCGCATGGGTATATCCAGAGCTTGGCTCTTCCTGTTCCAGGAAGCTAAAATATTGCCTTGAAGTAGTCTCGAATGAAACTGGGCGTAAGGGACCGCCTCGAAGGAGGCTACCATCTTTCCCAATAGTCTCATGCAAAGGCGAATAGACGGCCTCTTGTTTGCTTTGACCTTGTGGATCAGGTCTTTCAGAGACTGTATCTTCGGTTCTGGCAGGTATACCCCGTTTTGGGCTGTATCTATGATCATGCCCAGGTACACTATCCTTCTTTGGGCCTGGAGAGAGGATTTTTGTAAATTTATAATCCATCCTAAATGCTCCAGGTATCCTACTGTAGTGTGTACAGCGTGACCCAATCCCTCCTTTGACTGATCTATTACTAGTAGATCGTCCAGATAGGCTGTTACCGCAATGCCCCGTGTTCTTAGGTTTGCTAACAGAGGAGCTAGCACCTTTGTGAATACTATGGGCGCGGTGGCTACACCAAACGGCAGAGCCACAAATTGAAAGTGGCGATCTTCTACCGCAAACCTTAGGAATCTTTGGTGAGCGGGGAGGATGGGTATGTGTAAATGTGCGTCCTTGATATCTATGGGCGCCATGAATTTTCCGCCCTTTAAAGTGGCGGCCACGGATCGGATCGTTTCCATTCGAAAATGGCGATCGTTCAGGAACCGATTTCGGGATTTTGGATCCAGGATGGGTCTGACATCTCCATTTGGCTTTGGAATCACAAAGAGGTTTGAGTAAAAACCTGAACCTCGCTCTTTTTGGGGTACGTCTGTAACTACCCCTTGAGCCATTAAGTGATTCAAACCTTTGAAGAAGGATTCTCTTTTTTGTGGATCCTTGGAGAGTCTTGAACCTCGGAATTGAGAAGGTGGGATCTCTCGAAATTCCAGTTTGTACCCTGAGGATATTGTGGATACTACCCAATTGTCCTGGATTTCTGACCACCAAGTCGCTCAGAACTGACAAAGCCTTCCTCCCACTCGGCCGAGCGGGGGCGCCCCTTCACTGAGAGGCTTTGGGGGCTTGCTTATTAGCTTTTGCACCCCACGGCTTCTTGTTCTTCTGAGCTTGCCCCTTGGCTTTTGTGGGCGGCTAAAACAGGCCGCCGCCACTGGTTGGAGTCAGATTTCCCGGGAGCTGGGGAGAGAGAGCGTTTAAAACAAGATCTCTTGTTTTTCTTTCTCTCAGGTAAAAGTCGTTTTACCACTTGATATCTTCTGTATATATTCTTCCCCAAATAGGCGTTCGCGATGGAACGGGAACTTGCCAACAGCTTTTTGCATGGGGTTTCCGCTGACCAATGCTTAAGCCAAAGTACTCTGCGCATCTGTACCAGCTGGAGTGTAAGGCGTGATGCCTGTATGATAGAATCTCTCATGGCATCCACTGTGAAGCATAAGGCTTTAGGCAAATTTTCCCAATTTCTAGCCTGCTCTGAAGGCAGTTCCTTCAGCCCCTGCTTTACCTGTTGGCTGATGACCTGACACATACCGACTGCTGCTACTGCAGGTTGGGTAATTGAGCCGGCCAAAAGGAAGGAGGATTTCAACTTCCTCTCAGAAGGATCTTTTAAACCCTTGTACATTATCCACCGGACATGTCAGGTTTTTATTTACACAAGAAATAGCCGCAACTACCGCAGGCAGGCTCCATTTCTTTAAAAAAATTTCCCCCATAGGATAAAGAATGTTAAACCTTTTTGGAGGTGAGAAACGCTTATCTGGATGTTGCCAGTTTGCGTATATTAGATCCTCTAGTAACGGATGAACCGGGAAGGAGCATGCACCTTGCAGGGATCTTAATGACCCTAGGGAGGAGACAGGTAATTCCGTTACCTCCGCAGAGGTTAACTTAAATGCACTGCTATAGCATTGTACCTGTGACCTTAAAATCTGGCTCCTCATCCTCTGCTGATGTAGCCTCCTCCTCCTCATCCTCCTCCCTCAGGTACTTCTGAAGGGAGGTCCAATACTGGAAGAGACCTGCTTCGCTTATTGTCCCTTTTTAGAGGACTTAGCGATTAAGGTAGCAATTTTTTCCTCCAGATTATTTAGGGCAGCTGATAAAGTGTCCTCAGTGACATATACAGGCCCAGGCTTCACTCGGGAAGCCGCCATACCTGACAGAGGTAATGGCTCATCCTGAACAGGTGCATTTAGCAACACAGGAGGGAAAGGTACCGAGTCAGCACAGTTAGAGCCTCCTCTCAGGCGGTGGTGCTTTCTTTTTGTCCGTATTACTTCCCCTGGAAGGCTTACTGTTTAGACAAAATACAAGGTACCTAAATGCATATACTACCGTGTTCAGTTTAGCAAATACATTAAGTATGCAACTTTTAACACATAACTATGCATAACATGGATGTCTTCTAGGAAGTACCCAATCCAACCACATGGAGTCTTACGTCCCTGTATAGCTGCTGTGTTTCTCTGCCAGGAACAAGAGAACTAACGAGCTTGCTTGCTGCTGCAGTGCTTCTCACACTGACAGTCTTTTAAATTTGGCGCCGTTTCTGTGCCTGCGCGCGCCACGTGCCCGCGCACGCCTTCACCCCCCCCTCCGATAAAGCGCGCTCCCGCGCGCGCGCGGCCCTTAGCGCTATGGCGGTGGCCATAGTGAGAGAGGACTTTCATCAGCCCTTGTTCCCACTTACCTGCATCTGCAGGTGTCTGGTCGGCCACCGAAAGGAGGATCGGGGTGCCCCAGCAAGCTCAGCAGCGGAGGTGACGAGCAGTGTACTTCGCCGAAGCCGACACTGAACAGAGTGAGGTGAGTATATTCAGCTCTTTACTCCCCCCAGTGGTGGAAAAAAAGAAGACATCCATTTTTTGAAAAAGATCCCAACCTAGTTATGGACCTTCTAATCTCACCTTATCCACGCCGCAGGTTTTTCTGCTGAAAGATTTCAGACAGATACCAAACTTCACCCTTCACGGTGGGCTATGTGTGCCAACCTTCAGGGATATGGGTTCCTATTTAAAGGATACCTCTCCCCTGGGCCTTGTACAAGACTCTTACCAGGACTTTATAGCGAAATAGCGAAAGTGCTGGATCTTAGAGCCCAGTCCTCCGAAGAGAGACATTACAGGCGACGCCTCATGGATGAGGCCCGGATCCCATCCAGATTCAGCTCATTTGTAGGCGTCTTGGATGGATCCGAAAGCATAGCTCTTTTACCCCCAGAGGGTCTCTTTGGTAGAGCTTTCCTTTAGCACCTTCTAACGCGTCCAACACCTTTCGACACTGGCGAAAAAACTGAGGTACTTCCCTGATGGGAGGGGTTATATGGAGGGGAACTGTCTTCCATTGGTTGTGCCAGTGTCCAATCACCGCTGGTGACCCTTAACCCATTATGTAATGACTAGCTCTGTGTCCCGTGGTGTACGATAAAGAAAAAGATATATATATAATAGGTAACCAGGCACTTCTAAAAATAAAAGTAGGTCTTGCAACAATGCTCACCTTGGCAATATGTCTCGTGTAGAGTCCCTGCTCTGCAATCCAGCGCTGGTCCCCTACTTATGCCCATTGTCCGACTATCTGAGTGCAGGCCCACCCCCAGGGTTCACACTAACGCGGTAATCTGCATTTACAGTGAAATGATGCAGAGAATTGTGCCGATGTTACCACTTCAGTGAAGATCAGTGTTGAAGAGGACCCTGCACATCACATGATCAGCCTGAAGACCTGTATATTTGGTGTGCATACTGTGGCGTGTGGACTTATACATAGGGTCACTTCAAACGGTGGACTTTATGCCATGTATGAGTGTTGGCGCCAAATGGCCTACCAAAACTAGCAACAGACATGAAGTGACTGCCAAGTGGTCTTCAGCTAGTTCACATTAACATGCGACCAGACCAGCTGCTTCCACCTTCCTGTATACAACCCAGCTTGCCCTCTGACCTGTCTTTGGATCTGGTCCTTCCCAGCCTGTATTTTGGACTTAGCTTTCTGCCATGATGCTGTACCCCACAATCTCAGCTTGTATCCTGACACGGTCTCTGCAACTTGATTCATTACCTTGCTGTCTGGCTGTTACCGACCCTCAGCTTGTGTTGGCTATGCTCCTGCATCCTACTTGGGTACTACTGTGTTCCTGCATTTGGTCCGAGCCAGTGGTTTGACCCACACATCTGACAGCTGGTACTACCTGCAATATTGGCCCTTGGGCCACTCTGTGTCCTCACATTTGCTGTCACCACTTCAAGTGGTGCTGGACAAGAGATGCCCTCCACCAGGTACGTGACAGCTAGCCTTGATAAACTTCAGATGTCCAAAAGTTCTGTCAGTTGACACAAACTAGAAACTACTGGTACTTCGTCTCTTCCCAAATATCTAAAGCAATCCCCTCATATCCTGCAACTTGTTTCAGAATATGCTCCTTGCAGGGCACCTTTGGACATATATGGTGGGAGTGCCAAACTGTGCAAACATTTTGGTCCCGTGTGTACGAAAAACCCTGGGTTTCTGACTTAAAATTAACCCATTATAAGCTCTCCTATGTAAAAATTTGATTTATGTACCAATTGCCAGTTCCCGCTGAAAACCTACAGTACATCTTTGCAGCAACTAAATCGATGATTGCAAAAGCATGAAAAACCTTTACATTGTACTATGCAGAATTTAAAAGTAGAGTTTCTCAAACTATGTTCTTTGCGAAGCTTACTGATCTCCAAAAAGACAAACTGAAAATGTTTTAACAAACATTGACTCCATGGATAGTTTCTTGCCTTCCTGTATAAACCATAACTCACTACCGATTTAGGAAAAACATGGCACCTAATTCCACAAAGCTCTCTTGTACAGGATAAACATCAGATGTCAACCAATGTTATTTCATTAAACACAACTTGCTTCTTTTGTTCTGTCATGGAAAATAGTTTAGTAATAAATCTACAGACAAAAAGACTTTGTTTTTATCTTTATATAAAGTAGGTATGGAGTATCAGGTTTTTCTTGCCATGTCCCTGGGGTAGGACATTCACCCTCTCTGTTAAAGCGGAGTTCCACCCAAATGTGGAACTTCCGCTAAATCCACTCCTCGCCCCCTTACATGCCACATTTGGCATGTAATTTGTTTTTGGGGGGGGGGGAGTGGGGGCTTCAGTAGGAGTGGGACTTCCTGTCCCACTTCCTCCTTCCACCCTGGGGTCGCCTAGGCGATACGTCATATCGCCTTTTGGCGGCCCCTCCCTGTAGGCGATCACCTGGGACGTGACAGGTCCCAGGCGATCGCCTGTCCACTCAGAGCGCTGCGCCATTCGCCCATGCGCAGTGAGTGCCCGGCCATGAAGCCGAAAGCTGTCACGGCCGGGTGCCCACACTATGAATGGAGGCGCCGACGGAGAGGAGGGGAAGAGGAGCGGAGCTCCGGGCGTCGCGTCCCTGGACAGTGGAACAGGTAAGTGTATGTTTATTAAAAGCCAGCAGCTACACTTTTTGGAGCTGCTGACTTTTAATAAACATAAAAAAAGGCTTGAACTCCCCTTTAAGGTGAATAATGTTCCAGTTGTCACCAGTGTAGGAAAATTGGGATGCCTATGTCAATGAAACCTGTCTAACCGGATGTCTCCTCACTTTGGAGAGTTTTTCTCTCACCTTTTGTTGTGTCTCTGGGACAGGATGTGAAATAAAATCTACCCCAAAGGGATACAGATAGGAAAAAAATAAATAAATGCAGGAAATGGCCAGCACGCCTTATTGTAGATCTTCTAATTTTTCTAAGACCGCATATGCAACCGTACAGCATTCCACCAACATTTTGAGGACACACAGATCCCCTTTCTCAAGGTGACAAATTATATACTGATAACTGCATCATATTTGCCAACATCTTCAACCCAGTCCCTGAAGCAGTGACACCCACGGCCCACACATATCATGCCCTCCTTTCCGGTAGTCCCTTCCAGATCACGTCCACTTCCCAGGTGGTCCTGCCCAGATCACACCCGCTTTCTGTGCAGTCCTACCCTCACAGTCCCAGTCTACTTTGTAATACCTTGCTCTGAGTTGTGAAGAAAGAAATCCGGAATGTGTTGCTCTCCTAAATGTCTTTGTTGAATACAGTATATCACATGCACATCACACACAGTATGGGGACATTAAGGCCTCATGCACACTGGACGTTTTTGGACATTTTTACAGCAGCTGTTTTTGGCAGTAGACGTTTTTTTCTACAGTCATTAAACTCTCCATCATGTTATCCTATGTGTCCATGCACACATAGGTTGTTATCAGCATTTTTGAGCAGTAAAAAAAACCAAAAACTAGTGGGTTCTGAGAGACGTTTTTCAGCTGTAAAAACGCTCTGACGCTGATAGACGTCGATAAATGCTCAAAAACTTTGCTCACCAGCATTTTTTAACGTTTTTGATCCATTGAAAAAAAAAAAAAACGCTAAAAACCAATAATGCGAAAAAACTTTAACAAACGCTAAAAACGCTATTGAAAAACGTTAAAAAAAAGTTGAAAAACTCACTGTAAAGCTACTGGCGTTTTTGTAACGTTATTTTAAAGTCCAGTGTGCATGAGGCCTAAATTGCGTTTTTGGCAATAAACAGCGCTTACTCATTACCAGGTGGTTATGAGGAAGCGCCATTTATAGCGTGAAACGCATTAACATTTATTGTCCCCATACTGTGTGTGATGTGTATGTGATATATTCAATAAAAGACATTGAGGAGTGCAACAAATTCTGGATTTCTTTCTTCGTATGTATCCACAGACGGGCTGTGTTTGCACCAATGGCAACTGCTCCCAGTAAAGGCAATATAGACAAGTTCACCTTTTGCATTATCTTGCATTCTTTAACGAAAATAAGGGCAATATTGTGATCTCAGGACGCAGCCTGGGACACAGCATCATTGGGACAGAGCACCTAGATGAGGGAGTGAATCATTTTGTGATTTGTGCACACGGTTTTTAATTACGAGTCTACTAATTTGCACATTGGGTAATTTAACAATAAAATTATGACTGCATGCATGGCCAGGAAGAGGGTAAGAAGTGATTGCTCTTGTGACAGCGACAGATGTACTCTGATGCTAGCTTTTCATATAAAGAAAGTCTTACCTCCACAACAAATAAGAGCAGCAACAAACAATGCAATATCGCTATCATCCAGTTCCAGGGCATTGAACTTCATGGCAAACTCAAACTTCGGTTCCATCATGTCACCAACTGGCTTCCTCAAACTCTTCAAGAACTCCCGGGTAATAAAACCATTTCCATAGGCCACCAACATCCCATCTTTGTTCATCACTGAAGCCAGCATGGCAAACATGGCTTCATAGACTCCGTATTTTAATAAAGTCACCTGATCGTTCAGGTCCAATTCAGTAAAACCCGGGATGGATTTGGCAAACTCTGTAAGTTCTGTGACAGTTTCCACAGAAGTGCACTGACAGCAGTGGAAGATGCGTACCTCAGCTTCTTTGTTCTGAATACCGTTGGCCACTAGTTTGGCTACCAGTGTTTTCTCTGCCATACACAACGTCTCCATGTCATGTATCACAAATGGCTGCAAGGAAGACAAATGTAGATAGAGAATATGAGATTCAAGTATATGTACACCCTAACAACTTCTCTTATTTGCCTCCTTTAGGTCTGGTAATTAACCACTAGACCCCCTACATGACCAGGCCATTGTTTTGCGATACAGCACTGCGTTACTTTACCTGACAATTGCGCGGTCATGCATCGCTGTACATACATTCAGGCCATTTTTTCCCCCACAAATAGAGCTTTCTTTTGGTGGTATTTAATCACCAATGGGTTTTTTATTTTTTGCGCTATAAGCAGAAAAAAAAAAAAGTGCCCCCCTCCCCCCCTGGAAAAGGGCTGCTGACTTTTTTCTAACTCTGCTGACATGATTGCTGCTCTAATCTGATGCGATGGCTCCTCTTGGCTCCAGCCACCAGTGAGTCACGTGCAGTGAAAACTGTCACTATAGATCCGGCCGGCACGGTGCCTCCCACTCAGGTGTACTGAGGACTGGCACTGACTGGAGTGGTGCGCAGCGCTTACGGAGGACAGGAGGAGAAGGTCCGACTCCGGAAGCAAGGAGGACTCGTCGCTGCCTAGGCCGCCCTCATCATCACAAGAAAAAATCCTGAAGTAAAGTGGCACACTGGACTGGCATGCCGCATACCTTCAGCAGTGAGTGAAGAACCACAGCTAGCCAAGTAACAACTTAGAAGGAGTATTGCATATTGGAAAGTTGAAAGTGGAAGCTAATGCATTTGCTGGAAAAATCATATCCTATCCTCCTGTATACAGCGATATACACCCACCTTCCTTCCTGTATTCCTCCATCATCACTGACTGCAGATATAAATCATCTGTCCTGTATATATGTAGCTGTATACACCCATCTTCCTTCCTGTATATAGAGACCTTCCTCCATCATCACTGACTGCAGATATAAATCATCTGCCCTAAATACAGCTTTATATACACCCTTCCTCCTTCCTGTATATACTAACACCATCCACCCCCAATATATACACATACTGTACACCCTCCATACTGTACAGGTCACATTTGATGGGTACAGTGACGGGCATAGCGAGGCCGCATTTGACGGGCACAGCCAGGCCGCACTTGACGGGCACAGCCAGGCGGGAATTGATGGGTACAGTAAAGTTGCATATTATGTGCACAGTGAGGCTGCAATTGATGGGCACAGTGAGGCCGCAATTGATGGTCATAGTGAGGCTGCAATTGATGGGCACAGTGAGGCTGCAATTGATGGGCACAGTGAGGCTGCAATTGATAGGCACAGTGAGGCTGCATGGGTGGCCTAAAAATGATGCCCCCCATGGAAAAAGTTTCGCGAATGCCCATGTGGTGGATAATCTGACACTTTGTGGGAACCAGTGACACTAAGGTCTGATTCACACCTATGTATTTTTAGTGCTTTTTGTATTTTGCAGATTTGCACTACAGTCCATTTAACATGGTTTCCTATGGAACATGTTTTGTACTGCAAATCGGAAAAATGCAATAAAAATGCATAGGTGTGAGTCAGGCCTAATACAGTGATCAGTGTGAAACAAAATGCACAGTCACTGTACTAATGACACTGGCTGGAAAGGGGTTAAACATCTAGGGCGAACAAAAGGGTTAAATGTGTGCCTAACCAGTGTTTTTGTGTACACTGTGTGGTTCTTTCACTAAGGAAATTTGATGGAAAAGCAGGGAGAGAAAATCCATCACATTCCTGTCAGGATGAAGCTCTTTATTGTTTACAAATGTATATCTCCGTCCATCCTCTCTCCTCAACGATCGGCAAGTGCCACTAATCACAGCAGAAGCGGCACGCCCCTATACGGAAGTGCAGAATCACATATATTTACATGTGATTCTGCACACAACGGCCACCCTGTAGCAGTAAATCTCCTATATGGCGATCGGCAAGTGGTTATATAATATGAAAATGTCTTGTTTTATCTGTTCAATAAGTGCAAAAAATGCCTGTTAAACCTGCTAGAAAGCTTGTCAGCTGATAACTTTCTTATGTTCACTGCCCAGGCTGCACTCGTCTTAGCTACATTATTCCCACCTCTCTGTAAGGTAAGGTAAGGTAGAACACCTCCCCTTTATGCTACAGAAAAGAGAAAATGGAGGGGTGTTCTGTAGTTCTTTCCTAGGCTTAAATCGCTGCTTCTCCATAGATATAATGCCATGGTTGAGTGTTGTCATCCTAGGACTCCCCAGGTGAAAGTAAAGGAAAGAAAGCCTGGAAAAATGAACACAGCTACTACATCCTGGGACTGATAACTCGTACAGCCATGGCCAAAAGTTTTGAGAATGACACAAATATTAATTTTCACAAAGTTTGCTGCCTCAGTTTTTATGATGCCAATTTGAATATACTCCAGAATGTTCTGAAGAGTGATCAGATGAATTGCAATTAATTGCAAAGTCCCTCTTTGCCATGAAAATTAACTTATTCCCCCCATAAAAAAAACATTTCCACTGCATTTGTGAAGAAGGCTTCAGGGTGCCCAAGAAAGTCCAGCAAGTGCCAGGACTGTCTCCTACAGTTGGTTCAGCTGGGGCATCGGGGCACCACCAGTGCAGAGCTTGCTCAGGAATGGCAGCAGGCAGGTGTGAGTGCATCTGCCTGCACACAGAGAGGCATAGACTTTTGGAGGATGGCCTGGTGTCAAGAAGGGCAGCAAAGGAGACACTTCTCCCCTGGAAATATCAGTCTGTCCCCAGGGACAGACTGATATTCTTCAAAAGGTACAGAGATTGGACTGCTGAGGACTGGGGTAAAGTCATTTTCTCTGATGAATCCCCTTTGCGATTGTTTGGGGCATCTGGAAAAAACCTTCTCTGGAGAAGAAAAGGTGAGCGCTACCATTAGTCCTGTGTCATGCCAACAGTAAAGCATCCTGAGACCATACTCCCTTGGGGTTGCTTCTCAGCCAAGGGAGTGGGCTCACTCACAATTTTGCCTAAGAACACGGCCATGAATAAAGAATGGTACAAAAACATCCCCAGAGAGCAACTTCTCCCAACCATCCAAGAACAGTTTGTTGAGGAACAATGTATTTTCCAGCATGATGGAGCACCTTGCCATAAGGCCAAAGAGATAACTAAGTGGCTTGGGGAATAAAACATCAAAATTATGGGTCCATGGCCAGGAAAACTCCCCAGACCTTAATCCTATTGAGAATTTGTGGTCAATCCTCAAGAGGCAGGTGAACAAAAAATTCTGACTAACTCCAAGCATTGATTATGCAAGAGTGGACTGCCATCAGTAAGGATGTGACCCAGAAGTTGATTGACAGCATGCCAGGGTGAATTACAGAGGTCTTGAAAAAGAAGGGTCAACACTGCAAATATTGACTCTTTGCAAAAACTTAAAGCGGAGGTCCACCCAGGTTTTTTTTTTTTTAAAAGTCAGCAGCTACTAACAGTGTAGCTGCTGACTTTTAATAAGGACACTTACCTGTCCTACTCGCCCGTGATGTCGGTCCCCCAATGGCGATCGATCGCTGCTGGCAGGTCCCGGCTCCTCCATCCTGACTAAGGGAAACAGGCAATAAAGCCTTACAGCTTCACTGCCCGTTTCCTACTGCGCATGCGCCACTCGTACGGCGCTTTGTGAATGGGCGGCTTGCCTCCTGGGAAACACACAGTTCCCAGAAGGCAGTGCGGCCCATTCACAAGAAGAGGAAACGGAAGTTCTCAATCCGAGGATAAGGAAGAGGCACATTAGAGGCAGATTACGGGACTTCCGCATAGCAACGGGCATTTCGGGTGAGTATAAATAAAAAAAAAATTCTATTAAGTTTTTTCTTTTTTTTTTTTGGAATTTTAGTGTAAAAAAAATTTCAGGGTGGACCTCCGCTTTAATGAGATTGTTAATAAAAGCCTTTGACACTTCTGACATACTTGTAATTATACTTCAGTATACCATAGTAACATCTGACAAAAAGATCATTCTCAAAACTTTTGGCCACGGCTGTAATATTTAACTTTTTTTTTTTTTTTTTTTTTTTTTTACATACAGTTTAAAAAACAAATCCACAATGGCAGCCCCCGTGTTTGTGTCCTCGTGTTTAATTTTTTAGGACCAGAAACAAAATGCAGTAACCCACAGGAACAAATCATAACTCTCCTTTTCCAATCACCTGACTTCAATACTTTGCAGCCTGATTGGCTGCTGAGGGTCATTGCCCTCTGCACATGCCACTGATCTTTGTACAGCCCAACAGAATAATCCTGCTTATGTTTGCACTGAAACATTTGCCCCAGAGGCTGTTGATCAGACAGTAGCATAAAGGTAAGGCATAAATACTTGTGGAGTGACTCCATACAGGTACACAGCAAGGTGAACAAGTTCATTCACAAACTCAAAGTACCTGAACTTTGTATGTTTATTCTGTATCTATTAACCAGACACTGCCCTGCATAAAGAGCTGCTACAAGGTTGAGCCAGGATAACAAAGCAACTTTTTACTTATGAATTTACCCGCTAGGATCAGTGTAATGCCCTGTACACCCGATCGGAATTTCCGATGGAATTTTCCATCGGAATTCCATTCAAGCAGTCTTGCATACACACTGTCAGACCAAATTCCGACCGTACAAAACGCAGTGACGTAAAAAACTACGACGAGCCGAGAAAAATGAAGTTTAATGCTTCCGAGCATGTGTCGACTTGATTCTGAGCATGCCTGTTTTTTTCTCCGTCGGAGTTCCACACAGACGATCGGAATTTCCAAAAGGATTTTTTTCCGTCGGAAAAAAATAAAACATGTTCTATTTCTAAACTCCGACGGAAAAAAGTCCGATGGGGCCCACACACGCTCGGAATATTCGATGAAAAAATTCCGTCTGACTTTTTCCCATGCGTACAAGGCATAATACTTACAATGAACAGAGAGGGCAAAAGTACCCCGGTAAAACTAACAAGCTATTACATATACAGTGGAACCTCGGATTACGAGCATAATCCGTTCCAGGAGAATGCTCGTAATCCAAAGTACTCGCATATCAAAGCGAGTTTGCCCATTGAAGTCAATGGAAACGAAAATAATTTGTTCCGCATTGACTTCAATGGCATGCTCTTTCCGAGCATTTCCGAACGGCTCTGAACAGCGCCGTTGGCTCCCCCCCAACCTCAGGGCAAATGCAGTACTGCACACCGCTTTGGCCTGAATCCTGTTTGTTTTGTGAGACAACACTCGCAAACCGAGTTTCAAAATACAGTGCTCGTATTGCGAAATGCTCGTTAACCACGTTACTCGCAATCCGGGTTCCACTGTATACTGACCCAGGAGGCAAATGCACCCCCGCCCTCTCAGTCTAGTCCTCCCTTGGTATTTTCTCTGTGCTTTACGTAACTACTGGGGATTGATTTTAAATGCGACAGGCTCTCTCTAATTACAAGGGTTTATCAAAATGACTTTCAGTTTTGATACACTCCTGAAATGTTTCCATAAAAATCTGCACAAGTAACTGATTGTTCTTTTGTGTAAGCCACATTGTCATTTTCTTTGTAACAACAAGTATTCTATCTAATGAAGCTTTCTGTATTTGTTGGAGGGGAGTGTATAGTTTTTATCAGTAAAGTGAGCAGTAGAGGACACACCTGCACTGCACGGCCTACACACAAGTTCAGGGAAGGTCAGAGCGACCTTGAGGGCTGCCACAATCATCAAAGAGAACCTTTGGGTCTCTGGAGGGAGAACAGCAATTAGAAAATCACTTACTGGGTTGCTGCCTTTCCCCGTGAGAATGGCCCGAGCTTTTAATTTGTTCATGTTGAAGTTTTTCTGATAGGCGTCATAGAGGAGTTTGGCTAGGGACAGAAGGTCGGCCATCTGAGAGTCCTTGATATCCTGCTCGCTGGTCAAAATTTCTGCCGTCAGCTTCGCTTTCTCCGAACGAGGCATTCTCCCAAATCGAATCGCTGAAAAGACACAGGGGACCTTGTAATTAGCAAAAAAAAAAAAAATGGACCTCACTTCTCCAAGAGCTTTAAACAAAAACAGAGGTTGATTTACTAAAACTGGAGAGTGCAAAATCTGGCACAGCTCTGCATAGCATCCAATCAGCTTCCAGTTTTTTTTTTGTCAAAGCTTCATTGAACATGTTGAAGTTAGAAGCTGATTGGCTACCATGCAGAGCTGCACCAGATGTTGCTCTCTCCAGCTTTGGAAAATCAACCCCATTGTCTGTGTTGTGCCTCATACACAACAAGATCCAGAAATTCATTCTCCAACTGTCCAGTACAGGTTCAAAGAGGATTCTGTCTGCCAAAATCTGTATTCCAGTATATCTGAGGTCATGTTTCTCTGTACATACTGTATTTTCCCTAAACAAATCATTTGCAAAATTTCTTATCTAGAGATCCTTCCAGAAAAAGCACTTCCTCTTGCAGGCTGACAACGTAGTAGCAGCGTGGTCAACATGCCATGTGTTCCTTCTTTTGGCTATTGGGTTGCCTGACAGAATGGATAGACTGCCCAACAGCCAACGAAACAAGCACACATGGCAGGCTGACACTGCTTCTGCTAAATAAGGCAGTGGTTTAGTGTGGTCAGCCTGCAACAAGAAGTAATGTTACTGGCAGGATCGTCAGGAAAAATAAAAACTTTGCAATTGATTCACAAACAATTATCTGTATGAATAAGATATAATATCAAACATACTGAAAAACAGATTTACATACATTTAAATTTATGCAACAAATACACATTCCTAAATTGAGATAGAATAGCTATCAGGAATGATAATCACACCCACTGAGTAAGTCCGGTGAGGAGGATATGAGTTAGGGAAAACATGGCATGACATCAGCATTCCTGTATGGCACCCAGCCACTGATAGATACAGTTATCAGTATTGATAACTACAAGCTGTATGATACACATGCATTTATGAAGGTCCATAATAGTGTTGCACAGAGGTCAAACTTGTTTGGTTTTATATAAATGAATGGGGACCACTCAGTATGTCACTGCACAGAGTGTACTTTAGCACATGCCCTGTTGAGCAACTGACTATTAGTCAAGGTTCATACACACTAATGCGAACACAGACATCGCATTTGATTCGCACCGCACCTGCGGTGCCGATCACATGCGATGTCTGTGAGATATGAGTTCAGCCATACAGTTGTATGGCTGAAACCGCATCAGATTCGCACAGAAAAAAGTGCAGGGACTTGCTTTTCCCCGCACTTGAATCGGATCACATGGGTGTTCTCACCTATGCGATCAGATTCCTGTGCGAGTTCACAGTTCGCACTGCGATCTGTGAACCAATCTGGGGGTGTCATTAACAATGTAATGACACCCGCAGCGGTTCACAGAAGGCAGTGTGAACTGCCTGGGGGGGAGAGGTGATGCGGGAACCAGTGCTGTAATCGCGCTGGTTCCCACATTGCATCAGTGTGAACCTAGGCTTAGAGCAGCTAATTTCTGTTATACTATAGCAGAAATATATATAGGTGGCATCAAATAGAGAAAGGTAGCACAGCACCTTATATGAAAGACATGAGCATAGACGTGCACAGATTCCCCCTGCTGTACCGATCACTCATTGTGTTCATTCATAACTGAAGCTGCTCAGCACAGAGCACTTTCCATTCATTCGCTGTCCAGTGCAGCTGAGGCTGCAGAGAAAGGGACTGGCAATCTCTGTCCCTTTCTCGGTCTCAAAAGTGAGACATCAAGGGTTGGTTTAGACCCCTGATATTTCACCAAAGGCCCCAACAGGACTCCTAAAAAAAACTGTAAAAAATAAATAAAAATTAAATAATAATAAAAAACTACTGACACTGTGTACGGACACCAACCTCTGACTACTGACACCGTCCATGTTTTAATACATTTTAAAATGTGTGTTTGAGATTTGGGGTGCACACCCTAATTCAATAGGCTGTGCACCCCTATGGACATGAGACTGTGTTTCACCTTTATTTGTATATAGAGAAAACATTATACAGTATAGTTTTCTAGAGTTGAGAATTAGAATTGCATGGTATCATATTTGGAAGATATGGGACTCTCATGGCAGAAGATTTAGATATGACATTGTGTCTCCAGCACACAATGGATCCCTACAGACACTGCAAGAATTTTATAGGAGCAAAAAGCTACTGCGGATCCATGGTGTTCTGGCAATATACAGTATATTCTTATCCATGCCGATACCAGTCAACCTACTGGCAGTTGCTGCAGGACTCGGTCTTCAGACCTTGCCCAGGAATAGGGATGAGCTCCGGCATGTTTGCATTGAACACGTGCAGAGCCCGCCAGGATGTTGGCACCACGCTGCGCTAATGACAGGCAGGGAGACATTTCCCGATGCTCGGCTGCAGAGATCGGGAAATGTCTCCCTGGCTGTGATTAGTGCAGCGCGGTGCCGACATCCTGGCGGGCTCTGCATGTGTTCAATATGAACACGCCGGACCTCATCCCTACCCAGGAACATGTACGATGAGAATATTTTATGTGGGTCTAACATCACTCATGCAAGAAACTGCCCAGGTGATGCCATTTCTTTCTCGTACATCACGGGACACAGAGCGACATAGTCATTACTAATGGGTTATATAGTTACCGTCAGGTGCTGGCACTGGCAACTTCCAAAACCGGAAGTACCCTCCCCTATATAAGCCCCTCCCATCCGGGAGCACCTCAGTTTTTTGCCAGTGTCTAAGGTGTTGGCCAAGAAGAAACATGTGTTTTTCACTGAGCTTGCGTACAGGTTCTTTTGGGCCTCAGTAAGCTATTCCGGATCCGACCAAAAAAGCTTCATAGCTAAACGGTCGGTACCCGGGCCTTGCAAAGAGAAGAGCAAGGTTCTGCCTGTAATGCTTCTCTTAGGAGAGCTGGACCCTGGGATCCAGAGCTCTGGTCATACCCACGACCAAGATGTTTTCTGTGCAGGGTGCTATACAGGTCCAGGGGAGTGGAATCCTTGGGAACCCGGTCCCTGAAGGTTTGATTACAATGCCTGCCGTGATAGGTGAAGTTTGGGCTTTTGTGGACCAAACAAAGTCCTGCGGCGAGGAACAGGTAAGTGGGGGCCCCCAGGAACTTGGTTCTATTGGGGGACCCCCAAGCCTAATTTGTCTTTCTGTCTGTTACCTAATGGTATTCCCGCAAGATTCTGTGCATGCCTGTAACTACTAAAAAAATGTAATAATTTTTAATGGTGGTCAAGAAAAAAAAAAAAATGTTTTTTTATATATATTTAGTATATTAGACTGCGGTACCTGTGTTTGTCCACTAGAGGCCGCTGTGGAATGTTTTCTTGTCATGTGGACTAGTTTCTTCTCAGAGAGCAAAGTCCAGGCAGTTGGTGAGTTCTCCTATAGGAAACTGCTTCCTCTGCCATGTTGCAGTGCTCGTCCATCCCCCGGCCTGCGGCAAAGAGGGGCCCTGGCTCCTGTCCCTGGTTTCCATGTTTGAAATTAGCGCCGAGGGCGCACGTGGCCGCGCGCGTGCACGCGCCTCTATATATAGAGGTGAGCCGGGAAAGGGGCGGAGCCTGGGGGATGACGCTCTGTGCGCGCCGCACCGCTTCTGCGCATGTGCGGGCGTCCCAGCAGGTTTTAAAAAGCCACAATATTGTAGTAAGCTGGCTATGAAGTACAGAGACAGAGCTGGCAACATTTAAAGGCATACAGCAAGCGGTTGATACAGGCATCCCCTAGAAAGGCACATTAGTAGACACCAACTGTTTATTATAGCAGCATTTATGCTAGACTATTATCAGTAACTGGTGTATTTCGGCTGGAATACCTCAGCTTTGTGGCTTAGGAATATGCCGTCTAAAAACTCCGGGACTAGAAATTCCAGGAGGAATAGGGGGTCTCCATCGGGCTCTGAGGATCTTGGGCATGCTTTGGCTGCACCAGTCTCCCCTGAAGAATCAGAGGTTAGTGACCGTAGAGCACCCCCAGGAGTACCTGGTACTGTGGCTGTCCTCAGTTCACCTGCTCCTGTGTATGTAACAGAGGAGGTTTTTTCCTCAGCTCTGGGAGGGCTGGAAGAGAGATTGTCAGCATTGATCGCTGCTTCCCTGTCACAGGAGAAAAGCGCTCGATCTCCGTCTCCTCCCTCAGAGTGCCTGTTAACAGAGCAACAGTCCCATACAGAGGTCGACCTACCTGAGGGGGATCAGGATGAGGTTGATTCGGTTGTAGAGGAATCAACAGTGGAAGAGCCGTTCTCAGCATCACATGCTGAAAGGTTATGGGTTCAGTCTCTGACTAACATGGTCCGATCAGCATTTAAAATGCCACTTGCGGAGCCATCCTCCACTTCTGTCTCCTCGTTGGGGTCGCTAAAAGCTCCCCAGACTGTTTGTTCCTTTCCGATCCATCCTTTACTGGAGGGGCTCATTTACCAGGATTGGGAGCATCCTGACAAAATATTTACTCCCCCCAAGAGATTTCCGGTGGTCTATCCCATGGAGGATAAGTTCATCAGAAAATGGAAGGTCCCTACAGTGGACGCAGCCATCTCTTGTGTGAATAAATCACTGACATGTCCGGTGGAAAATGTCCAAATGTTCAAGGACCCAAT
Source organism: Rana muscosa (assembly GCA_029206835.1). Classification (NCBI taxonomy): domain Eukaryota; kingdom Metazoa; phylum Chordata; class Amphibia; order Anura; family Ranidae; genus Rana; species Rana muscosa. Next base: position 194,485,991 of record CM055118.1, read on the forward strand.
AGATAAAAAATTGGAGTCATTATTGAAATCTGCTTTTTCTACAGCAGGATTGGTGACACAACCAGCAGTGGCAGCTATAGGGGTCTGCCAAGCAGTGAAGGATCAGTTGAAACAGGTCTTAAGAGACTTGCCGGATCAGCAGGCTCTTGCCCTAGCTGATCTACCTAGAGCCGCCTTATGCTTTGCGGTGGACGCTATAAAGGATTCAATCCATCAGGCCTCCCGCCTTACGCTGTCTGTAGTACATATGCGCAGGCTTCTATGGCTCAAAAACTGGTCTGCTGAAGCTCCCTGTAAAAAATTGCTGGTCAGCTTCCCATTTCATGGGGAGCGCTTATTCGGGGGAAGACCTGGACAAGTATATCCAGAGAATTTCCAGCGGTAAAAGTACACTTTTGCCGGTTAAAAATAGAGTTAGAGGTCCCTCCTTTAAGAGGCCGGCTTCTCCAGTCCCTAGGACATCGGCTGTGAAACAGTTCCGACGGCCTCCCCGGTCAAATCCCGGAGGTAAAAATCAGGGACAGTTGCAGGGTAACAAGAAGCCCTGGAGCAGGAGAGGTACAAAACCTCCCCCAAAGTCAAATGCATGAAGGGTTGCCCCCACCCAATCGGGTGGGGGGAAGACTTCAGTTGTTCACAGAAACCTGGCGGGACACGATCCGAGACAGATGGGTGCTCTCCGCAGTAAGTCTGGGATACAAATTGGAGTTAAAAAACTCCCCTCCTTCCCGCTTTATAAGGTCAAACGTGCCAAGGGATCCCCAGAAGAGAGGATCCCTCCTGTTGGCACTGGAACAATTATTGCTTCAAGCAGTAATTATAGAGGTTCCCCTGGAAGAATGGGGGTTCGGGTTTTACTCAAACCTCTTTACAGTTCCGAAGCCAAACGGGGACGTGAGGCCCATATTAAATCTAAAAGGGCTAAACAAATTCCTACATATCAGGACTTTCCGGATGGAGTCGATCCGATCGGTAGCCACTGCCCTACAAGGGGAGGAATGGTTAGCCTCGATCGACATCAAAGATGCTTATTTGCACATCCCCATCTTTCCAGCCCACCAAAAATTTCTACGCTTTGCGGTAGAAGGGCGCCATTTTCAGTTCAGAGCCTTACCCTTCGGTCTGGCCACAGCACCAAGAGTGTTCACAAAAATTCTGGCCCCATTATTGGCCAATCTAAGAACACGAGGTGTAACGATAATGGCATATCTAGACGACTTGTTGCTGATAGACCACTCAGTGGAAAAACTAGAAGTGGTTGTTCACGAGACAATCAAGTATCTGGAATATCACGGTTGGATTATCAACCGAGACAAGTCAGCCCTAAAACCAGTCAAAAGTCTGGAATACTTGGGGCTAAGGCTGGATTCAGACCAGAGAAAGATTTTCTTGCCTCAAGAAAAGGGGTCGTCTTTGAGAGATTTGATCCACTTAGTGGGTTCAAAAAGACAGCCATCCATACGCCTGTGCATGAGGCTGCTGGGAAAAATGGTGGCATCATTCGAAGCAGTACCCTACGGTCAATTCCATTCAAGGAAGTTGCAAAGGGCCATACTGTCAGCCTGGAACAAAAAAGTTCAGGCTCTGGACTTACCAATGTCCTTGTCCCCTTCCGTTCGCAGGAGCCTCCGCTGGTGGTTGGTTCCCCAGAATCTGGAAAGAGGGAAATCCTTCAGTCCGATTTCCTGGAAGGTGGTCACTACAGATGCCAGCCTTATAGGCTGGGGAGCAGTACTGGAGCAATGGTCTCTCCAGGGCAGATGGTCGGATGCGGAAAAGGCCCTGCCCATCAATCTCTTAGAGATACGAGCAGCCCGGTATGCCCTAGTACCATGGACATCCAAACTCCAAGGGTCCCCTGTCAGAGTTCAGTCAGACAATGCCACAGCAGTGGCATATATCAATCGTCAGGGGGGCACCAGGAGTCGTGCAGCCCAAAGGGAAGTAAATTACATCCTGAGATGGGCAGAAAGATATGTCCCAGCCATATCTGCGGTATTCATTCCAGGGGTGGAGAATTGGAAGGCGGACTTTCTAAGTCGCCAACAATTATGCCCAGGGGAATGGTCCCTTCATCCCGAGGTTTTCCGGACAATATGTCAGCGGTGGGGAACACCGGATGTAGATCTGCTAGCATCCAGATTCAACACAAAAGTGGACAGGTTTGTCTCTTGGGCAAGGGATCCCCTAGCGTGCGGCTCGGATGCCCTAGTGTTCCCTTGGGATCAGTTCAAGCTGATATATGCATTCCCACCGCCACAATTGTTACCTCGATTACTCCGCAGAATCAGGGTAGAAAAGAAACCAGTGATTCTGGTGGCTCCAGCGTGGCCCCGAAGAGCATGGTACGCGGAGATTGTAAAAATGTCTGTGGGGAGTCCTTGGACCCTCCCACATCGTCCGGACCTGCTTTCGCAGGGACCGATATACCACCCTTCCTTACCAGCCCTAGGTTTGACGGCCTGGCTATTGAAGCCCACATTCTAAAAAAGAGAGGGCTCTCTAATGCTGTGGTATCTACCATGATCAATGCCAGGAAGCCGGTATCCAGGCAGATCTACTATAGAATCTGGAAGGCGTACATCGCCTGGTGTGAAGCCAAGAAATGGCATCCACATAAATACGTAATAGGTAGGATTCTGGACTTCCTACAATGGGCTGTAGATAGGAAGCTTGCCTTGAGTACTATCAAGGGTCAGATTTCGGCCTTGTCAATATTTTTTCAAAGGCCCTTGGCTTCGCATTCACTAGTCAAAGCCTTTATACAAGGAGTGATGCGTATTAGTCCTCCGGTTAATATTCCCATATGTCCATGGGATCTAAACTTGGTTCTGTCGGTTCTACAGAAACAACCATTTGAACCATTACAGCATATTTCCTTAGTGCTTCTCACCAGGAAATTGATTTTTCTAGTAGCCATTTGTTCGGCTAAAAAGAGTATCGGAATTAGCAGCTATGTCCTGTAAAGAGCCATATCTGGTTATCCATAAGGACAGAGTAGTGTTACGTCCTCATCCAGCCTTTCTTCCTAAGGTGGTATCGAGTTTTCATTTGAACCAAGATGTGGTTCTTCCTTCTTTTTTCCCCAAGCCTACTTCGGTAGAGGAAAAGTTATTGCATTCTTTGGATGTAGTAAGAGCAGTTAAAGCTTATCTAAAAGCCACTGCTCAGATTCGCAGAACGGATACTTTGTTTATTCTGCCGGAAGGCCCCAGAAAGGGTCAGGCAGCATCAAAATCTACTTTAGCCAAGTGGATTCGACAGGTCATAATACAAGCCTATGGCTTGAAAAAGAGACCGCCTCCGTTCAAAGTTAGGGCGCACTCCACGAGAGCAGTTGGAACTTCATGGGCAGTGCATCACCAGGCCTCCCTGGCTCAAATCTGTAAGGCCGCAACATGGTCTTCGGTACACACGTTTACTAGGTTCTACCAGGTGGACGTTAGAAGTCAGGAGGATGTCGCCTTTGGGCGCAGTGTGTTGCAGGCCGCAAAAGATCCTCATGTCTGATAGCGCTCAGCTTATATATGGTGTATCCCCCCCCCTCATTTGGCATTGCTTTAGGACATCCCATTAGTAATGACTATGTCGCTCTGTGTCCCGTGATGTACGAGAAAGAAAATAGGATTTTTATAACAGCTTACCTGTAAAATCCTTTTCTTGGAGTACATCACGGGACACAGAGCTCCCGCCCCTCTTTGGGGACACTTATTGCTTTGCTACAAAACTGAGGTGCTCCCGGATGGGAGGGGCTTATATAGGGGAGGGTACTTCCGGTTTTGGAAGTTGCCAGTGCCAGCACCTGACGGTAACTATATAACCCATTAGTAATGACTATGTCGCTCTGTGTCCCGTGATGTACTCCAAGAAAAGGATTTTACAGGTAAGCTGTTATAAAAATCCTATTATTAGACACTCATTTGCTGAAACACAATTTATCCAGTGTATATAAAAAGGAGACTTCTACATGTTTATAGCTATCATCTATTATTTTGGCCAGGTGCAGTGGATTGCATTATAGTATTTCTGCATATTGCAGTGCCATATACTTGCCTTGCAACTGAAGAGCTTACTTCATATAGCGGGCCAGGTTCACACACCTGCCTAACACAACAATTCTCTATGTAGCATACTTTGAGCCTTAATAAAACCTATGGATTTGTAACAAGATGTGTATCTAGGACAAAAATAGGATTTTTATAACAGCTTACCTGTAAAATCCTTTTCTTGGAGTACATCACGGGACACAGAGCGGCATAGTCATTACTATGTGGGTTATATAGTTTACCTTCAGGTGCTGGCACTGGCAACTTCCAAACCGGAAGTACCCTCCCCTATATAAGCCCCTCCCATCCGGGAGCACCTCAGTTTTGTAGCAAAGCAATAATAGGATTTTTATAACAGCTTACCTGTAAAATCCTTTTCTTGGAGTACATCACGGGACACAGAGCGACATAGTCATTACTAATGGGTTATATAGATACCTTCAGGTGCTGGCACTGGCAACTTCCAAAACCGGAAGTACCCTCCCCTATATAATCCCCTCCCATCCGGGAGCACCTCAGTTTTGTAGCAAAGCAATAAGTGTCCCCAAAGAGGGGCGGGAGCTCTGTGTCCCGTGATGTACTCCAAGAAAAGGATTTTACAGGTAAGCTGTTATAAAAATCCTATTTTCTTTCTCGTACATCACGGGACACAGAGCGACATAGTCATTACTAATGGGATGTCCTAAAGCAATGCCCAACGAGGGGGGGGATACACCATACATAAGCGGAGCGCTATCAGACATGAGGATCTTTTGCGGCCTGCAACACACTGCGCCCAAAGGCGACATCCTCCTGACTTCTAACGTCCACCTGGTAGAACCTAGTAAACGTGTGTACTGAAGACCATGTTGCGGCCTTACAGATTTGAGCCAGGGAGGCCTGGTGATGCACTGCCCATGAAGTTCCAACTGCTCTCGTGGAGTGCGCTCTAACTTTGAACGGAGGCGGTCTCCTTCTCAAGCCATAGGCTTGCATTATGACCTGTCGAATCCACTTGGCTAAAGTAGATTTTGACGCTGCCTGACCCTTTCTGGGGCCTTCCGGCAGAATAAACAAAGTATCCGTTCTGCGAATCTGAGCAGTGGCTTTTAGATAAGCTTTAACTGCTCTTACTACATCCAAAGAATGCAATAACTTTTCCTCTACTGAAGTAGGTTTGGGGAAAAAAGAAGGAAGAACCACATCTTGGTTCAAATGAAACCTCGATACCACCTTAGGAAGAAAGGCTGCATGAGGTCGTAACACTTCTCTGTCCTTATGGATAACCAGATATGGCTCCTTACAGGACATAGCTGCTAATTCCGACACTCTTTTAGCCGAACAAATGGCTACTAGAAAAATCAATTTCCTGGTGAGAAGAACCAAAGAAATATGCTGTAATGGTTCAAATGGTTGTTTCTGTAGAACCGACAGAACCAAGTTTAGATCCCATGGACATATGGGAATATTAACCGGAGGACTAATACGCATCACTCCTTGTATAAAGGCTTTGACTAGTGAATGCGAAGCTAAGGGCCTTTGAAAAAATATTGACAAGGCCGAAATCTGACCCTTGATAGTACTCAAGGCAAGCTTCCTATCTACAGCCCATTGTAGGAAGTCCAGAATCCTACCTATTACGTATTTACGTGGATGCCATTTCTTGGCCTCACACCAGGCGATGTACGCCTTCCAGATTCTATAGTAGATCTGCCTGGATACCGGCTTCCTGGCATTGATCATGGTAGATACCACAGAATTAGAGAGCCCTCTCTTTTTTAGAATGTGGGCTTCAATAGCCAGGCCGTCAAACCTAGGGCTGGTAAGGAAGGGTGGTATATCGGTCCTTGTGAAAGCAGGTCCGGACGATGTGGGAGGGTCCAAGGACTCCCCACAGACATCTTTACAATCTCCGCGTACCATGCTCTTCGGGGCCACGCTGGAGCCACCAGAATCACTGGTTTCTTTTCTACCCTGATTCTGCGGAGTAATCGAGGTAACAATTGTGGCGGTGGGAATGCATATATCAGCTTGAACTGATCCCAAGGGAACACTAGGGCATCCGAGCCGCAAGCTAGGGGATCCCTTGTCCAAGAGACAAACCTGTCCACTTTTGCGTTGAATCTGGATGCTAGCAGATCTACATCCGGTGTTCCCCACCGCTGACATATTGTCCGGAAAACCTCGGGATGAAGGGACCATTCCCCTGGGCATAATTGTTGGCGACTTAGAAAGTCCGCCTTCCAATTCTCCACTCCTGGAATGAATACCGCAGATATGGCTGGGACATATCTTTCTGCCCATTTCAGGATGTAATTTACTTCCCTCTGGGCTGCACGACTCCTGGTGCCCCCCTGATGATTGATATATGCCACTGCTGTGGCATTGTCTGATTGAATTCTGACAGGGGACCCTTGGAGTTTGGATGTCCATGCTACTAGGGCATACCGGGCTGCTCGTATCTCTAAGAGATTGATGGGCAGGGCCTTTTCCGCATCCGACCATCTGCCCTGGAGAGACCATTGCTCCAGTACTGCTCCCCAGCCTATAAGGCTGGCATCTGTAGTGACCACCTTCCAAGAAATCGGACTGAAGGATTTCCCTCTTTCCAGATTCTGGGGAACCAACCACCAGCGGAGGCTCTTGCGAACGGAAGGGGACAAGGACATTGGTAAGTCTAGGGCCTGAACTTTTTTGTTCCAGGCTGACAGTATGGCCCTTTGCAAATTCCTTGAATGGAATTGACCGTAGGGTACTGCTTCGAATAATGCCACCATTTTTCCCAGCAGTCTCATGCACAGGCGTATGGATGGCTGTCTTTTTGTACCCACTAAGTGGATCAAATCTCTCAAAGACGACCCCTTTTCTTGAGGCAAGAAAATTTTTCTCTGGTCTGAATCCAGCCTTAGCCCCAAGTATTCCAGACTTTTGACTGGTTTTAGGGCTGACTTGTCTCGGTTGATAATCCAACCGTGATATTCCAGATACTTGATTGTCTCGTGAACAACCACTTCTAGTTTTTCCACTGAGTGGTCTATCAGCAACAAGTCGTCTAGATTTGCCATTATCGTTACACCTCGTGTTCTTAGATTGGCCAATAATGGGGCCAGAATTTTTGTGAACACTCGTGGTGCTGTGGCCAGACCGAAGGGTAAGGCTCTGAACTGAAAATGGCGCCCTTCTACCGCAAAGCGTAGAAATTTTTGGTGGGCTGGAAAGATGGGAATGTGCAAATAAGCATCTTTGATGTCGATCGAGGCTAACCATTCCTCCCCTTGTAGGGCAGTGGCCACCGATCGGATCGACTCCATCCGGAAAGTCCTGATATGTAGGAATTTGTTTAGCCCTTTTAGATTTAATATGGGCCTCACGTCCCCGTTTGGCTTCGGGACTGTAAAGAGGTTTGCGTAAAACCCGAACCCCCATTCTTCCAGGGGAACCTCTATAATTACTGCTTGGAGCAATAATTGTTCTAGTGCCAACAGGAGGGATCCTCTCTTCTGGGGATCCCTTGGCACGTTTGACCTTATAAAGTGGGAAGGAGGGGAGTCTTTTAACTCCAATTTGTATCCCAGATTTACTGCGGAGAGCACCCATCTGTCTCTGATCGTGTCCCGCCAGGTCTCTGTGAACAACTGAAGTCTTCCCCCCACCCGATTGAGTGGGGGCAACCCTTCATGCATTTGACTTTGGGGGAGGTTTTGTACCTCTCCTGCTCCAGGGCTTCTTGTTACCCTGCAATTGTCCCTGATTTTTACCTCCGGGATTTGACCGAGGAGGCCGTCGGAACTGTTTCACAGCCGATGTCCTAGGGACTGGAGAAGCAGGCCTCTTAAAAGAGGGACCTCTAACTCTGTTTTTAACCGGCAAAAGTGTACTTTTACCGCTGGAAATTCTCTGGATATATTTGTCCAGGTCTTCCCCGAATAAGCGTTCACCATGAAACGGGAAGCTGACCAGCAATTTTTTACAGGGAGCTTCAGCAGACCAGTTTTTGAGCCATAAAAGCCTGCGCATATGTACTACAGACAGCGTAAGGCGGGAGGCCTGATGGATTGAATCCTTTATAGCGTCCACCGCAAAGCATAAGGCTCTAGGTAGATCAGCTAGGGCAAGAGCCTGCTGATCTGGCAAGTCCCTTAAGACCTGTTTCAACTGATCCTTCACTGCTTGGCAGACCCCAATAGCTGCCACTGCTGGTTGTGTCACCAATCCTGCTGTAGCAAAAGTAGATTTTAATAAGGACTCTAATTTTTTATCTATTGGGTCCTTGAACATTTGGACATTATCCACTGGACATGTCAGTGATTTATTCACACAAGAGATGGCTGCGTCCACTGTAGGGACCCTCCATTTTTTGATGAACTTATCCTCCATGGGATAGACCACTTGAAATCTCTTGGGAGGAGTAAATATTTTATCAGGATGCTCCCAATCCTGGTAAATGAGCCCTTCCAGTAAAGGATGGATCGGAAAGGAACAAACAGTCTGGGGAGCTTTTAGCGACCCCAACGAGGAGACAGAAGTGGAGGATGGCTCCGCAAGGGGCATTTTAAATGCTGATCGGACCATATTAGTCAGGGACTGAACCCATAATCTTTCAGCATGTGATGCTGAAAATGTCTCTTCCACTGTTGATTCCTCTACAACAGAATCGACCTCATCCTGATCCCCTTCAGGTAGGTCGATCCCTGTATGGGACTGTTGCTCCGCTAACAGGCACTCTGAGGGAGGAGACGGAGATCGAGCGCTTTTTTCCTGTGACAGGGAAGCAGCGATCAATGCTGACAATCTCTCTTCCAGCCCTCCCAGAGCTGAGGAAAAAACCTCCTCTGTTACATACACAGGAGCAGGTGAACTGAGGACAGCCACAGTACCAGGTACTCCTGAGGGTGCTCTACGGTCACTAACCTCTGATTCTTCAGGGGAGACTGGTGCAGCCGAAGCATGCCCAAGATCCTCAGAGCCCGATGGAGACCCCCTATGCTTCCTGGGATTTTTAGTCCCGGAGTTTTTAGACAGCATTATTCCTAAGCCCCAAAGCTGAGGTATTCCAGCCGAAATACACCACTTACTGACAATAGTCTAGCACAAATGCTGCTATAAAAACAGTTGGTGTCTACTAATGTGCCTTTCTATGGGGATGCCTGCATCAACCGCTTGCTGTATGCCTTTTTTTAAATGTTGCCAGCTCTGTCTCTGCACTCCATAGCCAGCTCACAACACATAATTGTGGTTTTTAACATGCTGGGACGCCCGCACATGCGCAGAAGCGCTGCGGTGCGCACAGAGCGTCATCCCCCAAGCTCCGCCCCCTTTCCCGGCTCACCTCTATATATAGAGGCGCGTGCACGCGCACGCGCGCGGCCACGTGCGCCTTCGGCGCTGATTTTGAAAAGGGAAACTAGAGACAAGAGCCAGGGCCCCTTTTGCCGCAGGCCGGGGGATGGACGAGCATTGCAACATGGCAGAGGAAGCAGTTTCCCACAAGAGAACTTACCATCTTCCTGGACTTGCTCTGATAAAAAGAAACTAGTCCACATGACAAGAAACGTTCCACAGCGGCCTCTAGTGGATTAACACAGGTACCGCAGTCTAGTATATTATTATTATTTTTTTCTTGACCACTATTAAAATTATTACATTTTTTAGTAGTTACAGGCATGCATAATATTTAGCGGGAATACCGTTAGGTAACAGGCAGAAAGACATATTAGGCTTGGGGGTCCCCTCAATAGAACCAAGTTCCTGAGGGGCCCCCACTTACCTTTTCCCCGCCGCAGGACTCTGTTTGGCCACAGAAGCCCAAACTTCACCTATCACGGCAGGCATTGTAATTAAACCTTCAGGGACCGGGTTCCCAAGGATTTCACTCCCCTGGACCTGTATAGCACCCTGCACAGAAAACATCTTGGTCATGGGTATGACCAGAGCTCTGGATCCCAGGGTCCAGCTCTCCTAAGAGAAGCATTACAGGCAAAACCTTGCTCTTCTCTGCAAGGCCCGGGTACCGACCGTTTAGCTATGAAGCTTTTTTGGTCGGATCCGGAATAGCTTACTGAGGCCCAAAAGAACCTGTACGCAAGCTCAGTGAAAAACACATGTTTCTTCTTGGCCAACACCTTAGACACTGGCAAAAAACTGAGGTGCTCCCGGATGGGAGGGGCTTATATAGGGGAGGGTACTTCCGGTTTTGGAAGTTGCCAGTGCCAGCACCTGAAGGTATCTATATAACCCATTAGTAATGACTATGTCGCTCTGTGTCCCGTGATGTACGAGAAAGAAAAGTGTCCCCAAAAGAGGGGTGGGAGCTCTGTGTCCCGTGATGTACTCCAAGAAAAGGATTTTACAGGTAAGCTGTTATAAAAATCCTATTTTCTTTCTCGTACATCACGGGACACAGAGCGGCATAGTCATTACTATGTGGGACGTCCCAAAGCAATGCCCAATGAGGGGGGGATACACCATACATAAGCTGGGCGCTATCAGACATGAGGATCTTTTGCGGCCTGCAACACACTGCGCCCAAGGGCGACATCCTCCTGACTTCTAACATCCACCTGGTAGAACCTAGTAAACGTGTGTACTGAAGACCATGTTGCGGCCTTACAGATTTGAGCCAGGGAGGCCTGGTGATGCACTGCCCATGAAGTTCCAACTGCTCTCGTGGAGTGCACCCTAACTTTGAACGGAGGCGGTCTCCTTCTCAAGCCATAGGCTTGCATTATGACCTGTCGAATCCACTTGGCTAAATGAGATTTTGACGCTGCCTGACCCTTTCTGGGGCCTTCCGGCAGAATAAACAAAGTATCCGTTCTGCGAATCTGAGCAGTGGCTTTTAGATAAGCTTTAACTGCTCTTACCACATCCAAAGAATGTAATAACTTTTCCTCTACCGAACTAGGTTTGGGGAAAAAAGAAGGAAGAACCACATCTTGGTTCAAATGAAACCTCAATACCACTTTAGGAAGAAAAGCTGGATGAGGACGTAACACTACTCTGTCCTTATGGATAACCAGATATGGCTCTTTACAGGACATAGCGGCCAATTCCGACACTCTTTTAGCCGAACAAATGGCTACTAGAAAAATCTATTTCCTGGTGAGAAGAACCAGGGAAATATGCTGTAATGGTTCAAATGGTTGTTTCTGTAGAACCGACAGAACCAGGTTTAAGTCCCATGGACATATGGGAATATTAACCGGAGGGCTAATACGCATCACTCCTTGTATAAAAGCTTTGACTAGTGAATGCGAAGCCAAGGGCCTTTGAAAAAATATTGACAAGGCCGAAATCTGACCCTTTATAGTACTCAAGGCAAGCTTCCTATCTACAGCCCACTGTAGGAAGTCCAGAATCCTACCTATTACGTATTTACGTGGATGCCATTTCTTGGCCTCACACCACGCGATGTACGCCTTCCAGATTCTATAGTAAATCTGCCTGGATACCGGCTTCCTGGCATTGATCATGGTAGATACCACAGGATTAGAGAGACCTCTCTTTTTTAGAATGTGGGCTTCAATAGCCAGGCCGTCAAACCTAGGGCTAGTAAGGAAGGATGGTATATCGGTCCTTGCGAAAGCAGGTCCGGACGATGTGGGAGGGTCCAAGGACTCCCCACAGACATTTTTACAATCTCCGCGTACCATGCTCTTCGGGGCCACGCTGGAGCCACCAGAATCACTGGTTTCTTTTCTACCCTGATTCTGCGGAGTAATCGAGGTAACAATTGTGGCGGTGGGAATGCATATATCAGCTTGAACTGATCCCAAGAGAACACTAGAGCATCCGAGCCGCAAGCTAGGGGATCCCTTGTCCGAGAGACAAATCTGTCCACCTTTGCGTTGAATCTGGATGCTAGCAGATCTACATCCGGTGTTCCCCACCGCTGACATATTGTCCGGAAAACCTCGGGGTGAAGGGACCATTCCCCTGGGCATAATTGTTGGCGACTTAGAAAGTCCGCCTTCCAATTCTCCACTCCTGGAATGAATACCGCGGATATGGCTGGGACATATCTTTCTGCCCATTTCAGGATGCAATTCACTTCCCTCTGGGCTGCACGACTCCTGGTGCCACCCTGATGATTGATATATGCCACTGCCGTGGCATTGTCTGATTGAATTCTGACAGGGGACCCTTGGAGTCTGGATGTCCATGCTACTAGGGCATACCGGGCTGCTCGTATCTCTAAGAGATTGATGGGCAGGGCCTTCTCTGCATCCGACCATCTGCCCTGGAGAGACCATTGCTCCAGTACTGCCCCCCAGCCTATAAGGCTGGCATCTGTAGTGACCACCTTCCAAGAAATCGGACTGAAGGATTTCCCTTTTTCCAGATTCTGGGGAACCAACCACCAACGGAGGCTCTTGCGAACGGAAGGGGACAAGGACATTGGTAAGTCTAGGGCCTGAACTTTTTTGTTCCAGGCTGACAGTATGGCCCTTTGCAAATTCCTTGAATGGAATTGACCGTAGGGTACTGCTTCGAATGATGCCACCATTTTTCCCAGCAGCCTCATGCACAGGCGTATGGACGGCTGTCTTTTTGTACCCACTAGGTGGATCAAATCTCTCAAAGATGACACCTTTTCTTGAGGCAAGAAAATTTTTCTCTGGTCTGAATCCAGCCTTAGCCCCAAGTATTCCAGACTTTTGACTGGTTTTAGGGCTGACTTGTCTCGGTTGATAATCCAACCGTGATATTCCAGATACCTGATTGTCTCGTGAACAACCACTTCTAGTTTTTCCACTGAGTGGTCTATCAGCAACAATTCATCTAGATATGCCATTATCGTTACACCTCGTGTTCTTAGATTGGCCAATAGTGGGGCCAGAATTTTTGTGAAAACTCGTGGTGCTGTGGCCAGACCGAAGGGTAAGGCTTTGAACTGAAAATGGCGCCCTTCTACTGCAAAGCGTAGAAATTTTTGGTGGACTGGAAAGATGGGAATGTGCAAATAAGCATCTTTGATGTCGATTTAGGGTAACCATTCCTCCCCTTGTAGGGCAGTGGTCACCGATCGGATCGACTCCATCCGGAAAGTCCTGATATGTAGGAATTTGTTTAGCCCTTTTAGATTTAATATGGGCCTTACGTCCCCGTTTGGCTTCGGGACTGTAAAGAGGTTTGAGTAAAACCCGAACCCCCATTCTTCCAGGGGAACCTCCATAATTACTCCTTGGAGCAATAGTTGTTCTAGTGCCAACAGGAGGGATCCTCTCTTCCGGGGATCCCTTGGCACGTTTGACCTCATAAAATGGGAAGGAGGAGAGTCTTTTAACTCCAATTTGTATCCCAGACTTACTGCGGAGAGCACCCATCTGTCTCTGATCGTGTCCCGCCAGGTCTCTGCGAACAACTGGAGTCTTCCCCACACCCGATTGAGTGGGGGCAACCCTTCATGAATTAGACTTGGGGGGAGGTTTTGTACCTCTCCTGACCCAGGGTTTCTTGTTACCCTGCGATTGTCCCTGATTTTTACCCCCGGGATTTGACCGAGGAGGCCGTCGGAACTGCTTCACAGCCGATGTCCCAGGGACTGGAGAGGCAGTCCTCTTAAAAGAGGGACCTCTAACTCTGTTTTTACCGGCAAGAGTGTACTTTTACCGCTGGAAATTTTCTGGATATATTTGTCCAGGTCTTCCCCGAATAAGCGTTCACCATGAAATTGGACGCTAACCAGCAATTTTTTACAGGGAGCTTCAGCAGACCAGTTCTTGAGCCATAGAAGCCTATGCATATGTACTACAGACAGCGTAAGGCGGGAGGCCTGATGGATTGAATCCTTGATGGCGTCAACCGCAAAGCATAAGGCTCTAGGTAGATCAGCTAGGGCAAGGGCCTGCTGATCTGGTAAGTCCCTTAAGACCTGTTTTAACTGATCCTTCACTGCTTGGCAGACCCCAATAGCTGCTACTGCTGGTTGTGTCACCAAGCTTGCTGTAGAAAAAGCAGATTTTAATAAGGACTCCAATTTTTTATCTATTGGGTCCTTAAACATTTGAACATTATCTACTGGACATGTCAGTGATTTATTCACACAAGAGATGGCTGCGTCCACTGTAGGGACCCTCCATTTTCTGATGAACTTATCCTCCATGGGATAGACCACCGGAAATCTCTTGGGGGGAGTAAATATTTTATCAGGATGTTCCCAATCCTGGTAAATGAGTCCTTCCAGTAAAGGATGGATTGGAAAGGAACAAACAGTCTGGGGAGCTTTTAGCGACCCCAACGAGGAGACAGAAGTGGTTGATGGCTCCGCAAGGGGCATTTTAAATGCTGATCAGACCATATCAGTCAGAGACTGAACCCATAATCTTTCAGCATGTGATGCTGAAAATGGCTCTTCCCCTGTTGATTCCTCTACAACAGAATCAACCTCATCCTGATCCCCTTCAGGTAGGTCGATCCCTGTATGGGACTGTTGCTCCGCTAACAGGCACTCTGAGGGAGGAGACGGAGATCGGGCGCGCTTTCCCTCTGACAGGGAAGCAGCGATCAATGTTGTCAATCTCTCTTCCAGTCCTCCCAGAGCTGAGGAAAAAACCTCCTCTGTTACATACACAGGAGCAGGTGAACTGAGGACAGCCACAGTACCAGGTACTCCTGAGGGTTCTCTAGGGGCACTAACCTCTGATTTTTCAGGGGAGATTGGTGCAGCCAAAGCATGCCCAAGATCCTCAGAGCCCGATGGAGACCCCTTTTGCTTCCTGGGAGTCTTAGTCCCGGAGACTTTGGACGGCATATTCCTAAGCCCAAAGCTGAGGTATTCCAGCCATAATACACCAGTTACTGACAATAGTCTAGCACAATTGCTGCTATATAAACAGTTGGTGTCTACTAATGTGCCTTTCTATGGGGATGCCTGCATCAACCGCCTGCTGTATGCCTTTTTTAAATGTTGCCAGCTCTGTCTCTGCACTCCATGGCCAGCTCACAACACATAATTGTGCCTTTTAACATGCTGGGACGCCCGCACATGCGCAGAAGCGCTGCGGCGCGCACAGAGCGTCATCCCCAAGCTCCGCCCCCTTTTCCAGCTCACCTCTATATAGAGAGGCGCGTGCCCGCGCACGCGTGCGGGCACGTGCGCCTTCAGCGCTCTTTTTGAAACAAGAAACTAGGGACAGGAGACAGGGCCCTGTTTGCCGCAGGCCGGGGGATGGACGAGCATTGCAACATGGCAGAGGAAGCAGTTTCCCACAAGAGAAGTCCACATGACAAGAAAACGTTCCACAGCGGCCTCTAGTGGATTAACACAGGTACCGCGGTTTGTCCATTTTTTTTTTTTCTTGACCACTATTAAAATTATTAAATTTTTTAGTAGTTACAGGCATGCACAGATATTTAGCGGGAATACCGTTAGGTAACAGGCAGAAAGACATATTAGGCTTGGGGGTCCCCACAATGGAACCAAGTTCCTGAGGGGCCCCCACTTACCTTTTCCCCGCCGCAGGACTCTGTTTGGTCCACAGAAGCCCAAACTTCACCTCTCACGGCAGGCATTGTAATTAAACCTTCAGGGACCGGGTTCCCAAGGATTCCACTCCCCTGGACCTGTATAGCACCCTGCACAGACAACATCTTGGTCGTGGGTATGACCAGAGCTCTGGATCCCAGGGTCCAGCCCTCCTAAGAGAGGCATTACAGGCAAAACCTTGCTCTTCTCTGCAAGGCCCGGGTACCGACCGTTTAGCTATGAAGCTTTTTTGGTCGGATCCGGAATAGCTTGCTGAGGCCCAAAAGAACCTGTACACAAGCCCAGATGAAAAAACATGTTAACCTTTCGCCAACACCTTAGACACTGGCAAAAAACTGAGGTGCTCCCGGATGGGAGGGGCTTATATAGGGGAGGGTACTTCCGGTTTGGAAGTTGCCAGTGCCAGCACCTGAAGGTAAACTATATAACCCACATAGTAATGACTATGCCGCTCTGTGTCCCGTGATGTACGAGAAAGAAAGTACTCTTATGGATTTATGAGCACGTTTGTGTAACCAGTTGCTAGCGATCTTTCAGCTATTGCACGGTTTAAGGTTCTTGGTGCTGCTACAATTTAAGAATAGGATATCGTGAAAAACGTCTTAGATACCATTATATGTCTTGCTTGTGAATTTACATGCACGCCTAACAGGATTACCATTTTGAATTGATTTTAAATGTCTGTGGTATTTGTTTGCAGCTTTTTGAAATTAAAGGAGGTATTAAACCCAAAACCAAAATGTAATTTATTGCAGCTTACCAATCATTAGATGTGGTGGTTGCATCAGTTTTCTTTTCTAATGCCGCGTACACACGGCCGGACTTTCCATCGGGCAAAACTCCGTCGGAATTTCCGACAGAAAAATAGAGAACCTGCTCTCTATTCAAGTCTGTCGGAAATTCCGACGGGAAAAGTCCGATGGGGCATACACACAGTCGGAATATCCGATGAAAAGCTCCCATCTGACTTTTTCCATCGGAAATTCCGACCGTGTGTACGCGGTATAAGGCTTTTTTCCCCTCTGTTTTCACCTGGTGATCTGGCCAGTAACACACCTCTTGTATTAGTGAGACACCACTCTGGATGAAAGAGCACAGGGCACTATTGGAAAGCAGCATTGATATCTAGGGGGAGGTGAGTGTTGGATGTACTAACTAGGGTTACACAGATACCGGTATAAAGTTATGTAAAAAAAAAAAAAAGTTATAAAGCCTAAGTGCAGCCAACATCACAAACAGAAAAGTCAGCACAAGAGACATAACTTACAGTCTTTAGGATGTGTCCCTTATGCAGATTCCTCCATCCTGCCCCTCCCTGTCATCATAATCTTCTAGTGCAGCAGGGGTTAATACAACTAACGGACTGTCACAGGCCCAATCAAGAGAGCCTGACCATGCCTGCCCTTTCCGCCCAGTTGCTCCATTCATAGAAGTCAATAAATTAAACAAAAAATATTAATGGATGGGGGCGGAGCTTTCATCCACCCCTCCTCCATTTCTATACTGTATTGGATTTAATTCATAGAAGCTGTAATACGGCTTCTATGAATGACAGCCCATCAACTGTATTAACCCCCACCGCGCTGAAAGATTATGGCAGAGGGGGTGAGGGGACAGGTCAGAGGAAATTTTCACTAACGGAAGAGGAATCAGTACAAGGGTCCCTTGTGCTTTTTTCTGTTTGTGATTTTGACTGCACCTAGGCTTTAAATGTTTAAAATAAAAAACAAAAAGTTTGAAAGCACTCCTACATACATACATGCATGCATAAATGCATGCTACGTACGAAAAAGGTGATCACACTTCACATGATATATATCTCTGCACACATTGAAGCGAGAGAAATTATTTTAGGCCCATTGTTCACAGTTAAGCCTAAACGGATGACCTGTAGGGGCCCAACTTGTGGATCTCTTTGGTTCCCCACACTGGGCATATGGAAACTATTGCAACCGTCTTGTTTTCTACATTTCCTCCCAGATCCTGCGTGCTTTACCAGGCGCCTCACCCCATATGAAGACCTCTGCTTCGGTGAAGGTCCCATTTGTAAATCACTCTCTTTCTCATATCGTGTGCTGCTAAACTTCTCTTCCCAGCAGGATTCCAGTCCATACCCACCCAAATGAGAAAGGGAATACCACATTTACTGACGATCAGAAGAACCGTATACTCTTCTTTGCCCACAAATCTTCCTTGTGTAGCCCACAACAAGAGAATACATATAAAATCCTGTCACAATGGTACCGGACTCCCTCTGTTCTAGAATCCATGTTTCCTGGATATAGCCCTTCTTGTTGGCGATGCTGAGCCCAGGTCGATACAATATTTCATATCTTTTGTGACTGTCCCAATATTCAGGTTTTTTGGTGACAAGTCTTGCAAATTGTTCACAAACTAATGGAGGTCTCCCTTTTTGACAAGCCTGCTGCAGTGCTTCTTAAAGAGGAAGTAAAGTCTTCCTTTTTAATTGTACCTACAGGTAAGCCTATAATAAGGCTTACCTGTAGGTACTGTAAATATCTCCTAAACTTGCACCATTTAGGAGATATTTTCTATATACCCCGACGTCATCGGTGCATACGCTGTGAAAAAATGGCCGTTGGTGCCGTTTCTTCAGGACCCTGTGCCGTGACTGGCCATGTGTACAGGTTCCATGTGTACAGGTTCTGAATCTTGTACTCCCCCTGAACTCTTTTCACAAGTTGCTATTTTAAAGTGTATGTATATGGGACTTAAAACCCTTACAGACCACTTTATGCTACAGGTAAGCCTATAATAAGGCTTACCTGTAGCTACCCAGGATATCTCCTAAACCTGTACGGTTTAGGAGATATCCCTTGTCCCCTGCATGTGCTAATGTCATGGGCACATGCGCATTGGGGCAAACTGAAGCAATGGCACATATGTGCCGTTGCTTCAGTGAACGTGCTATTACCGGCGGCTCCCGCACGCATGCGCAGGAGTGACGTCATCGCAGCTCCGACCAATCACAGCGCCGGAGCCGCGATACCCGGAAGTAACCCCTGGGAGAGATGTCTCCACCGGAGGGGGGGACGAGGACTGCTGCGGGGGCCTCGATTTAAGGTAAGTAATTCATAATGAGCTAATATGCTATGCATACTAGCTCATTATGCCTTTGTCTTAAAGGGTTTTTTTTTTTTTTTTTCAAGGGTTTACCACCAGTCTATGAGGTCTAACACCTTTCATCTCAACTGTAGTTTTGATTGGGAAGTGTGCCTTTATGGTGCTAGTGACAAATTTTTTCTTGCGGTGCCATCTTCTGTACACTTCTGTTTTGTTCTATGGTTTTCTAATTTTGTTCTGAGGACTGTTCTTTATGGCCTATTTGTACCCATTCATATTGTCTTGTCTTGAAATGTTTCTTTGATGCATACCAATAAAAAAAGAATTTAAAAAAAGTTCCGTCACTCTGCGCTTAAAAATAAAATAAAAACAGTTTTATATTTCCCTATAAAAAAATAAAAAAAAAACACCTGTTACAATAATTAACAAAATTCCTATTTATCAAAATAAACACCACCTGCTGCTGCAGTTGAATATAATAATAAATACAGTATATCTTATGGATCACAGTATTCCCAGATTCATCCTGTAGCGCTATAAAAGTGTCTAATTAATTTATCCATATAGACTGCTAGAGCTGCACGATTAATCGTTAAAGACTCGAGATCGCAATTCTACCTCCTTCCCGATCGATTCAGTGCAGGAGTTCTCTGCTCAAGCCAACAGCTGTCAAAAAACAAAACACAAAAAACAGGCAGCCTGCCAAGTTTCTCACAACATGGCAAAAGAGAAACATTGTATCATTTGGTTCTTTTAGATCAAAGGGATGAACTTCTGTCTATAAATGAGGTCAGTTTAACCACTTAAAGACAACCTTTTTTGATACTCGTTGCTTACAAGTTTTTTTTTGCTAAAAAATTATTTAGAACCCCCAAAAATTATATATATTTTTTTAGCAGAGACCCTACAGAATAAAACGGTGGTTGTTGCAATATTTTATGTTACACTGTAGCAGGGGTCTATCAAATGCAATTTTTGGGGGAAAATACACTTTAATTAATTAAAAAAAAAACTAAACTGTAAAGTTAGCCCAATTTTTTTGTATAATGTGAAAGATGTTGTTACGGCACGAGAATCGTGATCTTTATTGTAAGCAAAAAAATCGTGATTCTCATTTTAGCCAGAATCGTGCCGTTCTATAAAGTGCAGATTTAAGTTGGTGGTATTGCACGGATTTGTTGTTTTCCCTAGGTATATTCATATCTAAATTGAAGGTGGATTGCTGGCCAGAGGTGATCTGAACAGCCCCTAACCGTTGAGTGAAATAAAGCTTCTCTGTTAGTTCAGAAAGCCATGTATATTCAGTGAGCGATTTTCCTATCGGGAGTGATTTCCGGTGACCAGATGGTCCCTAGTCATCTCTATGACCCTCGGAGGCCCAGGAGCGACGTTATGCGGAAGTAAACAATGCCGGGGATGTGGCTGGAAAGGCAGAGAGAGTTTTTTTTCTTTTTGATCTCAGCCTTTCCGGCCTGGAGGAGAGATGTGGGGTCTTATTGACGCCACATCTCTCCATAAAGAGGA
This sequence comes from Rana muscosa, assembly GCA_029206835.1. NCBI lineage: Eukaryota > Metazoa > Chordata > Amphibia > Anura > Ranidae > Rana > Rana muscosa. Next base: position 194,506,112 of record CM055118.1, read on the forward strand.
CCTGTCAGGCACTATTCTTATTACAAGGGATGTTTACATTCCTTGTAATAGGAATAAAAGTGATCCAAATTATTTTTTTTTAAGTGAAAGTGTAAAAATAAAAAAATAAAAGTATAATAAAGAATAAAAAAAAATATATATATATATATATATATATATATATATATATATAAAGTGCCCCTGTCCCAACGTGCTCGCGCACAGAAGCGAATGGATATGCAAGTCGCGCCCACATATGTAAACGGCGTTCAAATCACACATGTAAGGTATCGCCGCATGCGTTAGAGGAAAATAAACAATTCTAGCCAAAGACCTCCTCTGTAACTCTAAACAGAAAACCTGTACAAAGTGGTAAAGCGTCGCTTATGGAGATTTTTAAGTAACCTACGTTTGGCGCCATTCCACGTGTGTGCGCAATTTTAAAACGTGACATGTTAGGTATCTATTTACTCGGCGTAACATCATCTTTCACAGTATACAAAAAAATTGGGCTAAGTTTACTGGGTTTCCCCCCTCCCCCAAAAAAACACGTTTGAAAAATTGATGCGCAAATACCTTGTGACATAAAACGTTGCAACGACCGCCATTTTATTCCCTCGGGTCTCTGCTAAAAAAAAACATATATAATGTTTGGGGGTTCTGAGTAATTTTCTAGAAAAATAAATGATGATTTTTACATGTAGGAGCGAAGTGCCAAAATTGGCCCGGATGGGAAGTGGTTAAGGCTTGACATGTTGGGTATCGATTTACTCAGCACAACCTAATTTTTTGTATTTCACCCAAAAATTGGGTAATAGATTACATTTGTGTACACTAGAATTAACTTCAATGTATTTTTATTTTATTTTTTTACAAAAAATGTGGGGTTGATAAACCATTGTGTTAGTCAGAAAATATGTTTGGCAGGTTTAACTAATCTTCAAGCCTACAATTTGCATTTTAACATGTGCCAAAAATGCAAAAATGGCTGTGGGACTAAAATGCTTAAACTTTAAAATTAATAGGGCAAATTGATCAGGGAACTGTGACAACCATAAGAAAATGGCTGGACTCAGTAGACCCGGGGTGATTGACAGCTCTGCATTGACCCATGATTGCTATATAGGATCTTGATAAGAAGGGTTCAAAGACACAGTCCATTGTAAAGAACGGTCATGCAGAAGAACCTGACACTTTCATATATAGAGGTCAATGTAAGAAACAGGTGCTGGTAGCTTACCATTATGGGACATTCCCACACTAAGGCACTTTTCGAACCGGCAATATTGGCACTTGTTCCGATTTTTCTTCTGGATTTTACAGAGCCGCTCACACCTGTCATAAACCAGTTTCAGGCGTATTGTTCTTCGGAAAAAGCCCTAAAAGAAGAATATATACATCTATCTGTTCTTTATTCCAGTTACACCTGGAAACCAGAGGGCTAAATAAACCACCAACCTCTTATAACCCATGGGTTCTCCAAATAAATAATGAATGCAAAAGACAGAGAGTGAGACCCCCTTGCAATGAATAAACGAGGGGGCAGATCCTGAAACCTGGATTCTTAGTTCAAACCACTGGAGTCCACTATATATATATGAGGTAGGTGTTCAGTTTTTGGTGGACTGACCCTTTACAACAAAATCATCACAGACCATCAGCTATTCGAATGTACTAGTTAGGAGAACAGATTCCCAATACATTCTCTACTCAGTAACAGATTATATTTTGCTTACAGTTGTGCTTTCTCTTGAACCAGTTGCAAGTTATCCCATCATTTCTGTGATGTCATTTACAAAATTGTCCTCCCACTGGCTCTTTGCAGACAGAAAAATGTAATCACCCAAAACCAAAAACAGATTGCCTGCACAATGGAAGATCTCTGAGGAACAGCGTTCAGGAGGTAACCTCAAACAGTTTCTTCCCACAGGTAGCATCTACCCACCTGTATAGGAAATTCAACACAGCAAAACAGTTAAATACCCTGCCAGGTCTCCAAATGTTAGAACTAATAAGTTCCCTGCAATAAAAGAAGCATATACACACCTCTCTGGACTTAGTTTCTCCTACCTTTCCGCTGTTCCAGAGCTGCAGCCTTGGAAAAACTCTTTGGCATTTGGCACTTTTTGGGAATGTCAGAGGCCAGTGTCCCCCACCCTGCAATTACTGGTAGTTCCTTTCCTTCCACTCCTACATCATTGCTGAGTCCTGCATTGACATAGGGGGTTGATGTAAGGAACTATTGCATGGTGGGGACTCCAGTGCAGTGCTGGAATGGAGGAGCGTTAGGAACACGAACCAGATGAGTATATTACTGTCTTCTATGGCAGGGACCCTCTGGATTAAAACATTTTTTGGGGTATCTTCAACATTTTTCCTTTGATGAGGATGTATTTCTATATTATCACTGAGATTTAACTGGACAAACTTATGCCCCATACACACGATCATTTTTCATGCCATTTTTTAAACCGACGTTTTTCTTGTCATTTTTTTTCATGTTTCCTCTCAAGCCTGTCTTGCGTACACACGATCATTAAAAAAAATGCTCGAGCAAAGCGCAGTGACGTACAACACGTACGACGGCACTATAAAGGGGAAGTTCCGTTAGAATGGCGCCACCCTTCATGTTAGTAAAGTTTGTTGAGCAACGATTTGCGCTTTTCAGTCCGTTACTGCGTGACGAATGTGCTATCTCCATTACGAACGCTAGTTTTAATAGAACGAGCACTCCCGTCTCATACTTGATTCTGAGCATGCGCATTTTTTTCACGTTGTTAAAGCATACACACTATCGTTTTTCACGTCGTTAAAAAAAAACGACATGAAAAACGACGTGAAAAAAGAGAGCATGTTCGAAATTTTTAATGGCCGTTTTTCACGTCGTTAAAAATGCTCTGGAGCATACACACGATCATTTTTAATGGCCATTTTTAAAAATGGCATTTTTAACGGCATGAAAAACGATCGTGTGTATGGGGCATAAGGGTAATAAGTGCATGTGGATTCCTGGAATACATACCTTGTTACACATTATATTGTACCTGGCAACCTCATCTGATAGTGACCATTTACAATGCTCAGTTAAATATTACATTACATATACAGCACAACAAGTACTTCACATAAAATAATGGCTGTTGCTGATTTGTAAATATGAAAGAGCATGATATGCGACATGTCGTGGGTAATTTTGTAAAGCAAAGAGTTCTGTGTACGCAGCCCTCTGCCAATTAAACAATAGTCACAGAGCTCCTGCGCTTTGTACCTCCATACTATCCTCATTGCTTTATTGCCCTTTAATTAAATCTGACAAAATAAAAATTAATGTCATATAGTTTTGTAACCTGTCCATCAAGGTAAGCCTTGATAAAATTACCAAAATCTTATATCTTCAGAAACCTTAGATAATCAAGAAGAAGGCACAAACGCTTAAAAAATTATAACTGAATAAGCCTTAAAGTGGTTCTAAAGGCTGAAGTTTTTTACTTTCATGCATTTTATGCAAGAAGGTAAAATGCCTTCTCTATGCATCACCAACTGGGATGCTGCGGGCCCCCCTTATACTTACCTGAACCCGATCCAGTGATGTGCAGCTGCTCGCCCAGCTCTCTCCCTGCTCATTGGTTCAGACACAGCAGCAGCAGCCATTGGCTCCCAGTGCTGTCAATTTCAGTCAGTGAGGAGGTAGGGCTGAGCCCTGTTCTGTGTGTCAATGGACACAGAGCGGGGCTTGGAAGTGAGCATGCACATGTGCCCTCATAGCAAGTGGCTTGCTATGGGGGCACTTGGCAGAAGAGGAGGACCCCAGAGTGCCGGCGGGGGAACCTAAGAAAATTGGGGCTGCTCTGTGCTAAATCATTGTACGGAACAGATAAGCATGACAAGTTTGTTATTAAAAAAATCCTTTAGTATCACTTTAAAATCCAAGTTGACATTTTTTTTTTTCTTTTAAAGAGGATCCCTTTAAAAAAAAAAAAACACACACACGGGAGCTGCAAGCTGCAATACTCCTATCCTCTCAGGAGATGTCACCCGCAGTAATTCTTTTTTTCTTTTAGATGTCCTCAGTCTTCCAGGCTAAATGATACCCAGTGTATTGCTTATCCAAGACGCACACACGCACACTTTATTTTCCCATACCTTGCAGCCCTCGCAGGCGTGCACTCCATAGTGAAATCCTGATGCCTTATCTCCACACACCCGACATTCGATGTTTAGAGATTTGCTTGGGTCTTCTGTGCCACTCAGTGCTGCTGGGAAGGTGATAGAAGATGGGCTGGATGCTGGTGAGAGGGTATCTGCAGCAAAACGAAGGGGTAAGGGAGAATTGAATGAAAAACCTCTGATAATTTTTTATTGCAGTTTTGCATTTTTCTTTTGAGAAGACCCCTGGTCTGCACAAACAAGATTTCTATGAATTCCACTGTGGAGCTTATCTGCAAATAAAAGCTATTGAAAGCTTAAGTTTAATCTGCTTATAGTTTGCCTTCCCTGGTCTTCCCCCTCATGCTAATGACATTTTTAAATAAAACCTTTTCTTTACAAACCTTATTTTAAACCCTATGAGGTCATCACTAGATCTTGGTGCTTCTCCATTCAATGCAGACATACCACGGCTGGTGGGAGGAGGTGGCAGGGTGCTGTACATGGCTTCCTAAAAGCATCACAGCGCCCAGCCTCAGTACTCCTCTAAAGAGCCCTTGGCCTTGATGCAAGCAGTGGGTTGGCTTTAGGGAGCAGTTATGCAAATATCAAAATGCCTTGATGGATGGATAACAGTTTGGAGGAATGGGCATTCCTAGGCAGGCTGCATTCGCCAGCCTAGGAATGCCACTCAAGGAGCAGTGGCATTTGGCACAAAAAAACACTTGATGCACGTGGCTAAACGCGCATTAACCCTAGGGTGCCTTTAGCGCTTGTAGGTAATACCTACATATGATGCATTTTTAATCCTAAACGTGGTTCTAAAGGCAGAAGTTTTTTTAAGCTTAATGGATACCAATACTTACCTGAGCCCCATCTCGATCCAGCGATGTCGCACGAGAGACTCTCCCTCTTGATTGGCTGAGACAGACAAGAGGCGACATTGGCTTTCGCTCCTGTCAAAGTCAGTGAGCCAATGAGGAGATAGAGGGGCAGGATCAAGCCGCAGCTCCTTGTTTGAATGGACACACGGAGCTGTGGCTCAGCTCAGTGCCCCCATACTAAGCCGCTTGCTGTGGGGGCACTCGGCAGGAGGGAGGGGCCAGGAGCGCCAGCAAGGGACCCAAGAAGAGGAGGATTGAGGTTCCACTGTGCAAAACTACTGCACAGAGCAGGTAAGTATGACATGTTTGTTATTTTTAAACCAAAAAATAAGACTTTAGTACTACTTAAAGCGGAGGTGCCGCGGCAAAAAAATATCAAAAGCCAGCAGCTGGAAATACAGCAGCTGCTGACTTTTAATATATGGACACTTACCTGTCCTGGAGTCCAGCGACGTCTGCAGCAGAGGACGAGCAATCGCTCGTCACTCTGCTGCCCCCACCGCCATCCTCGGTGAGGGAACCAGGAAGTGAAGCCTTGCGGCATCACTGCCCGGTTCCCTACGGCGCATGCGCGAGTCGCGCTGCGCCGTACTGACTGGTCCCCTGTGTGTTCTGGGAGCAAAGTGTCTCCCAGAACACAACGGGGAATCTGCGGGAAGTGACGTGCTTCCCGCAGATTTCCCACAGAGAGGACTCCCGGAAGTGGGTGCAAATACCTGTCTTAGACAGGTATCTGCACCCCCCACCCCACTCCCCCCTGAAAGGAGTCAATTGTGACACCGGAGGGGGGGAGGGTTCCGATCAGCGGAAGTTCCACTTTAGGGTGGAGCTCCGCTTTAAAGCTGCTAGCATTAATAAAAAGATAGGAAAGTATATCATATTTACTTATTTTAAACTTTTTTTTAACATTTGTTCAGTTACTTTCTGGTTTCTGTCCAAGGCAAATTATGTCATACATCCTAGGAGTCTTCAGGAGGGGTTTTCTCAGCTAAGCACACCCACCTGCCTGCATGCCTGATATTAGGGCAGATGGATACCAGGAAGTAAATGCTACATCAGAGGTGTTAAACACAAGGCCTGTGGGCCGAATCCGGCCCTCCAGGCCATTTCATGTGGCCCACACACCTCTCCTGCAGCTGCAGGAGAGCTCCAGCCCTCCTCTGGTTCTCCTCCAGTCCCTTACTTTCTGCTTTTAAGCAATGCATCCAGCTTAATCCCAGCAGAAGTATAAGGAAAGGGGGGTGCACTGTGATGTAAGGGAGAGTGGGGGACTCAACTGCTGATGGTGAGGTGGCTCTTAACATCTAATGTAAGGGGAGGGGATGCGCTGGACATCTAATCTTACAGATTCAACCAGCCCTTTGGAGGGCAATCGTAATGCTAATGTGGCCCACGATGAAATGGAGTTTGACACCCCTGTGCTACACGAATAATCTGCACTTACTGAAGATGGCCGTTGCCAGACATGCTAGGAGACGTTTTGTACAGTAAATTATCTCTAGAAAAATAAAGCATGGAGACATGGATTGATGGATATCAGAGTTTTCTTTGAAAATTAAAAATAAATTAAATCACGTTTTTGGTTTGTGGTGCTCAGATGTAGTACAGTTCCGCTTGAACTTTTTCTTAGATCTTGACACAGGGAGAGCTGCTTACCGTATATTATCTGACTTCTGTGATTCTTTTACTGCTCTTTAGAAAAATAAGTAAATATGATATAGTTTCCTATCTTTTTATTAATGCTAGCAGCTTTAAGTAGTACTAAAGTCTTGTTTTTTGCAGCTCTGCAGTTCTGAATCAGGAAAAAAAATAAACGCTCAACTGATTCAGCCTATATGTTTCAGTGCGTTACAAACTGGAAAATTGTAAATGAGGTTAAATTGTTCAACAGCAAGTGCCCATGCCATTTAACCCATAAGTTCAGGTGCAAAAGCCAATAAATGTTTATGGAGGAGCAACCTTTAGTAAGTGGAACCTATGCAAGGATTGGCCTGTGCCATCACAAAGAAGAGTACATAGGCAGTGCTACAAACACCAGGAATGATGGTGGTGGCAGTGAACAGGCCAAGCATAAAGATTAGGCCAAGACACTGCAGATAAAGACTGCATAGTTACCAGCACTCTCTTGTGGACTATGAAGCGGTCACAGTACTCTGTAAAATGCACCGGTCAAAGCACGCTCTCAGGTGAGTCTGCATTTATGAGTATGTCATTTCTTTTTTTTTTTTTGCATTCTTTATTTGTCATTTTTCAATACATTAAAAAAAAGAAAAACACAGAGGGAGCAATGAAGGCATGACAAAAATATGATTGGCTAGATAGAACAAAAGGTTGCCGGTCGGTCTGAAAAATTACACCGTGGACCTGTCATAAACCTCATTGCATGGTTTCTGAGGGGCCCAATGATGCCCATACAGTCATCAATTTTAAGAGATATTTAGGAAGGGGATAGGGGAAAAAACATAAAATGGGGGGGGGGTATGCCTTGACCTGGTTGCAAAAGAGGATTTAATCCCGACCAATAGGACCTTGACAGTAAAGAACTCGCAGACACCAAAGAATCTCATTCAGCATAACCGTGACATCACCCGCTTGTCCAGCTAATACCATAATTGTTAGAAGTTGTCCGTACATGAGAATTAAATCCAGTAGAACCACATGTTTCTGAATTTCTCATGTGTATCTTATATTGTGCTTGTAAGACTTTCCATCACCCTGATATCCTCCACCTTCCTGATCCATTGTGGTTGTGAAGATTTCCATGATGCTGAGATACATGATTGTGCTGCATTCACCAAATGGCGCAATATCGATCTTTTGTAGACTTTTTTTTCTAGAATCAAGTTATGGTGTAAGAGAGAGAATTCTGACACTTTAGGAAGTATTCGGTCTGAAAATTTTAGTGATTTCATGAACCCGGGTCCAGAAATCAAGAGATTAGAACAAGTTGTTTTTATTTTTTGTTTTTTTTAACACCTCAGTACATTTTAGTTAGTAAACCCTAAACTGTAAAAAAAAAAGTGTGTGTTCAGATTGGAGGCGTACAAACAGTTTACTACAGGGGTGCCCAACCTTTTGAAGAGCTGGGGCCACTTAAGCGACTTGGTAACCGGTCGCGGGACACAATGAGCGGAGCGGGTGGACGGCAGCCCACTCTACTCTATAGAGCCCACTCAAGTCTTTTTTTCTATCAGATTGGAGGTAGGCGTTTGTAAACAGACACAAGTCCATTTACATCTGTCACTCCTTAGGAGGTGAATGGAGGGTCCAATTGGGTCAGACTGACCATGTGAAAGGGGCCTAAGGCTGCTTTCACACTGATGCACTGTTTACCCGCACCACGGGTTCACCTGTGGCTTTTCTGCAGGTTAGCTGCACTTTGTCATAGACTTCTATTATATCCTATAGGTGTGGTGCACTTTCAGAAAGCTCTCCAAACTCGCAGGTAATAGAAGTCTATGGTTCAGTGCAGGTAGCCTGCTCTGCACCTGCGCATCAGTTTGAAAGCAGCTCAGTAACCACTGCAGAACATGTATGCCCATTTATACACTGTGATTTTAGTAATAAACTTACCTTTAATAACAGTATTCTATTATATTCCATCCCAGAGCAGGATGTCGCGGGCCACATCAGAGGGCTCCGCGGGCCACATGTGGCCCCCAGGCCACTGGTTGGGCACCCCTGGTTTAATAGTTCTGAGTCACTGCAGAATTTCTCATCAATGGCAATGCTGTATTCCATTCCACAGTTTATTCTATGGGTCACCTTCCCCCACCAATAACAGATGGAGAATTATTCCCACAAATTCATAAGCCTCCTTGTTCTTCCAGAGAACTCTCTCAATTTCCGGTTAGTCACCGGATTCTGCCCTGACTTATGGCCAATGCAGAGTGGACTCACGGTGGTCAGTATGTATGTTGCTGTTAACTGAAAAAAGTCGGCGCTAAGAAGTAAAACAAATGATGCATGCAATACCTTGGAAAAATAGAAATACCAACTCTATGCAAAGGTGAGGCGGGTCACAGTCTTTACTGCTGTCAGATGGTTCCCAGGAGCCCAGTAGGAAGATCTCCTTTGGCCATGTACCTGGTTGTGACATTACCAGTCATAGTTCACCTAGGGAGTATCCACTACATGATCCATTACTGTATATATCAAAATTAGTGCAGCGCTAAAATAAATCATAATAGTATCCACTAAGGATATAAGGTGCAAAGGTATATACAATTATAAATGAATAATTTGAAGTTCTCCACACAATGTCTTTATATAAATTAAACTGTCTGATGTGCAATAAAGTGCAAAGTACACAGAAAATTCACGCAGTGTCCTTATATAAATTTAATTGATGATGAAAACAGCGTGTCGGTCCATTTTGTGAATATTGGAAACGGTTAAATAAACAGTCTCTCCACACTCATCCACCTCTGTGTATATACTCAAAATCCTCGTGCTTGCTCCACCGGTTGTGCCCTCACCTTATAGGCTGTATAAATGCACCTTTGTTAATAATCAATCCTCTGGGGTGCTCTTTCTGATATTCCTCCTTCTTATAAACTTCCCACAAGCTCTGGCCAGATCGATCACCTTTTAGTATAATGCCTCCTTATTAATAATAATTGCTGCCCGTGAACTCCAGTCTCATTGGCCACATGCAAAGCAATCAGATCTTGCAATAGTGAGTCTCAGTGGCTTGACACTTGTGTGGAGAACTTTTTGCACATTGCACTTCAAAGTATTAATTTATAATTGTATATATATATATATATATATATATATATATATATCTTTGCACCTTATATCCTTAGTGGATACTATTATGATTTATTTTAGCGCTGCACTAATTTTGATATATCTTGTTTAGTCACATTATTAGGAAGTGTGGGTAGTGCCGGAGGCTTCTGTGGATTAGCATAGCAGCTCACAAGGTTTTTACATATTCATGATCCATTACTGTGTTCTGCACCTCTTAGCTGATTCTCTCAAGCAATGTGTAGAGAATTCATTCTGCTCAACCTCTCGATACTGTATTAGAGGTTTGGGGGTGATCCTACCTCTGAGTCTGTTAGCAGTAAAGACCCAAATGAGCCTCCAGTGCGCACAGATAGGTCACCTTAGTGGCATCATAATCATATAAAATTTGCTGAAATCCTAATAAACCTGCTCGGTTTATTACAGCTCATTCTACTCCATAATTACTTAGAATCTCTTTACGCAAGGGTCTAATCCCATGCAGTCTTAAGACTAGCGTTCGTAATGGAGATAGCACATTCGTCACGCTAAAACGAACTGAAAGCACGAAGACTGAAAAGCGCGAATCGTCTCTCCCCAAACTTTTACTAACACGCGGTAACACAAGATCAGCAAAAGCAGCCCAAGGGGTGGCGCCATTGGAATCAAACTTCCCCTTTATACTGCCGTCGTACGTGTTGTACGTGACCGCGCTTTACAGCGACGAGATTTGAAATTGACAGTGTGTATGCAAGGAAAGCTTGATAAGAATCTCGTCAAGCTTGACAAGAATCTCGTCGAGAAAAACAACGTTTTTTTTTACCACGAGATTCTCGGTCGTGCGTACTAGGCTTTAGAGAATTATCTTCACTGGTCCTGACAAGAAAAGTTCTGGCTTGTCCTCCTACAAAACCACCTCTTGTTTTTCCTTCTGCTTGACTTTACTCTCCATAATGCTTTATATTTGATCATTTCCCTTCTCTTCCACTTTTCATTTCTGTTAACAGTTGGGAGCTCCAGTCTGTTTAAAAAAAATTTAAAGTCAGCAGCTACAAAAACTGTGGTTGCTGACTAACATATCCAACGCTGTGTTAACCTGAGCCCTTTGTGCCACCGGTCTTCAGTCCCCGGCGACGGCATCTTAAATGTGGGCACCTGGCTGTGACAGCTTGTGGCTTCACAGCTGGATGTCCAATTTGCATGTGCGAGTGCGGAGTGAATGGCCCTGCACCAGAGGACTGTGGGGATGGAAGAGGGAGGGGGGTAGGAAAACTTTCACTCAGATCACCTAGGTGATCCGAGCAGAAGTGGGAGGGGGTACCTGTCAAAAAAAGTGCCATTTGTTGATGAGGAGCGGGGGAGGAGGCCTTAAAGCAGAACTTTCCCTTTTGGGTGAAGCCTTCAGACATGTGGCAAGCACTTTAAGGAACTCAGATCCTCATTTTTTCCAGGAAAGGGATGTATTTTAGCCCTTCTAACAGCAGCCAGTCTTGGCTCCAAAATCTACTTTGATGAGAAGCTATCCTGTCCATAAGACAGTGATGGACAAGAGCGATAGACAGACAGAATTCAATGAATTTTCCTTGTGGTGCATGTGACATCAGGAGAGGTCCAAAACTTCTGCAACCCACATCCAGCATAAGTGGGCTCTTAAGTCCAAGAGGGCACAAATGCAGCTGTGCAGTCCCAAAGCCTGCCCAAATCTCTCACACTAGGATGTATCACGAGAAATCATGAGTAGCCAGATGAGGATGTAGTTGCACTAGTTCCCAGACACGCCTGCTCCCTCACACTTACCCGTCTGGTCTGTGCTAATAGACCCATTTGAGCCGGGGCTGTTTCCCAGATACTGGTACTCTGCCACACCGAATGAGTTGGAACCGTCATCCCCGATATTATGAGAGATATCCTGGATGTCCCCCAAGTCTGTGAAGAACTCCTTAGGCAGCGGGCTCCCAAGATCATCATCCTCCAAGGGAGCAATGGAGCAAAACTCCACATCTGGGTCTACCTTGATGGTGGACATGGTAGGTTGTGTCTGTAACCATTACACTGTGGATAAATAAACACATAGTTATTTTTCCAAAAGCAGTGATTCAAGATCAGTTAAATATTCCAAATCAACATACAAGGACCTACACTAAATGGGCAAAACTTTATGGGCACTTGACCCTCACACCTATCTACTGTATATGTCAAAAAGTATGTGGACACCCTTCCAAATTACACAGTTCAAGTGTTTCCAGTAAAAAGTACTATTAAGGCTGCAGGATACACAGACATTTTAGACAAACGGTGTGCTTCCAGTCTTGTGGTAACAGTTCAGGGAAGGCCCCTTTCTGTTCCAGCATGTTCCCCGTGTACAAAGCCAGCTCCATAAAGACATGGGGGTTGATTTACTAAAACTGGAGAGTGCACAATCTGGTGCAGCTCTGCATAGAAGTCAATTAGCTTCCAGTTTTTTTTTCTGTCAAAGCTTAAAGCGGAGTTCCGCAGAATTTTTTTTTTTTTTAAAGTCAGCAGCTACAAATACTGCAGCTGCTGACTTTTGAAATATGGATACTTACCTGTCCAGGGCGCCCGCAATGTCGGCACCCGAAGCCGATCTGTCCCTCGGCTCTCGGATGGAGGTGCCGCCATCTCCGGTAAGGGAATCAGGAAGTGAAGCCCTGCGGCTTCACTTCCTGGTTCCTTACTGCGCATGCGCGAGTCGCGCTGCGCGCTCTCACTGGTCCCTGCGGTCTTCTGGGACTTGTGTGCCTCCCAGAAGACAGCGGGGGGACGGAGGAGGGGCCGGACATAGCGCGGCTACCTATGCCCGGAAGTGGGAGCAAATGCCTGGCTTAGACAGATATCTGCTCCCCCCTGAAAGGTGCCAAATGTGACACCGGAAGGGGGGGTGGAACTCAGCTTTAATTGAACAAGCTGAAGTTAGAAGCTGATTGGCTACCATGCACAGCTGCACCAGATTGTGCACTCTCTAGTTTTATTAAATCAAGCCCATGGATCGACCAGTTTGGTGTGGAGAAACTTGAGTGTCCTGCACAGATTACCGACCTCAACCCTACTCTAAACCTTTGAGATGCATTGGAACGCCAACTGTGAGCCAGGTCTTCTCATCCAACACTACCTGACCTCACAAATGCTCCCTTGGCTAAATGGGCACAAATGCCCACAGACACTCTCCAAAATTTTATGGAGAGCCTTTCTAGGAAAGTGGAGGCCATTATAATCTTGCTCAGAGGATCCAGCGCTGTCCTTCTGCAATTACACTGTTTAGGGGGTCATTAGCCAGGGTCCCACGCTGCCATCGTGGTCCTCCTCAGTGATCTTGAGCCAACTGCCTTTTCCAGGTTCAGGAGCAAACTCCTGATGACGTGTGTCAGCTCTTCCCACAGCTGCTGGAATATGTGATGGGGATATCCTAGAAGGCTGTGGGAGAAGAGACACATCTTTTTCATCTAGGTGTGAAAGGCAGCGGGGGGCAGACCAGACCCTTATATATACCCAGTGAAGTAATTGGCCTCAGGTGATACACCGAGATAAAACAAATCCTCCAACATAACTTGTACCTGTTTTTCTGAACTGTCAGAAAGTATAAGGCGGAAAGCTGAAGTCACACTCTGCAGAGCTCAGTGAGGAGAGCTCAGAGAGCTGATTGAAGGGAAGGGGGACACATCCCATACAATGGCATACTAAGAGGGAGTGCAGTCCGCACCAGGTGCTGACTTTCTGTAGGTGCTGTGGTCACCCAACATTTTTTTTGTGTTTCACAGTGCTGCACCCTGTATGCTGGACTATATAACAAGCTAGGAAACAGACATAAATGATTCATCTGGCGAACCCTGTCTTAAAATAGCTTACAAATTACACTGTGAAAGAGAAAACTGGTGACTGCTGTGGAGTGTCAATAAACCCACGTCATAAACGATCAATAAATGGTGTATTACATGCTGTTCATACTCAGTCACTATGAGATTCGTTTTCTGTATTCTGCAAAAAACCTGGTGATCCTGCTGCTCTCTATCTCCCCTTCTGTCCATGTTCCCAGTGCAGCTAGGGATTTTGCAGAGCAGTGTTGGCAGCTCTGCACATGCTCAGTTTTCAGTGAGTTTCTATGCTAAGCATTTTCTCCCCATCACATCTGAGCAGCCCATGTCACTATAGAGTCACACATGGTGGGTGTATACACAGTGGTAAATGGCAGCCCACTCCCTCCCTCCTCCGTCATGCTTACTAACCAGCTAAACACAATGGGGAGGGGCTATTATATGCAGATTAATGGAGGCTTCACCACCCTCTTATTCTAAAACACAGGCTGAAGGGGCATGGCATAGCCTGTGACTGGAAGAAATCCAGCCACCATGTTATTGTTAAAAAAATAATAAAGATTTGATCTCAAATATTTTTTTTTTAAATGATTTAAAACAGTTTAATCGATATTAATTTTGTATTTTTACTCTGTATTCCAAAGGCTGTTTTCCTTTATTTGGAACATGTGACCAGCAGCAGAGGACTAGAAGCTCCTCCTGCTTATGTTTCCCTGCAGACAGGCTGGGAAAGATCTGGGTCATGTGACAGCTGTATATCGATTAGGAAAAAGGTACTTAGATTTTTTTTTTTTTTTATTAAAATAATTACAATGCCATCATCCACATACAGAAAGAGAAAGTAATTAAAGCGGAGCTTCACCCGCGATTTTTTTTTTTTAAAAGTCAGCAGCTACAAACACTGTACACTGTAACACTGACTTTTAATAAGGACACTTACCTGTCCTACTCGCCAGCGATGATGGCCCCCCCGATGCCGATCCCTCGATGATTACAGGTCCCACGCCGCCATCCTCACTAAGGGAAACAGGCAGTGAAGCCTTACGGCTTCACTGCCCGTTTCCTACTGCGCATGCGCGAGTCTCGCGCCGATTTGTGAATGGGCGGCTGCTCTCTGTAATTACTCACAGTTCCCAGAAGGCAGCGCGCCCCATTCACTAGAAGACACTGCGAGTAGGAGGGATGAAGAAGATCCACCTCGGATAAGGCAGATTAGGGACTTCCGCATAGCAACTGGTATTTCGGGTGAGTAACATTTTTTTTTATTTTATTTTTTCTATTTTTTTGCTGCATTTTCGTGTATTTTTTTTTCAGGGTGGAACTCCGCTTCAATTATGTAAATTTAAAGAATGTGTGTTTATTATCACTTTAGCTTTCACTTGTACTAGATCAGTGATGTATGACAGCAGAACTGAATGAATTTTTTTTCCAGCAAGCACAGTTTTTTTTTTTTTACACGGCCTGTAGCCAATATGTTACTTGGGTTTGGGTACCTATTAACATGTGCTGAAAGAAAAAACAATATAATTTTTATCTACAATTTATGGCAACAGCCCAAGTAAATATAAATGTGCTTACCCTCTTATATTCTGCTGACCATGGAAAACCAGGAGTTTTGAGGCACTGTTTCACAAGCATTCCATTTCTGACCAGGTGATAAAAAAAGATATTCCTCTGCAAAGTAGGAAAAAAAAACATGTAAGCAATGCAACAAAATCTAAAGTTCCAGGACATTGGCTTCTGACAGGAGAGAAGTCAGGGCTCAGCAGTGTCAGCGGCACGCATAAGGCGGCTCTTGATGGAAAGGCTCCCAGGGCTCCCCTCTATCTCTCTCCGTCTCACAGTGATTAGCAGTAGGGATGAGCTTCGTGTTCGAGTCGAACATACGTTCGACTCGAACATTGGCTGTTCGATCGTTCGACGAAGATCGAACGATTTGGGCCGTTCGCGCCAAATTCGAGTGACGCGAACGGCCCACAATGCACTACGCCATCGCAGTGTCATCCAGGCGCTGTGATTGGCCAAGCATGCACTGTGACCCCGCATGCTTGGCCAATCACAGCGCCGGCAGCGAGGAGAGCAATGATTGGCCACAGGCAGGATGCCTGTGGCCAATTATTGCTGAGGGTGTTTAGTACACGCCCCACACTATAAAAGGCCGCCAGCACGGCGGCCTAGTGTAGTGTGTTCCGGAGCAGGGATAGAGTAGCATAGGCAGGGACAGTGACTGTTATTTCTTTCTTGCTTAACCTGGATTCCTTTAGTTTAGGGAAAGAGAAGGATAGGTAGGGAGAGTGTCAGTGTGTTTTGTGCTTCTGCTATAGTGTGCTTAAAAAAAAACATTTATTCTAGGGACAGAAAACTCTAGGTAGGGACAGTGTCAGTTTCTTTCACTCTGCAAGTCCTTGTTTCCAGGGACCTGGAAGGACAGTGAGTGAATTGTCCTTTTGCTATATTGTGATTAAAAAAAACATTTATTCTAGGGACAGAAAACTCTAGGTAGGGACAGTGTCAGTTTCTTTCACTCTGCAAGTCCTTGTTTCCAGGGACCTGGAAGGACAGTGAGTGAATTGTCCTTTTGCTATATTGTGATTAAAAAAAACATTTATTCTAGGGACAGAAAACTCTAGGTAGGGACAGTGTCAGTTTCTTTCACTCTGCAAGTCCTTGTTTCCAGGGACCTGGAAGGACAGTGAGTGAATTGTCCTTTTGCTATATTGTGATTAAAAAAAACATTTATTCTAGGGACAGAAAACTCTAGGTAGGGACAGTGTCAGTTTCTTTCACTCTGCAAGTCCTTGTTTCCAGGGACCTGGAAGGACAGTGAGTGAATTGTCCTTTTGCTATATTGTGATTAAAAAAAACATTTTTTTCTAGGGACAGAAAACTGTAGGTAGGGAGAGTATTTTTTTTCTTTCACTCTGCAAGTCCTTGTTTCCAGGGACCTGTAAGGACAGTGAGTTAATTGTCCTTGTGCTATATTGTGCTGAAAAAAACATTTATTCCAGGGACAGAAAACTCTAGGTAGGGACAGTGTCAGTTTCTTTCACTCTGCAAGTCCTTGTTTCCAGGGACCTGGAAGGACAGTGAGTGAATTGTCCTTTTGCTATATTGTGATTAAAAAAAACATTTTTTTCTAGGGACAGAAAACTGTAGGTAGGGAGAGTGTTTTTTTTCTTTCACTCTGCAAGTCCTTGTTTCCAGGGACCTGTAAGGACAGTGAGTTAATTTTCCTTGTGCTATATTGTGATTAAAAAAAACATTTATTCTAGGGACAGAAAACTCTAGGTAGGGACAGTGTCAGTTTCTTTCACTCTGCAAGTCCTTGTTTCCAGGGACCTGGAAGGACAGTGAGTGAATTGTCCTTTTGCTATATTGTGATTAAAAAAAACATTTATTCTAGGGACAGAAAACTCTAGGTAGGGACAGTGTCAGTTTCTTTCACTCTGCAAGTCCTTGTTTCCAGGGACCTGGAAGGACAGTGAGTGAATTGTCCTTTTGCTATATTGTGATTAAAAAAAACATTTATTCTAGGGACAGAAAACTCTAGGTAGGGACAGTGTCAGTTTCTTTCACTCTGCAAGTCCTTGTTTCCAGGGACCTGGAAGGACAGTGAGTGAATTGTCCTTTTGCTATATTGTGATTAAAAAAAACATTTATTCTAGGGACAGAAAACTCTAGGTAGGGACAGTGTCAGTTTCTTTCACTCTGCAAGTCCTTGTTTCCAGGGACCTGGAAGGACAGTGAGTGAATTGTCCTTTTGCTATATTGTGATTAAAAAAAACATTTATTCTAGGGACAGAAAACTCTAGGTAGGGACAGTGTCAGTTTCTTTCACTCTGCAAGTCCTTGTTTCCAGGGACCTGGAAGGACAGTGAGTGAATTGTCCTTTTGCTATATTGTGATTAAAAAAAACATTTTTTTCTAGGGACAGAAAACTGTAGGTAGGGAGAGTATTTTTTTTCTTTCACTCTGCAAGTCCTTGTTTCCAGGGACCTGTAAGGACAGTGAGTTAATTGTCCTTGTGCTATATTGTGCTGAAAAAAACATTTATTCCAGGGACAGAAAACTCTAGGTAGGGACAGTGTCAGTTTCTTTCACTCTGCAAGTCCTTGTTTCCAGGGACCTGGAAGGACAGTGAGTGAATTGTCCTTTTGCTATATTGTGATTAAAAAAAACATTTTTTTCTAGGGACAGAAAACTGTAGGTAGGGAGAGTATTTTTTTTCTTTCACTCTGCAAGTCCTTGTTTCCAGGGACCTGTAAGGACAGTGAGTTAATTGTCCTTGTGCTATATTGTGCTGAAAAAAACATTTATTCCAGGGACAGAAAACTCTAGGTAGGGACAGTGTCAGTTTCTTTCACTCTGCAAGTCCTTGTTTCCAGGGACCTGGAAGGACAGTGAGTGAATTGTCCTTTTGCTATATTGTGATTAAAAAAAACATTTTTTTCTAGGGACAGAAAACTGTAGGTAGGGAGAGTATTTTTTTTCTTTCACTCTGCAAGTCCTTGTTTCCA
Source organism: Rana muscosa (assembly GCA_029206835.1). Taxonomy (NCBI): domain Eukaryota; kingdom Metazoa; phylum Chordata; class Amphibia; order Anura; family Ranidae; genus Rana; species Rana muscosa. Next base: position 194,524,199 of record CM055118.1, read on the forward strand.
GGGACCTGTAAGGACAGTGAGTTAATTGTCCTTGTGCTATATTGTGCTGAAAAAAACATTTATTCCAGGGACAGAAAACTCTAGGTAGGGACAGTGTCAGTTTCTTTCACTCTGCAAGTCCTTGTTTCCAGGGACCTGGAAGGACAGTGAGTGAATTGTCCTTTTGCTATATTGTGATTAAAAAAAACATTTTTTTCTAGGGACAGAAAACTGTAGGTAGGGAGAGTGTTTTTTTTCTTTCACTCTGCAAGTCCTTGTTTCCAGGGACCTGTAAGGACAGTGAGTTAATTTTCCTTGTGCTATATTGTGATTAAAAAAAACATTTATTCTAGGGACAGAAAACTCTAGGTAGGGACAGTGTCAGTTTCTTTCACTCTGCAAGTCCTTGTTTCCAGGGACCTGGAAGGACAGTGAGTGAATTGTCCTTTTGCTATATTGTGATTAAAAAAAACATTTATTCTAGGGACAGAAAACTCTAGGTAGGGACAGTGTCAGTTTCTTTCACTCTGCAAGTCCTTGTTTCCAGGGACCTGGAAGGACAGTGAGTGAATTGTCCTTTTGCTATATTGTGATTAAAAAAAACATTTATTCTAGGGACAGAAAACTCTAGGTAGGGACAGTGTCAGTTTCTTTCACTCTGCAAGTCCTTGTTTCCAGGGACCTGGAAGGACAGTGAGTGAATTGTCCTTTTGCTATATTGTGATTTAAAAAAACATTTATTCTAGGGACAGAAAACTCTAGGTAGGGACAGTGTCAGTTTCTTTCACTCTGCAAGTCCTTGTTTCCAGGGACCTGGAAGGACAGTGAGTGAATTGTCCTTTTGCTATATTGTGATTAAAAAAAACATTTATTCTAGGGACAGAAAACTCTAGGTAGGGACAGTGTCAGTTTCTTTCACTCTGCAAGTCCTTGTTTCCAGGGACCTGGAAGGACAGTGAGTGAATTGTCCTTTTGCTATATTGTGATTAAAAAAAACATTTATTCTAGGGACAGAAAACTCTAGGTAGGGACAGTGTCAGTTTCTTTCACTCTGCAAGTCCTTTTTTGCCAGGGACCTGGAAGGACAGTGAGTGAATTGTCCTTTTGCTATATTGTGATTAAAAAAAACATTTTTTTCTAGGGACAGAAAACTGTAGGTAGGGAGAGTATTTTTTTTCTTTCACTCTGCAAGTCCTTGTTTCCAGGGACCTGTAAGGACAGTGAGTTAATTGTCCTTGTGCTATATTGTGCTGAAAAAAACATTTATTCCAGGGACAGAAAACTCTAGGTAGGGACAGTGTCAGTTTCTTTCACTCTGCAAGTCCTTGTTTCCAGGGACCTGTAAGGACAGTGAGTTAATTTTCCTTGTGCTATATTGTGATTAAAAAAAACATTTATTCTAGGGACAGAAAACTCTAGGTAGGGACAGTGTCAGTTTCTTTCACTCTGCAAGTCCTTGTTTCCAGGGACCTGGAAGGACAGTGAGTGAATTGTCCTTTTGCTATATTGTGATTAAAAAAAACATTTATTCTAGGGACAGAAAACTCTAGGTAGGGACAGTGTCAGTTTCTTTCACTCTGCAAGTCCTTGTTTCCAGGGACCTGGAAGGACAGTGAGTGAATTGTCCTTTTGCTATATTGTGATTAAAAAAAACATTTATTCTAGGGACAGAAAACTCTAGGTAGGGACAGTGTCAGTTTCTTTCACTCTGCAAGTCCTTGTTTCCAGGGACCTGGAAGGACAGTGAGTGAATTGTCCTTTTGCTATATTGTGATTTAAAAAAACATTTATTCTAGGGACAGAAAACTCTAGGTAGGGACAGTGTCAGTTTCTTTCACTCTGCAAGTCCTTGTTTCCAGGGACCTGGAAGGACAGTGAGTGAATTGTCCTTTTGCTATATTGTGATTAAAAAAAACATTTATTCTAGGGACAGAAAACTCTAGGTAGGGACAGTGTCAGTTTCTTTCACTCTGCAAGTCCTTGTTTCCAGGGACCTGGAAGGACAGTGAGTGAATTGTCCTTTTGCTATATTGTGATTAAAAAAAACATTTATTCTAGGGACAGAAAACTCTAGGTAGGGACAGTGTCAGTTTCTTTCACTCTGCAAGTCCTTTTTTGCCAGGGACCTGGAAGGACAGTGAGTGAATTGTCCTTTTGCTATATTGTGATTAAAAAAAACATTTTTTTCTAGGGACAGAAAACTGTAGGTAGGGAGAGTATTTTTTTTCTTTCACTCTGCAAGTCCTTGTTTCCAGGGACCTGTAAGGACAGTGAGTTAATTGTCCTTGTGCTATATTGTGCTGAAAAAAACATTTATTCCAGGGACAGAAAACTCTAGGTAGGGACAGTGTCAGTTTCTTTCACTCTGCAAGTCCTTGTTTCCAGGGACCTGGAAGGACAGTGAGTGAATTGTCCTTTTGCTATATTGTGATTAAAAAAAACATTTTTTTCTAGGGACAGAAAACTGTAGGTAGGGAGAGTATTTTTTTTCTTTCACTCTGCAAGTCCTTGTTTCCAGGGACCTGTAAGGACAGTGAGTTAATTGTCCTTGTGCTATATTGTGCTGAAAAAAACATTTATTCCAGGGACAGAAAACTCTAGGTAGGGACAGTGTCAGTTTCTTTCACTCTGCAAGTCCTTGTTTCCAGGGACCTGGAAGGACAGTGAGTGAATTGTCCTTTTGCTATATTGTGATTAAAAAAAACATTTTTTTCTAGGGACAGAAAACTGTAGGTAGGGAGAGTGTTTTTTTTCTTTCACTCTGCAAGTCCTTGTTTCCAGGGACCTGTAAGGACAGTGAGTTAATTTTCCTTGTGCTATATTGTGATTAAAAAAAACATTTATTCTAGGGACAGAAAACTCTAGGTAGGGACAGTGTCAGTTTCTTTCACTCTGCAAGTCCTTGTTTCCAGGGACCTGGAAGGACAGTGAGTGAATTGTCCTTTTGCTATATTGTGATTAAAAAAAACATTTATTCTAGGGACAGAAAACTCTAGGTAGGGACAGTGTCAGTTTCTTTCACTCTGCAAGTCCTTGTTTCCAGGGACCTGGAAGGACAGTGAGTGAATTGTCCTTTTGCTATATTGTGATTAAAAAAAACATTTATTCTAGGGACAGAAAACTCTAGGTAGGGACAGTGTCAGTTTCTTTCACTCTGCAAGTCCTTGTTTCCAGGGACCTGGAAGGACAGTGAGTGAATTGTCCTTTTGCTATATTGTGATTAAAAAAAACATTTATTCTAGGGACAGAAAACTCTAGGTAGGGACAGTGTCAGTTTCTTTCACTCTGCAAGTCCTTGTTTCCAGGGACCTGGAAGGACAGTGAGTGAATTGTCCTTTTGCTATATTGTGATTAAAAAAAACATTTATTCTAGGGACAGAAAACTCTAGGTAGGGACAGTGTCAGTTTCTTTCACTCTGCAAGTCCTTGTTTCCAGGGACCTGGAAGGACAGTGAGTGAATTGTCCTTTTGCTATATTGTGATTAAAAAAAACATTTATTCTAGGGACAGAAAACTCTAGGTAGGGACAGTGTCAGTTTCTTTCACTCTGCAAGTCCTTGTTTCCAGGGACCTGGAAGGACAGTGAGTGAATTGTCCTTTTGCTATATTGTGATTAAAAAAAACATTTATTCTAGGGACAGAAAACTCTAGGTAGGGACAGTGTCAGTTTCTTTCACTCTGCAAGTCCTTGTTTCCAGGGACAGAGAAGGACACCTGAAGGTAGCCCTTATTGCTTTTTTCCCATCTCCCTGCAGGCCATCTATTAGAATGTCTGGAAGGCAAACAAGGAGAGGCAGACAGTCAGGAGGCAATAAAAGAGGGCAAGCAGGCTCTGTGTCTGGGGGCAACAGTGCTGGTCGTGGACGCGGTGCATTGTCATCAGCACATGGCCATGGGACACGCTTGTCCTTCTTTTCGGCAGCTGGACATGTTGAGCCACATCATGCCGAAGACTTGGTAGAGTGGATGACCAAGCCCTCCTCCTCCTCCTCATCCTCTCTCACCCAGGCTCAGGGTACTGGAAAAGCAGCTGCCAAAGCGTCGTCTTCCCTGGTATCAATGTCAGACAAATCATCAGTCACTCCTTCCCTAGACCCACCATGTCCTCCTCCTGAGGAGTCCCCCGAACTGTTTCAGCACAGTGTTGGGTACATGCTCCAGGAGGATGCCCAGCGTTTCGAAGGGTCTGATGATGAAACCCAGCTAGAGGAAGGCAGTAGCGTGAGAGCAGACAGAGGGGATGCTCAAGAAGGACACCAATCTGGCAGTCATGTTCCAGCAGCTGCAGCATACTGCCAGATTGGCTCCAGTGATGAGGAGGGAGGGGATGATGAGGTCAATGACTCCACGTGGGTGCCTAATAGGAGAGAGGAGGAGGAGGAGGATGAGGAGGAGGCACATCTCCAACGAGGCAGGATGCCCTTTGGTGGCCAGCGTAAGGGCAGTACACCGACGGAATCACACCGCAGAGCTCCGCCTGTGCAGGGCGCTGCCTCTGCCCGTCATTCAAAAAGTTCTTTGGTGTGGGCCTTTTTTGAGGCTAGTGCATCAGATCGCACAGCTGCTGTTTGCAACATATGTCTCAAGCGTATATCGCGTGGCCAAAACATCAGCCGCTTGGGTACCACATGCCTGACCAGACATATGTTGACCTGCCATGCAGCTCGTTGGCAAGCCTACCTCAAAGACCCACACCAAAGAACAAAGCGGACCTCTCCTTGCACCGCATCAGCTGGGATCTCCAACCCCACTATAACTTCAGTCCTCTCTGAAACATGCACTGAGAGGAATGAAGGTGTAGAATTAGGTGTGTCACAGCCAAGTACTTGCGCCCACTCTGCTAGCAGTACACCGACGTCCGATTCTAGCAGGCAAATTTCCCTGCCCCAGCTGCTGGACCGTCGAAAGAAGTTCACTCCCAGCCATCCACATGCCCAGCGGTTGAATGCTAGCTTGGCTAAATTGCTAGCGCTTCAACTGCTGCCTTTTCAGTTGGTAGACTCGGCCCCCTTCCGTGAGTTTGTGCAATGTGCGGTTCCTCAGTGGCAGGTTCCCAAACGCCACTTTTTCTCACGGAAGGCTATTCCGGCTCTCTACCGGCATGTGGAAGGCAATGTCTTGGCCTCGCTGGACAGGGCGGTCAGCGGTAAGGTGCATATTACCGCTGACTCATGGTCCAGCAGGCATGGACAGGGACGTTACCTTTCTTTCACGGCCCATTGGGTCACTCTTTTGGCAGCTGGGAAGGATTCAGGACAAGGTGCAGTAGTGTTGGAGGTTGTCCCACCGCCACGCCTCCAAAATGCTACTACTGGTTGTGACACACCTCTCTCCTCCACCCCCTCCTCTTCTTCTTCCTCCATGGCCTCTTCCTGTGGTTTGTCCTATGAACCAGCGGTGCTCCGTAGCCGTTCACGGGGCTACGCAAGTACGCAGGCAAAAAGATGCCATGCCGTGCTTGCGCTGGTGTGTTTGGGGGACAGAAGCCACACTGGGGCAGAGGTCCTGTCTGCTCTGCAGGGCCAGGCCGAGAGGTGGTTGACGCCACGCCAGCTTAAGCCAGGAATGGTGGTTTGCGACAATGGCACCAACCTCCTCTCCGCCCTCCGACAGGGACAACTGACCCATGTGCCCTGTGTGGCTCACGTCCTTAACCTGGTGGTGCAGCGGTTCTTGGGCAGGTACCCGGGCTTACAGGATGTCCTGAGGCAGGCCAGGAAAGTCTGTGTGCATTTCCGCAGATCTTATAATGCCAGTGCTCGCCTGGCTGAGCTGCAAAAGGAGTTGAACCTGCCCAAGAACCGCCTTATATGTGACATGCCCACCAGGTGGAACTCAACGTTGGCCATGCTGCAGCGGCTGCACACGCAGCAGAGGGCCATCAATGAGTACCTGTGCGACTACGGCACCAGGACAGGGTCAGGGGAGCTTGGTTTTTTTTCTCCACGCCAGTGGGGCATGATCAGGGATGCATGCACTGTCCTGGCACCATTTGAGGAGGCCACGAGGATGGTGAGCAGTGACAGTGCATGCATCAGTGACACTGTACCTCTTGTCCACCTGTTGGAGCACACGCTGCGTGGAATAATGGACAGGGCACTTGAGGCAGAACAGAGGCAGGAAGAGGAGGACTTCCTTGCCTCTCAAGGCCCCCTTTACCCAGACAGTGTTCCTTCTGTCCCACCCATCGCACAGGAAGAGGAGGAGGAGGAGGAGGAGGAGGAGGATTGTGTCAGCATGGAGGTGGAGGCTGGCACTCAGCATCATCAGCAGCAGTCTTTTAGGGATGATTTACAGTCCCAAGAAACCAGTGGACTTGTACGTGGCTGGGAGGAGGTGGCTGCGGATCATGTCGTCCTTAGTGACCCAGAGGACTCCGGAGCGAATGCCTCAGCAAACCTACGCTGCATGGCCTCCCTGATCCTGCAAAGTCTGCGGAAGGATCCTCGTATTCTTCGGATCAAGGAGAGGGACCATTACTGGCTGGCCACTCTCCTTGATCCACGGTACAAGGGTAAGGTTGCGGACCTTATGTTACCGTCGCAGAGGGAGCAGAGGATGAGACAACTCCGGGAGGCCTTGCAGAAAGGTCTGTGCAACGCGTTCCCAGAGACTGGGAGGTTGCAAACTCCTGGTCCTGGACAACGAGTTGCTGAGGCTTCGGCCAGTCAAAGAAGGAGCGGTGGGGAAGGTGGCCGTCTGACCGATGCGTTCAGACAATTCTTTAGTCCGCAGCCCCAAAGTATGATTGGTTCCAGCAACCATCGCCAGCGTCTGATAAACATGGTGCAGGAATATCTAGGGGCAAGGTCAGACTTGGACACCTTCCCCACCGAAAATCCTCTGGCTTACTGGGTCTTGAGGATGGATCACTGGCCAGAGCTTGCACAGTATGCAATTGAGCTACTGGCCTGTCCTGCATCCAGCGTTCTTTCGGAACGCACATTCAGTGCTGCTGGAGGATTTGTCACGGATCACAGGGTGCGCCTGTCCACCGACTCGGTTGATCGACTGACTTTCATCAAGATGAACCAGTCTTGGATCACCACCAGCTACCACACACCTGATGCTGATATAACAGACTAATTGATTTTAAAATGTCACATCCCTTCAAGACTGATGCTGATGCTGAGTGCCTGTGCTGTTATGTTGACTGGCTATCCTCCTCCTCCGAGTCCTCAATGATACGATTGATGATGATAGCTTGGAAGATCATTTTTGTTTATGGGTGCCGCCACCAGTGCCTAACGCCCAATTTTTCAGCCCCTGTTTAACAGGGGCGTGTAATTACAATTTTTGAAGCAATACTTTGCAACAGGGCTCATTGCTGTGCTCCAAGTACAGTATCTGTGAGGAGTTGCAGTGTTGTGCCACCAGTGCCTAAGGCCCAATTTTTCAGCCCCTGTTTAACAGGGGCGTGTCATTACAATTTTTGAAGCAATACTTTGCAACAGGGCTCATTGCTGTGCTCCAAGTACAGTATCTGTGAGGGGTTGCAGTGTTGTGCCACCAGTGCCTAAGGCCCAATTTTTCAGCCCCTGTTCAACAGGGGCATGTAATTACAATTCTTGATCTAATAATTCACAGCAGGGCCCATTGCTGCACCCACCAAGAGTAACTGTCAGGGCTTACAGTGTTGTGGCACCAGCACCACCATCAAAGGCCCAATTTTTACTACCACTGTTCAACAATTATATGTAATTAAAATTCCTGATATAATAGTTGACAGCAGGGCGTTCCAGCACCAACCAAGAGTAACTGTGAGTGCTTACAGTGTTGTGCCAACACCAACAACTAAGGGGCCTATTTCTGCAGAGTATATACGGCAGGTCCCTACTTTCAAACATCCAACTTACAAACGACTCCTACTTGCAAACGCAAGAAGACAACAGGAAGTGAGAGGAAATCTACCACTAGGAAGGAAAATTCTCTCCTGTAAGAATAAATATGGGAGAAAGGTGTCTCCTCTGTACTGATGCTTTATCAGCAATCCTTGTTTCAAGAAAAACACCACATTTCAAAAACAGTTGTCATTGGGACGGAAAGTGAGGTGAAATGTTCTGAACAGGGGCACAGACAGCAAAACAAATGTTACAGGGGTGATAACCCTTACCTATGTTTTCCAAAAAGTTTAAAAATAGATTTTTGGGCTGGAGCTACACTTCAACAATGTACCTGTTCAAAATTACAAACAGATTCTACATAAGAACAAACCTACAGTCCCTGTCTTGTATGCACCGCCTGTATACGGCTGTTCAGAGTATATAGGGCCTTTTTTATTTTATGTGCGGGGTTCCCCTTAATATCCATACAAGACCCAAAGGGGCTGGTAATGGGCTGGGGTAGGGGGGGGGGGGGGGTCATGGGGTAGCTATGCCATTTTTCTTAAAGAATTTCATCCATATTACCGGGACCAGACATTACATTAAAGCCGCAAGCAGTTTTAAATGGCTTTTTTTTCCTTTAGAAGTGTCATTTTGTGCAGGGACAGTTCTAAACACGGGAAACACGTGGCACTTCACAGGCATACTTTAGACACCCCCCAGGTACGATATTTAAAGGAATATTTGACTTTTTTTTTTTCACTTTATGCATCATTAAAATGACTGCTCCCGAAAAACGACCGTTTTTAAAACTTCTTTTTGCATTGATACATGTCCCCTGGTGCAGAACCCGGGTTCCCAAACCCTTTTTAGGACAATAACATGCATAATAGTTGTTATAATTAGCACTTTAGAATTCGAACGTTCGCATCCATTGTATTTAATAGGGTTCTAATGTTCGTTCGAACTTCCGGTCCGTTCGCGGGTTCTGGTGCGAACCGAACCCGGGGGTGTTCGGCTCATCACTAATTAGCAGGAGGTAATGGATTAATCATTACAACAACACGTCAAATCATTAACCCGCTAACGCGTTCACAGAACACCCAGGCTAATGCATTGCAGCACAGGCTTATTGCTATGCACTGCGCAGTGTGATTTATTATGTCCATGCTGAAATGTATTTTAACTGCGCTGTAGTACAATTACAAAACATCTAATATGGTCATTTCTTAATAGTAACTAAAGAGCACCTGTTTTATAGTAATACAATACTATATAGGGGAAGGGATATTTAGACCCGGTTCACACCGGGTTCACTTTGGGGGCGACTCGGCAAGGTGATCTCAAGACGACTTCAGAGGCGACTTGCAAAATGACTTCTGTAATGAAGTTAATGCAAGTCACCCCCAAAATCGTACAGGAACCTTTTTCTAAGTCGGAGCGACTTGAGTCGCTCCTATTAGAACGGTTCCATTGTACAGAGCGGAGCGTGACTTGTCAGGCAACTGAGTCGCCTGACGAGTCGCCCCTGTGTGAACCGGCTCTTAAAGTACTCCAGGTAGATAGAGTGAAACACAGATAAGTACAGCTATGTATTTATCAAAAACAACTAGTCATCTTATGATCCTCTGTACTACAGTATATCACATGTCTTAAATGCATATATGGAAAACATGCCGACAGGAAGAGCAGAGAGATGACCTGAGTGTGCTGCTGCTCCTTCACTGTCCAATCACAGGTTTTGGGGTGGGGAAGTGACCTAACTGTGTTGCTTACCTGCAGCAGAGAAAAGCCAGGTCTGACTGTACTGTCGAGTAAGGCTGTGTAAATCTCAGGACTGGGTTGACAGAAATTCAAATCCTTTGGCAGGTAAAACAGCAAACATATTTCAAGTGTGTATTTAGCTTTTTGCCTGGAGTTAAAGTGGTTGTAAACCACTTTTTTTTTTTTAAATAACAACCATGCCTATAGTTACCCGCTCTGTGCTTTGCAAAGAGCAGCCCCAATCCTCCACTTCTAGGACCCCCTCCAGGGCTCCAGGCCCCTCCTTTTCATCGGGTGCCCCCACGAAAAGCCACATTCCCTGGGGGCACCCGTGCAGGCTCGCTCCCATGTCCCACTGCTGCATCCATGGACACAGACAGCAGGGCTTGGCCCTGCCCCCTGCTCCTGTGTCACATGATTTGATTGACAGCAGCGGGAGCCAATGGCTCCTGCTGCTATCAATCTGTCCAATAAGGACAGAGACAGGGGCTGGAGCCGCTGCGCTCGTGCACGTCGCTGGATCGGATCGTGTTCAGGTAACAAAAAGGGGGGATGGTCTGGGGGCAGCTGCAGCACAGAAGGTTTTTCACCTTAATACATAGAATGCATGTAGGTGCAAAACCTTAAGGCTTTAGAAACACTAAGTTTTAAGACACAGCTATACTTTTAGAAGCTGGGATAGAGGTCTTAGCTGACCTGTGGAACTGCAGATGGCTGCCAGCACAGAGGAGTATGTAGTAGGTCCGGTTTGGCGTTGCGTGGTGTGTGACCTTGAGCACTGTTATCTCCCAGTTTAAACAATTATAATGGAGTTACAAGCTTCTCACATGACACTGCCTTGTGTGACCAATGGCTGGGACAACAGAACAAGTTACATTGTACAGAACGTACAACCCTAGGATTTAATTGTTTGGAAGGACCGAGAGTCCGGGAAAATTTCCTGGATTAGTTTCCATATTCTGGACAGTTGTACTTAATCCACTTTTGTTACAGAAAAACACATGGAATGTCTCATGACAAGTAATAAATATATCAAATAGAGTAACTACAAAAAAAATAAAAAATCCCCATATTTTTCATACTTTCTTTTATTTTTAAGTAGAAGTATAGGCAATTTTTTTTTTTTTTTTTTTTTAGATAAGAGTAAGGGAGGGTTATAATCCCTGTCAGTTTTTCTTTTTTGCCATCTGTGACCCATTAGAGAGATTTAACTTCACTTCCTGTCCCATAGAAGTGAGAGGAAATCCTGCAGATTAAGGCCCCTTTTACACGTGCAGACCTATCAGGTCCGCCTGTCAGTTTTTCAAGCAGACCCGATCGGACCATCCATTGTCCTCTATGGAATGGCAGATGTAAATGGACATGTGTCTGTTTACACCCGCCGACATTCAATTTGATCCGATACTCTAAAAACAGACGGATGGGGACGTTCCTCTTCCGTCTAGCAGCTGAACGATGATCAGTGTATGGCCAGCATATTGCTTATCAGCCTTATAGGTCTTATTTCTTTGTCTATGGGAACACATTGGCTGCATGGACACAGTTGCTGGTCCTAATTTGACAGCGATGCAGGTGAGTGGCCCCAAAGCAGACCGTGTGCGTTCATGGCCCTTCACCCATGGCTGTCAACGAGCAGGTGTCCGTGCAGCCGCTGCATTCCCATAGACATGAATGGGCTGCCTGCACGCAGCACCTGGTGGCTGCAAGTGTTTAAAGTGGTTGTAAACCCACTTTTTTTTTTCTTTACAACCTGTAAAAGAAAGGCATAATGAGCTATTATGACTAGCATAATAGCTCATTATGTTCCACTTACCTTAGATCGGGGGCCCCCGAAGCCGTCCTCGTCCCTCTGTTCAGCCGCAGACATCACTGTGGCGATAGCCGGAATGTTACTTCCGGGTATCGCCGCACCAGCCAATCACAGCGCCGCTCCGGCGCTGTGATTGGCCGGAGCGGCGGAGACGTCACTCTGCGCATGCGCGCGGGAGGCGTCCCACTCGGCTACGCCCAGCGATTGCTGGGAAGTAGCCGAGTTTGTGAATGGGATTAACCCCATGAATGCGCCGTTGTCTACGGCGCGCATGCGCCGTAGACAGCGACGCTTGTCATTTTAGTAAATATCTCCTAAACCGTGTAGGTTTAGGAGATATTTCTTGCACCTACAGGTAAGCCTTAATCTAGGCTTACCTGTAGGTGCAAGTTGAAAAAGTGGGTTTACAACCACTTTAAAGACACAGCCCATTCACAGACTATGGGTGTAAGGGTCTGTGTGAATGAGGCCTTATGGTAAAATATACCCATAACTAATTATATATATATATATATATATATATATATATATATATATATATAATGTATATATATATATATATATATATATATATATATATACAGTAAAACCTTGGATTGCAAGCATAATTGGTTCCAGAAGCATGCTTGTAATCCAAAGCACTTGTATATCAAAGCAAATTTCCCTACAAGAAATAATGGAAACGCAGATGATTCATTCCACAACCATTTATTCATAAGTCCTTCAGTTTATAGTTCCTATATTCCTATTATAGCAATGTGACCAGGTTGTGTAACCATAAAATGTCCATCCACAAATGGAAGCCTCCACAAGGGGATTAGAAGCAAAATCCAGCAGGAGCTACAGAGTATAAAAGAGCAGAGAGGCGCCTCTAAGTGTAGCAATATGGTTACATTTAATGAAGGTACAACATTTAGCAACTCACATTGTTGATGATTAAAAGAGGCACATCTAAGTATGCAGGGATCCGGAGTAAAGCTGTCCACATAGACCATCCTCCGCATCACTGCCTCTCACCGCTGTCAGTCTGCAATCATGACCGGGAAGACTACCCTGCAGTAGAGCGTTTTAAAAGCATGGCTTGAAGCGTTAATGGAAGGGATGACGTAGATGGCGGTGTGAAGGAAGGTCTATGTGGACACCTTTACCCCGGATCCCTGCATACTTAGATGTGCCTCTTTAATCATCAACCATGTGAGTTGCTAAATGTTACCATATTGCTACACTTAGAGGCGCCTCTCTTCTGTTTTATACTCAGTTGTGACATGACGCTACTTGTATATCAAGACACTGCTTGTATATCAAGTCCCAATTTATTTAAAAATATTGCTTGTCTTGCAAAATGCTCTCAAACCAAGTTACTCTCAAACCAAGGTTTTACTGTGTATATATATATATATATATATATATATATATATATATATATATATACACCGGATTTAAACTTTAAGAGGGAATTTTTAGGAAAAAAAATTCCGCAACCCCCTGCGTATAACACGCAGGCACAGTTTACTCTCTATTTTCAGGGTAAAAAAGTGAGTGTTATACGCCAATAAATACAGTGTAATATATATATATTTTTTTTTTTATATATATACATGTATATATATAGATAGATAGATAGATATACTTTATGGTCATTGTATACATACAACAAAAAAATTTCGGGTACTCTTTACAGCAGCAATAAAACACTTTTCAAAAAAACCACACATACATACTCCTAGCACATGCCCACATATCTACTTAAATATTTCAAAATATAAAATTTTATTTAATTAAAAATAAATTAAAAAATAAATATTTTTTTTTTTTTTTTAGAATTCCACATAAATTTCCTAAAACACTGTACCTGATGGGATTATGGACAATACAGCCCTAGGGGAAAAACTATGCTTTAAGCGATTAGTGTGCGTTTTTAAGTGTCCTCTATCTTTTCCCTGATGGCAATGGGACAAACACACTGTAACCTGGGTGGGTTGGATCAATACTAATAGCTTATATATAGCAAGCAGATAGATAAAGTATATGTTAGAAAACATCCTCATGACCTAATATAGCTTTTAGTAATAGTCAGAAACCCCCATTAAATTCCTTACCCACTATTTCAAAGCCACTGTCTGGAAATAGTTCTGAGTAACATCAGCTGATTGCTCTATTTTTCTTCTTTCCCCATAAACTCATTAACCTTTTTTTAGGCTTCCTGTTTTTGTAGAACTGAATTGTAACCAAATATAAATCGGTTTCTGTTTCAGCAAATTGAAGGCTGTGGTACAGGAGAAATATCATAAGCTTGTTATATGCATTAGTTGTTACTCTATATTAAAGGGTATTTAAACCCAATAATAAAACTTTTATATATTGTAGCTTAAAGGGGTTGTAAAGGTTCATTTTTTATTTTCTAAATAGGTTCCTTTAAGCTAGTGCATTGTTGGTTCACTTACCTTTTCCTTATATTTCCCTTCTAAATATTTGTTTTCTTTGTCTGAATTTCTCACTTCCTGTTCCTCCTCAGTAAGCTGTTCTGGCTGACTAAACACCACTTGGATGATGGTGTGAAGTTTAGTGAGGAGAAACAGGAAGTGAGAAATTCAGACAAAGAAAAAAAACATTTAGAAGGGAAATCAAAGGAAAAGGTAAGTGAACCAACAATGCACTAACTTAAAGGAACCTATTTAGAAAATAAAAAACGAACCTTTACAACCCCTTTAACTGAAGCAAAGCAGAACAATGGTATCTTTCTTGTGTAAACTGCTAATCCTATCAGTCCTAAAGTGATAGAGGTGAACAAAGCTGACATGGTTGAAATCCAGCCTGGGTGGCAGCAGAAGCTGCCTCTATAGATACAGTGAAGGAGTGAATGTGGCCACGGCAGCTCTGCTAACCACAGGATCATACACTGAAGGTTACAGGACCCTCAAGGTGCTACTGCTGCCTAATATATTATTTGTAATATAATAAAGTATATATAGATAATAGACCCTCAAAAAAGAAATAAGAAGGAGGAAGAGGATGGGAAGCTCACGTTGAATGGAATGTAGGATTGAAACTCAAAAAAAAAACCTGATGTAGCTCAACCAACCCAATGGTAAAAAGTGTCTATGACTCCACTCACCATACACCTGTGATTGCAAAAAATACACTTTATTCATTTCAAAAAGTAGTGGAAAATGACACTGATAAAAACATCAATCATACAGAGCAATTCTGCTATAAAACATATAGTCCACCTCTGGATGGCTGTGGTATGACCACCCAAGAAAAACAGTAGATGGGGAAATTTGTTGCGTCATGGTTTCATCCCCAGGCTACAATGGCCTATCAGAGAGTAAATACTCGGTTGACATTTTAAAAGACTTTACAGGTTGCCAGTGTAGAATTAAGCCGGGTACACACAGGCCGAATGTTGGGAGACATTTGGAGGTTAAAAAAAAAAAAAAACGGCCAACATTCGGCCCGTGTGTATGTCGGTCTGTTGGACGAGCATGCTGGAAAACCAGCAGCCAACCAACTCCCGATCAGCACTCTAGGCCAATAGCAGAGATCACTGATCAGATTGTTCTGGCGGGGGGGGGGGGGGAATTATCTCTTGTCAGAACACGACAGCTCAGTGGGGGAGATCCGACCGGTCAGCTTTTTTGTCGTGCACCCCAGTGTGTACCAGGCTTTACACAGAAGGTCTGGTGCTAGAATGTATTGCTCTCGCTCTGACATTTGCGGCAATACCTCACATGTGGTGCGATCACTGTTTACATGCGCATGAGCACGGGTGGACGGGGGTGATTTTTTTTTAATTTTAACACTAAAAACCTTTTATTTTATTTTTATTAACCTTATTGCTATCACAAGGGATCAATGATGTCCCTTGTGATAGGATGGTCTGTGACAAGTCATATCTCTCCTCTGGCCTCCAAAGCATCTGATCAAACCAAGATCGGTTTACACTCCGAAACCAGAAGCGACAAAATCCTTGACGCTTCCGATTTCTGATGTCACAGTGGAAGGAGCAACATCAGTTCCTCTCACCGTTTATAAACAGCCTAAGGGGCGGGAAGTGGTTGACAACCTAGTATAAAACAGATTTGTTACTATGTATCACATGTCAATTGTACAAAATGGTAATACATTTAGGAAACATATCATGACATTGGTATGCTGTGTGTAGTTATTACACAATGGCTCTGTGTCCTAGGTGCTTTGCTGTCCAGGTTTATAAACACATTGCACTAAACTTGACACACAGATATAGATGCAGAATAAAGGTAAAGCATGACCATGCCTTATTGGTAATGCCAATTTCCAACATATTTTATATATATATGTGTGTCTAAGGGTGGGTTAAAACACACACAAAACCCGCCTTTTAACACAAACACAACCCGCCCCCCAAAAGCAAGGCAGAATCTGACAATTACATTCTCCATCGGCGCTTAGCAAATCGTTGGATACAGCTTCCAACAATCTGCGCATGGGCCGTGTTGACGTCACACCAGCTGATCAACATATCAGCTGGAGTGATGTTGCATACTGAGCATGAGCAGACCCATCAGAGGCATTTTTCGACAAAGGGCATTTCTCGATAGGACACCGGCCTAACTAGAAAGGAAAACAGACCGTGGTGCACTCAATGACCCTGTGAGCTGGAAGCAGAGGATTACAGAACATATGAATTACCACCAGGGGGCATAAAGAGCTGGAAATCAGCCAACACAATAACCAAATTGTAAAAAATATATTAAATTAATATGTAAGCACACAAGAAAAATGTATCATACTTGAAGGAAATTTATGACAATTTATGTGAAGGTAAAGTCTACAGGATTGGAAATATCAGTTTGTAAATGGATAGAAAACTGGCTAAAAGACAGAATTCAGAGAGTAGTGGTTAATGATTCTTACTCTGAATGGTCTAAGGTTCAGTGGTGTACCCCAAGGTTCAGTGCTGGGACCCTTACTTTTTAATATCTTTATAAATGATATTGGGTCTGGGATCAAAAGTAACACTTCTGTCTTTGCAGATGACACCAAGCTATGCAGTGGAATAACGTCCTTACAGGATGTCTCCAATTTACAAGCCAACCTCAATGCCCTGTCTAATTGGGCGACTATGTGGCAGATGAGGTTTAATGTTGATAAATGTAAAGTTATGCACTTGGGGGCTAAGAATAGGCATGCATCATACATACTAGGGGGATTATAACTGGGGGGGATCCGTAGTGGAGAAGGATCTGGGGGTTTTGGTAGATCATAAGCTCAATAATGGCATGCAATGCCAAGCTGCGATTTCCAAAGCGAGCAAAGTCCTTTCTTGTATTGAGATGTATGGACTCCAGAGAGAGAGATATAATTTTGCCCCTGTACAAATCATTAGTAAGACCTCATCTGGAATATGCAGTTCAGTTTTGGGCACCATTTCTCAAAAAGGAAATTGGGGAACTGGAGAAAGTGCAGAGAAGGGTAACCAAACTGATAAGAGGCATGGAGGAGCTCAGCTATGAGGAAAGATTAGAGGAACTGAATTTATTCACTCTTGAGAAGAGGAGAATAAGGGGGGATATGATCAACATGTACAAATATATAAGGGGTTCATATAGTGAACTTGGTGTTGAGTTAATCACTTTAATGTCATCACAAAGGACAAGGGGGCACTCTTTACGTCTAGAGGAAAAAAGATTTCAAGCGGTAAGAAACCCGCTGCTGCTTTTTTTTTTTTTTTTACATACCTGAAAGGCAAAAGGCATAATGAGCTAGTATGCAGCACATACTAGCTCATTATGAAATACTTACCTTAGAACGAGGCGTCGGTAACTTACCTGGTCCACGCCGAGGGAGATGTAATTTTGCCTCGGCTTGTCTTCCGGGTATCGCCGCTCCAGCGCTGTAAGTGGCTGGAGTGGCGATGTCATCACTCCCCCACATGAGCGTGGGAGACTTGTTTCCGGCGAGGTCCGGCGGCTGCCGTCCTTTAGCCAAGAATCCCCGCTGCGCATGCGCCGCTGCAGTCAGCGGCTCATTGCGAGGGGAATATCTCCTAAACCGTCCAGGTTTAGGAGATATTCTTTTTACCTACAGGTAAGCCTTATTATAGGCTTACCTGTAGGTAAAAGTGGTAGTACAGAGTTTACTACCACTTTAATCTCCAAATACGGAAAGGTTTCTTCACAGTAAAGCCCTGTACACACGATCGGATTTCCTATGGATTCTAATCCGATAGATTTTTCCATCGGAAATCCGATGAAGCTGACTTCCATCAGTCTTGCCTACACACCATCAGTCAGAAATCCGACCGTCCCAAACGCCGTGACGTAAAACACTCAGACGAGCCGAGAAAAATGAAGTTCAATGCTTCTGAGCATGCGTCGACTTGATTCTGAGCATGCGTGGGTTTTTTCTCCGATGGAGTTCCACACAGACGATCAGATTTTGCCATCGGATTTTTTCCCATCGGATAAATTTAAAACATGTTCTTTTTTTTCACACCGATGGAAAAAAGACCGATGGGGCCCATACACGATTGGTTCGTCCGATGAAAACAGTCCATCGAACTGTTTTCATCGGTAAAACCGATCGTGTGTACACGGCATAAGTAGGGTTGCCACCTCATCCCTTTAAACTCAAACATATATGAATTGCACAGGTTCTGAGGATAATTTAAGGCAGATAAGGCAACAAGTGAGTTTAATTACCACCTTAATCAGCCACAGAACCTGTGTAATTCATATGTGTTCGGTTTTAAAGGGATGAGGTGGCAACCCTAGGCATAAGAGCTGTGAAAATGTGGAATAGACTCCTTCCAGAGGTGGTTCTGGCCAGCTCAGTAGATTGCTTTAAGAAAGATCTGGATTCTTTCCTAAATGTACATAATATAACTGGGTACTAATAATTATAGGTGAAGTTGATCCAGGGAAAATTGCCTCTCGGGGGGTCAGGAAGATTTTTTCCCCTGCTGTAGCAAATTGGATCATGCTTTGCTGGGGTTTTTCCCCTTCCTCTGGATCAACTGTGGGTATAGGATTGGGTATATGGGATTGTTTGATATTATTTTTTATTTATTTTTATGGTTGAACTAGATGGACTTTTTTTCAACCTGACTATGTAATTACACAATTTCCGAGGCAAATTTAATGCAGATAACGCACCAAGTGGTTTTAATTATCACCTTAATCAGCCACAGAACTTGTGCAATTAATATATGTTTGGTTTTAAAAGATGGAGGTGGCAACCCTAGCTTTGCGGCCTCAGCGTAATTGAAACAGCAAGCTGCTTTTGCTGGGCGGTGCCACCGCCAAGCGTGACTAAGGCAGCTGTATGGGGCCATGCCAACACTGCACCACAAAAGCGTCTCGAGTGTGGATTGCTTTTTATTAGAGTGGGAGTGCCTGCCGCAATATTGGATGAGCCCCAAAAGAAAGCATTGTTAAATAGTGACAAAGTTATTAGTGTTATAAACATGTCCATAGCAGAAACCTAGATATTTCTGTGGTCCATAGGGGGGAATACAGGTGTGGCAGCTGAATTGGGTAAAGATGGCTTTTTAATAATAAAAGGAAAAGTATTTTTTCTGTATATCGGGACATGACAAGCAGATCTAGAAAATGACTGAAGGGTCTACTTTGAGAGAGAAAGAACAGCTACCTGTATTCCAGCTGAGTATACAATTTGTTTATCCCAAGGGACACAAACTTTAATGTCCTCTAATTCCACAATAATCTCACACATGCTGACTGTGCTCCTTCAAAAGCCTTTCCACTAATCCACATCCTATTTCTTCCCAATGCAAACCAGACGCCAGCAATTTAACGGAAAAAAATTAATTCAATTGAAGGACAATAGAGACTGCTATTGATGACCTATCCTAAAATGCTAGCTGCCCAGCTGTCATGCTGTTCTAATGACTCCAATATTTTCTGACGCTGTCACCTGGAACCAGTATGCAGATCAGGAGACAAAGCTGCTGCCCACGTAATCAAGTGTTGTATTTAGACGCATAAAAATGATTGGTTAAGCACTCGTAACAAATTCAATTACTTGGAGGTTAGATTAACCACTTGACCTTAAAGATATACCCCCCTTCATGACCAGGCCATTTTTTGCGATACGGAACTGCATTACTTTAACTGACAATTGCGCGGTCATACACAGCTGTACCCAAATACAATTTATGTCCTTTTTTTCCCCCAAACAATTTTCTTTTGGTGGTATGTTTTTGCTATAAACAAAAGAAAGACCGACAATTTTGAAAAAACAAAACAATTTTTTATATATATATATATACACACACACACACACACATACATATATTTTATGTATATATATATATATATATATATTTTTTTTTTTTACTTTCTGCCATAAAACATATCCAAACAATCAAATTTTTTTCTATCAAATTATCAGTTTAGGCAAATATGTATTCTGCGCCATATTTTTGGTAAAAAAAAAAATATTCCCAATAAGCGTATATTGATTGGTTTGCGCAAAAGTTATTGCGTCTACAAAACTATGAGATTTTTTTAATGGCGGTAATCAATGACTTACAGTGGGACTGTGATATTGCAGCGGACATTCTGACACTGACAATTTTGACACTTTTTGGGGACTAGTGACACTAATCCAGTGATCAGTGCTAAAAATATGCACTGTCACTGTACTAATGACACCGGCTGGGAAGGGGTTAACTGTGTGCCTAGCCAGTGTTTTACTATACCTTTTACTAGGGGAAGAGAAGGAATTTACTACCTGCTTTGCAGAGACGCAGGAATCAGGATCCATCCCTTCCCTTATGTCAGAACGGCAATCTGCCTTGTTTACATAGGCAGATCGCAATTCTGTGTTTCTGCCCAACGATCAGCAGGTGTCAGAGGACATCGAGTACCATGCACCCACTGATCGGCTTCCTCTGTGTGTAATCACAGTGGAAGTGAGCCCCCTACCCAAAAGTGTCGGATCACGGACATATCCAGCGCACAGCTGCCACCCTGTAGCAGTAAAACTGCTATAAGGTGGACTTAAAACATTTAAAGTGATATATATATATATTTTTTTTTTAATAACAAACATGTTATACTTATCTGCTCTGCTGTAGTGGTTTTGCACAGAGCAGCCCTTATCCTGCTCTTCTCAGGTCACTCACCGGCGCTCCTGGCCCCTCCCTCTTGCCAAGTCCCCCCAGAGCAAGCAGCTTGCAATGGGGGCACCTGAGCAGGCTCTCTCCCAATCCACTACTCTGTGTGTCTATTCACATACACAGCCGCGGCTCAGCCCTGCCCCTTCTCATTCCTCATTGGCTCACTGTCTGTGACTGACAGCAGTAAGAGCCAACGGCCCCCACCACTGACTGAGCCAGTGAAGAGGGAGAGTCCCCGGAGAATCGAGGCTCTCGTGAACATCGCTGGATAACGATGGGGCTCAGGTAAGTATTAGGGGGGCTGAAGAGCTGCTGCACAGTGAAGGTTTTTTACCTTCTTGCCTGGAGCTTTTAGAACCACACCTTAAAGCGGAACTTCACCCTAAAAAAGAAGTTCTGCTTTATGTCTTCCCCCACATTAAATTTTTTTTTGGGGAAGTGGGTACCTAGTTTTGGTAGGTCCCCGCTTCCACTTTCAGTCAGATCGCCTAGGCGATTCCACCAGAGGTTCAGCATTCCCCCCTCCCCTGCCCGCAGCCTTGTGGGACACGTTCCAGGTCACAAAGCGCAGCGCGGTTCGTGCATGTGCAGTGAGAAGACAGCTTTGAAGCCGCAGGGTTGTACAGCCGGCTTCCCTTAGTAAACATGCTGGTGCCGGGGACCCGAAGACTGAGAAAGAACTAGCTCAGGTGAGGACCGCCCTGGATCGCTGGACAGGTAAGTGTCCTTTTATTTTAAAGTAATTTGTCAAATTACAGTATTTGTAGCTGCTGACTTATTTTTTTCTTTCTAGGGTGAAGAAAGGTCCTTTTTGACAGGCAGTGTGACACTTTACAAAATTGAATTGTTAAAGTGATCCTGAACCCTTTCTGATTTAATCCCTTACTGAGTTTGCAGCTTCATTATCCTTTAATCCTTGCCCATGTTCCTGTTAAGTTAGTGCCATGACTGCTGCCCCAGCAATTTGGGGTGGCTCCTTTTTTTTTGCAGCATCCATTGGAGCCACTCTTGCATGCAGGGACTAGAGTTGTGTCTCCCTACATGGTGTGACTGTGCATCATCAGTAGAAACACACAGCCCCCTAGCCTAGGTTGGCAAGGCACTCCCCTGCTCCTCCCTCTCCCTTCTCCAGGCTAACAGACTGGTAGGAGACTGCACTGTCCACTGCTAACTCTTTCCTGTGAAGGCTGGAAATTCAGAGAAGCAGCACCAAGAGAGCAGTAGCTTTATTTATTATTTATTTGAGAGAGCAGTAGCCAGCAGCATTAAAAATAGTACACTGCAAGTGCTGGGGTAAGAATTTTAAGAAATCGTTTCCTGGGGAATGTTTATTCTATTGTACTCAGTGTTTTAAACTAAAACCACTTGCCGACCGCACTATAGCAGAATTGACGTCCTCCCAAAACTGTCCCCCTGCTGTGGCGTGCGCCCAGTGCGCACTGTGAACGCGTTGTCCTTCGGACACAGTTGATCACAGATCGAAGTAAAGGGTCAATCAAAGCGGCCCTTTACCACGTGATTAGCTGTGTCCAATCACAGCTGATCATGATGTAAACACACTTGCTGGTTATCGGCATTCCTTTCCCTGCGCTGTTAGAGCATGAGGAGAGAAGAGGAGAGGTGGTAACCGGCAAGTGTGAAAGGGGACATCTACACTGATAATCAGGGCGTTAATCATCAGTGTGCTGATTATCAGTGCACCCCATCAGTGCTGCCTATGAGTGCCCACCAGTGCAGCCTATCAGTGCCCATCATTGAAGGAAAAAAAATGTATAAAATTGTATAAAAGAAACTAATGCCCCATACACACGATCGTTTTTCTTGCCATTTTTTTTCTTGCTGTTTTTCACGTCGTTTTTTTTCATGTTTCCTCTCAAGCCTGTCTTGCGTACACACGATCATTTAAAAAAACGATCAAGCAAAGCGCAGTGACGTACAACACGTACGACGGCACTATAAAGGGGAAGTTCAGTTCGAATGGCGCCACCCTTCATGTTAGTAAAGTTTGTTGAGCGACGATTCGCGCTTTTCAGTCCGTGACTGCGTGACGAATGTGCTATCTCCATTACGAACGCTAGTTTTACCAGAACGAGCGCTCCTGTCTCATACTTGATTCTGAGCATGCGCGGTTTTTTTCACGTCGTTAAAGCATACACACTATCGTTTTTCACGTCGTTAAAAAAAACGACATGAAAAACGACGTGAAAAAAGAGAGCATGTTCGAAATTTTTAATGGCCGTTTTTCACGTCGTTAAAAATGCTCTGGAGCATACACACGATCATTTTTAATGGCCATTTTTTTTAATGGCATTTTTAACGGCATGAAAAACGATCATGTGTATGGGGCATAAGATTTGTTTTTTTTTAATTTTCTGCCTTTTTACATTTGTTTAGCAAAAAATAAAAAACCCAGTGGTGATTAAATAGCACCAAAGAAAGCTTGATTTGTGTGAAAAAAATGCAAAAAATATCATATGGGTACAGTGCTGCACCAGGCAGCAAATTCCATTATGAATAATGCAGCCCTATGTGTTATGTATACAGGATGGCGTTTTCTAAACAGCGCACTACGTGACAGGGTGGCTGTATGAGGCTGCAGAGAAAGCCCGCTGACCTCTCTCACCTGTATAAATAATCGCTTACTCAGCTCGGGGCCCCCAGAGGAGAAAACTAGAATGCCGCCACTGAAGTCGCTTTTCCTGCTATTCAGGATTGGCAGAGCCTTTCTAGTAAATGGTGGTTTAATGTCATGTTGTAGAAATGTGTCAAAAGATAACACAAAAAAAGCTTTTCTAATGGAAGAGCCTTTTAGATCCCTGAATAATCTCTCCATAAACTGATCTTGGTTTGGAAGCTGGGGCGGCTTTTGATATGCAATATAGCGGATGGAAAGCAGAGAGCCAGAATCATCAGTTGTCTGCCCCTTCCCTGCACATTGCGTTTAGGATCAGTGGGAGTGAAGCTGGCCATACAGTCTGTTCAGACTGTGGGTGGAAGAAATGGATGTGTCCATCCATGATAAATAATGCAGATGGATACATTTCCCACTGCAGGATGTATTCCGACAGCCAGCACCTACAAATGTCACAATACCCAAATAGTGACTGCGGCTGATTGGAAAGATTTTTACCCCGTCTCCTTTGATGTTTTTCTCAAAGGATATTGGGAGGAGTGGTGCCAATAGCACTACTCACCCATTAAACTTCAACCAGTTCATCAGTAACTGGGCAAGATTCGCTCAGTGTATGGCCAGGTTTAGATAGAGATGTGCTGTGTCTGCCCCATCCCCACCGCTGACAGCTAGAATTATTCTTTGAGGGCTGGTTTGCGCCACTTGCGGTGTGGCAAATGTGCGTTTCTCCACATATTTCCTGCACTACAGGGGAACGCGTTGCCTCTTGCAGATGCGGGTGTGCTTTATTAATTCTTAATGGCACTCTCGCACATTTCTTGGAATCATTCACAGACACTAAATCGCATGGTACCACACTACCGTGCGGTTTGGGGGGGATACAAATTTAAAAAAGTCACGCCTGCTGTACTTTTTGCTTGTTCTTGCATTTTTGGCAGCCTGTTGAGATTAACGGGCTGCTGAAAACATGCGATGTGGGAATGTGCAAAACTGCACGCGCTCAGACGTACCCATTATGGTGTTAACCGGCGCTTAGTCTGATGTTTGGACCTCTGTTAAAAAATGTTTTAAAATAAACCTTAACCACTTACCTACTGGGCACTTTTACCCCCTTCCTGCCCAGGCCAATTTTCAGCTTTCAGCGCTGTCACATTTTGAATGACAATTGCACGATCATGCAACACTGTACCCAGATGACATTTTTTGAATTTTTTCCCCACAAATTGAGCTTTCTTTTGGTTGTATTTGATCACCACTGGGCTTTTTATTGTTAGCTAAACAAATGAAAAAACACTGAAAATTTTGAAAAAAAGAATTATAATAATAATAATAATAATAAGTTTCATAGTTTGTTATAAAATTTTAAAAACAGGTAATTTTTTCCCTTCACTGATGTGCACAGATAAGGCTGCACAGATGGGCACTAATAAGACTGCACTGACGGGCATTGATAGGTGACACTGGTGGGCACTGATGGGCAGCAATGATGGGCACTAATAGGCAGCACTGATAGGTGACACTGATGGGCCTGCACTGATAATCCATGCCCTGATTATCAGTGCCGATGTCCCTGTAACACAAGCCGGTTATCGTCTCTCTTAATCTCTCTGTGATCAGCTGAGTGCTTCAGATTTGGCGATCACAGGAGGACGTCAATAGACACCCTCTCTGTAAAGTAAGCTGTCATTTGGCTATAGTGCAGACGGCAAGCGGTTAATAATGCCTTAAATGGAGCAGTGAGGGGTGTAGAACAGGTGAGCATCAGCGGGTGACGTTTCTTTTGCCCTTAATGGGCAAAGTGACAGATTAACATTAAATAAATGGTGTATATAAAATCTACATCCATTTTTCGGATGTTTAACATCATGTCTCACTGTATTATTATTATTATAGCGCTGACAGTTTATGCAGTGCTTTACAACATGAGGGCAGACAGTACAGTTACAACACAGTTTAACTACTTGAGAGCCGGGCCATAGACAAATGACGGCCTCAAGGTGGCTCTACAAATCCGGAAGGCCGTCAATTGACGGCCTAGGCTCCTCCGGCCACAGGGGGGGGCGCGCGAGCGCCGCTGGCGGCGCACCGCTGCGATGCCGATGCGCGTGCCTAGCGGCCGCAATGTCCGCCAGGCACCCGCGATTAGGCCAGTACACAGACAAGGACGTGGATCTCTGTGTGTAAATACAGAGATCCACGTCCTGTCAGGGAGAGGAGACCGATGCTGTGTCCCTTGTACATAGGGACAACCATCGGTCACCTCCCCCAATCAGTCCCCTCCCCCCACAGTAGTAATCACTCCCAGGTTACACATTTAACCCCTTCCTCGCCGTCTAGTGTTAACCCCTTCCCTGCCAGTGTCATTTTTACAGTAACCAGTGCATTTTTATAACACCGGTTACTGTAAAAATGACAATGGTCCCAAAATGGTGTCAAAAGTGTCCGATGTGTCCGCCATAATGTCGCAGTCACAAAAAATCGCTGATTGCCGCCATTACTAGTAAAAAAAAAAAAATTATTAATAAAAATGCTATAAAACTATGCCCTATTTTGTAGACGCTATAACTTTTGCACAAACCAATCAATAAACGCTTATTGCGATTTTTTTTACCAAAAATATGTAGAAAATTACGTATCGGTCTAAACTGAGATAAAAAATATTTATTTTTTTTACAAAAATTGGGATATTTATTATAGCAAAAAGTAAAAAATATTGTGTTTTTTTCAAAATCGTCGCTCTTTTTTTGTTTATAGCGCAAAAAATAAAAAACGGAGAGATGATCAAATACCACCAAAAGAAAGCTCTATTTGTGGGAAAAAAAGGACGTCAATTTTGTTTGGGAGCCACATCACACGACCTCGCAATTGTCATTCAAAGCGTGACAGCGCTGAAAGCTGAAAATTGGCCTGGGCAGGAAGGGGGTTTAAGTGCCCAGTAAGCAAGTGGTTAATACAGTAGGAATCAGAGGGCCTTGGTTCGTGGAGCTTATAATCATTGTATAAAGTTTTCCTAACCACTTGACCTCTGGAAGGTTTTACCCCCTTCATGACCAGAGCATTTTGACAATGACAATTGTGCGGTCATGCAACACTGCACCCATATGAATATTTTATACTTTTTTCCCCACAAATAGAACTTTTTTTGGGTTTTTTATTATATAAATATAAAAATAACAAAAATTTAGAAAAAAAAAAACCCAATATTTTCTCATTTTGATTATAAAATATATCTAATAAAATCAAATTTCTTCATAAATTTTGGCGAAAATGTATTTTGCTACAGGTCTTTGGTAAAAACCAAACTGCGTTTTTGGGGACACTATACTATTGGGGACTAGTATAGTTCTGATCGTGATCAAGATACATGATTCGTACAGATATTATACTAGTAATGGTGGTGATCAGCGGCTTATAGTGTGACTGTGATAGTGTGGCGGACAATCTGGTACTAACTGACACTGCCTGGGAGGGACACTAACTGAAAAAAAAAGCACTGACCTCGCTAGTGACACTCATACAGTGATCAGTGATAACACTGTACTAATGACATTGGCTTGGTGAAAGGACGATCAAAGGGTTAAATGGGCCTAACACGTGTATATGTGCTGGTTGTACTCACACAGAATCTGGCTGGCTTTCCTGATCGAAAGGGAGGAAAAAAAACGTCCAGATCCCCTGTATTCTGTTTAGAAACACTCAGAGTTCTGTGCTGTAATTGACCACAGCCGATCAGCAGGTATACAGCCAATATCATTAGCTGTAACCTGCTGACAGATTCGTGCTGTGTCCAAATCACACCAAAGAACAGCAGGGGGCGCGTGCAGCATGCCTAAAAACAAGGAAGTAAGCTGCAACCTACCTGTACGTCATTTAGCCTGGAACTGCTACCCGGCCGCAGCAAGTGGTTAAGCAAATTGTTTTTCGCTAATATGTTTCAGTTTCTTACATCCTACCGTTAACAGCACTTCCTCTTGCCGGCTGACAATGCTAAGGTGTGCCTTGCAATTCACAGCAGTAATCAGGCTGCCATGTGTGCTCCTTTGGTTGGTCACTAAGCCACTTATCTGCTAGATCTGATAGGCAGCCCAAAGACCAACTGAAGAAGCATATGTAGCAGGCTGACAACGTTGCTGCTAATTCCAAGGCAGTGGTTTGGTGTGGTCAGCCTGCAACAGGAAGTTCTGTTAATGGTCGAATATCCAGGCAGAAAACTGAACCAGATTAAAGAAACGATTTGCCCAAAAAAAAGGCATACTGTACAGTAAGGAATGATGCCACACATAAAAATAAACATAGGGTTTACATACACTTTAGGGTATTGATGGGTCCTTGGTTGTTAGCAGTGCACATTTCTACCTGCCGGACTGCTGTACACAGAGGTCTTGTCGGAGTGTGGCTAGATTTTAACCAGCTATTTTATTGGCAAGCATGATCTGCATTGCTCTTTGTACTGTCTAACCTGCAGGGGTAATAATTACATAGATTTTATCCCTATTTTTGAATCATCTTTTGCACAATCAGGGGCTGGGGTTGCTTTTCTGCCTTAGGAACCAAACTGCTTGTGATCACTGATGTTTTACAGAATTGCAGGTTATCTCTGGAAACACTTTGGCAAAATATTAGAACATCTGGCTCTAATGCCGTGTACACACGATCGATTTTCTCGATGGTGAAAACACCGTCGAGAAAATCGACGGGAAAAACGAGGAACGGCTTGGTCCCCTACACACGGCCGGTTTTCCTGACATTTTTTCTCTTGGTCGGGAAAAACGACCGTGTGTGGGCTCCCTGGTAGTGTTTCCCTATGGGAAATTTGCAGCGGAAAAAAATGCCGTGAATCACGACGAGAAAAATTAGAGCATGTTCTAATTTTTCTCGTCGTGATTCTTGCCATTTTTCTCATTGGGAAAAATGATGGAAAGCCCACACGGTCGTTTTTCTCGTCAAAGAGAAAAAATGAAATTTTTCTTGACGAGAAAAATAGTCGTGTGTACGCGGCATAAGGCCCAATGCACAGTGGATGCTTCAAAATGTCACATTTATAGGTATTTGACTTTTTTTTTTGTCTCTTAAGCCCCTTTCACACTGACACGTTTTTCAGGTGGTTTAGCGCTAAAAATAGCGCTGCTATACCACCTGAAAAAATCGTGCCCTGCAGTCTTCAGTGTGAAAGCCCGAAGGCTCTTACACTGAAGCGGGGCGCTAGCAGGACCGCTCTAAAAGTCCTGCTAGCCGCATCTTTGCAACGGTGAAGGAGCGGTGTGTGTTTACCGCTGCTGCCCATTGAAAGCAATGGGAAACCACGGTAATACCGCCGGCAATGCGCCTCTGCAGAGTATTAACCCTTTTTCGGCCGCTAGCGGTGGTTAAAATCACCCCACTAGCGGCCGAATATCGCAGTAAAAACAACGGTATAGCGGCGCTAAAAATAGCGCCGCTATACCACCAGCGCACCTCCCCACCCCAGTGTGAAAGGGGCCTAAGGCTGGGTTCACACTGGTGCTGTGCAGATCACATACGATGTCTGTGGGATGTGAACTTAGCCATACAAACTGTATGGCTGAAATCGCATCGCATTCGCACCAAAATGGTGCAGGACCCTTTTTGGTCCGCACTGGAATGTGTGATCACCCATGCAATCCGATTCCTGTACCATTTGACAGTTCACACTGCGATCTGCGAACCAATATGGAGGTGTCATTAACTTTCTATTGACACTCACAGCGGGTCACATACGAATCGCGCTGGTTCCTAAATCGCATATGCGTGAACCCAGCCTCAATGCCCTTTCATGTCCATGCACACATAGGCATTTATAGGTGTAGAGGCAGAAAAGAAAAACGTTTTTAATGTACATTTTTTACTTTTGCGGTTCAGCTGAGCTTTATAGTCCTACGCTGCCTCACTATAATTTAGGCTCCATTCCCATAAGGGTCCAGAGAAAGGAGTGCTGCGCATCCTCCAAAAAAAAAGAAGGATTATCGTCCCTTGTGACGTCACTTTGTCGCGTGCATTCCACACTGGTTCCAGAAGTGCGGCGGCCATCTTGCCAGTGATTCTGTTCACCTTACTACTGCTGGTGTAGTGTGGAGGGTCCGAAAAAGGAAATGAGACAGGAGAGCGAAGCTTGAGGAGCTTGTTTATACCCACAATTGTGAATGTTTTTAACCACTTTTTCTTAAAGTAGTTGCAAAGGTTTTGGTTTAAAAAAAATAAAATAAAAACAACAAACATGTCATACTTACCTCCACTGGGCAGTTGGTTTTGCACAGAGTGGCCCCCATCCTCCTCTTCTGGGGGTCCCTCCACGGCGCTCCTGGCTCCTCCTCTTCTTGAGTGCCCCATCGGAGAAGCGCTCTCCTTCGTGGATACCCATTCGGGCACGCTCCCGTGTTCTGCTAGACATAGACAGCAGGACTTGGCTCCACCCCCCCGGCGGCCGCATCATTGGGTTTGATTGACAGCAGTGGGAGCCAACGGCTGCGCTGCTATCAATCTATCCAATCAGGACATGAGACACCGGCTGGAGCTGGTGTGCTCATTCCCGTCGTGGGAAGTATAAGGGGGGCTCGGGGGCGCTGCTGCAGCAAAGGAGGTTTTTCACCTTAAGGTAGGGTGACCAGACATCCCCGGTTTCAGGGGACAGTCCCCGGATTGAGGACACTGTCCCTGGACCAAGTCTGTCCCCAGTTTTGTCCCCGGATTGGATTTGAACAGGGGCTGGGGCAATTTCAAAGACAGTCAGTGCAGAATAAAAAAAAAATAATTCTGAATTACACACCCCCGCGCTCCTCCGCTCCTACTAGCTTAGGGAGGTGTATTTTTTCCAATATCTGTGCCCCTTTCTGATGATCATGTGCTATCCCGGAGGGAATATTTCTTCAGTTTCAGGTGCATGCCCATTTAGCTCCGCTCGCATGTTCTTCTGCCTTGGCTCAAGTCCTGGCCAGCCGCCTGCCTGCTTATCTCCTTGCCTTCCCTGGTGGAGTGATCTTCCTCAGCTCCCCACCCAGTAGTAGCCAGGGCCCAGAGAGTGAGACTTGACAGGCTGTGAGGCGGGCGGCGGCGGCGACGGGCAGAGAGTCGCTGAATGCCGCAATTACTAGTAAAAAAAAAATATGTCCCCGGATTTCATTTAAAAAATCTGGTCACCTTACCTTAAGGCATAGAATGCCTTAAGGTGAAAAACGGCGAGGATATACAACCTCTTTAATAAAGTCAGCCTTACTGCTTCTCTTGCTTTTGTATTTCACCTAGAGTTTGCTTCTACTCCTGAAGAGCAGCCCTGGTGCTCAGGCTGACCTCGGTTTACCTTATGGACATGCTCCTAGAGGACTCAGGACTTTTCGATGAAGCCCATTCTACCCACGGCACCTTTGGAAAGCAGCCTTGTCAGCCTGAGGGGAGTGTTATATGAACTAGTAGATTTAGATACACTAACAAATTGAAACCAAACTCTGCAATTACACATGCAGTTGCCGCAAACAGTTTTTCTTTCTTTTTGGGATAAAGGTTTTACATAAACAAACACAATTTGGTCAATTGCAAGCACCCCAGCCAGTGGTAAAAGGTTTGTTTCATCCCTCCAACTGATACATCTGCAAGAGAGCTTGTTTTTTTTTGAAAAGTCAAAGCTACAGTTTCCAAGGGTGGATTTAATATAATTTGACAGACACTATAAACCTGCAGACATTACAACATACCTCACGTATCTCACACACACATCAGCCTTTGTGCCATAGCTGCCTTTGGCATTGCCATGTTATCCCCCCAGAACAGGCTACATACATTAGGGCACATGACTCCATATGTAGTATAGTTACGTGTAACCCGCTGGTTGAAGGTGCCCTGTAAAGTGTATTTTGTCTTTACTGTAGGAAATCTTTGATCTGAGAATAACTGGATGTGAGGGTAGATGAACCCAGGAAAGGTGAGTGTTGCCATAGGCCAGGTCCCAAGGTCTCTCTTTAACAGACTGACAATTCCTTAATGTTTAACCCATTGATAAACACCATCCTGAAAACACTGCATGCAGCAAATTGCGCAGTCAGTTCATGTGGAACGTATGTGCAAATCTAGTTTGGCTGGAGGTTTGGCAGACTGGGTCCAAAACACATTCGGCTCATGAGTAAGGAAGAAGGCTATCTCTCATAGTAACCAGAGTTCATGGTCTTTAGGACTTGTTAAATGTTGTGTCACTCTCATATACTTTACTTGAAGGGGACAAATGAGCAAATGGAGGCCAGGAGGGTAGACGTGAGCAGAGGGACGACAGGATGGTAGACAAGAGCAAAGGGAGGCCAGGATGGTAGACAAGAGCAAAGGGAGGCCAGGATGGTAGACAAGAGCAAAGGGAGGCCAGCATGGTAGACAAGAGCAAAGGGAGGCCAGCATGGTAGACAAGAGCAAAGGGAGGCCAGCATGGTAGACAAGAGCAAAGGGAGGCCAGCATGGTAGACAAGAGCAAAGGGAGGCCAGCATGGTAGACAAGAGCAAAGGGAGGCCAGGAGGTTAGATGTGAGCAGAGGGACGACAGGAAGATAGACAAGAGCAAAGTTAGGCCAGGATGGTAGACAAGAGCAAAGGGAGGCCAGGATGGTAGACAAGAGCAAAGGGAGGCCAGGATGGGAGACAAGAGCAAAGGGAGGCCAGGATGGGAGACAAGAGCAAAGGGAGGCCAGGATGGGAGACAAGAGCAAAGGGAGGCCAGGATGGGAGACAAGAGCAAAGGGAGGCCAGGATGGTAGACAAGAGCAAAGGGAGGCCAGGATGGTAGACAAGAGCAAAGGGGGGCCAGGATGGTAGACAAGAGCAAAGGGAGGCCAGGAAGATAGGCAAGAGCAAAGGGAGGCCAGGATGGTAGACAAGAGCAAAGGGAGGCCAGGATGGTAGACAAGAGCAAAGGGAGGCTAGGATGGTAGTCAAGAGCAAAGGGAGGCCAGGAAGGTAGTCAAGAGCAAAGGGAGGCCAGGAAGGTAGTCAAGAGCAAAGGGAGGCCAGGAAGGTAGAGAATGTGAGGGGGCAGATCAGGAAGGTAGATAAGAACAGAGGAAGGCCAGAAAAGTCAGATTAGCACAGACGGAGGCTAGGAAAGTAAATATATATAAGTATAAAGGGTGCCACAAAATGAGAAAGAAGAGAAGTATCAAAGAGAAAGGATAAAAGATAAAACGGGTAAAACTGTGAAATGAGGCCATTAATGGAGACCAGAGAAAAGAACGATCGAAAAGATGGAATTTCAGGGAGGATGGGGCTAAACACACTTGCTCTACAGCACATTTGAAAAATAAAAGCATTATTACTGATGTAGCCAAGTGCTGGCTATGTTATCGCTCCATACAACAGACACTTTCTAGTGGGACTATGAGTGAACATTTTCTCTCTAGTGCCCAGCATTGGGACACGTACATCATTTCCTGTTTGCAGAGCAAATCCCTTTCATCTGGTCAACAGGGTATCTTGGGACTTGTAGTCCTATAGCCAATACATACTATATTCCTCCTGAGTGCTGATCGAACTACAACTGCCAGAGAGCTGGCGATCGAAAAGCATGCTGGGAAAGCAGATATACATTCTACAGCAAGGAACTGGCTTGGTCTCTTGGAGCGGGATTCAGAGCTGAACACAGGGGTGCTATTCTCCTCCAGAGACAGATTGTTGGTCTACTGCTGCGTGATTCTGCACATCAGTTCAGCACATCGGTGATGTCAATCACCACACTGGCATCAGCTTCTCTGCATTGGGACTGTCGCTGACGGGTCTTCACACAAATATCTCTGTTCAACGTGGTGACAGGAGGTCAGGCAGTAATTCTGCACATCCCTGCAAACAGTAAACAGAATGGGCAAAAATTCTGTTCCTAGGAGGCCATGCTATCCTTAGGAGTGGTGAGCGGGTGGATGCCCAACTCTAGGGACACTGCATGCAGACACCTTTACACCTCAGCACCAGGAGACCTTTGTTTTGAGCAGTACCACAGCCTATCTGTTCAACTTCATTGAATTACCAGTATTCACCAATTTTTATGGGCCCCACCATTGCTAGCAGAAGACAGTGGATACCCTTTTCATCAAAAGGGACTCCTGCATCGCAGAACTCTAGTTACTATTTCAGTTAATAGGGACCCTTCTTTATTTAGGGCCTTAACCACCCAAACCAGAATTTCCCAGTTGGGTTTAATTTCCTACTAATACTACTTCTGACTAATAAGTCTCCTCTTCCCCTTCTTTGTCACCGGGGTTTGCAGTTTAATGACTGAAGTTCACTTGCCATAATTATTGTAAATTATTTACCACTGCTTATCAATCAGTATCATAGCCTACTGTTATTCCTTCAGTCTAGGTTGTGCACATTGATTTTGTTCTTTTGTGGTCTACATATTCTTGAGTAAAAGCTCTTTGAAGTGGAATGTCACTCTCCCAATCAACATTGCTTATTTTTAAACCTCATGCTGCTAGCATTATTAAATTGATAAGAAGGTATATTATATTTACATTTTTTTATTATTATTTATTCAGTTACTTCCTGGTTTCTTGCCTAGGCAAATGTCATGCATCCCAGGAGTCTTCAGGAGGGGAGAAGAGGAGGAGGGGTTTTCTCAGCTAAGCACACACTCCTGTATGCATACTTGAGCTAAGGGCAGGAAGTAAATGCTACATTAATCATTTGCCCTTACTCAAGATGGCCAAGGCCAAAAATGCTAGGGGGTGATTTTCAAAGCAATTTTCTCAATAAAATAAAGCATGGAGACATGGATGGGGGAGTTTGCTTTGAATAATAAAAATGAATTAAACAGCGTTTTTTGTTTGTGGTGCTCAGATGCAGTGAAGATCCGCTTTAAGGTGTCACTAAAGAATTGTGTCTGCATTTTGTCTCTATTTGAAATGTGGCTGAACCCAGAGTGTCAACGGTGTCAGGAGGCTTGCAAGGTCTGGGCAAGCATCTTCTTTTGTGCTGAAAATGCCCCCCTCGGCTTATACTCGAGTCGCCTTTTTGCGCCTGATCTCCCGGATTTTGTTGACCCGGTACCGGCCGGCCGTAGGTCCCCTGGACCCCATACTTGGCACACATGTAGCCCCACTCTTCCTCTACAAGTGTGCAAAGTTTGTTGTCCGGAGGACCTACGGCCGGGGAACACCGATTTTTCAAAGCCGGGCACCCCTTCCATAGACTCCCATATTAAACGGTAATTTCTCCGGTGAAACTTAGCACACATGTAGCCCCATTTCTCCTCTATAAGTGTGCAAAGTTTTTTGTCTGGGGGACCTAGAGCCGGGGAGCAGCGATTTTTCAAAGCTGCGCGCCCCTTCCATAGACTCCCATGTTAAACGTCAGTCTAGTCATGAGCACAGTGAGGCATGAGCACAGTGAGGCATGGGCACAGTGAGGTATGCAGATGGACACCCTAGGCTTATACTCGAGTCAATAAGTTTTCCCAGTTTCTTGTGGTAAAATTAGCTTATATTCAGGTCGGCTTATACACGAGTATAAACGGTAATTGTTTTTTGTTTTTTTAAGTTTTAGGTAAAAGTGAGGAAGAATTAAAATCCCTTTTAAGATTTTATTGCTGAAAAAAGTATTGCTAAAATCAGTAAACAGATTGCCAGTTTTAGGTTTATATTAAAGAAGACCTATAGTTAATTTTTGAAAACTTTAACTCCCCAGGTGAACCAAATGAATATAGCACTTGGACTCATGCTGACTGGTGGCCCCGCTGTCCCCTAAACACACCTCCTAATGCTGGTTGTAGCATTAAATTATAAGTGTTCCTGTGGGGGATGGTACAGCCATCACAGAGCCCCATTCAACCCCGGGCTTTTTTTACCACCTCAATACCGGGCCTATTCTGGCACGTCTCTCCTAAATGTACAGATCATCATTCTTTTGCTAGAAAATTACTCAGAACCCCCAAACATTATATATGTTTTTTTAGCAGACACCTTAGGGAATAAAATGATGGTCATTGCAACTATTTTTCTTGCACGGTATTTGCTCAATAATTTTTCAAACGCCTTTTTTGGGGAAAAAAA
Organism: Rana muscosa; assembly: GCA_029206835.1. NCBI lineage: Eukaryota > Metazoa > Chordata > Amphibia > Anura > Ranidae > Rana > Rana muscosa. The sequence continues at coordinate 194,559,363 of CM055118.1, forward strand.
ATGGTTTCATGAATTAAAAAATAACAAAACAGTAAAGTTAGCCCAATTATTTTGTAAAATATGAAAGATTGATGTAGTGCCGAGTAAATAGATACCTAACATGTCAAGCTTTAAAATTGCCCACACTCATGGAATGGCGCCAAACTTCGGTACTTAAAAATCTCCATAGGCGACGCTTTGAAAATGTTTACAGGTTACCAGGTTAGAGTTACAGAGGAGGTCTAGTGCTAGAATTGTTGCACGCGCTGTAACGCATGCGGCGATACCTCACATATGTGATTTGAACGCCGTTTACATATGTGGGCGGGACTTACGTGTGCGTTCGCTTCTGATCGCGAGCTACCGGGGACAGGGGCGTTTTAAAAAAAAAATGTATTATTATTTTACTTAATTTTTTTACACCTTTTTTACATTTTTTTTTTTTGATCACTTTTATTCCTATTACAAGGAATGTAAACATCCCTTGTAATAGAAATGGTGTGTGTGACAGGTCCTCTTTATGGAGAGATGCGGGGTCAATAAGACCCCACATCTCTCCTCCAGGCTGGAAAGCATGAGATCATGAAAAAAAATTCACTGATCTCATGTTTACTAGCTGCAATGGCGGCTTTGTTTACATCTGAGAACCCGGGCGTGACGTCATCACATCGCGCCCGGGCCTCCGACGGTCATAGAGATGACTGGTGACCATCTGGTCACCAGTCATCTCTATGGTTCACCTCCGGCGCCGGATGATTCATTCTCCGGGCCCACGATGGCACGGGAGAGCCCGGAGAAGCACCGGATGGCAGCGGGAGGGGGGGGATGTCCCCTCCCACCGCCTATAAGAACGATCAAGCGCCGCTATGATCATTCTTATGGCGCACAGAATCGCCGGCAGAACAGAAGGATATCTGAATGATGCCTCTAGCTGCAGGCATCATTCAGATATCCCCCCACAAAGCCCAGGACGTCATATGACGTCCACCCAGGATGGGAGATCCCATCTGTGGACGTCATTTAACTATGGGCGGGTAGGGAAGTGGTTAAGCTGAGTGATCTGTCACTATAATGAATGAACGATCAGTGCTGCTTGTTCATTCATAATAGTAATAGATCACTCGGAGCTTCGGCTCTGTGTAAAGTATGTGCCGGTGCCCTATTTGATGTAAAAGCAAACCCAAATACATAACACAAAGCTGCAGCAATGTGTGATCTTTTACCATTATGAATGAACAAGCAGCGCTGGTTGTTCATTGGTCATAGTGACAGATGACCAAGCACTGCGGCTCTGTGTATATAGAAGTGGCTGCATTTACACATACACAGCCCAGCCAATGGATCACACAGTGCTGCAGCACTGTTCACTTTTATAAATGAGCAATCAGTGATGTTGAGCAAATCCCGTGTGTGACAGCGATGATCGCTAATTCATAACTGAAAGCTCACACCACGCTCAGTGCTGTGTCATCCATTAGCCATGCTGTGTATGTGTGAAAGCATTTGCTGATAGTCACACCGTGCAATTTTTTAATTTCTTTTTTGTGAATGGCAGCGCTGGCCTCCAGAGCGGTCCTTGCTGCCACAGACTAGAGCTGTCAATCACCAATCCACCTCCTTTCTAGCAGCAGACAGGGAAGGAAACCTGTGTGACCACACTGCTTAGAAACAGACGAATTTGAGCCTTACATGACTTCCATAGCAGATCGGGACTTTTCCCATTGTTCACAGTCCCTATCGTGGTTTCTCATACCCATGACTGTGTGTACACTGTGCTTGTTATAGTCTGCCTTCAATCTGCAGCTATTAGATGGCAGTTCGCTGTGGATAAGTCAGTCCTAATTAGATCACTAAGTATGATCGAAGCACAAGCCGGCTTAGAAGCCTATGATCTTTATGAAGTGTACAGCATCCACTATCCAGTAACAAACAGAACAGAGGGGTGCTGGGGTTAACATCTGCAATAGCGCTACTACTTGCGAGAAACTGCCATTCACTAATACAGAAGTCAAAAAGTTGTACACCTGACAGTTTTACTGGATTGTTACAGTGATACATAGCTACCTGCTACGAGAATGTCCCTAAACTCAGCGAAAGCTCATCCTATGTATCTATTGGTCCTTGGACTGTATAGGACAGTGTGGGTTTGTGTGATGGGATCATAACTTGTATAATATTTCTAAAGGAAATTAGTAAAGATTTTTGTAATGCACATTTATCCCTGAGGTGGATACCATTTCTCTCGTGTTTTGTATACATGTTTTTATTGATCTCAGTGGAGAGATTAAGGCTGGGTTCACACTAATTGGATGTGGGTTTGTTTCTCTGCATCCAATTCGCATGACAGGAGATTGTGACCGGCTCTCTATGGTGCCGGTTCACATATATCATGTACAGATGTTTGATCTGTTGTGGGGCATGGGCATCCCCTCCCACAATACTTTGATCTGCCACTTTTTGGGTAAATGACAACCGGCATCCTTCAACCCACTCCCTCCGAGCCAAGGCTGTCATGGACCAGTTCCCAGCCTGTGACTGGACAGTGAAGGAGAAGCAGCACAGTGATCATCTCTTCTTCTTATCAGCATGCTCCTTGACAGCATGTGAACTGATTGGCTCCTTGTGCTGCTTCTTCCACTCCCAGTTTGAGCTCTGCTGTACAGGAACTCCAAAAGGCTAATACCAGGTTAATGTCGGGTATGCATATTTATAAAAAAAATGCATTTAATAATGAAATAATGAATACAGTACTGTATTAATTTGTGTCTCTTATAAAAAAAAAATGAGTAGGTTCCCTTATAACTGTGGAGATCTTCCTAATGACTCAACAGTTACAACATTAAAGCGTCAGATGTGTGGGGAAAAACTGCTAAATTATGTCTGTTACACTCTCATCTTTTATGGGAATTCTTCAATGTCATTCCTGGCCAAAAAAACAAAAGGGCTAATATTTCCCCAGAAAACGCCGGTGAATGTATGAGGCAAGACGCAGAAGGAAGCTGGCTTAGTTAAAATAAGTTAATCATGCCCTGTCTGGCCTTGTGATTCAGCTAGAAATGACATGCAGTGATTAGAATAAGTCACACCTTGTATGTTCAAAGATCACCAGATACAGAATGTGTCCAATAGGAAAAAGTTACCATACTGCAGCGCTGATGATAATATTGTTTACTTAAAATGTATGTAAAGCCAGAATTTTTTTCTTCCTTTTTTTTTGAGATTTGGATGAAACATGAAAGGGTTAAACCCGTCAGGTAACGTTTTGCTGTCCACATACCATTGGGATGAAATACGCAACAGGAAGTTTAATAAAATGGGAAAAGGGAATTTGTAATGGATCTGGGCGTTAAAGGGTCTCCTCCCAGACAATTAAAGATACATATTTGCAATGAAATATTTATTAGATAATAGAAAGAGACATATAAACATAAAACAATAGGGGGCTAACACACACACCCCTACGTATAAAAACAATAGTGTATATACAGCATATTAAACAGAGATTTTACATTGAAGTAGCCAACATGTTTCGTGGTCAATGTATCCACTTCTTCAAGGCTTGCTAGCTTCGTAACTAACTCAGAATATTAAAGCCATCCAGGAAATCCGGATCAGGTGGGAGACCAAAAGTAATCCAAATCACCGCCAGTGACCACGTGGCACAGAAAACACCCATAAACACAGGTCTAATATAGAAACTCACTTTGGATGGAAAACGAATAGTGCTCCATTAAGGGATCAGTTAATCCATATACTTGCTAGATCCACAATCATTGGTTGGTAAACCTATCCCAAAAAGTACTACAAGTATGGATGTCACATGAGGTCGCCCAATGAGGAGATATAGGAAAATGCTGGTGTACAGGATCATCGGGAGACCCAGACTTGTCCCACAGTAGGTAGTTTCTGCAGGAGGACGACACTCATTTTCCTATATCTCCACATGGGCACCCTCATGTGACATACATCCATACGTACTTTTTGGGATAGGATTACTAACCAATGATTGTGGATCTAGCAAGTATATGGAGGATGTGAACTGATCCCTTAATGGAGCACTATTCATTTTCCATCCTAAGTGAGGAGTAACATATTAGACCTGTGTTTTCTATGCCACGTGTTCACTGCCAGTGATGTGGGTTACTTTTGGTCTTCCCCTAATCCGGATGTCCTGGATGGCTTTAAGATTCAGAGTTAAAATACAAAGCTAGCAAGCCCTGAAGAAGCGGATACATTGACCACGAAACATGTTGGCTACTTCACTGTAACATCTCTGTTTGATATGCTGTATATACACTATTGTTTTAATACGTAGGGAGGTGTGTGTGTGTGTGTGTGTGTGTGTGTGTGTGTGTGTGTGTGTGTGTGTGTGTGTGTGTGTGTGTGTGTGTGTGTTTTAGCGCCCCACTGTTTTATGTTTAAATGTCTTTTTCTGTTATCTAATATTTAATTGTAAATATGTATCTTTAATTGTCTGGAGGAGACCATTTAACGCCCAGATCCATTACAAATTCCCTTTTCCTATTGTATATATTGAGGGTTGGCACTCCATGACATTATTATTCTAACTTAAGTATATGGGCCTTGACTATACATTTTTATTATACTGATAAATTTACTAAAATCCCCCAAAATGAGGGAAATCCCCTACTTAAGCCCTGTACACACGATAGGTTGGATGGACTTTTTTCATCAGACAAACCGATCGTGTATGGGCCCCATCGGTCTTTTTTCCATCAGTGTTTAAAAATAGAACATGTTTTAAATTTATCCGATGGTTAAAAAACCGATAGCAAATTACTATCGTCTGTGGGGAACTCCATCGGATAAAAAACCCACGCATGCTCAGAATCAAGTCGACGCATGCTCAGAAGCATTGAACTTCATTTTTCTCGGCTAATGGGAGTGTTTTACGTCACAGCGTTTGGAACGGTCGGTTTTTTGACTGATGGTGTGTAGGTAAGACTGATGAAAGTCAGCTTAATCGGTTTTCCGATGGAAAAATCCATTGGTTAAAAAACCATAGAAAATCCGATCGTGTGTACAGGGCTTCAGACATAATTGGGTTGATTTACTCACACTGGAGAGCGCAAAATCTGGGGCACCTCCATAGAGACCAGTCAGCTTCCAGTTTTTTTGCCAAAGCTTAAAAAGTGTTACTAAACCCAGGAGCCTGCATTCACTATATCTGGTCTCCCACATTGCACAGAACATAAAAATGCAATTTTCTTTTGTAAATATAAACTGCTAAATACCTTTTCTCATCAGCAGTATATAGCAGTCTTGTGACTTCAAGTTCCATCAGTGTCTGGTTAAAGCTTGTAGGAGTTTTCATTCTCCTCTGACTGTCCTATGAGTCTGTAGTACCCCTGACCCTCTGTCTGGACAGTAATGATTGGCCCTGTGCAGATCACATGCACCCCCCCCTCAAAAAAAAAAAACTCTCTAGCAATACACACCAAACTGAGCATGTGCAGAGTGACTCCAAAGGCTCTGTACTATCATGAGATGGGGACAGTGGAAGAAGGGGAGGCTCAGAGAAGCCAGGATCAAACAGCCTTTTTACACAATGCAGAGGATAAACCCCTTAGGTTCCACAGTGGGTATAACAAGTATGCTTTACTGCATATAGAGACTGATTTTACTGTTGAGGGTTTAGTAACACTTTAGTTGAACAAGTTGAAGTTAGAAGTTGATTGGTTACCATGCACAGCTGCACCAGAATTTGCACTCTCCAGTATTAGTAAATCAACCCAAATGTGTATGCCGCTGCTCCTCCAGATGGGCCATACAGTCCCTTTCACTTCCAATGTTTTCAGGTGCAAGCACCACAAATCTACTGTTGCTTTATATGGCGTCTTAAAGATTATCAATAAAGTAGATGCCGTTTTCACGTGTGCAGTCCTTTGGATCCTTTTGCATCCCTTCTTAGACAATTGTGACAGAAACAGGTGTCCCCAGTGGAAATTTCCCATCTATCCCAACCACATCACTACCTGCATGGAGTTTGCATGTTCTCCCTGTGCTTGCGTGGGTTTCCTCCAGGTACTCCGGTTTCCTTCCACACTCCAAAGACATGCTGGTATCTTGCATCTTGTCTAAATTGGCCCTAGTCTGTGTATATATGAATGTGAGTTAGGGACCATAGATTGTAAGCTCCTTGAGGGCAGGGACCGATGTGAATGTAAAATATATGTGTAAATGACTGGTGCTATACAAGTACCTGTAATAAATAAATAAAAAAATTAATTGAATATTCCTGTTCTGGGGAAAACTCTAAAATGTTTGATTTTTTCCTCACTTTCTGTTGCAGTGACAGTTGTCACCATTCCAATAGAGGGACGAATCTCCCCAAGTTCTGCAAGGGTTCCACAAACTGCTCAGTTATCTGTCTGCAAAGTTTTGTACAGGCGGGGTATATAAGTAATATTGGAGGCCATATTTGTGATACTTTTCTGGCATTATGGCTGCATTACAAAGTCCTGTGCCAAATCCAGAACAGCCATGCAACTATTTTTCTGGCATGTGCAATGCATGCGACAAATTTAGGTAGTTCTTTTTTGCGATGCTTTTACATTCTGGTTCTGTGGCTGTGACAAATTCATTAGGAATTGTCTCCATATCTGTGATAAGAAAAGTGGGAGGTAAATTAGACCTCTTGTGGGTTGGAGTCAGTTCTGCATCAATTACATCTTACAGACAATTACATGAATCCATCATTAGTTTGTTATACAATATCTCACAAAAGTGAGTACACCCCTCACATTTTTGTAAATAATTTATTATCTTTTTATGTGACAACACTGAAGAAATGACACTTTGCTACAATGTAAAGTAGTGAGTGTACAGCTTGTATAACAGTGTAAATTTGTCTTTGTAAACTAACCCAACGAATTATTATTCTTGTATTCTATTCTATTGATGTATCTATATTTTCTTTTCAATAAAAATATATTAAACAAAAAAAAACAGTGCAAATTTGCTGTCCGTTCAAAATAACTCAAGACAAAGCCATTAATGTCTAAACCGCTGGCAACAAAAGTGAAAATGTCCAAATTGGGCCCAAAGTGTCAATATTTTGTGTGGCCACCATTATTTTCCAGCACTGCCTAAACCCTCTTGGGCATGGAGCTCACCAGAGCTTGACTGGTTTCCACTGGAGTCCTCTTCCACTCCTCCATGACGACATCACGGAGCTGGAGGATGTTAAAGACTTTGCGCTCCTCCACCTTCCATATGAGGATGCCCCACAGATGGTCAATAGGGTTTAGGTCTGGAGACATTCTTGGCCAGTCCCTCACCTTTACCCTCAGCTTCTTTAGCAAGGCAGTGGTCGTCTTGAAGGGGTGTTTGGGGTCGTTATGTTGGAATACTGCCCTGCGGCCCAGTCTCCGAAGGGAGGGTTTATGCTCTGGTTCAGTATGTCACAGTACATGTTGGCATTCATGGCTCCCTCAACAAACTGTAGTTCCCCAGTGCCAGCAGCACTCATGCAGCCCAAGACCATGACACTCCCATCACCATGCTTGGCTGTAGGCAAGACACACTTGTCTTTGTACTCCTCACTTGGTTGCCGCTACACACACTTGACACCATCTGAACCAAATAAGTTTATCTTGGTCTCATCAGACCACATGACATGGTTACAGTAATCCATGTCTTTAGTCTGCTTGTCTTCAGCCAACTGTTTGCAGGCTTTCTTGTGCACTGACAGGCTGACCCCCCACCCCTTCAACCTCTGCAGCAATTCTGGCAGCACTCATACGTCTATTTCCCAAAGACAACCTCTGGATATGATGCTGAACATGTGCACTCAACTTCTTTGGTCAACCATGGCGAGGCCTGTTCTGAGTGGAACCTGTCCTGTTAAACCCCTGTATGGTCTTGGCCACTGTGCTGCAGCTTAGTTTCAGGGTCTTGGCAATCTTCTTATAGCCTAGGCCATCTTTATGTAGAGCAACAATTCTTTTTTTCAGATCCTCAGAGAGTTCTTTGCCATAAGGTGCCATGTTGAACTTCCAGTGACCAGTATGAGAGAGTGAGAGCGAGAATCCCAAATTTAACACACCTGCTCCCCATTCACACCTGACACCATGTAACACTAACGAGTCACATGACACCGGGGAGGTAAAATCGCTAATTGGGCCCAATTTGGACATTTTCACTTAGGGGTGTACTTTTGTTGCCAGTGGTTTAGACATTAATGGTTGTGTGTTGAGTTATTTTGAGGGGACAGCAAATGTACACTGTTATACAAGCTGTACACTCACTACTTTACATTGTAGCAAAGTGTAATTTCTTCAGTGTTGTCACATGAAAAGATATAATAAAATATTTACAAAAATGTGAGGGGTGTACTCACTTTTGTGAGATACTGTACATATTTTTCACAACATCTCATACTTAAAATTTGCTGCCCCACTGCAAGTGAGGAGACGCAGCCTTGTATAAGCTCAGAATAGATTCCAGTCTAGTCAGAGCTTACATGGGGCTAAAGCCCCGCCCACCAACCAACTGTAAGCCACTCTCTTTTGTTCGCTCCCGAGATAGACTATGGGATATGAGCAGTGCACATGACCACAACTAACATGCACTGCTCATTTTAAAAAAGAAGTGAGGGGGAAAATTAAAGATTTAGGAGCTCACAGAGGATGTTGCAAGGGAGCATAAAAAAACAGGTAAGAAACAACTCAAAAAAATGAATTACAGGGATGGGTATGAATTCTCTTTGGAAAATAAGGATAACTGCCAAGTGTCACTTTGAATTTAAGTTTTTTTTTTTTTTTGCATAATTACACTGGTCCAGCTTGCATACCTGAGATCCAGGTATGATTTTTATGGCATACAGTTGGCCAAGCTGGACCACTGTAATTATGCAATAAAACCCATACCTGGAGTTCAGCCTTAAAGTGACTGTAAAGCCTTTAAAAAAAAAAATTATTCCAATAATAAATATGATATACGTCCCTGCTGGTATTGCACAGAGCGGCTCCAAACCTCCTCTTTCTGGGTTCCCCAGCCAGTGATCTCAGCTCCTCCTCTTGTGTCGGCCCCCATAGCAGGCTGCTTGCTATGGGGGCAGACGGACGTGTGGGCTCACTCCTGAGCTGGGCTGTCTGTGTCCATAGACACACATAGTGTGACTCAGCCCCGCCCCACAGCTCCCTCCTCACTGGATATGATTGACAGCAGTAGGAGAAAATAAATCCTGCTATTAGCCAAGCTTGTGAGGGCAGGGAGAGAGAAGAGAAGGCCGGCAGTTGGGGTACAGCACTGGATTGATACAGGAGTCAGGTATAGAAGTTTTTTTTTTTTTTACCTTAATTCAGAGAATGTACATAACATAACATATCCATGAGGGGAAAAGGGTGGGCTTTAACACCCACATGCCACACATATGCATCACTGGGCAGCCAGTGTTTCTGTGCTGACAGCAGTCTCACAGACCAGACTGCCACATACAGCTCTCAGTCCCTGCCAACAATGTGTAGCCGGGGGGTTCGGCTACTGATCATGGGACCACTGTGGTCCCATGGCTGCCAATCCTTCCTGCCCAAGGTGTTCAGAATCCTTTAAAGGGATCCTGGGACGGAGGGAAGGGATTAAAAAAAATGGCAATTGTTTAGTATACACAGTACTTTGACAAACTAAATGTAATTTCGTTTGGGCTTGCATCTCTTGTAACAACCATTTTTTGCACATAAATCACCATACAAATGTCACTTTAGGATGCACACCACTTATCCTCAAATGTTTATTATAGCTCATATACGGAACGAGAAGGGCGCCATTTAATTTACCATCAGAAAAGATGGCCTGTGAAATGACCCATAATTACAGGCTACGCAAACCTTCAAAAGAAGACTGGAGTCTGAGGACCCTGCAATACGCCACTGCAAAAGATCTCTATTAAATCTGCAATACAATTAAAATATGTTTCAGTACTTCTATTGCTTGTTTTTTTTTTTATAAAACACGTCATCCCGAGACCTGTTGTTTTCCAGCACTTTTCGCTCTGCTGCCACAACCAAAAATATCACCTACTTATTAGGTAGGGAGGTACCACACTGTGCAAGTCTCAGCTGAACCAAACTTCATGACCTGGTGTGACCCAGCAGAGATAGGAGCTTTGTATTACAGGCGTGTGCTGCTGCGCCCAATCACCAGCATTCCGTGTAAACATTTTTTACCGGTTCGTTGTGGCGATTTTTTGGCACAGTGTTGTTGGCATATCCCAGAATTATTCCTTAAAGGTGAACTCCATCCAGATTTTAAAGACAAAAATTAACGCAGCCTGCCGTCATTCATGCTAGTTATGAATGAACCAAGCAATGTGTGGTATGGTGGAAATTTTATGAACTCGGCAGGAAGCTCACAAACCCTGAACATAGTGCTGAACCACACTGAACTCTATGGAAGCCAAATCTCTCTCTCTAAATATCTAAATATCTATATATATATATATATATATATATATATATAGATATAGATATATATACACACACACATATATATTAAATGCTAAATTAGAGCTGCACGATTAATCGTTAAAAAATCGTGATCGTGTATGGAGTTCTCTGCTCACTCAGCTGTCAAAAGAAAAAAAAAGCAGGCAGCCTGCCAAGGTTTTCACACCATTGTCCCCTCTGGTAGATAACTAGAAACATTGTATCTTTTCCTTCTTAGATCAAAGGAATGAACTTCTGTGTGTAAATAAGGGAAGTTTAACCACTTAAAGACTAAACCTTTTTCTGACATTTGAAAGTTAAAATCAGTATTTTTTGCTAGAAAATTACTTGGAACCCTCAAACATTATATATATATATTTTTAGCAGAGACCCTGGGGAATAAAACTGCAATATTTTATGTCACACTGTATTTGCGCAGCAGTCTTTTAAATGCAATTTTTTGGGGAAAAAAATACACTTTAATGAATAAAAAATAAAAAAAACAAAACAGTAAAGTTAGCCCAATTTTGTATAATGTGAAAGATGATATTACGCCACGAGAATCATTATCTTATTCTAAGCAAAAAAAATGCGAACTGGGCACCGCATGGACCACTGCAAAATAAATAAAATATATTTTTTTCAAAACTACCATTCAGCGGGGCATGGGTCTTTTGTGGCTTAAAGGCCAACAATAAAAATACACAAATCCTATACATTTTGGGGATGTCTTACAACTGCATGTGAATTTAGGCGCTATATGATATAATTCTATTTTTCGCACACAGCTGCATAAAAATCAGTACACTTTTGCTGCGTTTAGATCCATACAGAAAAAAATATATAGAAAAATCTGCATGCAAGGTCCTGGGCAAGTACCATGGATTACTGTGTGTGAATCCTAGCAACATTTGACACTAGACGGCAATAGCCGCCTGCATCCTAGCAACATAGGACACTAGGCAGCTTCCTTAAAAAGTGGTCTGTATCCTGAGCACAGTCAATAGATTACACTGTGTGCATGTTGTCATTTTCTTGTGTACAGTGCAAATGTACACCTTTGGAGTACAAGAACCGCCTTTGTCCAAGCAACAGAAAGACTTTTGGCAGCTTCATTCAGAAGCCACCTGCATCCTAGCAATGGAGGACACCAGGCGATAATAGCCAACAGCATCCTAGCAACATAGGACACTAGACTGCAACAGTGGCCTGCGTCCTAGCAACAAACACACTAGGCAGCTTCCTTCCAACAATGCCTGCATCCTAGCAACAGAAGGATGCTAGGCAACTTTCTTGAGAAGCTGCCTGCATCGGGGCAATTTTTGATGTACGCATGTAAACGTTACTTAAACAGAACCCCTTTTATGCAGGATTTGATGCATTTTCATACGCCTGTGTACATGAGCCCTAAAAGTGAATTTTTTTTTTTTACAAACTGCAGCCAGGGATCCATCATTTAGCAGCGATAGCACTATGGCCGCTAAATTTCAAATCCCAGGCCAGGTCCCCACTTCTCAGCAAAAGGTTATTAGATAGAATGGTACACATGGGTGAAGGGAAGTGCTTGCTCCACCATGCTGAACTGAAGATGGCTTACAGCCTTTGTGAGCTCTGGTGATGTATACCCTTTGTCCTTTCCTCCATTTCTTTAAAAACACCCTGTCACCATCCTAAAAAGTTGCAGGAAAAATAACAAAGTGCTGGTTGGTTTCCCATGTGTAACAGCGGTGAGGAGTGGTGCCTTGGTTTGTTACAACAAACAAGTTCACATTCATTTCTATGCACTGCGGCCAGGTTCCTCTGTGCTGCTGCTTATGCTCCAGCAGTGGCAGGGAACGGTTAGCTGTGACAGGAGTACAGCAGGTAGATCATCATGCTCAGGTCATCACGTTCCTGTTTTTTTAGTTTTTTTTTTTTATTTACATTGTACATTTTTTTTGTGAATGAGTAAATGCATTGCCAGTGTTGTCACCCAGCAATTAAAAATCCATAGTCAATCATAATGAACAACGCCCCAACTACCCACCTACATAAACATGATGACCCACGTTGATCCTCTTCCACTGCACTCTCGCAGCACATGGTAGCAAGCAACCTGGCTGGCTGCTGAATTTTGGTAAACTGGTCAGTAATGCTGGCTGATGCTGCTGGCGCAATCTGATCATAACTATATGTGATCAATGACGTCATCCAGGAGCTGTCAGCCTCCATGTTCACAAACAGAAGCAGGCATAGGGAAGGAACTGTCGTTTAGCGGCAATCGGTTTCTTCTTTCAAAATGTCACTTTTGCTTTACTACACCAATACAAAAACATTATTTTTGCATTGGTACATGTCACCTATGGCAATGCCTTAAAAAAAAAAAAAAATGCAAACTGGCAAAAAAAATTACAAGATTTAGATCCTTTAGACTTCAATGGGATTCAGGTTTGCAATTTTCAGGCCAAACACAGGACAGTTCACTCATCACTACATGTGACAGTACCAGACTTATCCAGTAGTAAAGTAATGGGCACTGGGACACCAACTAGTCAGAATGTATCCTTCAAGGATCATATAACCATGATCTGATTGAATGCTGGAGGCTTACTGCACTTAGCACAGCACTATCGCTCTGACAGCCTGGATAAGCCTGCAGACTCACTACGGCCCAGTCACGGGTCTCTCCTGCGTCATGGAGCACACAGATGGTTTCTTGTGTGTCGTCGGCTGCCTGCTAAAAAACTCTGTAGGTGGCATTGCCAGTGCCAAGTTTAGCCAGGACATGCAAAGCCAATGATGTAACGTCATTGGAAAGTAACACCCTAATTCCCATGATAGGAAAATGCAGAGGTAAATTATGCTGACTCTGAGCTCAAAGAGCAAATCTGGTCATCAGATTCAAGGCCCATTTACGTCCAAGGGCTCTCCTGAGCATTTCTACGCAGGAGAAAATTGCTCCAAACTGCCATCCACTAAAAGCTGTGCGAGGTCGGAAAAGTGGGTCCATGGCATTTCTTATTTAAAGGCATAGTTCATCTTTACCAAAACACTGCCTGTGCACATATAGGGAACATCTGTAGATAAATACAAACTGTGCAGCTCTGACGAAAATTTAATAATGCCCTTGCTATAGATGTAGGCCATTTACGTACCTCATGAAGCCTAACTTGGAAACTCGCAGGACGTTGCTGTTACTGTTCACCATCACAGGAGTGAGGTCTTTCTCAAAAAAAAAAAAAAAAACCTCACATGCACTTTCTCTTCCCTGATGCAGTAGTTCTGAGCTGAGCGTTTAAGAGCTCACTTCTGTGATGAAGGAGAACAATAATAGCTGGGCCCCTTTAGGCCCGGTTCACACTGATGCGAGTTCATATTGAATGTGATACGTCAAAAATATTCTAAATTCGCATGTCATCCATAAAGTCATTGTTTTCAATGACGGTCGTTCACATACATGCGTTGCGATTCCTCTACGAATGCGATAAAAAAAGGGTCTTGTGCGAGTTTACAGCGTTGCGTTGCGAATTTAGTCTCCATAGACATCAATGTAAATCGTTCTGGAATCGCATTGATGGTTCACATATGTGCGAATTCCACCACACTACTCTCCACAAAAACCAGGAAGTACACAGAAAGTTAAAGTGGAGTTCCACCCAGAAAAAAAAAAAATCACAAAAAATAAATAGAAAAAATAAATAAATAAATTATACTCACCCGAAATACCCGTTTCTATGCGGAAGTCCGTAATCTGCCTCTTCCGTAACCGGGGTCTGTTTTCTTCCCCATCCTCTTCTAGTGAATGGGGCGCGCTGCTTTCTGGGAACTGTGTGTAATCCCAGAGAGCAGCCGCCCATTCACAAGTCGGCGTGAGACTCGCGAATGCGCAGTAGGAAATGGGCAGTGAAGCCTTAAGGCTTCACTGCCTGTTTCCCTTAGTGTGGATGGCGGCGCAGGACCTGCACCGATTGAGGGATCGGCATCGGGGAGGCCATCAGCGCAGGAGAGTAGGACAGGTAAGTGTCCTGATTAAAAGTCAGCAGCTACAGTGTTAGTAGCTGCTGACTTTTTAAAAAAAAAAGATTTGCGGGTGGAGCCCCGCTTTAACATTTTATTTTGTTTTACATTATGATTCCATTGGCTAGAACATCAATCGCAGCTATGTCCAACTCCTGAAATTCACAGTAAAATCGCACCTCACACAGGACAAAAAACTGAACAAATTCACACTGCTGCGCTGTGAATTTGTTCAGTTTTTTTGTCCTGTGTGAGGTGCGAATTTACCACGAATTTCAGGAGTTGGACATTGATGTTCTAGCAAATGGAATCATAATGTAAAAAAAAAAAAAAGGCGTTAACTTTCTGTGTACTTCCTGGTTGTGAAGAGAAGTGTGGTGGAATTCGCACATATGTGAACCATCAATGTGATTCCAGAACGATTTACATTGATGTCCATGGAGACTAAATTCACAACGCTGTAAACTCGCACAAGACCCTTTTTTTTTTATCGCATCGCATTCGTTGGGGAATCGCAACGCATGTATGTGAACGACCATCATTGAAAACAATGACTTTATGGATGACGTGCAAATTTAGAATGTTTTTGACGCATCACATTAGTTATGAACTTGCAATCAGTGTGAACCGGGCCTTAGCAACGTTCTGGGAGTTTTTGAGTCAGGCTTCATGAGGTATGTAAATAGCACACAACTAGAGCGAGGGCTTTATTCAAATTTAGTTAGGCTGTACAATTCGTTTTTATCTACAGACACCCCTTATCTAAATAGGTAGGTTTTTTTTGGTAAAGATAAACAAACCTTTTAAACTACAACTGTCCCCGCAGAATTATATAGGTTGCAAAGTACTCTAACTACCTCCCGCCCGTCATATAGACAAATGACAGCGGGCAGGGTGCTCTGTTCTGGGACGTGCAGTGCGGCAATCACGGGCACACTGCATCACTGGAAAACTGCGCGACCCCGATCTCGGTAAAGAGCCAATGACACGGCTCTTTACCCATGTGATGTGAGCAACTAGTGGCTGGGGGGAAGATGTAAACATTAAGGTGTAAGAGCCAGTATGTGCCACTGTGCACATCTCATCTCATATGGACATACCGTGTAGGTCTGTATAATTCGAGATGTCTACGGTCTACGAATTTTTATGCATAATTCTTCAGCTTTCTGCCAGCAAGACTCTGCATAAAATTTCAGAACCTGTTGGCAGGAGCCCATAATAGCCTCAGAAGCATCTCAAAACTGATGCCACTGACTCACCATAGGGAGATTTTCCTTTACTTCCTGTGTGGTCAGCAGGACGGGAAGTGAGAAGAAAATGTTTAGAATATATATTTCACCATTTCAAACCACAATCAAAGCATATTTCAAAGCACATCCAAAATAAATAATAATTATATCCCTTCTCCATTCTATATAAAAAAGTGAAAGAAAAGTGAAAGAAGATGATCCTCTATATACAACATAGGTTTCTATTAAAGTTCTATCTCCTAGCAAGCATCTTGATGGATCCCTGTCTTGGCCTGTCTAGAAAAATGTCCCTATTTGCCCCTTTGTTAATGCAGTCCTGCAGCTTCCCTTTATAAACGTTTTGGACACCTAACCATTACACTTATTATATGACCAGAAGTGTGTGGGAACCCCTACCTACAAATGTTTCCAGTAAAGGGAACTATTAATGCTTCAACATACACAGACATTTTATGCAATTGTGCACTTCCAACATCGTGGTAACAGTTTGGGGAAGGCCTCTTTCAGTTCCAGTATAACTATGCCCCTGTGTACAAAGCCAGCTCCATAAAGACATGGTATGACCAGTTTGTTGTGGAGGATCTCAAGTGGCTTGCACAAAGTCCTAACCTCAACCCTACTGAACACCATTGGGATGAATTGGAGTGCCGATTGTGAGACAGATCTTCTGATCCACCATCAGTACCTGATCTCACAAATGGGCACAAAGTCCCACAGACACACCCCAAAATATGTTGACTGTCTTCCTAGAAGAGTGGAGGCTGTTGTAGCCACAGGGGAGGGCCAACTTTATAATATTGGCCATCAAAGATGTCCAAAAAACTCATATAGGCTTGATGGTCAGGTGCCCACAGGACTTTCAGCCACATAATGTATAAAGTATTATTTACTACAAAACTTTATAATGGCTTGTGTTTTGCAAATGCTGAAATGCCAATATGCCTTTAGCCCAGCTGATTATAAAATCTGGAGCAAGGAACATTGAAACTGTTGCCCAGGAACACACTTGGATAGAGAAAACTTAAAGTGAACCTGTTGCCTTGCCCTGGGCTGCCCAGGGCTACAATGATGTCCTGTTCTAAGTTACTCTAGTAATCATGGGTGCTCAACCTGTGCACCAGCTGTTGCGGAACTACAAATCTCATCATGCCTCTGCCTTTGGGTGTCATGCTTGTAACTGTCAGTTTTGTAATGCCTCATAGTTCCGCAACAGCTGGAGTGCCAACAGGTTGAGCACACATGCGTCTAGTTGGAGTTTGGAGACTCCATTGGAGACTCTTTACCTAGATCGGTGTTGCGGGGTGTCAGACTGACATCCCGCAACAACGATCGCTCAATATCCTGAGGACGTCATATGACGCCCAGTCAGGATATTGAAACCACTTTGCCGCCGTCATTTTGCAATAGGGCGACAAGTGGTTAAATACATTATTTGGAAATCCAACAGACTGTTTACATGTTAAATTTTAAAAGCAGCAGCAAACCTTACATGCTTGCTAATGTGACAGAACACCTCTGATTTTCACATTTAACATTTAGTTAAATGTGAAAATCAGAGGTGTTCTGTCACATTAGCAACCATGTAAGGTCAGCAGGTTTGCTGCTGCTTTTAAAATGTAACATGTAAGGAGTCCGTCAGATTTACAAATACTGTATTTAAGCATATAAGCTCAGTTTTGTGTTGGAAATAACTGTGAAATCTAAAACTCTGGTGGGTGTAACAAGATTTGTCTTTTTTTTTTTGCCGATCCGAAAATGATCCGATCCATGACACTGATCCGAGGATCGATCCGATCCGTGAGTTTTTTGATCCGTTGCACCCCTAGTTACCGGGTACTCTCCTCACCCCTGGCATGGATTTAAGTGGTCGGGCAATAGAGGCAAGAGGAGTCTGTGCTGCTGGGGAGGGGGGTAAAAAAAGGAACATTAAGATTGTAGTCCAAATGAGGGACAACACCTTCATGCAAGATGTCATCATGTTGTTTTCAATGATATTTAGCCTCATCTATCAAGGTGTCTGGCCCAAGATGTGTTACAAAATAATAAACAAAATAAGTGCACAAAACCTTGGACCATAAAAATCACAATGAAAGCAAACAAAGTCCTGTATTGAATTGTATTGTAATTGTACTGTCTGCCCTAACGTTGTAACGCGCTGCGCAAACTGTTGGCGCTATATAAATCCTGTATAAAAATAATAAAGCTATACAAATAATATCACCCCCAATAAAGTGGAAAAAAAAAAGGCATAATTAATATAAATCAAACAATGATATAATAGAAATGAAAGTCCACTTCTAAAAGGTATATAGAGGACACCACTAGGGGAGCCAATATAAAACAATCTTGTGTGAAAATGAAAGTCCACTCCCAATAGAATATTTCAGGGAACCTCTAGGGGGCAAGTGTAGAATCTTGTGTGAAAATGAAATGCCACAGTGCCACACGTTTTAGTCCCAACCACTTTGGACATACAGTCAGGTCCATAAATATTGGGACAGTGCCACAATTCTAATCTTTTTGACTCTATACACCACCACAATGGATTTAAAATGAAACAAACAAGATGTACTTTAACTGCAGACTTTCAGTTTTAATTTGAGGGTATTTACATCCAAATCAGGTGAACGGTGTAGGTATTACAATAGTTTGTATATGTGCCTCCCACTTTTTAAGGGACCAAAAGTAATGGGACAGATTAACAATCATAAATCAAACTTTCACTTTTTAATACTTGGTTGCAAATCCTTTGCAGTCAATTACAGCCTGAAGTCTGGAATGCATGGACATCACCAGACACTGGGTTTCATCCCTGGTGATGCTCTGCCAGGCCTCTACTGCAACTGTCTTCAGTTCCTGCTGGTTCTTGGAGCATTTTCCCTTCAGTTTTGTCTTCAGCAAGTGAAATGCATGCTCAATCGGATTCAGGTCAGGTGATTGACTTGGCCATTGCATAACATTCCACTTATTTCCCTTAAAACTCTTTGGTTGCTTTCGCAGTATGCTTCGGGTCATTGTCCATCTGCATTGTGAAGCGCCGTCCAATGAGTTCTGAAGCATTTGGCTGAATATGAGCAGATATTGCCCGAAACACTTCAGAATTCATCCTGCTGCTTTTGTCAGCAGTCACATCATCAATAAATACAAGAGAACCAGTTCCATTGGCAGCCATACATGCCCACGCCATGACACTACCACCACCATGCTTCACTGATGAGGTGGTATGCTTTGGATCATGAGCAGTTCCTTTCCTTCTCCATACTCTTCTCTTCCCATCACTCTGGTACAAGTTGATCTTGGTCTCATCTGTCCATAGGATGTTGTTCCAGATCTGTGAAGGCTTTTTTAGATGTTGTTTGGCAAACTATAATCTGGCCTTCCTGTTTTTGAGGCTCACCAATGGTTTACATCTTGTGGTGAACCCTATGTATTCACTCTGGTGAAGTCTTCTCTTGATTATTGACTTTGACACACATACACCTACCTCCTGGAGAGTGTTCTTGATCTGACCAACTGTTGTGAAGGGTGTTTTCTTCACCAGGGTAAGAATTCTTCGGTCATCCACCACAGTCGTTTTCCGTAGTCTTCTGGGTCTTTTGATGTTGCTGAGCTCACCGGTGCGTTATTTCTTTGTAAGGATGTTCCAAACAGTTGATTTGGCCACACCTAATGTTTTTGCTATCTCTCTGATGGGTTTGTTTTGTTTTTTCAGCCTAATGATGGCTTGCTTCACTGATAGTGACAGCTCTTTGGATCTCATATTGAGAGTTGACAGCAACAGATTCCAAATGCAAATAGCACACTTGAAATGAACTCTGGACCTTTTATCTGCTCCTTGTAAATGGGATGATAAGGGAATAACACACACCTGGTCATTAAACAGCTGAGCAGCCAATTGTCCCATTACTTTTGGTCCCTTAAAAAGTGGGAGGCACATATACAAACGGTTGTAATTCCTACACCGTTCACCTGATTTGGATGTAAATACCCTCAAATTAAAGCTAAAAGTCTGCAGTTAAAGCACATCTTGGTTGTTTCATTTCAAATACATTGTGGTGGTGTATAGAATTGTGTC
Source organism: Rana muscosa (assembly GCA_029206835.1). Lineage (NCBI taxonomy): Eukaryota > Metazoa > Chordata > Amphibia > Anura > Ranidae > Rana > Rana muscosa. The sequence continues at coordinate 194,579,111 of CM055118.1, forward strand.
GATGTCCCAATATTTATGGACCTGACTGTAGATACAGTAAAACCTTGGTTTGAGAGCGTTTTGCAAGACGAGCAAATCTTTTAAATAAATGTTAACTTGATATACAAGTGATGTCTTGATATAAGAGTAGCGTCATGTCACAACTGAGTATAAAAGAGAAGAGAGGCACCTCTAAGTGTAGCAATATGGTTACATTTAATGAAGGTACAACATTTAGCCTCTCTGCTCTTTTATACTCTGTAGCTCCTGCTGGATTTTGCTTCTAATACCATTGTGGAGGCTTCCATTTGTGGATGGATATTTTATGGTTACACAACCTGGTCACATTGCTATAATCTTTTTATATGGCCTAGAAACTGAAGGCCCTATGAAAAAATGGTTACGGAACGAATCATCTGAGTTTCCATTATTCCTTATGGGGAAATTTGCTTTGATATACAAGTGCTTTGGATTACAAACATGTTTCTGGAACGAATTATGCTCGCAATCCAACATTTTACTGTATATGAATTCCCTTACCAGATAACCAGGATCTCCAGATTAAAAGAGAGGGACCTTATATTGTAAGCTCCTTGAGGGCAGGGACTGATGTGAATGTACAATATATATGTAAAGCGCTGTGTAAATTGACGGCACTATAGAAGTACCTGAAATAAATAAATCACTAGCGCAGAATACCCCAAATAAGAATCACACCATGGTATGCAAGCACAGAAAATACCTGTGGACCCTGAAATGAACTATTGAGAAATTCAACATCCTTGTAACTTTCTCTGCACTGAACTAAAATCTGAAAAAATGTTATCAGCTTTTTAGGTGATCATCTGTGAACTACATCTATTTTCCACACCCAAATCCGTTTTGACATGTCAATTTTGATATGTCAAATCACCGGTAACGGCACCGCCCAAATCGGTGCGCCGCTGACTTTGCGGCGCCGCACTGATTCCCAAAAGTAGTTTCTGTACTACTTTTGGCGACTTTGGGGCGAATTGAATAGACATCTGTGCATGAACCCGCACAGATGTCTGTCAAATCTCCTCCAAAGTCGAACAGCATTGCCGGTTTGAGATCGTGCAAGTTCATCTGAACTCACACAATCTCAAACCCGCCCTCAATGTGAACATGGGCTAATGGAGACACGAAGGGTGAGGTGTTTTGTAGTCCTAACACACTTCCTGTCCTAGGGTGACAACAGCGCTCTTGTACAGCTATAGTACAATGAGTGAGTACTGTCACCACAATAAGACAGGAAGTGTGGTAAAAGCTACATACCAGATAAATATAAAGAAAAAAGGCTTAGAAAATAAAAAATAATGCCACATTTTTGGAAAAAAGCAACAACTAGAATGGTGGGACTTTGAATGAAGCAACACTGCCGAGTTGAATGCATCAATCAATAAAACATGGTTTAATGGATACAAGGAATACATACATCACTGGAGATCCACACTCACTTTCTGGATACCTGCTACCACCGTTGTGCCTTGGGTTCATACCACCTTAGGTCCCGGGGGAGGACATTATCTATGCTAAACAAACCCCCCCCCCTCTTTTTATCGTTAATATTACCAAGATTATACCAGCGTACCATTATGAGGTGAGAGTGTTTGGAAGGGTTTCCCTCCCCTCTCCTTTATATATCATTGCTTATATCTATATATATCATTTCTACCAATTTACCAATCTGACCATTTTATTTGTTTATAGATACATCTAGCATCAGCTCCTGACGAGTGGTAACAACAACCACGAAACGCGTAGAGATTGTTACGATGCGATGTCACAGTGATCATGTTTTAACATTTTTACCTATATAGTTTACCAATATGCACCTATCTATCATGGTTTATATGTTATTATCATTACAATTTTGGTCTGCCTACCTCATGTGCAGTATTTATTATGTTGAGATAATCATTATATTGCTACTGTTTAATAATTATACATTATTAACTATATGATTATGTTGCTACTATTCAGTATAATGTTTTCTGCTATCTCATGATGTATGTATTCCATGTATCCATTAAACCATGTTTTATTGATTGATGCATTCAGCTCGGCAGTGTTGCTTCATTCAAAGTCCCACCATTCTAGTTGTTGCTTTTTTCCAAAATATCGGGGATGGAGGCTAATCCTAGGGATTGCCTCGCTTAAAATCCCACCCTAGTTAGTTCTAATGCCACATTATTGTTTTTGAGTTTTACCTTGCTTTAAATCTAAACTCCAGGCAAAAAAAAAGTAATCCTCCATAGCCACAAAGGATAATAATACACTCTGTGTGCACCAAATGTCTTTGTATACCCAGATATTGCTTTCTAAAAGTAGCAGTGAAATCACCACTGTGTGATACATAACCTGTGCAGAGAGCAGAGCTGTGGGAGGGACCCAACAGGCTCCACCCACTACAGACTGCCTGAAGATAACGACAGAAAGGGCGGAGATAAGACCAGTCACCCTGCACAAGGAGAGAGAGCAGCAGTGACTGGTCTTTATTAAGGCTCCATTCACAGCTAGGCGATTTGAATTGCGGGCAGAATCGCCGCGATTCTGCCCGTGACTACACAATCGCGGCAAAACATGGGACACGTTTGCAATTCCATTATTTCTCAATGGCACCTCAAAACCAGAACGATTTTGCTGTGATTGTCGCGCGTCAAATCGCACAAACAAAATTGCAGGATGCGTGTTGCCCAAAAGAAGTTCCAGAACTTCTTTTGGGCGATGCGTCCCGCGATTTTGTTTGCGCATATTTTCATGCGACAATCGCGTCACAATTGCTCTGCATTTTGCCGCGATTGTGGAACTGCAGGCAGAATCGTGCTGATTCCGCCCGCGATTCAAACCGCCTAGGTGTGAATGGACCCTAAAAGGAAGCTCCTGAACAGAGGCAACGTTTTACAATGGATCACTCCACAGATCTGGGAGGAATACAGAAAGAACACCAACATTCAAGGAAGAATACACATGGATCTTTTACTTAGCCCAGGTTCACACTGGGGCTGCGGGAGTGAAGCCATGCGAGTTCAGCTCAACTTGCACGATTTCACTCCTGCCTGTCAGTCCCGATTTCAGCTCGATTACAGAGACATCTGACACAGATGTCAATATAAATCGCGGCTGAAATCGCAAAAAGTAGTACAGAAACTACTTTTTGAAATCGGTGCAGCGCCACAGATGCGGCGTCGCACTGATTAGGACGGTGCCATTGCCCGCAATTTGCGGCAAATTTCGCCGATTTGACATGTCAAATCGCATGTCAAATCGCACCAGTGTGAACCAGGGCTTAGACAATATTTGCTTTAGGGCCGAAACAACTAATCGATTATGAAATGAATCGATTACTATTTTCATAATCGATTAATCGGCCAGTAACATAATGGGTTAAAAAAAAAAGAAATTTAGCCCTTTATAGTACAAAAAGAGCAAATAATCACTACTGTTAATATTATATTAATACGAAAAATCTTTGTACCTCCGCTGAAGGAAAGAATGTTTGAAATTTTCACTTGCTTTTAACATTCAGTTTTAAAATGAATGTAATTTCTGAACAAAAACCATATATACTGTCTGAAAATTCCTTTGACCAAGAAGTTTTCTATTATCTCTAAACTTCCCCGTCACTGTGGTTGAAAACAAACGTGGATTTGACCCCACTGACAATCAGAAAATCGAACGAACGTTTAAAAATGTTTTTTTTTTTTTTTTTTAAGGAAGACGTTGTATGGCCACACTTTTTTTAAGGTTATTAACCGATTAATCGAAACAATAATCGGCCAACTAATCGATTATGAAAATAATCGTTAGTTGCAGCCCTAATTTGCTTATCCCAGACTTCAGCTTTAATCTGATTTCCATCTTTTTCACTTGTTATTCAAATAACAAACTGAAAAACGTTAGCGGCAAAACAGAGACATATATATAGTATGCAACACAGAGATGCACATTATTGGTAGCGATTACACGTAATACATAGAAGGTATATTTTAATGTTTTGGGTATGCTGATTCTTTGGTTCCCATTCACGTCTATGTGTGCGTATATAAAACCACATTAATGTATGCTGACTATTTCCCATGGACCCTTAATAAGGTTCGATGAACCAAAAAAACCACAAATTTTTTGGAAAACACAGCACACCACAACGCATGCATGCTCACATCTATTAGTTGGGTGTAGAGTTTACCGCACTGACGTGTTGAGGGCCTATATGAATGCATATATAGTGCATATTAACAACATGCAATAAGAAAAATTAACACACAAGAAGGTGTAAATCCAAGCCAAGCAACACTTTGTTTAGTCACGCTGAGAAGTTTTTCAGGCTGGCCGCAACATGGCATAAGCAACCAATGTCCGATACCAACATTTGTACATCGGATTACATTAGTCATATGGTGATGGACATGGCAGAGCTCTTGTGTTGACCAGCCATATTGATATCACCAGGTCAGGCACACACATGGGTGGGATACACTGTACTCCTGGTAACAGAGACCTCCACATACACACACACCCTCCCTTCTAGGCATTCCTTCCCATCCCCCATCTTTACAACAAGCCATAATGTGTCTAAGGGGTTTTCCTGTTCTGCAAGTCTCAGGGTTTAAAGGGCACGTTGGGGGATGTCCTAGACACAGAAACAGTCAGAACACATGATGTGTAAACAGGCTACAGCTATGCACATTCTGGTGAGAGCTACATGCTGTGGGCACAGGCTGCCAGCATGAATACCCCATCTATGAGAGTTGCATGCCAGAGACACAGACTGCTAGTATAAATACCCCAAGTAAGCTACTTGTTATGGGCACAGGCTGCCAGTATAAATACCCCATATATGAGCGTTGCACGCCAGAGACACAGACTGCTAGTATAAATACCTTAAGTAAGCTACTTGCTATGGGCACAGGCTGCCAGTATAAATACCCCCCATATATGAGAGTTGCATGCCAGAGACAAAGACTGGTGGTATAAATACCCTAAGTAAGCTACTTGCTACGGGCATAGGCTGCCAGCATGAATACCCTATGTATGGGCACAGGCTGCCAGTATAAATACCCCATATATGAGCGTTGCACGCCAGAGACACAGACTGCTAGTATAAATACCTTAAGTAAGATACTTGCTACGGGCACAGGCTGCCAGCATGAATACCCTATGTATGGGCACAGGCTGCCAGTATAAATACCCCATATATGAGCGTTGCACGCCAGAGACACAGACTGCTAGTATAAATACCTTAAGTAAGCTACTTGCTACGGGCACAGGCTGCCAGCATGAATACCCTATGTATGGGCACAGGCTGCCAGTATATATGAGAGTTTCACGCCAGAGACACAGACTGGTGGTATAAATACCCTAATTAAGCTACTTGCTACGGGCACAGGCTGCCAGCATGAATACCCTATGTATGAGCACAGACTGCCAGTATAAATACCCCATATATGAGAGTTGCACGCCAGAGACACAGACTGCTAGTATAAATACATAGGGTGTATGGGCACAGGCTGCCAGTATAAATACCCCAGCTATGGAAGTTGCATGCCAGGGACACAGACTGAAAGTATACAATGGGCAAAATAATTATTTGATCCCCTGCCGATTCTGTAGGTTTGTCCACTTACAAAGAAATGAAGGGTCTATAATTTTCATAGGTGTATTTTAAATGATAGAGACAGAATATCAACCAAAAATCCAGAAAAAACACATGATACAAATGTTATAAATTGCAGTTCAGTGAGTAAAATAAGTATTTGATGCCCTACCAACCAACAATAATTGTGTCTCCCACAGACTGGCTACAGTATGTTCTCATGTGGTACACAGATTAGTCCTGTCAATGTCTATAAAAGACACCTGTCCACAGAATCTCTTTCTTCCATTAAGTGCGTTTTGACATCTGATTTGACATGTCAAATTGGCAGCAATTGCCGGCAATGGCACCGTCCTAAACACTGGGCTGCGGGAATGAAGCCGTGCGAGTTCAGCTGAGTTTCACTCCCGCTTGTCAGTCCCGATTTCGGCCGCGATTACAGAGACATCTGTGCACTTTCTGCACAGATGTCAATGTAAATCGCAGTCCGAAATCGCAAAAAGTAGTACAGAAACTACTTTTTAAAATCGGTACAGCGCCGCAGATAAGGCGTCGCATGGATTAGGACGGTGCCATTGCTGGCAATGTCAAATCGCATGTCAAATTGCACCAGTGTGAACCAGGGCTAAGCCTAAGTTCACATTGATGTGATTTGGAATGCGAATTGACATGTCAAAAGGCTGCCAGCATGAAAACCCCATCTTTGGGTACAGGCTGCCAGCATGAATACCCTACCTATGGGCACAGGCTGCCAGCATGAATACCCTACCTACGGGCACAGTCTGCCAACATGAATAGCCTATATACAAGCACAGGCTGCCAGCATGAAAACCCTATCTATGGGCACAGGCTGCCAGCATGAAAATTCTAGCTATGGGCACAGGCTGCCAGCATGAAAATTCTAGCTATGGGGGTGACATGCCAGGGGGCAAAGGCTGCCAGCATTAATGCCTTGACTATGGAGGTGACATACCATAGGCAAAGGTTGCCAACATGAATACCCTAGCCATGGGAGTTTCATGCTATGGGCACAAGTGGTTGCATACACACAGTCTATGGGAGGGTCTACACTTTTCTCCTGAGCTGTCTATTTTTATAGACAGGGAGCCTGAAGAGTGATAAAGGAAGCAGTAAAACCTGCCTTTGATAAGGGAAGGGTGGTGGGGAGGGGACAGGCCAGTGAATGGTCTGGAGTGAAGTCCAGTACAGCATTATTATTGTAGGTTTGGTTCAGTGAATGCCAATAACTGAATGTCAGTTGTCCATTGGTTATCAGACTACCGCAGTCATGGTGACCGTTATCATCATGATCTTTACTAACGATTAGTGTTCCTTTTAAACTGTAACATATGGTACACACACACACAAATCCAATTGTTCCATCCATTCAGCTGGATCAAATTACAATGCATTTGGAGTTTTTAGGCCCCATTTAAACAGTTTTTCAGGTTAAATAATATAAAAAAAAGAAATGTCTAACCGTTTTCAGTTAAAACAGAGCTCCACCCAAAAGGGGAAACTTCGCTTGTTCGCACCTTCCCCCCTCCACTGCCACATTGGTACTTTTTTTTTTTGTTTTGGGGGGGGGGGGGGGAGCGGGTACCTGGTTTAGACAGGTACCCACTCCAACTTCCGGGTAAGATCACCGCACGGCAATTGGTGACATTTCTGGTCCCTCCTCCTGCTGCCTTCTGAGACACACACACAGGTCCCAGAAGACTACGGGACAATTCAGAAAGCACAGCCCGACCCGTCCATGCGCAGTAGGAGACCGGTTGTGCAGCTGCAAGGCCTCACTTCCTGTTTTCCTTACTACAGATTCCGGCGCCTGCACCTGAAGCCGACTGACGAATCAGCTAGGGGTGCCGACATAGCGGGATCCCTGGACAGGTAACTGTCCTTATATTATAAGTCAGCAGCTACAATATTTTTATTTTTTTTTACAAACTGGAACTTAAAGGTTTAAAATTTGTGTGGCTCCTCAAATGTTAAAGCGGGTTGTATACCCGCTGCTTTTTTTTTTTTTTTTTTCATACCTGTAAGGCAAAAGGCATAAAGAGCTAGCATGCACCGCATACTAGTTCATTATGAAATACTTACCTTAGAACGAGGCGTCGGGAACTTACCTGGTCCACGCCGAGGGAGATGTCACCTTGCCTCGGCGTGTCTTCTGGGTATCGCCGCTCCAGCGCTGCGAGTGGCTGGAGCAGCGATGTCGTCACTACCACACGTCGGCAAGGTCCAGCGACTGCCGGGCTTTAGCCGAGAATCTCCGCTGCGCATGCGCCCCTGCATTCAGCGGCTCATTGCGAGGGGAATATCTCCTAAACTGTACAGGTTTAGGAGATATTCTTTTTACCTACAGGTAAGCCTTATTATAGGATTACCTGTAGGTAAAAGTTCAAAATTAGGGTATACAACCACTTTAATAATTTATAGAATGTTTTCATCTGTCTTCTCCAACTGGATCCAAAACTGACTGGTAACTGAAAAATATTTTAACGTGGCTGTAAACCTCTATAGTGTGTGCTTGTCTCAATGCAGAGCACACTGCGTGTAATTTCTGTCTGCCGCTTCATTCTTCTGCTACCTGCATGAGCCATTTCTGACACCAAGAGAAAAAATGGAACAGGGAAGGGATCTCCATCACACAGCCTGTGATTGACAGCCTCAGCTCTGTCCCTGTGTGCTGTGTGAAAGGGGGGGGGGGTCCCTTCCCTCCAATAAGCTCTCAGAGCTCACCTCACTGAGCTCTGCAATGTGTCATTTTAGCTTCCTGTTCCCTTTTTCTAACAGTTCAAACAAGCTTTAAAAATTCTATGCTTTGAATCGATGTAGAGAACAGAAGACGACAGATAAACAGGTACAACTTATGTAGGAGGATTTGTTTCACCTCTGTGCATCACTTTAGGCCAGTCACTTCACTGGGTATATGTGAAGGTTTACAACTATTTTAAAGTGAAATTTAATCTACAAACAAAAAAAAAATACTGTGAGCAGGCAGCTCCTTATTGCAGACACCATATGCCAAGTCTCTTCTGTAATGTCATGTTCGGAAACATTTACCTGCCTGCTAACATTTTTACGATTACTGCGGCCATGCCAGAATGACTGACTCCTGTGCGCATGCCTGGGATTATGTGATCCCCTGCCAGCCTATCAAGAGGCCAAAAACATGACATCAGCTGATGAGGGACATAACGGAGTTTAGTTCTGATGTAAAGAAGGTGAATCTCTATAACAGGGGCACAGACAATAATAAAACCTGACAGGTGTTCTCATCCCTCTTTGATCTATCAAAATTTAAAAAAAAGTTTGCCTTTAATGATACTTTAAATCACTTTTGCAATCAAATGCCAATTGAACGTGGTTTAAATTGATGAAATACTGCTATGTGTGTAGTTGGCATCAGGCTTGAGTATGGGCTGTGGCTGTAGAAGAGTTAAAGGGCCGAGGTGGAGACGGACAGTACCGAGGTGGGCGATGAACAGTACGGAGGTGGCCGTCGGACAGTACCGAGGTGGCCGTCGGACAGTACCGAGGTGGCCGTCGGACAGTACCGAGGTGGCCGTCGGACAGTACCGAGGTGGCCGGTGGACAGTACCGAGGTGGGCGGTGGACAGTACCGAGGTGGGCGGTGGACAGCACCGAGGTGGGCGGTGGACAGCACCGAGGTGGGCGGTGGACAGCACCGAGGTGGGCGCAGACAGTACCTTTTGCTCAGAGGTGCCAGTTGAGGCTGTGCAAGGGTTACCAGCATTAGATTACAGAGTAGGGTTAGGGAGGCACTCTAGCGTTTTATTATTCATTGTCTATGGGTGTCTATGGTGATCAATACTACTATTAGGTTACAGCAGATCAGCTGAGGCCTTTAAAGGATTAATAGCCTTAGGTGACAATCCTGTGGCCCTGAAAGGGTTAAAGGTATGGCATGTGTTATGGAAGGTCACTGATGTTATACATTGTCTGGGGCTGTGGATGAATTCATCCCATGAAGTTACATTGTATCAGCTGGAAAAGGGCTCATTACAATGAAGTGACAGTGCTGTGGCTCTGAAGGGGTTACCAGTCCGGTATTATTATGGAAGGTCTTTGGCTGGGATTACAGTCCGGTATTATTATAGAAGGGGACTATTGTGACCCTGGAGGTGTCTGTCCCCCTGACATGTGTGGGATGTCAGAGGTGGGAGGAGTGCAGGCTGTGAAGGGTTAATCTATGTATATATATATATATATATATATATATATATAATGGTCACCTCGGGAGGGCTATGGAGGGTTAATGGTACAGAGTGGAATGTCTCTATGAGGACATGGAAGGATATGTACACCTCCCGGCACGTACAGAGTTAATCAGGCTGTGATTATACTGGGTGTCAGGAGGGGAAGGAGTTAATGAGGACAGCCCCTCCCCCTCCTATACCGATCGGTGATCACTGACCTCCCGGTGATCGGTGCTCTCCCTCCGCCCGGTGTCCGGCTCTCTCCCGGCTCGTCCTTGTTTGTGCTGTCCTTTGACAGCGCCGGATGTGACGCCCGGAGGAGGAGGAGGCCGAGCCCCCCTGTACACACCTCCCGGACCGGCCACTGTCACTGGCTGAAACCGGGGAATGGGCGGAGCCGAGAGGGCGGGGGGCGGTACACTGTGCGCGTGCAGAGGGGGACGGGGCATCACTGTGTGTATGGAGGGGGGAACACTGACATCACTGTGTGTATGAGGGGGGAACACTGACATCACTGTGTGTATGGGGGAACACTGACATCACTGTGTGTATGAGGGGGGAACACTGACATCACTGTGTGTATGGGGGAACACTGACATCACTGTGTGTATGAGGGGGGAACACTGACATCACTGTGTGTATGAGGGGGGGACACTGACATCACTGTGTGTATGAGGGGGGAACACTGACATCACTGTGTGTATGAGGGGGGACACTGACATCACTGTGTATGAGGGGGGGAACACTGACATCACTGTGTGTATGAGGGGGGAACACTGACATCACTGTGTGTATGGGGGGGGACACTGACATCACTGTGTGTATGGGGGGGGGACACTGACATCACTGTGTGTATGGGGGGGTGACACTGACATCACTGTGTGTATGGGGGGGTGACACTGACATCACTGTGTGTATGGGGGGGTAACACTGACATCACTGTGTGTATGGGGGGGTAACACTGACATCACTGTGTGTATGGGGGGGGAACACTGACATCACTGTGTGTATGGGGGGAGGCACTGACATCACTGTGTGTATGGGGGGGGACACTGACATCACTGTGTGTATGAAGGGGGAACACTGACATCACTGTGTGTATGAGGGGGGAACACTGACATCACTGTGTGTATGAGGGGGGAACACTGACATCACTGTGTGTATGAGGGGGGGAACACTGACATCGCTGTGTGTATGGGGGGGCACTGACATCACTGTGTATATGAGGGGGGGAACACTGACATCAGTGTGTATGAGGGGAGGAACACTGACATCACTGTGTGTATGGGGGGGGGGCACTGACATCACTGTGTGTATAAGGGGGAACACTGACATCACTGTGTGTATGGGGGGGGCACTGACATCACTGTGTGTATAAGGGGGAACACTGACATCACGTTGTGTATGAGGGGGGGAACACTGACATCACTGTGTGTATGGGGGAACACTGACATCACTGTGTGTATGGGGGGGAACACTGACATCACTGTGTGTATGAGGGGGGGAACACTGACATCACTGTGTGTATGAGGGGGGGAACACTGACATCACTGTGTGTATGAGGGGGGGAACACTGACATCACTGTGTGTATGAGGGGGGGAACACTGACATCACTGTGTGTATGAGGGGGGGAACACTGACATCACTGTGTGTATGAGGGGGGAACACTGACATCACTGTGTGTATGAGGGGGGGAACACTGACATCGCTGTGTGTATGGGGGGGCACTGACATCACTGTGTATATGAGGGGGGGAACACTGACATCAGTGTGTATGAGGGGAGGAACACTGACATCACTGTGTGTATGGGGGGGGGGGGCACTGACATCACTGTGTGTATAAGGAGGAACACTGACATCACTGTGTGTATGGGGGGGGGCACTGACATCACTGTGTGTATAAGGGGGAACACTGACATCACGTTGTGTATGAGGGGGGGAACACTGACATCACTGTGTGTATGGGGCGGAACACTGACATCACTGTGTGTATGGGGGGGAACACTGACATCACTGTGTGTATGAGGGGGGGGGAACACTGACATCACTGTGTGTATGAGGGGGGGGGGACACTGACATCACTGTGTGTATGAGGGGGGGAACACTGACATCACTGTGTGTATGAGGGGGGAACACTGACATCACTGTGTGTATGAGGGGGGAACACTGACATCGCTGTGTGTATGAGGGGGGAACACTGACATCACTGTGTGTATGAGGGGGGGGGAACACTGACATCACTGTGTGTATGAGGGGGAACACTGACATCACTGTGTGTATGAGGGGGGGACACTGACATCACTGTGTGTATGAGGGTGGAACACTGACATCACTGTGTGTATGAGGGTGGAACACTGACATCACTGTGTGTATGAGGGGGGAAACACTGACATCACTGTGTGTATGAGGGGGGAAACACTGACATCACTGTGTGTATGAGGGGGGAACACTGACATCACTGTGTGTATGAGGGGGGAACACTGACATCACTGTGTGTATGAGGGGGGGCACTGACATCACTGTGTGTATGAAGGGGGGGAACACTGACATCACTGTGTGTATGAGGGGGGGAACACTGACATCACTGTGTGTATGAGGGGGGGACACTGACATCACTGTGTGTATGAGGGGGGGGAACACTGACATCACTGTGTGTATGAGGGGGGGAACACTGACATCACTGTGTGTATGAGGGGGAACACTGACATCACTGTGTGTATGAGGGGGGAACACTGACATCACTGTGTGTATGAGGGGGGAACACTGACATCACTGTGTGTATGAGGGGGGAACACTGACATCACTGTGTGTATGAGGGGGGAACACTGACATCACTGTGTGTATGAGGGGGGGAACACTGACATCACTGTGTGTATGAGGGGGGACACTGACATCACTGTGTGTATGAGGGGGGAACACTGACATCACTGTGTGTATGAGGGGGGAACACTGACATCACTGTGTGTATGAGGGGGGAACACTGACATCGCTGTGTGTATGAGGGGGGAACACTGACATCGCTGTGTGTATGGGGGGGGGGACACTGGCATCACTGTGTGTATGAGGGGGGAACACTGGCATCACTGTGTGTATGAGGGGGGAACACTGACATCACTGTGTGTATGGGGGAACACTGACATCACTGTGTGTATAAGGGGGGGGACACTGACATCACTGTGTGTATAAGGGGGGGGGACACTGACATCACTGTGTGTATGGGGGGGAGGACACTGACATCACTGTGTGTATGAGGGGGGGACACTGACATCACTGTGTGTATGGGGGGGAGGACACTGACATCACTGTGTGTATGAGGGGGGGACACTGACATCACTGTGTGTATGGAGGGGGGGACACTGACATCACTGTGTGTATGGTGGGGGGGACACTGACATCACTGTGTGTATAGGGGGAACACTGACATCACTGTGTGTATGGGGGAACACTGACATCACTGTGTGTATGGGGGAACACTGACATCACTGTGTGTATGGAGGGGGGGAACACTGACATCACTGTGTGTATGAGGGGGAACACTGACATCACCGTGTGTATGAGGGGGGGGGACACTGACATCACTGTGTGTATGAGGGGGGAACACTGACATCACTGTGTGTATGAGGGGGGAACACTGACATCACTGTGTGTATGAGGGGGGGAACACTGACATCACTGTGTGTATGAGGGGGGAACACTGACATCACTGTGTGTATGAGGGGGGGAGGCACTGACATCACTGTGTGTATGGGGGGGGAGGCACTGACATCACTGTGTGAATGGGGGGGGACACTGGCATCACTGTGTGTATTAGGGGGGAACACTGACATCACTGTGTGTATGAAGGGGGAACACTGACATCACTGTGTGTATGAGGGGGGGGAACACTGACATCACTGTGTGTATAAGGGGGGGGACACTGACATCACTGTGTGTATGGGGGGGGACACTGACATCACTGTGTGTATGGAGGGGGGGACACTGACATCACTGTGTGTATGGAGGGGGGGACACTGACATCACCGTGTGTATGAGGGGGGGGGGCACTGACATCACTGCGTGTATGAGGTGGGAACACTGACATCACTGTGTATGAGGGGGGGGGACACTGACATCACTGTGTGTATGAGGGGGGGGGGCACTGACATCACTGTGTGTATAAGGGGGGAACACTGACATCACTGTGTATGAGGGGGGGGGGACACTGACATCACTGCGTGTATGAGGTGGGAACACTGACATCACTGTGTATGAGGGGGGGGACACTGACATCACTGTGTGTATGAGGGGGGGGGCACTGACATCACTGTGTGTATAAGGGGGGAACACTGACATCACTGTGTATGAGGGGGGGGACACTGACATCACTGTGTGTATGAGGGGGGAACCCTGACATCACTGTGTGTATGGGGGTGGGGCACTGACATCACTGTGTGTATAAGGGGGGGGGCACTGACATGACTGTGTGTATGAGGGGGGGAACACTGACATCACTGTGTGTATGGGAGGGGGGAACACTGACATCACTGTGTGTATTAGGGGGGGAACACTGACATCACTGTGTGTATGAGGGGGGGGGACACTGACATCACTGTGTGTATGGGGGGGGGGGACACTGACATCACTGTGTGTATGAGGGGGGAACACTGACATCACTGTGTGTATGAGGGGGGGGAACACTGACATCACTGTGTGTATGAGTGGGGGGAACACTGACATCACTGTGTGTATGAGGGGGGGAACACTGACATCACTGTGTGTATGGAGGGGGGGACACACTGACATCACTGTGTGTATGGGGGGGACACTGACATCACTGTGTGTATGAGGGGGGGACACTGACATCACTGTGTGTATGGGGGAACACTGACATCACTGTGTGTATGGAGGGGGGGGGACACTGACATCACTGTGTGTATGGGGGGGCGGACACTGACATCACTGTGTGTATGGAGGGGGGGCACTGACATCACTGTGTGTATGAGGGGGGGAACACTGACATCACTGTGTGTATGGGGGGGGGCGGACACTGGCATCACTGTGTGTATGAGGGGGAACACTGACATCACTGTGTGTATGGAGGGGGGGGGGAACACTGACATCACTATGTGTATGGGGTGGGGACACTGACATCACTGTGTGTATGGGAGGACACTGACATCACTGTGTGTATGGGGGGGGGACACTGACATCACTGTGTGTATGAGGGGGGACCTTGACATCACTGTGTGTATGAGGGGGGACACTGACATCACTGTGTATGAGGGGGGGCACTGACATCACTATGTGTATGGAGGGGGGGACACTGACATCACTGTGTGTATGAGGGGGGGGGGACACTGACATCACTGTGTGTATGGGGGAACACTGACATCACTGTGTGTATGGAGGGGGGGGGAACACTGACATCACCGTGTGTATGAGGGGGGGGGGGACACTGACATCACTGCGTGTATGAGGTGGGAACACTGACATCACTGTGTGTATGAGGGGGTAACACTGACATCACTGTGTGTATGAGGGGGGGAACACTGACATCACTGTGTGTATGAGGGGGGGGGACACTGACATCACTGTGTGTATGAGGGGGGGAACACTGACATCACTGTGTGTATGAGGGGGGGAACACTGACATCACTGTGTGTATGAGGGGGGAACACTGACATCACTGTGTGTATGAGGGGGGAACACTGACATCACTGTGTATGAGGGGGGAACACTGACATCACTGTGTGTATGGGGGAGGGCACTGACATCACTGTGTGTATGAGGGGGGGACGGCACTGACATCACTGTGTGTATGAGGGGGGGGAACACTGACATCACTGTGTGTATGAGGGGGGGAACACTGACATCACTGTGTGTATGGGGGGGGGAACACTGACATCACTGTGTGTATGAGGGGGGGAACGCTGACATCACTGTGTGTATGGGGGGGGCACTGACATCACTGTGTGTATAAGGGGGGGCACTGACATCACTGTGTGTATAAGGGGGGAACACTGACATCACTGTGTATGAGGGGGGGGGACACTGACATCACTGTGTGTATGAGGGGGGAACCCTGACATCACTGTGTGTATGGGGGTGGGGCACTGACATCACTGTGTGTATAAGGGGGGGGCACTGACATGACTGTGTGTATGAGGGGGGGAACACTGACATCACTGTGTGTATGGGAGGGGGGAACACTGACATCACTGTGTGTATAAGGGGGGGAACACTGACATCACTGTGTGTATGAGGGGGGGGACACTGACATCACTGTGTGTATGAGGGGGGAACACTGACATCACTGTGTGTATGAGGGGGGGGACACTGACATCACTGTGTGTATGAGTGGGGGGGAACACTGACATCACTGTGTGTATGAGGGGGGGAACACTGACATCACTGTGTGTATGGAGGGGGGGGACACACTGACATCACTGTGTGTATGGGGGGGGGACACTGACATCACTGTGTGTATGAGGGGGGGACACTGACATCACTGTGTGTATGAGGGGGGGACACTGACATCACTGTGTGTATGGGGGAACACTGACATCACTGTGTGTATGGAGGGGGGGACACTGACATCACTGTGTGTATGGGGGGGCGGACACTGACATCACTGTGTGTATGGAGGGGGGGGGCACTGACATCACTGTGTGTATGAGGGGGGGAACACTGACATCACTGTGTGTATGGGGGGGGCGGACACTGGCATCACTGTGTGTATGAGGGGGAACACTGACATCACTGTGTGTATGGAGGGGGGGAACACTGACATCACTATGTGTATGGGGTGGGGACACTGACATCACTGTGTGTATGGGAGGACACTGACATCACTGTGTGTATGGGGGGGGACACTGACATCACTGTGTGTATGAGGGGGGACCTTGACATCACTGTGTGTATGAGGGGGGACCTTGACATCACTGTGTGTATGAGGGGGGACACTGACATCACTGTGTATGAGGGGGGGCACTGACATCACTATGTGTATGGAGGGGGGGACACTGACATCACTGTGTGTATGAGGGGGGGACACTGACATCACTGTGTGTATGAGGGGGGAACACTGACATCACTGTGTGTATGGGGGGGGACACTGACATCACTGTGTGTATGGGGGGGACACTGACATCACTGTGTGTATGAGGGGGGGACACTGACATCACTGTGTGTATGAGGGGGGGACACTGACATCACTGTGTGTGTGAGGGGGGCACTGAAATCACTGTGTACCGATGTAAGGAGGGACTCTGATGAGGACACTGATGTAAGGAGAGACTCTGGTGAGGACACTGATGTAAGGAGAGACTCTGATGGGGACACTGATGCAAGGAGAGACTCTGGTGAGGACACTGATGTAATTGGGGACTCTGATGGGGACACTGATGCAAGGAGAGACTCTGGTGAGGAGACTGATGTAATTGGGGACTCTGATGGGGACACTGATGCAAGGAGGGACTCTGGTGAGGACACTGATGTAAGGAGGGACTCTGGTGAGGACACTGATATAAGGAGAGACTCTGATGGGGACACTGATGTAATTGGGGACTCTGATGAGGACACTGATGTAAGGAGAGACTCTGGTGAGGACACTGATGTAAGGAGAGACTCTGATGAGGACACTGATGTAAGGAGAGACTCTGGTGAGGACACTGATATAAGGAGAGACTCTGATGGGGACACTGATGTAATTGGGGACTCTGATGAGGACACTGATGTAAGGAGAGACTCTGGTGAGGACACTGATGTAAGGAGAGACTCTGATGGGGACACTGATGCAAGGAGAGACTCTGGTGAGGACACTGATGTAATTGGGGACTCTGATGGGGACACTGATGCAAGGAGAGACTCTGGTGAGGAGACTGATGTAAGGAGGGACTCTGGTGAGGAGACTGATGTAAGGAGGGACTCTGGTGAGGACACTGATGTAAGGAGGGACTCTGGTGAGGACACTGATATAAGGAGAGACTCTGATGGGGACACTGATGTAATTGGGGACTCTGATGAGGACACTGATGTAAGGAGAGACTCTGATGGGGACACTGATGTAATGGGGGATTTGCTTTGTTTTACTAAAGTTCTTTCTCTTTTGTTGTGAATCATGTCATGCTGATTACAAAAGAGATCCAAGAAAAATATATTCATTTATTTAAATTACATTTATTCATTTATAAAACGATGATGCGGCACTTCGCGGCCCTGGCAAAAATGAAACATTTCATTCTGTTTAGAAAAGAAATAATTAAACAGCATGTTGCATTTGGCAGACGTTACCATCGCTGAACATGACCCATGCAGGTCTTCCGGGCCACAGCACAAGAACATAAAAAAATAAATAAAATAAAATAAACTTCCCGAAGGCAATCCCTTAAAAACAAAGGAAAAATGTAATATTTAAACTGAACAAAGCTATATTAAATACACCCCCTCCTAAATCAAAATCTATAAAGTATATAAATAAGATAAAAGTAAATAATGAAAAACACATATACAAGGAGAAATAAATTAAACGAAACCCCCAAATGCCTCCCGTAAAAAAAGGAAAACACGTGCAAAATAAAAGTAATAAACAAAATTCCCATGAGCATTACATGAAATAAACTGTGCTACCCTACTGCCTATTGCAGCTTAAGCCTAGGTTCACATTGCTGTGGGTTAGAAATCAATTCTAATCGGCAATGCAGTCCGACTTCGGGGGCGATTTGACAGACATTGGCGCAGGTTCCTACACAGATGTCTATTCAAATCGAAGTTGCCAAAAGTAGTACAGGAACTACTTTTGGGAATTTAAAGGCGTATGAGAACTTTTGAAATTGGCCAAAAAGTAGTAGACATCTAGAATATAGCTAGTGAGAATGTAAAAACATCTAACAGTATAAATTGCATAATAGTAAACTTTGTAGCCTGTGAGTCATATATTGATGAGCCAGCTAATATTACCACAGGCCATGAAACAATATGCAAATCAAGAAATCAAGTCTGAATCAACAGTAATGTCTGCAACAAGGAAATAGGAAAGAGAAGGGAAGGATATCCACAGTAGGTGGGAGAGAGAGGTGGGGTGAGGGGAAGGGGAAGGGGGGGGGGGGGGCGGTGAGCGTCGGGAATGCCCAAAGCCAGTATCCCAATTCTGACTACTATAATATAGCTCTCCATGGACAGTGACGGATGGACCATATCTGGGAGAATTTGCAGCTGCTGGCATTTCATTTTTTGGGGGAGGTGGGGGCGGGACTGAAGAACCTCTTTAAAGAAGGGCGGTAAAAATGTGGTTCAACCACACTTTTTTTTTTTTTTTTATCGACTCCCAACCACACGTTTAAATGATAAAAACACATATACAAGGGGCAATAGAATAAATAAATGAATTTACCCTAAATACACCCTTAAAAAACACAACCCCCAAATACATTTAAAAAAAAGTTTTTTTTTTTTGTTAGTGCAAATTCTACCTTAGCGTCTCATGTTTTGTTTCTGAAATTGGTAATTTTGCTGCGTCAACAATTTAGCCATTTTCCCCTGCCTATTCCTATTCTATTGGGAGGTGTAGTGTGTATTGTGATAGGCTGTATCACCTGCCTGCCCCCCGAGTTCCATTTGTTAGATAAGAGTCAGCACGGCCCTGAGGTGGTTATTCACAAATCACCTGTAAGACACAACATGTTCTCACTATTAGGTTCCAATGCGTGCCGCCGAGGTCTTATTTTGTAGTATATAAAAAGAATCCAGCGTCTAATACACTAATCCCAGTTTAGGATGGGTCACACAAGGTGATCCCTCACTGCAACCTCTGCCAAGAGAAATATTACCTATCTATGTAACAGATTATCTGCCCGAGGGATTACTATTTACTTCTTAAGCATACTATATTTCTTTCTCGTACATCACGGGACACAGAGCGGCATAGTCATTACTATGTGGGTTATATAGATACCTTCAGGTGCTGGCACTGGCAACTTCCAAAACCGGAAGTACCCTCCCCTATATAAGCCCCTCCCATCCGGGAGCACCTCAGTTTTTTGCCAGTGTCTAAGGTGTTGGCCAAGAAGTAACATGTGTTTTTCACTGAGCTTGCGTACAGGTTCTTTTGGGCCTCAGTAAGCTATTCCGGATCCGACCAAAAAAGCTTCATAGCTAAACGGTCGGTACCCGGGCCTTGCAGAGAAGAGCAAGGTTTTGCCTGTAATGCTTCTCTTAGGAGAGCTGGACCCTGGGATCCAGAGCTCTGGTCATACCCACGACCAAGATGTTTTCTGTGCAGGGTGCTATACAGGTCCAGGGGAGTGGAATCCTTGGGAACCCGGTCCCTGAAGGTTTAATTACAATGCCTGCCGTGATAGGTGAAGTTTGGGCTTCTGTGGACCAAACAGAGTCCTGCGGCGGGGAAAAGCTAAGTGGGGGCCCCTCAGGAACTTGGTTCTATTGAGGGGACCCCCAAGCCTAATATGTCTTTCTGCCTGTTACCTAATGGTATTCCCGCTAAATATTTATGCATGCCTGTAACTACTAAAAAATGTAATAATTTTAATAGTGGTCAAGAAAAAAAAATATATATATAGACTGCGGTACCTGTGTTAATCCACTAGAGGCCGCTGTGGAACGTTTCTTGTCATGTGGACTAGTTTCTTTTCATCAGAGCAAGTCCAGGCAGATGGTGAGTTCTCTTGTGGGAAACTGCTTCCTCTGCCATGTTGCAATGCTCGTCCATCCCCCGGCCTGCGGCAAAAGGGGCCCTGGCTCTTGTCCCTAGTTTCCCTTTTCAAAAAAGAGCGCCGAAGGCACACGTGGCCGCGCGCGTGCGCGTGCACGCGCCTCTATATATAGAGGTGAGCTGGGAAAGGGGGCGGAGCTTGTGGGATGACGCTCTGTGCGCGCCGCAGCGCTTCTGCGCATGTGCGGGCGTCCCAGCATGTTAAAAAACACAATTATGTGTTGTGAGCTGGCTATGGAGTGCAGAGACAGAGTTGGCAACATTTAAAAAAGGCATACAGCAAGCGGTTGATGCAGGCATCCCCATAGAAAGGCACATTAGTAGACACCAACTGTTTTTATAGCAGCATTTGTGCTAGACTATTGTCAGTAAGTGGTGTATTTCGGCTGGAATACCTCAGCTTTGGGCTTAGGAATATGCCGTCTAAAAACCCTGGGACTAAAAATCCCAGGAAGCATAGGGGGTCTCCATCGGGCTCTGAGGATCTTGGGCATGCTTCGGCAGCACCAATCTCCCCTGAAGAATCAGAGGTTAGTGACTGTAGAGCACCCTCAGGAGTACCTGGTACTGTGGCTGTCCTCAGTTCACCTGCTCCTGTGTATGTAACAGAGGAGGTTTTTTCCTCAGCTCTGGGAGGGCTGGAAGAGAGATTGTCAACATTGATCGCTGCTTCCCTGTCACAGGAAAGAAGCGCTCGATCTCCGTCTCCTCCCTCAGAGTGCCTGTTAACAGAGCAACAGTCCCATACAGGGATCGACCTACCTGAGGGGGATCAGGATGAGGTCGATTCTGTTGTAGAGGAATCAACAGTGGAAGAGCCATTCTCAGCATCACATGCTGAAAGATTATGGGTTCAGTCCCTGACTAACATGGTCCGATCAGCATTTAAAATGCCCCTTGCGGAGCCATCATCCACTTCTGTCTCCTCGTTGGGGTCGCTAAAAGCTCCCCAGACTGTTTGTTCCTTTCCGATCCATCCTTTACTGGAAGGGCTCATTTACCAGGATTGGGAGCATCCTGATAAAATATTTACTCCTCCCAAGAGATTTCAGGTGATCTATCCCATGGAGGATAAGTTCGTCAAAAAATGGAGGGTCCCTACAGTGGACGCAGCCATCTCTTGTGTGAATAAATCACTGACATGTCCAGTGGATAATGTCCAAATGTTTAAGGACCCAATAGATAAAAAATTAGAGTCTTTATTAAAATCTGCTTTTGCTACAGCAGGCTTGGTGACACAACCAGCAGTGGCAGCTATTGGGGTCTGCCAAGCAGTGAAGGATCAGTTGAAACAGGTCTTAAGGGACTTGCCAGATCAGCAGGCTCTTGCCCTAGCTGATCTACCTAGAGCCTTATGCTTTGCGGTGAACGCTATAAAGGATTCAATCCATCAGGCCTCCCACCTTACGCTGTCTGTAGTACATATGCCCAGGCTTCTATGGCTCAAAAACTGGTCTGCTGAAGCTCCCTGTAAAAAATTGCTGGTCAGCTTCCCATTTCATGGTGAACGCTTATTCGGGGAAGACCTGGACAAATATATCCAGAAAATTTCCAGCGGTAAAAGTACACTTTTGCCGGTTAAAAACAGAGTTAGAGGTCCCTCTTTTAAGAGGCCTGCTTCTCCAGTCCCTAGGACATCGGCTGTGAAACAGTTCCGACGGCCTCCTCGGTCAAATCCCGGAGGCAAAAATCAGGGACAATTGCAGGGTAACAAGAAGCCCTGGAGCAGAAGAGGTACAAAACCTCCCCCAAAGTCAAATGCATGAAGGGTTGCCCCCACTCAATCGGGTGGGGGGAAGACTTCAGTTGTTCACAGAGACCTGGTGGGACACGATCAGAGACAGATGGGTGCTCTCCGCAGTAAGTCTGGGATACAAATTGGAGTTAAAAGACTCCCCTCCTTCCCACTTTATAAGGTCAAACGTGCCAAGGGATCCCCAGAAGAGAGGATCCCTCCTGTTGGCACTAGAACAATTATTGCTCCAAGCAGTAATTATAGAGGTTCCCCTGGAAGAATGGGGGTTCGGGTTTTACTCAAACCTCTTTACAGTCCCGAAGCCAAACGGGGACGTGAGGCCCATATTAAATCTAAAAGGGCTAAACAAATTCCTACATAACAGGACTTTCCGGATGGAGTCGATCCGATCGGTGGCCACTGCCCTACAAGGGGAGGAATGGTTAGCCTCGATCAACATCAAAGATGCTTATTTGCACATTCCCATCTTTCCAGCCCACCAAAAATTTCTACGCTTTGCGGTAGAAGGGCGCCATTTTCAGTTCAGAGCCTTACCCTTCGGTCTGGCCACAGCACCACGAGTGTTCACAAAAATTCTGGCCCCATTATTGGCCAATCTAAGAACACGAGGTGTAACGATAATGGCATATCTAGACGACTTGTTGCTGATAGACCACTCAGTGGAAAAACTAGAAGTGGTTGTTCACGAGACAATCGAGTATCTGGAATATCACGGTTGGATTATCAACCGAGACAAGTCAGCCCTAAAACCAGTCAAAAGTCTGGAATACTTGGGGCTAAAGCTGGATTCAGACCAGAGAAAAATTTTCTTGCCTCAAGAAAGGGGGTCGTCTTTGAGAGATTTGATCCACCTAGTGGGTACAAAAAGACAGCCATCCATACGCCTGTGCATGAGGCTGCTGGGAAAAATGGTGGCATCATTCGAAGCAGTACCCTACGGTCAATTCCATTCAAGGAATTTGCAAAGGGCCATACTGTCAGCCTGGAACAAAAAAGTTCAGGCCCTAGACTTACCAATGTCCTTGTCCCCTTCCGTTCGCAAGAGCCTCCGTTGGTGGTTGGTTCCCCAGAATCTGGAAAGAGGGAAATCCTTCAGTCCGATTTCTTGGAAGGTGGTCATGGTCACTACAGATGCCAGCCTTATAGGCTGGGGAGCAGTACTGGAGCAATGGTCTCTCCAGGGCAGATGGTCGGATGCAGAAAAGGCCCTGCCCATCAATCTCTTAGAGATACGAGCAGCCCGGTATGCCCTAGTAGCATGGACATCCAAACTCCAAGGGTCCCCTGTCAGAATTCAATCGGACAATGCCACGGCAGTGGCATATATCAATCATCAGGGTGGCACCAGGAGTCGTGCAGCCCAGAGGGAAGTAAATTGCATCCTGAAATGGGCAGAAAGATATGTCCCAGCCATATCTGCGGTATTCATTCCAGGAGTGGAGAATTGGAAGGCGGACTTTCTAAGTCGCCAACAATTATGCCCAGGGGAATGGTCCCTTCATCCCGAGGTTTTCCGGACAATATGTCAGCGGTGGGGAACACCGGATGTAGATCTGCTAGCATCCAGATTCAACGCAAAAGTGGACAGGTTTGTCTCTTGGACAAGGGATCCCCTAGCTTGCGGCTCGGATGCCCTAGTGTTCCCTTGGGATCAGTTCAAGCTGATATATGCATTCCCACCGCCACAATTGTTACCTCGATTACTCCGCAGAATCAGGGTAGAAAAGAAACCAGTGATTCTGGTGGCTCCAGCGTGGCCCCGAAGAGCATGGTACGCGGAGATTGTAAAGATGTCTGTGGGGAGTCCTTGGACCCTCCCACATCGTCCGGACCTGCTTTCGCAAGGACCGATATACCACCCTTCCTTACCAGCCCTAGGTTTGACGGCCTGGCTATTGAAGCCCACATTCTAAAAAAGAGAGGGCTCTCTAATTCTGTGGTATCTACCATGATCAATGCCAGGAAGCCGGTATCCAGGCAGATCTACTATAGAATCTGGAAGGCGTACATCGCCTGGTGTGAGGCCAAGAAATGGCATCCACGTAAATACGTAATAGGTAGGATTCTGGACTTCCTACAATGGGCTGTAGATAGGAAGCTTGCCTTGAGTACTATCAAGGGTCAGATTTCGGCCTTGTCAATATTTTTTCAAAGGCCCTTGGCTTCGCATTCACTAGTCAAAGCCTTTATACAAGGAGTGATGCGTATTAGCCCTCCGGTTAATATTCCCATATGTCCATGGGACTTAAACCTGGTTCTGTCGGTTCTACAGAAACAACCATTTGAACCATTACAGCATATTTCCCTGGTTCTTCTCACCAGGAAATTGATTTTTCTAGTAGCCATTTGTTCGGCTAAAAGAGTGTCGGAATTAGCCGCTATGTCCTGTAGGGAGCCATATTTGGTTATCCATAAGGACAGAGTAGTGTTACGTCCTCATCCAGCCTTTCTTCCTAAGGTGGTATCGAGGTTTCATTTGAACCAAGATGTGGTTCTTCCTTCTTTTTTCCCCAAACCTAGTTCGGTAGAGGAAAAGTTATTGCATTCTTTGGATGTAGTAAGAGCAGTTAAAGCTTATCTAAAAGCCACTGCTCAGATTCGCAGAACGGATACTTTGTTTATTCTGCCGGAAGGCCCCAGAAGGGGTCAGGCAGCGTCAAAATCTACTTTAGCCAAGTGGATTCGACAGGTCATAATGCAAGCCTATGGCTTGAGAAGGAGACCGCCTCCGTTCAAAGTTAGGGCGCACTCCACGAGAGCAGTTGGAACTTCATGGGCAGTGCATCACCAGGCCTCCCTGGCTCAAATCTGTAAGGCCGCAACATGGTCTTCAGTACACACGTTTACTAGGTTCTACCAGGTGGACGTTAGAAGTCAGGAGGATGTCGCCTTTGGGCGCAGTGTGTTGCAGGCCGCAAAAGATCCTCATGTCTGATAGCGCTCAGCTTATGTATGGTGTACCCCCCCCCCCCTCATTGGGCATTGCTTTAGGACATCCCACATAGTAATGACTATGCCGCTCTGTGTCCCGTGATGTACGAGAAAGAAAATAGGATTTTTATAACAGCTTACCTGTAAAATCCTTTTCTTGGAGTACATCACGGGACACAGAGCTCCCACCCCTCTTTTGGGGACACTTATTGCTTTGCTACAAAACTGAGGTGCTCCCGGATGGGAGGGGCTTATATAGGGGAGGGTACTTCCGGTTTTGGAAGTTGCCAGTGCCAGCACCTGAAGGTATCTATATAACCCACATAGTAATGACTATGCCGCTCTGTGTCCCGTGATGTACTCCAAGAAAAGGATTTTACAGGTAAGCTGTTATAAAAATCCTATTTTTTATTTTCTTCAATTAAAGAAACAACTTTAAACAAATCTACTGTTATAGTTTTAGGCTGCTTCTTCATTATGACTAGTGGTCCCTGAAATCTGTTATTATGCAGAACAGCCAGACACTAGCTGAAAGTTGAAATCAGGCTTGTAGTGAGAGTACCTGCTCTGTAATCTGATGACCTATGGAGGCTGCATAGGCGAGTATACAAGATAATGAGAGCTCAAGGTTGTAACCAGTGTGGGGTTTGCTAGTAGTCCACAGCCGTGGTCTCCAAATTGTGACCTGGGTGCTGAATGGGACTTTTCGATTGCCTTTATCCAGTCCTTGGGGCACTATTCCCTCCACTGACTCCAACAATGGGGCATAATTACTGCCTCTGACACCAATGATAGGACACATATCCTCCCATTGATGCCAATGATAGAGCATAATTCCTACCAATGACACCAAGAATTAGGCACAATTCCTCCCACTGACAACAATAACACATTTCCTCCTGCTGATACCAATGATGGGGCATGCCATCTCCCATTCACAAAAAACAATGGGCACAATTCCTCCCAATGACATCAAGAATGAAGCACTATTTCTCCCACTGTCACTAACAGTGGATCACAATTCCTCCCACTGACACCAGCAGTGGATCACAATTCCTCCCACTGACACCAGCAGTGGATCACAATTCCTCCCACTGACTCCAGCAGTGGATCACAATTCCTCCCACTGACACCAGCAGTGGATCACAATTCCTCCCACTGACACCAGCAGTGGATCACAATTCCTCCCACTGACACCAACAACGGAACAAATTTCCTCCTACTGACACCAATGATGGGGCATGCCATCTCCCATTCACAAAAAACAATGGGCACAATTTCTCCCAATGATACCCATGATGGGGCACTATTCCTCCCCCTGATATCAACGATGTGGAACACTTTTTCCCACTGGCACCAACAAAGAGGCGGCATTCCACCGCTAACACCAAAGATGAGGCACTGTTTACTCCCTCTGACACAATTGATGGGGCACAGTTCCTCTCAATGACACCAGTGATGGGGCACTGTTTCCCCTACTGACACCAACAATGGGGAACAGATCCACCCACTGACTCCAATGATGGGGTGCAATTCCTCCCAACGACACCAATGATGGGGCATAATGCTTCCCAGTGACATCAACGATGGGGCACTTTTCTCCCCCTAACATGAAAAATGGGGCACTATTCCTCCCTCTGACACCAACAATGGGGCTCTATTCCCCCCACTGACACCGAAAATTGGCTACAATTCCTCCTACTGACACCAATAACGGGGCATACTTATTCAAGCTGACAACAACAATGGGCACAATTCCTCCCAATGAGATCAACAATGGGGCCCTATTCTTCCCCCTGACAACTATGAGGCACATTTACTCACACTGACACCAATGATGGGGCACTATTCCTCCCATTATATCAAAGATGGGGCATTGTTTACTCCCACTGACACCAGGACATTTTCTACTCCCACTTGCCACAATCCGGCCCTTTGCTTAGAAAGTTTGGAGTGTTCTTGTCTACAGGACAGGGAGGAAGAGGGACAAAGACACAGAGTCTGCAGAAGCAGGTCACCCTTCTCATGCTGTGTAATAGTTTGACACAACAGGTTGGGTGGATTACAAAAGGACAAATATTAATTCACAAATATTTTCTCAGGAAAGACTTTATATATGAGTGAGTGAGTGAGTGAGTAACTTGTATAGCGCTGCAATTGCGAACTAAATCGCCTCAAGGCGCTTTGCATCCAGTGTCGTTGAGATCCTTAGAAGAGATGGGTCTTTAGTATTTTCCGGAAGGCCCGATGGTTTTCTTCCATGCGGATATTCGTGGGTAGCGCATTCCATAGCCTTGGTCCTTGGACAGCAAACCCTCGTTCTCCCTTGGCTTTGTAGCGGGTCTTGGGGATGTGGAGGAGGTTTTGGTTAGTTGATCGAAGGTCACGAGTAGTGGTGTAGTGTTTTATTTTCTCGCATAAATATTCAGGAGCGTTTCCTTGTGCGCATTTGTGGGTGAGGCAGAGGGTCTTGAATGTGATCCGATCCTTTACGGCTAGCCAATGGAGGCTTTTCAGGGACGGTGCGATTGATTCCCAGGGTTTTTTCCCTGTTACCAGTCTGGCCGCTGTGTTTTGGACGACTTGTAGACGTGCAACTTGGTATTTGGGTAGTCCTAGGTAAAGTGAGTTAGCGTAGTCAAGCCGTGAATTGATAATGGTTCCGACTACTACTGCTCTGTCTTTTTCCGGGATGAACGGGATGAGTCTTCGTAGCAGGCGGAGAAGGTGGTGGGATCCACTGACTTCTGATCCTATTTGTGCGTCCATAGTCATGTCTGAGTCAAAGATGACTCCCAGGCTTTTAACTTTGGTGCCTGGGGTTATGTTTTGTCCCAGGATGGTGGGCGGCGTCCATGTGGTCCTGGCGTTTTTTCTTTCGGTTAGCGTGGAAAATGAGCAGTTCTGTTTTGGATCCATTAAGCTTGAGGGAGCTCTCTGTCATCCAATTGTTGATCAATGTAAGGCATTTTTCCAGTCCGTAATATTGATCTTTTTTGTTGTTGATGCGAAAGTATAGTTGAGTGTCATCTGCATAGGAGTGATAACGCATGTCCTGTTCACTGATGATTTTGAGGAGTGGCCGAAGGTAGATGTTGAAGAGTACCGGTGACAGGGGTGATCCTTGAGGTACTCCGCATGTATTTGTGCGTGGTGCCGAGGTAAAGGCTTCCCAGTTTCACTGTCTGGGATCGGTTTTCTAAGAAGGATGCGAACCATGGTAGGTCCGTGTCTGCGACTCCTGCTACTTCGGTGAGACGCGTAAGTAGGATTTTGTGATCTACTGTGTCAAAGGCTGCACTGAGGTCCAGCAGCACCAGGAGACATGATTCTCCGTCATCTGCTGCTTCTAGTACGTCGTCCCATATTTTGAGAAGTGCAGTTTCCGTCCCATGGCCTGGGCGGAACCCCGATTGAAGTGGGTCCAGGAGATTGTGGGTATCCAAATGAAGTTGTAGCTGTTGTGTTACAACTTTCTCGATAATCTTGGAGATGGTGGTCAGGCTTGTTACCGGTCTTCTAAAATTTGGGTCATTCGGGTCGAGGTTGGGTTTCTTTAATAGGGGTTTGATTATTCCTTGTTTAAGGGAAGTCGGCACAATACCTTCTTTGAACGATTGGTTGATGAAGTGTGTTATGTGGGGTGCCAAGATGTCGGTACATTCTTTCAGCAGTTTTGCCGGAATGATGTCGTTCGGTGAAGTGCTATCTCGGAGGCTTCTGATGATGTTTTTAGTAGTGTCGATTGTAATTGGGACCAGAGTAAATTTCTTTGATTGCAGAATATTTATCTGGTTCTTTTCTTCCTTTGGCTGTGTGGGGTTGTTTGATTTTTCCTGCTGAATTATTTTCCTAATGTTATCAATTTTGTCGATAAAAAAATTGGATAGTTCATTGCAGAATTCCTGTGTTTCGTTTACTGAAGACTCCAAACAGGTGGGATTCATGGTCTGAGCTACTAGTTTGAAGAGTTCGCGGGGGCGGTTTAGGGCTTTTGCGATGGTGTTAGCGAAATGGTCTCTTTTTGCTTTGAAGATTGCTTTATGATATTTCCTAGTGAGTGCTTTGTAGATTGTGTAGTTCTCCTTTGTTGCATTTTTTCTCCAGGCTCCTTCTGCTCTTCTGCGTTCTTGTTTCAGTAAAGTAAGAGCGTCATTGAACCAGCCTGCATTGTTTTTGCGGATGAGTGCTCTGCGTCTTGGAGCAACCGTATCTGCTGTCTGTAGCAAAGCATTGTTCAGGAAGTTGAGTGTTTCTTCTGTTGAGTGGTTTTGGTTTAGCATTTCCATATTGTTCAATAGCGTGGTTTTAAAAAGCTCAGAGTATAGTTTCTTCTGTGATCTTGTCCAGTGTGTTGTTGCTGATTGTATTGATTTTTGGAGGGCCGTGTTGGTCGTTATAGTAAACTTGATGGCATGGTGGTCTGTCCATGGTAGAGGCTGGTTGTCCAGTGTGTTGATGTCCATATCTTGTTTGAAGATTAGGTCAAGAGTGTGACCTGATGCATGAGTAGGAGTATTTATCAATTGTTGCAAGCCTAGTTTTTCTAGTTGGTCGATGCAGGCAGTGGCGATAGGGTCTTCGGGGGAGTTGGCCCAAAGGTTGAAGTCTCCAAGTAGCAGCAGATTTTTGGTTTTCATGGTGTATGTCGAGAAAAATTCATTTAAATGTGTGAGGAGGTGTGTCTTGGGTCCCGGTGGTCTGTAGCAGAGCAGTATGTGGATGGTATCCTGGGGTGTAGTTTGTAGTTGCAGAGTGAGTGTTTCCATGAAAGGCAATGAGTTCTGTAGAGTTGGTTTGATGAACGTAAGGTGGTCTTTGTAAATTACTGCTAGGCCTCCTCCTCTTTGTCCTGTTCTATGCTCAGTTAGGATGCGGTAGTTCTCCGGCACTAGTTCTGCTAGGATGGTATTGCAGTCGGGTGTTAGCCAGCTTTCCGTGATGAAGAGGCAGTCTATGTTGTGTTGGGTTATGAAATCATGGATTTCCTGTCTGTGTTTGACTGCAGATCTGGTGTTGATTAGGGCACTTGATAGATGTTGTAGATGCCATGGTGCTCTGTTTTTTCCTGTTGATAGTCGACTGATTCTTACGATTCGTTCTTTTTGTAATTTTTTTTGGATGGGTGTTGGTAGTGTTGTGGCGAAGTTCTTTAGGCTTTGGATGGTGTCGGCTGAGTATATAATGTTAACCATGTTGAAAAAGTGCTGATAATGATGAGGCGATGAGATGATGTTGATAACGATGATGATCCTGCTGTTGATGATGATGATGATGAGCGATGCGATGAGAGAGCTGCTGAGGTGTGCTAATGCTTGAAGTTGGTGTTTGATGTTGACAAGGATGATGATGATGATGATGATCCAATAATGATGATGATCCAATAATGATGATGATCCGATAGTGATGATGATCCGATAGTGATGATGATCCGATAGTGATGATGATCCGATAGTGATGATGATCCGATAGTGATGATGATCCGATAGTGATGATGATCCGATAGTGATGATGATCCGATAGTGATGATGATCCGATAGTGATGATGATCTGATGCTGATGATGATCTGATGCTGATGATGATCTGATGCTGATGATCATCCAATGCTGATGATGATCCTAGTGATGATGATTCCTTCCTGATCCCTGGAGGCGGTTGGAGCTACCCTGACCTTCCCGCTAATGGAAGGAGTCCGATATACTTACCTGGTTATCAGGTTTGATGGACGACTGATGATGATGATGATCCTGGTGTAGACGGCGCTGCTCCCCAACTATCTAATCCCCCCGTTGATCCAGAGGAAGGCGAAAAACCCCAGCCAAGCACGGGCCAATAGTGCTAGAGCGGGGGAAAAAATTCCTTCCTGATCCCTCTAGAGGCGATCGGGTCTGCCCTGGATCAGCTAGCTAATGGAGGAGCCCGGTATACTTACCTAGTTGTCAGGTTTGCCAGGACAACTGGTGGTGATGCTGAGAGGAGGATGAGGATGATGATGTGAATGAGGATGAGGATGATGATGAGGAAGATGCTGCTGATGAGGATACCGATGAGGATGAGGATGATGATGATGAGGGTGAAGATGATGGTGCTGAGAATGAGTATTGTCATGAGAATGAGGATAAGGATGAAGATGATGGTATTTGCAGAGTATATTTCCTGCTATACTTTTCTTGGTACTGTCAGGGTCCTGATAGATATGGGCCCAGGTGTACCAAGATGGCCACTGGTGCCTAGATTGAGTCAGGAAGTGCTGAGGCCGGGCGGGTGTACCAAGATGGCCGCCGCGGCTGGAAGTTAGGACAGGCGGTGGTGGTTGCGGCTTCGGGCCGCTTGGGGGAGCTCCGATGCGGGAGACACGGCTTGCCCGCTAAGGATGGGGGAGAAGGGGGACGATGCTGGGCTGGAGGAGGCCGGAATTAGGCCTCAGCCACGGACTATCTTGCCGGCAGTTGCCGGTCAATGGCGAATGGCGGCCCGGATGGCGTCTTCCGATGGCGAGTGGACGAGCAGTGCTCCGCTCTGGGAGCAGCTGTGGAAGGATAGGGCCGGGTGCCAGGGGCCGTGGCCTGTTAGGCAGCCCCTGTATGGGAGGAAGAACCGCGGAATGTGCCCTGGAAGG
The DNA here is from genome assembly GCA_029206835.1 of Rana muscosa. Taxonomy (NCBI): domain Eukaryota; kingdom Metazoa; phylum Chordata; class Amphibia; order Anura; family Ranidae; genus Rana; species Rana muscosa. The sequence continues at coordinate 194,610,946 of CM055118.1, forward strand.
CAGAAGGCAGGAGCTCCTGCAACACACGTCCGTTCTCAACTGACAGGTAATCTGATTGCTTAGGCTGTAAGAGTGGGGGAAATAATTATTTGTTCCCCTGCAGATTTTGTAAGTTTGCCCACTTACAAGGAAATGAAGGGTCTATAATAATTGTATTATAGGTGTAGTTTAAATGATAGAGACAGAATATCAACCAAAAATCCAGAAAAAACACATGATACAAATGTTATAAATTGAATTGTAGTTCAGTGAGAAAAATAAGTATTTGATCCCCTACTAATTTTCTGGATTTGTTCTTAGTGGCAGATGTGTTCCCGCTGTAACTTACTCAGTTCTGTATTGTTTCATAAAAAAAAAAAATTGTCAGATAAAAAAATAAAATGTGATCCCCAAGCAAAACATGACTTAGTACTTGGTGGTGGAGAAATCCTTGTTGGGAAGCACAGAGGTAAGACGTTTCTTGTAGTTGGTTGCCAGGTTTGCACACATCTCAGGAGGGAATTTGGTCCACTCTTCTTTACAGATCTTCTCTAAATCCTTAAAGGGTATCTCCACTTTCATGGGGAAAAAAAATAGCAAATAAAGAAAAAAAAATATAGCATATACAATTGCAAAGTATTGACTCAGGGGAGCTGAATACAAATGCACGCCACACTTTTCACATATTTATTTGTGAAAAAATGTGAAAACCATTTATCATTTTCCTTCTACTGCCACTTTGTGTTGGTCTATCACATAAAATCTCAATAAAATACATTTACGTTTTTGGTGGTAACATGGCAAAATGTGGAGAATTTTAAGGGGTATGAATACTTTTTCAAGGCACTGCATGTGCATGTGCTTTAAAACCCTCATTCCCTATTCTGGTCTCTTTGCCCCCTTTTCTGGCATACTGACCAACTGACCAGGGCACAACTCAAGTCTGTGTTATGTTGTGAGTCCCGTGGCGTCTTTTATGTGGTTCTGTGTATGTCTCGGTCCAGAGAACTCATATCATAAATATATATACAGCGTCTCACAAAAGTGAGTACACCCCTCACATTTTTGTAAATATTTTATTCTATCTTTTCATGTGACAACACTGAAGAAATTACACTTTGCTACAATGTAAAGTAGTGAGTGTACAGCTGGTATAACAGTATAAATTTGGTGTCCCCTCCAAATAACTCAACACACAGCCATTAATGTCTAATATGCTGTCAACAAAAGTGAGTTCACCCTAAATAAGTGTGAAGGCTGGCCACAGGCTAGCCTGTATTTGTGGGAGGAGGCTGAGAGGACTACTTAAGCCTCCTCCCTTGTCAGGTCCTGCGTTGGCGTCATTTCAGGGTCATAGCTGTCATAGCATGTCTGTCATAGTGTTTCGGCCCCAGGTTCGGTCGTTGCTTTTCAGTCTCAGTATTTCTGTTTTAGTGTTCTGCCCCAGGGGTTCTGGCATTACGTTCTGCCATGGCTTTCAGTCAGTCCATGTTCTGTCGTAGCGTTCTGTCCCAGGGTTCTGTCATTACTTCTTTCACCCACGTTCTTCATTGCGTTCTGCCCCAGGTTTCTGTCATTGCATTTTCAGTCACGTTCTGTCATAGCATTCTGCCCCAGGTTTTGTCATTGCATTTTCAGTCACGTTCTGTCATAGCATTCTGCCCCAAGTTTTGTCATTGCATTTTCAGTCACGTTCTGTCATAGCATTCTGCCCCAAGTTTTGTCATTGCATTTTCAGTCACGTTCTGTCATAGCATTCTGCCCCAGGTTTTGTCATTGCATTTTCAGTCACGTTCTGTCATAGCATTCTGCCCCAGGTTTTGTCATTGCATTTTCAGTCACGTTCTGTCATAGCATTCTGCCCCAGGTTTCTGTCTTTGCTTTTCAGTCTCGTTCTGTCATAGTATTCTGCCCCAGGTTTCTGTCTTTACATTTATGGGTGACGTTCTGTCAGAACATCTTGCCCCAGGTTTCTGTCAGTGCATTTTTTCAGTAACGTTGTGTCTTAGCGTTCTGCCCCAGGTTTCTGTCGTTGCTTTTCAGTCACGTTCTGTCATAGCGTTCTGTCCCAGGTTTCTGTCGTTGGGTTTTCAGTCACAACATTCTGTCGTAGCGTTTCTATCATAGTGGTTCTACCCCAGGGGTTTCTCTGTCATTACATTTGTCTGCCTCAGCGGTTCAGCCTCAACGTTATCTTAGCATTTCTGCCCCAGGGTTCTGTCATCGCTTTTGCCGTAGCCTTTTCAGTCCTAGCGTTTCTGCTCCAGGTTTTTTCTAGCATTATTCTGCCTCAGCCTTTCAGGCTCTGTGTCCAGGCTCAGCATTTCTCTCGTACATTTTCTGCCCCTCAAAATAACTCAACACAAAGCCATTAATGTCTAATATGCTGTCAATAAAAGTGAGTTCACCCTAAATAAGTGAAAATTTCCAAATTGGACCCAATTAGCCATTTTAACTCCCCGGTGTCATGTGACTTGTTAAGCCCTGTACACACGATCGGATTTCCTATGGTTCTTTAACCGATGGATTTTTCCATCGGAAAACCGATGAAGCTGACTTTCATCAGTCTTGCCTACACACTGTCATGGATATGCAGTAGTGTTTGTCTGTCAGCTTACCTTCCTTCCCATGTGTTCATCTTAGAGGCCTGAGCCCTTTCACCTGGCTTCCTTTATAATCTCCTCCCAGCCAGACTCCACCCCAGGCCCTATCACAGAACACTATATTAACCTGTGCACTGCAAGCCTGATTTGCTGATCAACGTGTTTGTTAGGCATTGTGTGTTTGGGTTCCTGCCTGCCGTGTGCTACGTCTGTCTCTCTGTTACATATTTGGCTTGTCCCCGACTATCCCTGTCTGCTCGTGACCCTTGACCTTCGGCTCGTTCTTTCGTTATCCTTGTCTGCTTGTGGCCCCTGACCTTCAGCTTGTTATTCGGTTCTCTCATATCTTGTGCTGCTGCTTCCCCTCTTTTCCCCTTATCCTACGGGGCGTGAGCTAGGAAACTCCAGGGGCCGCGACCTGGTCCCAGCCTGCAGCATAACATCCTCACCACTAGAGGCCCTAGAGAAGACCTGCTGGGTCTTAGACTCCGCGCCCTGGGGAATCTTGGCTCTAGCTTCCGTTAGGATCCCGGTTGTGCTCCTCTGGTCCCGCTTTCCACAACCACCCAGTTTCCTATCCGCAGCAGTCAGCCATAGGGTTCACTACCTTGCGGTGCACTCCTGTCCCCCTACGGTGTGCATCTGTCACCTGGCCACAGGTGACCTTGACAGTTTGATCAGCCATGAACCCGGCTGACATCCCGTTACCCGTGGATGATCCGTTGCAGGGCATAGTTTGCAGACTTGAAACCCAGGAATCGAATCAGACTCAGGTGATGCGATTCCTCCAGGATCTGGCTTCTCGCTTTGAGCAGCTTCAGGCCTCCTTGGGAACCCTGAATCCGCAACCTCAAATACAACCAGCGGCTGCACCTATTGCACCAGTCGCAGCCACACACTCACTACAACTGCCAGCTCCGTCCCGTTTCTCTGGGGACTCCAAGGCTTGCAGGGGGTTCCTTAGCCAATGCACAATTCATTTTGAGCTCCAGCCCCAAAACTTCCTGTCTGATCGGGCTAAGGTAGCCTATATCATTTCCCTCCTCTCTGGTGAAGCTTTAGCCTGGGCAGCCCCTCTGTGGGAACTGAATGATCCAGTGGTTTCTAGTAGTGATGAGCCGAACACCCCCGGGTTCGGTTCGCACCAGAACCCGCGAACGGACCGAACGTTCGTACGAACATTAGAACCCTATTAAATACAATGGATGCGAACGTTCGAATTCTAAAGTGCTAATTATAACGACTATTATGCATGTTATTGTCCTAAAAAGGGTTTGGGAACCCGGGTTCTGCACCAGGGGACATGTATCAATGCAAAAAGAAGTTTTAAAAACGGTCGTTTTTCGGGAGCAGTCATTTTAATGATGCATAAAGTGAAAAAAAAAAAGTCAAATATTCCTTTAAATATCGTACCTGGGGGGTGTCTAAAGTATGCCTGTGAAGTGCCACGTGTTTCCCGTGTTTAGAACTGTCCCTGCACAAAATGACACTTCTAAAGGAAAAAAAAGCCATTTAAAACTGCTTGCGGCTTTAATGTAATGTCTGGTCCCGGTAATATGGATGAAAATCTTTAAGAAAAATGGCATAGCTACCCCATGACCCCCCCCCCCCTACCCCAGCCCATTACCAGCCCCTTTGGGTCTTGTATGGATATTAAGGGGAACACCGCACACAAAATAAAAAAGGCCCTATATACTCTGAACAGCCGTATACAGGCGGTGCATACAAGACAGGGACTGTAGGTTTGTTCTTATGTAGAATGTGTTTGTAATTTTGAACAGGTACATTGTTTAAGTGTAGCTCCAGCCCAAAAATCTATTTTTAAACTTTTTGGAAAACATAGGTAAGGGTTATCACCCCTGTAACATTTGTTTTGCTGTCTGTGCCCCTGTTCAGAACATTTCACCTCACTTTCCGTCCCAATGACAACTGTTTTTGAAATGTGGTGTTTTTCTTGAAACAAGGATTGGTGATAAAGCATCAGTACAGAGGAGACACCTTTCTCCCATATTAATTCTTACAGGAGAGAATTTTCCTTCCTAGGGGTAGATTTCCTCTCACTTCCTGTTGTCTTCTTGCGTTTGCAAGTAGGAGTCGTTTGTAAGTTGGATGTTTGAAAGTAGGGACCTGCCGTATATACTCTGCAGAAATAGGCCCCTTAGTTGTTGGTGTTGGCACAACACTGTAAGCACTCACAGTTACTCTTGGTTGGTGCTGGAACGCCCTGCTGTCAACTATTATATCAGGAATTGTAATTACATATAATTGTTGAACAGTGGTAGTAAAAATTGGGCCTTTGATGGTGGTGCTGGTGCCACAACACTGTAAGCCCTGACAGTTACTCTTGGTGGGTGCAGCAATGGGCCCTGCTGTGAATTATTAGATCAAGAATTGTAATTGCATGCCCCTGTTGAACAGGGGCTGAAAAATTGGGCCTTTCGTGGTGGTGGTGGTGGTGGTGGTGTTGCCACAACACTGTAAGCCCTCAGAGTTACTCTTGGTGGGTGCAGGAATGGGCCCTGCTGTGAATTATTAGATCAAGAATTGTAATTACATGCCCCTTTTGAACAGGGGCTGAAAAATTGGGCCTTTCGTGGTGGTGGTGGTGGCGTTGCCACAACACTGTAAGCCCTCAGAGTTACTCTTGGTGGGTGCAGCAATGGGCCCTGCTGTGAATTATTAGATCAAGAATTGTAATTACATGCCCCTGTTGAACAGGGGCTGAAAAATTGGGCCTTAGGCACTGGTGGCACAACACTGCAACCCCTCACAGATACTGTACTTGGAGCACAGCAATGAGCCCTGTTGCAAAGTATTGCTTCAAAAATTGTAATTACACGCCCCTGTTAAACAGGGGCTGAAAAATTGGGCCTTAGCCACTGGTGGCGGCACCCATAAACAAAAATGATCTTCCAAGCTATCATCATCAATCGTATCATTGAGGACTCGGAGGAGGAGGATAGCCAGTCAACATAACAGCACAGGCACTCAGCATCAGCATCAGTCTTGAAGGGATGTGACATGTTAAAATCAATTAGTCTCTTATATCAGCATCAGGTGTGTGGTAGCTGGTGGTGATCCAAGACTGGTTCATCTTGATGAAAGTCAGTCGATCAACCGAGTCGGTGGACAGGCGCACCCTGTGATCCGTGACAAATCCTCCAGCAGCACTGAATGTGTGTTCCGAAAGAACGCTGGATGCAGGACAGGCCAGTAGCTCAATTGCATACTGTGCAAGCTCTGGCCAGTGATCCATCCTCAAGACCCAGTAAGCCAGAGGATTTTCGGTGGGGAAGGTGTCCAAGTCTGACCTTGCCCCTAGATATTCCTGCACCATGTTTATCAGACGCTGGCGATGGTTGCTGGAACCGATCATACTTTGGGGCTGCGGACTAAAGAATTGTCTGAACGCATCGGTCAGACGGCCACCTTCCCCACCGCTCCTTCTTTGACTGGCCGAAGCCTCAGCAACTCGTTGTCCAGGACCAGGAGTTTGTAACCTCCCAGTCTCTGGGAACGCGTTGCACAGACCTTTCTGCAAGGCCTCCCGGAGTTGTCTCATCCTCTGCTCCCTCTGCGACGGTAACATAAGGTCCGCAACCTTACCCTTGTACCGTGGATCAAGGAGAGTGGCCAGCCAGTAATGGTCCCTCTCCTTGATCCGAAGAATACGAGGATCCTTCCGCAGACTTTGCAGGATCAGGGAGGCCATGCAGCGTAGGTTAGCTGAGGCATTTGGTCCGGAGTCCTCTGGGTCACTAAGGACGACATGATCCGCAGCCACCTCCTCCCAGCCACGTACAAGTCCACTGGTTTCTTGGGACTGTAAATCATCCCTAAAAGACTGCTGCTGATGATGCTGAGTGCCAGCCTCCACCTCCATGCTGACACAATCCTCCTCCTCCTCCTCCTCCTCTTCCTGTGCGATGGGTGGGACAGAAGGAACACTGTCTGGGTAAAGGGGGCCTTGAGAGGCAAGGAAGTCCTCCTCTTCCTGCCTCTGTTCTGCCTCAAGTGCCCTGTCCATTATTCCACGCAGCGTGTGCTCCAACAGGTGGACAAGAGGTACAGTGTCACTGATGCATGCACTGTCACTGCTCACCATCCTCGTGGCCTCCTCAAATGGTGCCAGGACAGTGCATGCATCCCTGATCATGCCCCACTGGCGTGGAGAAAAAAAACCAAGCTCCCCTGACCCTGTCCTGGTGCCGTAGTCGCACAGGTACTCATTGATGGCCCTCTGCTGCGTGTGCAGCCGCTGCAGCATGGCCAACGTTGAGTTCCACCTGGTGGGCATGTCACATATAAGGCGGTTCTTGGGCAGGTTCAACTCCTTTTGCAGCTCAGCCAGGCGAGCACTGGCATTATAAGATCTGCGGAAATGCACACAGACTTTCCTGGCCTGCCTCAGGACATCCTGTAAGCCCGGGTACCTGCCCAAGAACCGCTGCACCACCAGGTTAAGGACGTGAGCCACACAGGGCACATGGGTCAGTTGTCCCTGTCGGAGGGCGGAGAGGAGGTTGGTGCCATTGTCGCAAACCACCATTCCTGGCTTAAGCTGGCGTGGCGTCAACCACCTCTCGGCCTGGCCCTGCATAGCAGACAGGACCTCTGCCCCAGTGTGGCTTCTGTCCCCCAAACACACCAGCGCAAGCACGGCATGGCATCTTTTTGCCTGCGTACTTGCGTAGCCCCTTGAACGCCTACGGAGCACCGCTGGTTCAGAGGACAAAGCACAGGAAGAGGCCATGGAGGAAGAAGAAGAGGAGGGGGTGGAGGAGAGAGGTGTGTCACAACCAGTAGTAGCATTTTGGAGGCGTGGCGGTGGAACAACCTCCAACACTACTGCACCTTGTCCTGCATCCTTCCCAGCTGCCAAAAGAGTGACCCAATGGGCCGTGAAAGAAAGGTAACGTCCCTGTCCATGCCTGCTGGACCATGAGTCAGCGGTAATATGCACCTTACCGCTGACCGCCCTGTCCAGCGAGGCCAAGACATTGCCTTCCACATGCCGGTAGAGAGCCGGAATAGCCTTCCGTGAGAAAAAGTGGCGTTTGGGAACCTGCCACTGAGGAACCGCACATTGCACAAACTCACGGAAGGGGGCCGAGTCTACCAACTGAAAAGGCAGCAGTTGAAGCGCTAGCAATTTAGCCAAGCTAGCATTCAACCGCTGGGCATGTGGATGGCTGGGAGTGAACTTCTTTCGACGGTCCAGCAGCTGGGGCAGGGAAATTTGCCTGCTAGAATCGGACGTCGGTGTACTGCTAGCAGAGTGGCCGCAAGTACTTGGCTGTGACACACCTAATTCTACACCTTCATTCCTCTCAGTGCATGTTTCAGAGAGGACTGAAGTTATAGTGGGGTTGGAGATCCCAGCTGATGCGGTGCAAGGAGAGGTCCGCTTTGTTCTTTGGTGTGGGTCTTTGAGGTAGGCTTGCCAACGAGCTGCATGGCAGGTCAACATATGTCTGGTCAGGCATGTGGTACCCAAGCGGCTGATGTTTTGGCCACGCGATATACGCTTGAGACATATGTTGCAAACAGCAGCTGTGCGATCTGATGCACTAGCCTCAAAAAAGGCCCACACCAAAGAACTTTTTGAATGACGGGCAGAGGCAGCGCCCTGCACAGGCAGAACTCTGCGGTGTGATTCTGTCGGTGTACTGCCCTTACGCTGGCCACCAAAGGGCATCCTGCCTCGTTGGAGATGTGCCTCCTCCTCATCCTCCTCCTCCTCCTCTCTCCTATTAGGCACCCACGTGGAGTCAGTGACCTCATCATCCCCTCCCTCCTCATCACTGGAGCCAATCTGGCAGTATGCTGCAGCTGCTGGAACATGACTGCCAGATTGGTGTCCTTCTTGAGCATCCCCTCTGTCTGCTCTCACGCTACTGCCTTCCTGTAGCTGGGTTTCATCATCAGACCCTTCGAAACGCTGGGCATCCTCCTGGAGCATGTACCCAACACTGTGCTCAAACAGTTCGGGGGACTCCTCAGGAGGAGGACATGGTGGGTCTAGGGAAGGAGTGACTGATGATGAGTCTGACATTGATACCAGGGAAGAGGACGCTTTGGCAGCTGCTTTGCCAGTACCCTGAGCCTGGGTGAGAGAAGATGAGGAGGAGGAGGGCTTGGTCATCCACTCTACCAAGTCTTCGGCATGATGTGGCTCAACATGTCCAGCTGCCGAAAACAAGGACAAGCGTGTCCCATGGCCATGTGCTGATGACAATGCACCGCGTCCACGACCAGCACTGTTGCCCCCAGACACAGAGCCTGCTTGCCCTCTTTTATTGCCTCCTGACTGTCTGCCTCTCCTTGTTTGCCTTCCAGACATTCTAATGGATGGCCTGCAGGGAGATGGGAAAAAAGCAATAAGGGCTACCTTCAGGTGTCCTTCTCTGTCCCTTTACTTAAGGATTTCTAAATATGGTTGAGGATGATTGCTTTCGCACAGAATAGCACAATGACAATTTCCCTGACTGTCCAAAAAACAAGGATTTCAAAGATGGTTGATGAGGAATGCTTTAGCACAGTATAGCACAAGGAGAATTTCCCTCACTGTCCTTCCCTGTCCCTACAAACAAGGATTAGCACAGTAAAACACACTGACACTCTCCCTACCTATAGTTTTCTGTCCCTATAAAAAATGTTTTTTTAAAGATGGTTGATGATCAATGCTTTAGCACAGTATAGCACAAGGAGAATTTCCCTCACTGTCTTTCCCTGTCCCTACAAACAAGGATTAGCACAGTAAAACACACTGACACTCTCCCTACCTATAGTTTTCTGTCCCTATAAAAAATGTTTTTTTAAAGATGGTTGATGATCAATGCTTTAGCACAGTATAGCACAAGGAGAATTTCCCTCACTGTCCTTCCCTGTCCCTACAAACAAGGATTAGCACAGTAAAACACACTGACACTCTCCCTACCTATAGTTTTCTGTCCCTATAAAAAATGTTTTTTTAAAGATGGTTGATGATCAATGCTTTAGCACAGTATAGCACAATGAGAATTTCCCTCACTGTCCTTCCCTGTCCCTACAAACAAGGATTAGCACAGTAAAACACACTGACACTCTCCCTACCTATAGTTTTCTGTCCCTAGAAAAAATGTTTTTTTAAAGATGGTTGATGATCAATGCTTTAGCACAGTATAGCACAAGGAGAATTTCCCTCACTGTCCTTCCCTGTCCCTACAAACAAGGATTAGCACAGTAAAACACACTGACACTCTCCCTACCTATCCTTCTCTTTCCCTAAACTAAAGGAATCCAGGTTAAGCAAGAAAAAAAAATGTCACTGTCCCTGCCTATGCTTCTCTTTCCCTGCTCCGGAACACACTACACTAGGCCGCCGTGCTGGCGGCCTTTTATAGTGTGGGGCGTGTACTAAACACCCTCAGCAATAATTGGCCACAGGCATCCTGCCTGTGGCCAATCATTGCTCTCCTCGCTGCCGGCGCTGTGATTGGCCAAGCATGCGGGGTCACAGTGCATGCTTGGCCAATCACAGCGCCTGGATGACACTGCGATGGCGTAGTGCATTGTGGGCCGTTCGCGTCACTCGAATTAGGCGCGAACGGCCCAAATCGTTCGATCTTCGTCGAACGATCGAACAGCCGATGTTCGAGTCGAACGTATGTTCGACTCGAACACCGAGCTCATCCCTAGTTTCTAGCCTGTCTGGCTTCTTGAAACTTTTTCGGAATATCTTCGAAGAACCGGCTCGTGTCTCTTAAGCGGCCAGCGCCCTTTTACGTCTCCGCCAAGAGTCTGCTTCTGTGGGACAGTATGCCCTTCATTTCCGCATACTGTCGGCTGAGTTGAGCTGGAACAATGAGGCCTTAGTCGCAACCTTTTTGCATGGCCTGTCTGATAGAGTGAAGGATGAATTAGCAGGAAGAACCATCCCCACTGATCTGGCCGGCGTTTTCTCCTTGTGTAACCAGATCGATATTCGCTTTCAGGAGAGGACCTTAGAAAAGCAACGCCAGCACTCCTTGGTTCTTAGTCAGCTTGAGCTCCCCTCTCTTCGACCTGTAGAGCATCTCCTACCAGCTGAGGAACCCATGCAGCTGGGTCGGACCAGGCTATCCCCCGAGGAACGTGCTAAGCGCAGAACTCTTGGTCTGTGTCTTTACTGTGGGGGCAAAGGTCATTTTCGTGACACTTGCTCTCTTTGTCCAGAAAAACGTTCGGGTCCACTTCATCTGGAAAGTGGAGTATTGGACCCAGAAATATCACCTTCCCCTTCTCGTCTTCTGCTTTCTGTGTTCCTTCATGTTGGTGCTTCTTCTCATTCGGTCTCAGCATATCTGGATTCCGGAGCCGCTGGTAATTTTATGGACTGGGAAATCGCATCGTCCATGAGACTTACTCTTTTGCCCCTCACCACACCATTGGTGGTCTTGGCGATTGATGGTACTGTTCTCCCAGGGGGACCTATCCGCTTCCAGACCCTCCCTGTTAAGATGTCGGTAGGGACACTCCACCAGGAGTGGATATCCTTCCTTATCTTACCCAAGGCCTCAACGCCTATAATTTTGGGTCTCCCATGGTTACAGCTCCATTCTCATCATGTGGACTGGACTACTGGACAGATCCTGGCTTGGGGTCCCTCCTGTTCCTCGTCCTGCCTACCCAAGGTTGCCCCCTGTGAATCTGAGCCGGTCATTCATTCCAGGTTGCATAACCATTTACATTTCTCTGTCCCTAACCACCCTTGGACGCACAGCCAGGCTAGCTTGTCTACAAGTCCTGCAGTCGCTACGTCTTGCGATGCGATTCAGGTAGTCGCTACACCTGACTCAGCTATTCACTCTGCCTCTGTACTAGTTATGCCAGTCCAGCCCATGCCCAGTGAGCCTCCTACTTTTTCTTGTTCGGGACTAGTGATGAGCCGAACACCCCCGGGTTCGGTTCGCACCAGAACCCGCGAACGGACCGAAAGTTCGTACGAACATTAGAACCCTATTAAATACAATGGATGCGAACGTTCGAATTCTAAAGTGCTAATTATAACAACTATTATGCATGTTATTGTCCTAAAAAGGGTTTGGGAACCCGGGTTCTGCACCAGGGGACATGTATCAATGCAAAAAGAAGTTTTAAAAACGGTCGTTTTTCGGGAGCAGTCATTTTAATGATGCATAAAGTGAAAAAAAAAAAGTCAAATATTCCTTTAAATATCGTACCTGGGGGGTGTCTAAAGTATGCCTGTGAAGTGCCACGTGTTTCCCGTGTTTAGAACTGTCCCTGCACAAAATGACACTTCTAAAGGAAAAAAAAGCCATTTAAAACTGCTTGCGGCTTTAATGTAATGTCTGGTCCCGGTAATATGGATGAAAATCTTTAAGAAAAATGGCATAGCTACCCCATGACCCCCCCCCCCCTACCCCAGCCCATTACCAGCCCCTTTGGGTCTTGTATGGATATTAAGGGGAACCCCGCACATAAAATAAAAAAGGCCCTATATACTCTGAACAGCCGTATACAGGCGGTGCATACAAGACAGGGACTGTAGGTTTGTTCTTATGTAGAATCTGTTTGTAATTTTGAACAGGTACATTGTTGAAGTGTAGCTCCAGCCCAAAAATCTATTTTTAAACTTTTTGGAAAACATAGGTAAGGGTTATCACCCCTGTAACATTTGTTTTGCTGTCTGTGCCCCTGTTCAGAACATTTCACCTCACTTTCCGTCCCAATGTCAACTGTTTTTGAAATGTGGTGTTTTTCTTGAAACAAGGATTGCTGATAAAGCATCAGTACAGAGGAGACACCTTTCTCCCATATTTATTCTTACAGGAGAGAATTTTCCTTCCTAGGGGTAGATTTCCTCTCACTTCCTGTTGTCTTCTTGCGTTTGCAAGTAGGAGTCGTTTGTAAGTTGGATGTTTGAAAGTAGGGACCTGCCGTATATACTCTGCAGAAATAGGCCCCTTAGTTGTTGGTGTTGGCACAACACTGTAAGCACTCACAGTTACTCTTGGTTGGTGCTGGAACGCCCTGCTGTCAACTATTATATTAGGAATTTTAATTACATATAATTGTTGAACAGTGGTAGTAAAAATTGGGCCTTTGATGGTGGTGCTGGTGCCACAACACTGTAAGCCCTGACAGTTACTCTTGGTGGGTGCAGCAATGGGCCCTGCTGTGAATTATTAGATCAAGAATTGTAATTGCATGCCCCTGTTGAACAGGGGCTGAAAAATTGGGCCTTTCGTGGTGGTGGTGGTGGTGGTGGTGTTGCCACAACACTGTAAGCCCTCAGAGTTACTCTTGGTGGGTGCAGGAATGGGCCCTGCTGTGAATTATTAGATCAAGAATTGTAATTACATGCCCCTTTTGAACAGGGGCTGAAAAATTGGGCCTTTCGTGGTGGTGGTGGTGTTGCCACAACACTGTAAGCCCTCAGAGTTACTCTTGGTGGGTGCAGGAATGGGCCCTGCTGTGAATTATTAGATCAAGAATTGTAATTACATGCCCCTTTTGAACAGGGGCTGAAAAATTGGGCCTTTCGTGGTGGTGGTGGTGTTGCCACAACACTGTAAGCCCTCAGAGTTACTCTTGGTGGGTGCAGGAATGGGCCCTGCTGTGAATTATTAGATCAAGAATTGTAATTACATGCCCCTTTTGAACAGGGGCTGAAAAATTGGGCCTTTCGTGGTGGTGGTGGTGGTGGTGGCGTTGCCACAACACTGTAAGCCCTCAGAGTTACTCTTGGTGGGTGCAGCAATGGGCCCTGCTGTGAATTATTAGATCAAGAATTGTAATTGCATGCCCCTGTTGAACAGGGGCTGAAAAATTGGGCCTTAGGCACTGGTGGCACAACACTACAACCCCTCACAGATACGTTACTTGGAGCACAGCAATGAGCCCTGTTGCAAAGTATTGCTTCAAAAATTGTAATGACACGCCCCTGTTAAACAGGGGCTGAAAAATTGGGCCTTAGGCACTGGTGCCACAACACTCCAACCCCTCACAGATACTGTACTTGGAGCACAGCAATGAGCCCTATGGCAAATTATTGCTAAAAAAATTGTAATTACACGCCCCTGTAAAACAGGGGCTGAAAAATTGGGCCTTAGCCACTGGTGGCGGCACCCATAAACAAAAATGATCTTCCAAGCTATCATCATCAATCGTATCATTGAGGACTCGGAGGAGGAGGATAGCCAGTCAACATAACAGCACAGGCACTCAGCATCAGTCTTGAAGGGATGTGACATGTTAAAATCAATTAGTCTGTTATATCAGCATCAGGTGTGTGGTAGCTGGTGGTGATCCAAGACTGGTTCATCTTGATGAAAGTCAGTCGATCAACCGAGTCGGTGGACAGGCGCACCCTGTGATCCGTGACAAATCCTCCAGCAGCACTGAATGTGCGTTCCGAAAGAACGCTGGATGCAGGACAGGCCAGTAGCTCAATTGCATACTGTGCAAGCTCTGGCCAGTGATCCATCCTCAAGACCCAGTAAGCCAGAGGATTTTCGGTGGGGAAGGTGTCCAAGTCTGACCTTGCCCCTAGATATTCCTGCACCATGTTTATCAGACGCTGGCGATGGTTGCTGGAACCGATCATACTTTGGGGCTGCGGACTAAAGAATTGTCTGAACGCATCGGTCAGACGGCCACCTTCCCCACCGCTCCTTCTTTGACTGGCCGAAGCCTCAGCAACTCGTTGTCCAGGACCAGGAGTTTGTAACCTCCCAGTCTCTGGGAACGCGTTGCACAGACCTTTCTGCAAGGCCTCCCGGAGTTGTCTCATCCTCTGCTCCCTCTGCGAAGGTAACATAAGGTCCGCAACCTTACCCTTGTACCGTGGATCAAGGAGAGTGGCCAGCCAGTAATGGTCCCTCTCCTTGATCCGAAGAATACCAGGATCCTTCCGCAGACTTTGCAGGATCAGGGAGGCCATGCAGCGTAGGTTTGCTGAGGCATTCGCTCCGGAGTCCTCTGGGTCACTAAGGACGACATGATCCGCAGCCACCTCCTCCCAGCCACGTACAAGTCCACTGGTTTCTTGGGACTGTAAATCATCCCTAAAAGACTGCTGCTGATGATGCTGAGTGCCAGCCTCCACCTCCATGCTGACACAATCCTCCTCCTCCTCCTCCTCCTCCTCCTCTTCCTCTTCCTGTGCGATGGGTGGGACAGAAGGAACACTGTCTGGGTAAAGGGGGCCTTGAGAGGCAAGGAAGTCCTCCTTTTCCTGCCTCTGTTCTGCCTCAAGTGCCCTGTCCATTATTCCACGCAGCGTGTGCTCCAACAGGTGGACAAGAGGTACAGTGTCACTGATGCATGCACTGTCACTGCTCACCATCCTCGTGGCCTCCTCAAATGGTGCCAGGACAGTGCATGCATCCCTGATCATGCCCCACTGGCGTGGAGAAAAAAATCAAGCTCCCCTGACCCTGTCCTGGTGCCGTAGTCGCACAGGTACTCATTGATGGCCCTCTGCTGCGTGTGCAGCCGCTGCAGCATGGCCAACGTTGAGTTCCACCTGGTGGGCATGTCACATATAAGGCGGTTCTTGGGCAGGTTCAACTCCTTTTGCAGCTCAGCCAGGCGAGCACTGGCATTATAAGATCTGCGGAAATGCACACAGACTTTCCTGGCCTGCCTCAGGACATCCTGTAAGCCCGGGTACCTGCCCAAGAACCGCTGCACCACCAGGTTAAGGACGTGAGCCACACAGGGCACATGGGTCAGTTGTCCCTGTCGGAGGGCGGAGAGGAGGTTGGTGCCATTGTCGCAAACCACCATTCCTGGCTTAAGCTGGCGTGGCGTCAACCACCTCTCGGCCTGGCCCTGCAGAGCAGACAGGACCTCTGCCCCAGTGTGGCTTCTGTCCCCCAAACACACCAGCGCAAGCACGGCATGGCATCTTTTTGCCTGCGTACTTGCGTAGCCCCGTGAACGGCTACGGAGCACCGCTGGTTCATAGGACAAACCACAGGACGAGGCCATGGAGGAAGAAGAAGAGGAGGGGGTGGAGGAGAGAGGTGTGTCACAACCAGTAGTAGCATTTTGGAGGCGTGGCGGTGGAACAACCTCCAACACTACTGCACCTTGTCCTGCATCCTTCCCAGCTGCCAAAAGAGTGACCCAATGGGCCGTGAAAGAAAGGTAACGTCCCTGTCCATGCCTGCTGGACCATGAGTCAGCGGTAATATGCACCTTACCGCTGACCGCCCTGTCCAGCGAGGCCAAGACATTGCCTTCCACATGCCGGTAGAGAGCCGGAATAGCCTTCCGTGAGAAAAAGTGGCGTTTGGGAACCTGCCACTGAGGAACCGCACATTGCACAAACTCACGGAAGGGGGCCGAGTCTACCAACTGAAAAGGCAGCAGTTGAAGCGCTAGCAATTTAGCCAAGCTAGCATTCAACTGCTGGGCATGTGGATGGCTGGGAGTGAACTTCTTTCGATGGTCCAGCAGCTGGGGCAGGGAAATTTGCCTGCTAGAATCGGACGTCGGTGTACTGCTAGCAGAGTGGCCGCAAGTACTTGGCTGTGACACACCTAATTCTACACCTTCATTCCTCTCAGTGCATGTTTCAGAGAGGACTGAAGTTATAGTGGGGTTGGAGATCCCAGCTGATGCGGTGCAAGGAGAGGTCCGCTTTGTTCTTTGGTGTGGGTCTTTGAGGTAGGCTTGCCAACGAGCTGCATGGCAGGTCAACATATGTCTGGTCAGGCATGTGGTACCCAAGCGGCTGATGTTTTGGCCACGCGATATACGCTTGAGACATATGTTGCAAACAGCAGCTGTGCGATCTGATGCACTAGCCTCAAAAAAGGCCCACACCAAGGAACTTTTTGAATGACGGGCAGAGGCAGCGCCCTGCACAGGCGGAGCTCTGCGGTGTGATTCCGTCGGTGTACTGCCCTTACGCTGGCCACCAAAGGGCATCCTGCCTCGTTGGAGATGTGCCTCCTCCTCATCCTCCTCCTCCTCCTCTCTCCTATTAGGCACCCACGTGGAGTCAGTGACCTCATCATCCCCTCCCTCCTCATCACTGGAGCCAATCTGGCAGTATGCTGCAGCTGCTGGAACATGACTGCCAGATTGGTGTCCTTCTTGAGCATCCCCTCTGTCTGCTCTCACGCTACTGCCTTCCTGTAGCTGGGTTTCATCATCAGACCCTTCGAAACGCTGGGCATCCTCCTGGAGCATGTACCCAACACTGTGCTCAAACAGTTCGGGGGACTCCTCAGGAGGAGGACATGGTGGGTCTAGGGAAGGAGTGACTGATGATGAGTCTGACATTGATACCAGGGAAGAGGACGCTTTGGCAGCTGCTTTGCCAGTACCCTGAGCCTGGGTGAGAGAGGATGAGGAGGAGGAGGAGGGCTTGGTCATCCACTCTACCAAGTCTTCGGCATGATGTGGCTCAACATGTCCAGCTGCCGAAAACAAGGACAAGCGTGTCCCATGGCCATGTGCTGATGACAATGCACCGCGTCCACGACCAGCACTGTTGCCCCCAGACACAGAGCCTGCTTGCCCTCTTTTATTGCCTCCTGACTGTCTGCCTCTCCTTGTTTGCCTTCCAGACATTCTAATAGATGGCCTGCAGGGAGATGGGAAAAAAGCAATAAGGGCTACCTTCAGGTGTCCTTCTCTGTCCCTTTACTTAAGGATTTCTAAATATGGTTGAGGATTATTGCTTTTGCACAGAATAGCACAACGACAATTTCCCTGACTGTCCAAAAAACAAGGATTTCAAAGATGGTTGATGAGGAATGCTTTGGCACATTATAGCACAAGGAGAAATCCCCTCACTTTCCTTCTTTGTCCCTAGAAACAAGGACTGGCACAGTGAAAGAAACTGACACTCTCCCTACCTAGAGTTTTCTGTCCCTAGAAAAAATGTTTTTTTAAAGCACACTATAGCACAAGGAGAAATCCCCTCACTTTCCTTCTTTGTCCCTAGAAACAAGGACTGGCACAGTGAAAGAAACTGACACTCTCCCTACCTACAGTGTTCTGTCCCTAGAAAAAATGTTTTTTTAAAGCACACTATAGCACAAGGAGAAATCCCCTCACTTTCCTTCTTTGTCCCTAGAAACAAGGACTGGCACAGTGAAAGAAACTGACACTCTCCCTACCTACAGTTTTCTGTCCCTAGAAAAAATGTTTTTTTAAAGCACACTATAGCACAAGGAGAAATCCCCTCACTTTCCTTCTTTGTCCCTAGAAACAAGGACTGGCACAGTGAAAGAAACTGACACTCTCCCTACCTACAGTTTTCTGTCCCTAGAAAAAATGTTTTTTTAAAGCACACTATAGCACAAGGAGAAATCCCCTCACTTTCCTTCTTTGTCCCTAGAAACAAGGACTGGCACAGTGAAAGAAACTGACACTCTCCCTACCTACAGTTTTCTGTCCCTAGAAAAAATGTTTTTTTAAAGCACACTATAGCACAAGGAGAAATCCCCTCACTTTCCTTCTTTGTCCCTAGAAACAAGGACTGGCACAGTGAAAGAAACTGACACTCTCCCTACCTACAGTGTTCTGTCCCTAGAAAAAATGTTTTTTTAAAGCACACTATAGCACAAGGAGAAATCCCCTCACTTTCCTTCTTTGTCCCTAGAAACAAGGACTGGCACAGTGAAAGAAACTGACACTCTCCCTACCTACAGTTTTCTGTCCCTAGAAAAAATGTTTTTTTAAAGCACACTATAGCACAAGGAGAAATCCCCTCACTTTCCTTCTTTGTCCCTAGAAACAAGGACTGGCACAGTGAAAGAAACTGACACTCTCCCTACCTACAGTTTTCTGTCCCTAGAAAAAATGTTTTTTTAAAGCACACTATAGCACAAGGAGAAATCCCCTCACTTTCCTTCTTTGTCCCTAGAAACAAGGACTGGCACAGTGAAAGAAACTGACACTCTCCCTACCTACAGTTTTCTGTCCCTAGAAAAAATGTTTTTTTAAAGCACACTATAGCACAAGGAGAAATCCCCTCACTTTCCTTCTTTGTCCCTAGAAACAAGGACTGGCACAGTGAAAGAAACTGACACTCTCCCTACCTACAGTGTTCTGTCCCTAGAAAAAATGTTTTTTTAAAGCACACTATAGCACAAGGAGAAATCCCCTCACTTTCCTTCTTTGTCCCTAGAAACAAGGACTGGCACAGTGAAAGAAACTGACACTTTCCCTACCTACAGTGTTCTGTCCCTAGAAAAAATGTTTTTTTAAAGCACACTATAGCACAAGGAGAAATCCCCTCACTTTCCTTCTTTGTCCCTAGAAACAAGGACTGGCACAGTGAAAGAAACTGACACTCTCCCTACCTACAGTTTTCTGTCCCTAGAAAAAATGTTTTTTTAAAGCACACTATAGCACAAGGAGAAATCCCCTCACTTTCCTTCTTTGTCCCTAGAAACAAGGACTGGCACAGTGAAAGAAACTGACACTCTCCCTACCTACAGTGTTCTGTCCCTAGAAAAAATGTTTTTTTAAAGCACACTATAGCACAAGGAGAAATCCCCTCACTTTCCTTCTTTGTCCCTAGAAACAAGGACTGGCACAGTGAAAGAAACTGACACTCTCCCTACCTACAGTTTTCTGTCCCTAGAAAAAATGTTTTTTTAAAGCACACTATAGCACAAGGAGAAATCCCCTCACTTTCCTTCTTTGTCCCTAGAAACAAGGACTGGCACAGTAAAACACACTGACACTCTCCCTACCTATCCTTCTCTTTCCCTAAACTAAAGGAATCCAGGTTAAGCAAGAAATAAATAAATGTCACTGTCCCTGCCTATGCTTGTCTTTCCCTGCTCCGGAACACACTACACTAGGCCGCCGTGCTGGCGGCCTTTTATAGTGTGGGGCGTGTACTAAACACCCTCAGCAATAATTGGCCACAGGCATCCTGCCTGTGGCCAATCATTGCTCTCCTCGCTGCCGGCGCTGTGATTGGCCAAGCATGCGGGGTCACAGTGCATGCTTGGCCAATCACAGCGCCTGGATGACACTGCGATGGCGTAGTGCATTGTGGGCCGTTCGCGTCACTCGAATTTGGCGCGAACGGCCCAAATCGTTCGATCTTCGTCGAACGATCGAACAGCCGATGTTCGAGTCGACGAAGCTCATCCCTATTCGGGACATTCTGCTTGTCCTTCAGCTATTCAGTTTGACTCCGGCGACATGTCACCTTCTAACCAACCTGACTTCAGGGTTCCACTGACATCTGCCCAGTCTGATGGTCCTGTGCAAGATGACCAGTTCCCCTTTAAGGGTCTAGGGGACCCTCCTCAGATTCCTGTTGATCCTCTCATGCCCTTGCTTATTCCTAGAGAGCCTTTGGTCCTCAATAGATCTTCTTGTCATCTCCCTACCTCGTTTTCGGTCTCTGAGGATAATCTTAAGTACGAGGTTAGACAAGTTCTGGATTCTCGGCTCTGCAGAGGCATTCTTCAGTACCTTGTGCATTGGAGAGGTTTTGGTCCTGAGGAGGCGTCTTGGATCGCTGCATCTGATGTCGCTGCACCTCATCTGTTAAGAAGGTTTCATCAGAGATTTCCCTTTAAGCCTGGGCCCAGGCGGGGGAGGGCCCATAAGAGGGAGGGTACTGTCATGGATATGCAGTAGTGTTTGTCTGTCAGCTTACCTTCCTTCCCATGTGTTCATCTTAGAGGCCTGAGCCCTTTCACCTGGCTTCCTTTATAATCTCCTCCCAGCCAGACTCCACCCCAGGCCCTATCACAGAACACTATATTAACCTGTGCACTGCAAGCCTGCTTTGCTGATCAACGTGTTTGTTAGGCATTGTGTGTTTGGGTTCCTGCCTGCCGTGTGCTACGTCTGTCTCTCTGTTACATATTTGGCTTGTCCCCGACTATCCCTGTCTGCTCGTGACCCTTGACCTTCGGCTCGTTCTTTCGTCATCCTTGTCTGCTTGTGGCCCCTGACCTTCAGCTTGTTATTCGGTTCTCTCATATCTTGTGCTGCTGCTTCCCCTCTTTTCCCCTTATCCTACGGGGCGTGAGCTAGGAAACTCCAGGGGCCGCGATCTGGTCCCAGCCTGCAGCATAACATCCTCACCACTAGAGGCCCTGGAGAAGACCTGCTTGGTCTTAGACTCCGCGCCCTGGGGAATCTTGGCTCTAGCTTCCGTTAGGATCCCGGTTGTGCTCCTCTGGTCCCGCTTTCCACAACCACCCAGTTTCCTATCCGCAGCAGTCAGCCATAGGGTTCACTACCTTGCGGTGCACTCCTGTCCCCCTACGGTGTGCATCTGTCACCTGGCCACAGGTGACCTTGACACACACCATCAGTCAAAAAACCGACCGTTCCAAACGCGGTGACGTAAAACACTCCGATGAGCCGAGAAAAATTAAGTTCAATGCTTCTGAGCATGCGTCGACTTGATTCTGAGCATGCGTGGGTTTTTTATCCGATGAAGTTCCCCACAGACGATAGTAATTTGCTATCGGTTTTTTAACCATCGGATAAATTTAAAACATGTTCTATTTTTAAACACAGATGAAAAGTGACCGATGGGACACATACACGATCGGTTTGTCCTAAGAAAAGGGTCCATTGGACTGTTTTCATCGGTTAAACCTATCGTGTGTACAGGGCTTTAGTGTTACAAGGCATCAGGTGTGAATGGGGAGCAGGTGTGTTAAATTTGGTGTTATCGCTCTCACTCTCTCATACTGGTCACTGGAAGTTCAACATGGCACCTCATGGCAAAGAACTCTCTGAGGATCTGAAAAAAATAATTGTTGCTCTACATAAAGATGGCCTAGGCTATAGGAAGATTGCCAAGACCCTGAAACTGAGCTGCAGCACGGTGGCCAAGACCATACAGCGGTATACCAGGACAGGTTTCACTCAGAACAGGCCTTGCAATGGTTGACCAAAGAAGTTAAGTGCACGTGCTCAGAGTCATATCCAGAGGTTGTCTTTGGGAAATAGACATATAAGTGCTGCCAGCATTGCTGCAGAGGTTGAAGTGGTGGGGGGTCAGCCTGTCAGTGCTCAGACCATACGCCACACAGTGCATCAAATTGGTCTGCATGGTTGTCGTCCCAGAAGAAAGCCTCTTCTAAAGATGATGCACAAGAAAGCCTGCAAACAGTTTTCTGAAGACAAGCAGACGAAGGACAAGCAAATTCAATCATCAAGGGGCACCCCAGGAACTCTGGGAACGTGGGGGGACTCTGGTTTCCAGAGACCATCTTCTGCAGAAAGAATAAACAAAGGTAAGGGGGGTGGGTTACTGATGTAAGGGGGAAACCTTTATATCAGTGCCCCTTATATTATTGTATTCACTCCCCCCTTACATCAGTGACCCCCCTCAGACTTGCCTGGCGGCGCTGTCACTGACCTCCTCTCAGGTACACCGTGCAGGGCTCAGTTAGACAGCTCCAGGTTGGTGGCTCTAGTTTTACCCTATAGTCTCCTCTCCACAGTCCACACACGTCTGACTTTTCCCATGATCCCTATCCCGGCGGCACTCCCACTCTTGACTCCTCTCCAGAATCCCCCTAAGAGACTGCAGACATGATATAAAACAAGAGATGGTCAGAGGTTGTAGACATGGTACAAGAGATGTTTAGAGACTGAGGACATGATACAAGAGATGTTTAGAGACTGAGGACATAATACAAGAGATGTTTAGAGACTGAGGACAGGATACAAGAGATGGTGAGAGACTGGGGACATGATACAAGAGATGTTTAGAGACTGGGGACATGATACAAGAGATGGTGAGAGACTGAGGACATGATACAAGAGATGGTGAGAGACTGAGGACAGGATACAAGAGATGACTAGAGACTGAGGACAGGATATGAGAGATGGGTAGAGACTGAAAACATGATATAAGAGATGATCAGAGGTTGCGGACATAATACAAGAGATGGTCAGAGGCTGCAGGCATGATACAGGAGGTGTCAGAGGCTGCGGGCATGGTACAGGAGATAGTTAGAGACTGAGGACATCAAACTAAAGATGGTCAGAGACTGCAGACATGGTACAAGAGATGGCCAGAGACTGCAGACATGATACAAGAGATCAATGCAGCCTCACCAGTGACCATCAAATGCAGCCTCACTATGCCCATCAATGCAGCCTCACTATGCCCATCAATGCAGCCTACCTGTGCCCATCAATGCAGCCTCACTGGTTGTCTTAAAGGCTCTTAGACTGTAAGGCTGGATATCCGGGTACTAAAATCCTGTGGCAGAGGATAACTGAACGGTTCAACATAACCATCAAAAAGGTCTGTGGCAGAGACTGTTCTTTCTTATCTGTTCGTGCATCATTCCCGCTGCTAGGCCAAGTGAGAGGGGCCTATCCGGGTGAGCAATACCCACTCGAAGGAGAGTGGTGAGTGACACTTTGTATCTTAGGAGTTTTCCCCAGTGATCTGCTGTGTGTGCCTGAACCTTCCCCTAACCCTCCATCCCTCTATCTATACAAAAATAGGTCGGAAAATAAAGCCTGAAGAAAAAGTATTTATAACTTGTGTGGACATCTCTGTAGACTCTCAACCCCTAGACAACGAATATTGAGGTAACGTGCAAGGCCCAAATTTAAGCCAACAGCTCCTGCGGGGGTGTGCTACATATAGATATGTACAGAATTTATATATAGTTTTAGTTAAATCAGCTTCATACATATTTCTCATCTTGCTGAGGATGTCATACCCCCAGCTGCCTGCAACCTCCTGGGATACTTACATCCCAGGAGCCTTTGGGGAAGTCTACAGAATGTATGCCATAGCATATCATCAATGGACCAGCTGCAAGAACCAAGTACCGATGACCGACTCCTGATGATGACACAATTGAACAAAATGGCAATGGTTTAATAAGGATAACCTGGCAAAAAAAAGTACGGTAAGTTGTAATTGAAAAAAATATAAGAAAGGGAGGTCCTCTTAAGTATGAATTTGCCCTAAAATTTCTTCCCAAACATATTGGGAACTCCAAAACCTTAATTAAAATATTTTTTTTTTTTAGCTAAACAGGGAGAATGACTTTCTGGCCCCCTTTGTTCAGCCCCCTGACCTTCCATATTGGTCCACCAATGTGATGGGCACACTCATCGATTAATAGGAAGTCAAAGGAGACGTGCAAGGGCCTGGTTTTCCAGGTTCAAGTCAACATTAACATTAATGATCCTAGAAGGGAACCTCTAATGGCACGTACACACGACCGTTTTTCATGACGAGAAAAATGCAATTTTTTAAATTGGTCATTAAAAACGATCGTGTGTAGGCTCCAGAGCATTTTTCTCGATGAGAAAAATGGGCATTAAAAATTTAGAACATGCTCTAATTTTTCTCTTAGTTTTTCACATTGTCATTTTTTTTTGTCGTGAAAAATGTTCATGTGTACACTTTAATGACGGGGAAAAAACGCGCATGCTCAGAAGCAAGTTATGAGACGGGAGCGGGGGGGCGTGTCCAGGATGGCGACGGGAGCGGACGTGTATTAGCTCCGCTCCGCCGTCCGGATCTATTCTCCTATTTCCCTGCGGTGCTGGGAGCCCTTCCACCGGCTCACTTGCTTGCTTTTTGCCCCGGGCAACCCCTGCTCATGCCCGGCTATCGGAGAGGGGGATCAGCGCGCCGGCAGAGCCAGAAGAAGAGCGGGACCGCGCGCCATGCTGAGGGGAAGGCCACAGCAGTCTCCCCCATCATGTCGGCTCAGAAAGAGGAGGAGGTGAGTCACGGGGCTGCAGCTCCCCGAACCTCCCCTGAACACACAGCCCATGGAGGCCATTAAAGGCTGTAAAACAGCCCTTACAGAGAAGATTGACACCATGTACATTGAACTGGGCCTGATTAGGAGGGATATTGACACTTTTAAAGGCAGGGTGTCAGAGGTGGAGCAGCGAGTGTCTGCGACTGAGAATGTGCAAAGAGAGCACACGGCTGACCTCCATACCCTTAAAATTAGAGTCAAACACCTGGAGTTCCGTGCTGAAGATTCTGAGAACCGGAATAGACGCAATAATTTGTGCATCATAGGGCTGCCCGAGGGGTCTGAGGGGAACGACACCACCACGTTTACGGAGCAGTTGCTGTGCACCCTCCTACCCCGTGCCTCTTTTCCCCCTCACTTTGTGGTGGAGAGAGCTCATAGGATACCCGCAGCCAGGGGCCCACCAGGGAACCCCCCACGTACATTTATCTTTAAGCTCTTGAACTACCGGGATCGGGACCTTGTCCTCAGAGAGGCTAGAAGTCTGGTTGACCTGAAGTATGAGAACGCTAAGCTCCTGATATTCCCTGACTATTCTATGAGACGGGAGTGCTCGTTCTGGTAAAACTAGCGTTCAGAATGGAGATAGCACATTCGTCACGCTGTAACGGACTGAAGAGCACGAGGCTGAAAAGTGCAAATCGGCTCTCACCAAACTTTACTAACACGAGGGTGGCGCCATCCGAATGGAACTTCCCCTTTATAGTGCCGTCGTACGTGTTGTCAAACGTGTTGTACGTCCCCGCACTTTGCTCGAGCATTTTTTTTCACGATAGTGTGTAGGCAAGGCAGGCTTGAGAAGAATCACGTTGAGAAAAACTTCGTTTTTTTTGAATGACATTAAAAACGGCCGTGTGTACGCGGCATAAGAACTTGCGTTTTATTTAAAATTGGCAGTTTAGCCTAACAAAAGGTTTTATTTATTGGGAAAATGTCACAAACTGGCACGTTGGAACTTGTAATTTTTTTTCAGCTGGAAGACAACCTTTTGCCCTCAAGCCAGATATATGAAATGCTTTTATTAATATGATTAAACTACTTTATACGGGAGAGGTGGAGCTCATCTTGTATGTAGCACACATGTCCAATTCACGTTTGGCACAAACATAACTGATCGCACCCAACGCTACTGAGAGATTACTTCACCAGACTTAGCTCACCTCATGTGTCGTCAAATGAACTGAGTCAGTCTTTTAAAGGAGAACTGTGGTCCAATTAAAATTGTAATAAAGGAAGCAAGTTCTAAACCTGGCCAGGCTGGCCATAGATGGCTCACATTTTGACCGACTTCAAAATTCAAGCCACTGATGGCTGTGCAAGCACCACCCGGCTCAACAAAAGTTGACTTGGAAAATTATTGGCTGAACAGTGTTTATATCCTATCAAATGCCATCACTGTTTGGCAGTGCCACTCTAATTAGGCAGCCATGGGTGCCACGTATAAAGAGAGAAAAGAAGGGGAGAAACACGCCACTACCTAAGTGTAGCATTGATTAAAACTGTAGCACACAGATCCCTGGCCTCTGCTTACCTTCACTCGCAGAGTGGGACACACCATGCCACATGCCCAGTATCCTCCATTTTGTAGAGGGTGAGCGGCGTTAACAGTTTTGGGTCCTGAAGCGAGTTACCTCGTTCCGTTGGTTCTCATCCCTAGAGTGTAGGGAAAAGTCTATTTTCTCTCTTAAGAAGGCCGATGTCCAGATAGTATTAAACCCCCACAAAAGAGTTTATTTTTCTTACGTAGAAACTTAGTAGAGAAAGTTGAGGATAGAGAGAGAGTTAAACAGGGAGGGAGGTTCAGGCACGCGGCACTTATTTACTCTCGTCGCCACTCAAGCCTGAGTGGGTTTTGCTCACCCGGATAGTTCCCTCTCACGGTCCTAGCAGCCGGAGTGGAGCATGAAACATTCACTTTAGATTTGTTTCTCCTAGGAACGTGTTAAGAAGATCCTCTGGCACAGAACCCTTTTAGCTCCTAAGTCCCGAACTTCTCAGCACTTGTAACTTTAGAGACCATAGGTGCCAATGGGACACATTACAAGGGCTTCTTAGCGGGTCACGGAATCCTTCCCTCTGACAGGTAACCAGGCCTCTCCCGAGACGGTGACATCCTTCACCGATCCCCTTAGAAAGGTCCTCCCCTGGTTGCCTCTCCTTCAGAGCGGGTCACCCTCCCACGGGCACCCTGGGATTCCGCTGGTTGGTTGTAGGCCTCAGTTGGGCCTACCCGGAACGATGGGGCCTCAGGCTAAAGGTGCCCGGGACCCAGCACATTCACACGCACCCCTGGCCATGAGGGCCACCGAAGGTGGGGTACGTGCCGAGGACGAAGACCCCGCACCAATCGCGTCTGCCCCTTAAGTACCCTCTCCCAGCATGCACAGCAGGTAGACCACGCCCACTGCACGGCTGCCGAGAGAGGACACCCAATCACGCTGCAATGTTTCCTGTGGTTCAACCTGGGACCTGGGCAACATCGCCACCTGCAGGTCAAAGGGAACTGTACGACCAGACATCACAGCAGAGCAGAGTCCAATTTAAAGAAAACAAACAACCTGAGCCAAACTAATGCTCAGGCTACCCCCTAAATTTCAAACATAGCGGCCTCCAGATATGGGGACCCCGCTACAAAACATATTGGTAAAATGAAAGACAATATGAATGCACCCACATTTAAAAGACATTAAAAAGGCGTATCAATAAGTCTCCAGCAGGAAGTGACTTTCATGCTGTCCACAGTGGTTCTTATCTATGTGATAAACACACTCAATCTGCTGCTTCTGCTGACTCTTCCAGGTGCTCCCCTGGTCAACTTCCTGGATCCAGCACCTTACATCACATCCAAGTGGAGGGGCTTGCTCACCATCGACCACTTATTGATACACCTTTTTAATGTCTTTTAAATGTAAGTGCAAACTTATTTTTTTTCATGTCACCAATATGTTTTAATAAATGCTACACTTAGGTAATGGTACTTTTCTCTCCTTTTTTCTGTTATACATGCTTTGCTGGTGGAAACCTCCCTAGATCCTGCTTAGAATAAAGATTGCTGAGAACTTCATGCCACTGGGTTTTTTATGGACCTTTCTCAAGGACTAAAAAGAATCCTTTCATTCGTTTATCATTCCTTGCCTATTGTCTTTGTTTTTTGTTTTTTTGGCAGTTGCACCAGTGCCCCCTTCTTTTTTTTGTGCCTGGGTATGTTTAGGCCCCTTTCACACTGAGGCGCTTTGCAGGCGCTATTGCGCTAAAAAGTAGCGCCTGCAATGCGCCCCCAAAAAGCTGCTCAATTGTATCCAAGCCCGAGGGCTTTCACACTGGAGCGTTGCGCTTGCAGGAGGGTGAAAAAACTCCTGCAAGCCGCATCTTTGAGGTGCGATAGGAGCGGTAAAAATACCGCTCCTATAGCGCCCCTGCCCATTGAAATCAATGGGGTAGCGCCTCCAATACGCCCGCAAAACGCCGCAAAGAGGCGTTATTGCGGGCGTTTTTAACCCATTTTCGGCCGCTAGCCCCCGCAAATCGCGGCAAAAAAACCGGTACATCCAGCGCCTCGTTGTGAAAGTAGCCTTAGGGTGCTAACGCCCTTTAAAAATTTCCTTTTAGGCATGGGTGTCATAACTGCTGAATACAGTTGGCAGTGTGGAGATTCCTCCATTCACGTAGACCCAGAGCTTTCACTCAAATAACAGTCTATAGTTTCTATAGTCTATAGTTTCACTCTTCCCACGACTGCTACATATAAGTTTATGTAGAGAGGTGAGAGGAGAGATGGAGGAGCTGGGCCAGCACAGACAGTAAATACACTCCCAGAAGAGGGGAGGGCTACAGTGTACAAGGAGGGAGGGGGCTGTGCTGGGGAATTAACTCTTCTGATCATAGGCATGAGCAGGGTGTGTGCTGGGTGTGTCTGGGCACACCCTAATCCAGGGGTTGGCAACCCATCGATCACGATCTACCTGTCGATCGTGGACAGGTGATGGATAGACCATACTCCGACTCCTGGAACCTGGACAGGAGGGGAGGTGTTTACTGGATCTGATCTGTATTTTCCTCCTGTAGCCACTGAAAGTCTGCTTCTCCTCCTTTTCCTCATTCAGCTGGTGGAGGAGGAAAATACAGTGGATCGGTACCAGTATATGCCATCCCCGCCACTCCTACTGTCCCTTTTCCTCTTTTTTTTTTTACAATACCAATCACTCACTATGTCAATTCATAACTGAAGCGTAGTAAACTGTGTTTAGTATGCTTCAGTTTGTGAATGAACAGGAAGCCGCTCAACACAGACCACTTCCCATTCATTCACTGTCCAGTACAGCTGAGGCTACAGAGAAAGGCACTGGGAAGTTTCTGTCCTCAGTCTCTTTCTCTGTCATCAGTTTAGATACCTGATATAAAACAAACAAGCGCGGACCAAACCAATCGGGTCCGCGATCAACCATAAGAATCCATGGTTGACCGTTAATAATAAACACGTGTGGGCAACTGTGTTTCCACTCAAATCACACATCTCCATCCCTTGATTGTGGTAAAAAGGGGGAGAAATTGGGACTTTGAATGAAGTGTGTGGTCTTGATGAGCACACACTTCCATCCCTGTTTTTTTTTTTTTCCCCCTCTCTTTCCCCCCCCCTTCTTGGGGGTTCTGTCGCTACCATACACAGTCCTTGAATCTCTGGACAGGATTGGTCTGTTGTGATTCCAGGACATTTCATCACATGTGTCTGTGTCTGTGGCTTCCCCCTTATTTAGAATTTAGTTTTTTCTCACTACACTCTTATTTTTTGTTTTTCATCCTTCACACCCCGGGCAGTCCTGAGTCCCTGGACAGTATTGGTCTGTTGTGATTTCAGGAGGCCCTACCATGTCCTCTCTGTTTGCCCTGCTGCCAGGTTTTTTCGGTGGACTCTACACACCTTCCTCCTCACTCTCATTTCCTTGGGCTCTTTGCCCTCTTCCAGTCACATCCTCACTGACCACAACATTTTACATCTCACATAGATTGGAGCTGTCCACAGGTATTCCCCTGCAGCTCACCCTGGACACTTTTCATCGCCCCCCCTTGGCTGTGGTTGTTTCCGGCTGTGCTGCCTGCGATTCTGCGCCCCCCCCAGCTCCCGGCGGGAGTAGTTCTTGGCCTTCCTCAGCCATCAGGCTTTAGCAATTTATGACTATTTTTAAAGCTGTGAAGTAAGTAATTTGGGATGTTTTGTTTTTTTCCTTCCCCTGCATCCTTATTCATTGGATTAATTTTGGATATATATTCTCACAGACATGAATTCTGCAAATTGCTTCTGATGAAGTGGAATTGAGTCCACGAAACGCGTCAAGCCTACCATGCAGTTTATTTCAATCATGTCTGTATATTATACTTTTCCATTGATTTTATTTAGTATGTGCTATAATAGAATTTGTATATGTCTATTATATGCCTATCAGCTCGTCATATTTGCTATGTATCATGTCCTATGTATTTATGAATAAACCTCCTTTGTTCGTTTAATCTATTGGTTTTTGCCTACACGCATCTCATTCAAAGTCCCAAAGTTCCCCCCTTTTTCTAATGTACAACAGGGATGGAAGTGTGTGCTCATCAAGACCACACACTTCATTCAAAGTCCCAATTTCTCCCCCTTTTTACCACAATCAAGGGATGGAGATGTGTGATTTGAGTGGAAACACAGTTGCCCACACGTGTTTATTATTAACGGTCAACCATGGATTCTTATGGTTGATCGCGGACCCGATTGGTTTTGGTCCGCGCTTGTTTGTTTTATATAATGAATATTTACGTGAGGCAATTTTCCACTCATTCTACATTGTTTCAATAGGGGGTTGGTCATTTTGTTCTAGGCATGTAGTCTGTTGGCTGTGTTTGGCTGGATTGTTTCAGGTCCGGGAGCTGCGATGCACACTGTTGCCTGCCTTCCCCTCCCTATTTGATACTGGGGGGGTGGGTTGGGTGTTGCCACTGTGCATCGGTGTCACGCCCCGCGCCGCAGCGCATGACGTCACTCTCGGGTGACTCAGCGGCGGCAGTGCTCGCCATCGCAGTGCGTGTGGAGCATCTCCCTAGACGCTGGCTGTACCGTGTCAGCTGTTCTGGCGGGAATGCCTCATTTGGACGCACTCAGCGTGACACCGGGGGCGTCAGTCTCGGCGGCCCTGGCGGGTACGTGGCACAGTCTTGGGGCAGGCACAGTTTCTCTTCTCCTTTCATGCCGGATACTTCCGGGACCACACATGGAAGTTATGTCACCACACTGGAATCACCAGGTACACTCACTTTCATTTTTCTTTCCCCCCTTTTTTTTTTTTTTCCCCCTCTCTTTTTCCCCCCCCCTTCTTGGGGGTTCTGTCGCTACCATACACAGTCCTTGAATCTCTGGACAGGATTGGTCTGTTGTGATTCCAGGACATTTCATCACATGTGTCTGTGTCTGTGGCTTCCCCCTTATTTAGAATTTAGTTTTTTCTCACTACACTCTTATTTTTTGTTTTTCATCCTTCACACCCCGGGCAGTCCTGAGTCCCTGGACAGTATTGGTCTGTTGTGATTTCAGGAGGCCCTACCATGTCCTCTCTGTTTGCCCTGCTGCCAGGTTTTTTCGGTGGACTCTACACACCTTCCTCCTCACTCTCATTTCCTTGGGCTCTTTGCCCTCTTCCAGTCACATCCTCACTGACCACAACATTTTACATCTCACATAGATTGGAGCTGTCCACAGGTATTCCCCTGCAGCTCACCCTGGACACTTTTCATTGCCCCCCCTTGGCTGTGGTTGTTTCCGGCTGTGCTGCCTGCGATTCTGCGCCCCCCCAGCTCCCGGCGGGAGTAGTTCTTGGCCTTCCTCAGCCATCAGGCTTTAGCAATTTATGACTATTTTTAAAGCTGTGAAGTAAGTAATTTGGGATGTTTTGGTTTTTTCCTTCCCCTGCATCCTTATTTAATTCATTGGAGTAATTTTGGATATATATTCTCACAGACATGAAATCTGCAAATTGCTTCTGATGAAGTGGAATTGAGTCCACGAAAACCCGTCAAGCCTACCATGCAGTTTATTTCAATCATGTCTGTATATTATACTTTTCCATTGATTTTATTTAGTATGTGCTATAATAGAATTTTTATATGTCTACTATATGCCTATCAGCTCGTCATACTTGCTATGTATCATGTCCTATGTATTTATGAATAAACCTCCTTTGTTTGTTTAATCTATTGGTTTTTGCCTACACGCATCTCATTCAAAGTCCCAAAGTTCCCCCCTTTTTCTAATGTACAACAGGGATGGAAGTGTGTGCTCATCAAGACCACACACTTCATTCAAAGTCCCAATTTCTCCCACTTTTTACCTGCTCTCCTGACACTGTCCACTGCCCCACTGACACTGTCCACTGCCCTACTGACTGACCCCATCCACCGCTCTCCTGACACTGTCCACTGCCCCACTGACACTGTCCACTGCCCTACTGACTAACCTCATCCACCGCTCTCCTGACACTGTCCACTGCCCCACTGACACTGTCCACTGCCCTACTGACTGACCCCATCCACCGCTCTCCTGACACTGTCCACTGCCCCACTGACACTGTCCACTGCCCTACTGACTAACCTCATCCACCGCTCTCCTGACACTGTCCACTGCCCCACTGACACTGTCCACTGCCCTACTGACTGACCCCATCCACCGCTCTCCTGACACTGTCCACTGCCCCACTGACACTGTCCACTGCCCTACTGACTAACCTCATCCACCGCTCTCCTGACACTGTCCACTGCCCCACTGACACTGTCCACTGCCCTACTGACTGACCCCATCCACCGCTCTCCTGACACTGTCCACTGCCCCACTGACACTGTCCACTGCCCTACTGACTGACCTCATCCACCGCTCTCCTGACACTGTCCACTGCCCCACTGACACTGTCCACTGACCTACTGACTGACCCCATCCACCGCTCTCCTGACACTGTCCACTGCCCCACTGACACTGTCCACTGCCCTACTGACTGACCCCATCCACCGCTCTCCTGACACTGTCCACTGCCCCACTGACACTGTCCACTGCCCTACTGACTGACCTCATCCACCGCTCTCCTGACACTGTCCACTGCCCCACTGACACTGTCCACTGACCTACTGACTGACCCCATCCACCGCTCTCCTGACACTGTCCACTGCCCCACTGACACTGTCCACTGCCCTACTGACTGACCTCATCCACCGCTCTCCTGACACTGTCCACTGCCCCACTGACACTGTCCACTGCCCCACTGACACTGTCCACTGCCCTACTGACTGACCCCATCCACCGCTCTCCTGACACTGTCCACTGCCCTACTGACTGAGCCCATCCACCGCTCTCCTGACACTGTCCACTGCCCCACTGACACTGTCCACTGCCCTACTGACTGACCCCATCCACCGCTCTCCTGACACTGTCCACTGCCCCACTGACACTGTCCACTGCCGTACTGACTGACCCCATTCACCGCTCTCCTGACACTGTCCACTGCCCCACTGACACTGTCCACTGCCCCACTGACACTGTCCACTGCCCTACTGACTGACCCCATCCACCGCTCTCCTGACACTGTCCACTGCCCTACTGACTGACCCCATCCACCGCTCTCCTGACACTGTCCACTGCCCTACTAACTGACCCCATCCACCGCTCTCCTGACACTGTCCACTGCCCCACTGACACTGTCCACTGCCCTACTGACTGACCCCATCCACCGCTCTCCTGACACTGTCCACTGCCCCACTGACACTGTCCACTGCCCTACTGACTGACCCCATCCACCGCTCTCCTGACACTGTCCACTGCCCCACTGACACTGTCCACTGCCCTACTGACTGACCTCATCCACCGCTCTCCTGACACTGTCCACTGCCCCACTGACACTGTCCACTGACCTACTGACTGACCCCATCCACCGCTCTCCTGACACTGTCCACTGCCCCACTGACACTGTCCACTGCCCTACTGACTGACCTCATCCACCGCTCTCCTGACACTGTCCACTGCCCCACTGACACTGTCCACTGCCCCACTGACACTGTCCACTGCCCTACTGACTGACCCCATCCACCGCTCTCCTGACACTGTCCACTGCCCTACTGACTGACCCCATCCACCGCTCTCCTGACACTGTCCACTGCCCTACTAACTGACCCCATCCACCGCTCTCCTGACACTGTCCACTGCCCCACTGACACTGTCCACTGCCCTACTGACTGACCCCATCCACCGCTCTCCTGACACTGTCCACTGCCCCACTGACACTGTCCACTGCCGTACTGACTGACCCCATTCACCGCTCTCCTGACACTGTCCACTGCCCCACTGACACTGTCCACTGCCCCACTGACACTGTCCACTGCCCTACTGACTGACCCCATCCACCGCTCTCCTGACACTGTCCACTGCCCTACTGACTGACCCCATCCACCGCTCTCCTGACACTGTCCACTGCCCTACTAACTGACCCCATCCACCGCTCTCCTGACACTGTCCACTGCCCCACTGACACTGTCCACTGCCCTACTGACTGACCCCATCCACCGCTCTCCTGACACTGTCCACTGCCCTACTGACTGACCCCATCCACCGCTCTCCTGACACTGTGTACAGCCCCACTGACACTGTCCACTGCCCTACTGACTGACCCCATCCACCGCTCTCCTGACACTGTCCACTGCCCCACTGACACTGTCCACTGCCCTACTGACTGACCCTATCCACTGCTCTCCTGACACTGTCCACTGCCCTACTGACTGACCCCATCCACTGCTCTCCTGAAACTGTCCACTGCCCCACTGACACTGTCCACTGCCCTACTAACTGACCCCATCCACCGCTCTCCTGACACTGTCCACTGCCCCACTGACACTGTCCACTGCCCTACTGACTGACCCCATCCACCGCTCTCCTGACACTGTCCACTGCCCTACTGACTGACCCCATCCACCGCTCTCCTGACACTGTGCACAGCCCCACTGACACTGTCCACTGCCCTACTGACTGACCCCATCCACCGCTCTCCTGACACTGTCCACTGCCCCACTGACACTGTCCACTGCCCTACTGACTGACCCTATCCACTTCTCTCCTGACACTGTCCACTGCCCTACTGACTGACCCCATCCACTGCTCTCCTGACACTGTCCACTGCCCCACTGACACTGTCCACTGCCCTACTGACTGACCACATCCACCGCTCTCCTGACACTGTCCACTGCCCCACTGACACTGTCCACTGCCCTACTGACTGACCCCATCCACCGCTCTCCTGACACTGTCCACTGCCCCACTGACACTGTCCACTGCCGTACTGACTGACCCCATCCACCGCTCTCCTGACATTGTCCACTGCCCCACTGACACTGTCCACTGCCCCACTGACACTGTCCACTGCCCTACTGACTGACCCCATCCACCGCTCTCCTGACACTGTCCACTGCCCTACTGACTGACCCCATCCACCGCTCTCCTGACACTGTCCACTGTCCCACTGACACTGTCCACTGCCCTACTGACTGACCCCATCCACCGCTCTCCTGACACTGTCCACTGCCCCACTGACACTGTCCACTGCCCTACTGACTGACCTCATCCACCGCTCTCCTGACACTGTCCACTGCCCCACTGACACTGTCCACTGCCGTACTGACTGACCCCATTCACCGCTCTCCTGACACTGTCCACTGCCCCACTGACACTGTCCACTGCCCCACTGACACTGTCCACTGCCCCACTGACACTGTCCACTGCCCTACTGACTGACCCCATCCACCGCTCTCCTGACACTGTCCACTGCCCTACTGACTGACCCCATCCACCGCTCTCCTGACACTGTCCACTGCCCCACTGACACTGTCCACTGCCCTACTAACTGACCCCATCCACCGCTCTCCTGACACTGTCCACTGCCCCACTGACACTGTCCACTGCCCTACTGACTGACCCCATCCACCGCTCTCCTGACACTGTCCACTGCCCTACTGACTGACCCCATCCACCGCTCTCCTGACACTGTGCACAGCCCCACTGACACTGTCCACTGCCCTACTGACTGACCCCATCCACCACTCTCCTGACACTGTCCACTGCCCCACTGACACTGTCCACTGCCCTACTGACTGACCCTATCCACTGCTCTCCTGACACTGTCCACTGCCCTACTGACTGACCCCATCCACTGCTCTCCTGACACTGTCCACTGCCCCACTGAACCTGTCCACTGCCCTACTAACTGACCCCATCCACCGCTCTCCTGACACTGTCCACTGCCCCACTGACACTGTCCACTGCCCTACTGACTGACCCCATCCACCGCTCTCCTGACACTGTCCACTGCCCTACTGACTGACCCCATCCACCGCTCTCCTGACACTGTGTACAGCCCCACTGACACTGTCCACTGCCCTACTGACTGACCCCATCCACCGCTCTCCTGACATTGTCCACTGCCCCACTGACACTGTCCACTGCCCCACTGACACTGTCCACTGCCCTACTGACTGACCCCATCCACCGCTCTCCTGACACTGTCCACTGCCCTACTGACTGACCCCATCCACCGCTCTCCTGACACTGTCCACTGTCCCACTGACACTGTCCACTGCCCTACTGACTGACCCCATCCACCGCTCTCCTGACACTGTCCACTGCCCCACTGACACTGTCCACTGCCCTACTGACTGACCCCATCCACCGCTCTCCTGACACTGTCCACTGCCCCACTGACACTGTCCACTGCCCTACTGACTGACCCCATCCACCGCTCTCCTGACACTGTCCACTGCCCTACTGACTGACCCCATCCACCGCTCTCCTGACACTGTGCACAGCCCCACTGACACTGTCCACTGCCCTACTGACTGACCCCATCCACCGCTCTCCTGACACTGTCCACTGCCCCACT
Source organism: Rana muscosa (assembly GCA_029206835.1). NCBI lineage: Eukaryota > Metazoa > Chordata > Amphibia > Anura > Ranidae > Rana > Rana muscosa. Next base: position 194,647,204 of record CM055118.1, read on the forward strand.
GACACTGTCCACTGCCCTACTGACTGACCCTATCCACTGCTCTCCTGACACTGTCCACTGCCCTACTGACTGACCCCATCCACTGCTCTCCTGACACTGTCCACTGCCCCACTGACACTGTCCACTGCCCTACTGACTGACCACATCCACCGCTCTCCTGACACTGTCCACTGCCCCACTGACACTGTCCACTGCCCTACTGACTGACCCCATCCACCGCTCTCCTGACATTGTCCACTGCCCCACTGACACTGTCCACTGCCCCACTGACACTGTCCACTGCCCTACTGACTGACCCCATCCACCGCTCTCCTGACACTGTCCACTGCCCTACTGACTGACCCCATCCACCGCTCTCCTGACACTGTCCACTGTCCCACTGACACTGTCCACTGCCCTACTGACTGACCCCATCCACCGCTCTCCTGACACTGTCCACTGCCCCACTGACACTGTCCACTGCCCCACTGACTGACCTCATCCACCGCTCTCCTGACACTGTCCACTGCCCCACTGACACTGTCCACTGCCGTACTGACTGACCCCATTCACCGCTCTCCTGACACTGTCCACTGCCCCACTGACACTGTCCACTGCCCCACTGACACTGTCCACTGCCCCACTGACACTGTCCACTGCCCCACTGACACTGTCCACTGCCCTACTGACTGACCCCATCCACCGCTCTCCTGACACTGTCCACTGCCCTACTGACTGACCCCATCCACCGCTCTCCTGACACTGTCCACTGCCCCACTGACACTGTCCACTGCCCTACTGACTGACCCCATCCACCGCTCTCCTGACACTGTCCACTGCCCTACTGACTGACCCCATCCACCGCTCTCCTGACACTGTGCACAGCCCCATTGACACTGTCCACTGCCCTACTGACTGACCCCATCCACCGCTCTCCTGACACTGTCCACTGCCCCACTGACACTGTCCACTGCCCTACTGACTGACCCCATCCACCGCTCTCCTGACACTGTCCACTGCCCTACTGACTGACCCCATCCACCGCTCTCCTGACACTGTGCACAGCCCCACTGACACTGTCCACTGCCCTACTGACTGACCCCATCCACCGCTCTCCTGACACTGTCCACTGCCCCACTGACACTGTCCACTGCCCTACTGACTGACCCTATCCACTGCTCTCCTGACACTGTCCACTGCCCTACTGACTGACCCCATCCACTGCTCTCCTGACACTGTCCACTGCCCCACTGACACTGTCCACTGCCCTACTGACTGACCACATCCACCGCTCTCCTGACACTGTCCACTGCCCCACTGACACTGTCCACTGCCCTACTGACTGACCCCATCCACCGCTCTCCTGACATTGTCCACTGCCCCACTGACACTGTCCACTGCCCCACTGACACTGTCCACTGCCCTACTGACTGACCCCATCCACCGCTCTCCTGACACTGTCCACTGCCCTACTGACTGACCCCATCCACCGCTCTCCTGACACTGTCCACTGTCCCACTGACACTGTCCACTGCCCTACTGACTGACCCCATCCACCGCTCTCCTGACACTGTCCACTGCCCCACTGACACTGTCCACTGCCCCACTGACTGACCTCATCCACCGCTCTCCTGACACTGTCCACTGCCCCACTGACACTGTCCACTGCCGTACTGACTGACCCCATTCACCGCTCTCCTGACACTGTCCACTGCCCCACTGACACTGTCCACTGCCCCACTGACACTGTCCACTGCCCCACTGACACTGTCCACTGCCCCACTGACACTGTCCACTGCCCTACTGACTGACCCCATCCACCGCTCTCCTGACACTGTCCACTGCCCTACTGACTGACCCCATCCACCGCTCTCCTGACACTGTCCACTGCCCCACTGACACTGTCCACTGCCCTACTGACTGACCCCATCCACCGCTCTCCTGACACTGTCCACTGCCCTACTGACTGACCCCATCCACCGCTCTCCTGACACTGTGCACAGCCCCACTGACACTGTCCACTGCCCTACTGACTGACCCCATCCACCGCTCTCCTGACACTGTCCACTGCCCCACTGACACTGTCCACTGCCCTACTGACTGACCCTATCCACTGCTCTCCTGACACTGTCCACTGCCCTACTGACTGACCCCATCCACTGCTCTCCTGACACTGTCCACTGCCCCACTGACACTGTCCACTGCCCTACTGACTGACCACATCCACCGCTCTCCTGACACTGTCCACTGCCCCACTGACACTGTCCACTGCCCTACTGACTGACCCCATCCACCGCTCTCCTGACATTGTCCACTGCCCCACTGACACTGTCCACTGCCCCACTGACACTGTCCACTGCCCTACTGACTGACCCCATCCACCGCTCTCCTGACACTGTCCACTGCCCTACTGACTGACCCCATCCACCGCTCTCCTGACACTGTCCACTGTCCCACTGACACTGTCCACTGCCCTACTGACTGACCCCATCCACCGCTCTCCTGACACTGTCCACTGCCCCACTGACACTGTCCACTGCCCCACTGACACTGTCCACTGCCCCACTGACACCGTCCACTGCTCTCCTGACACTGTCCAGGTTTTAATACATATTAACATGTTTATTTACATTTATTTATAAGAGTGTGAAGGTTTTTTTTTTTTTATAATAAAAATATACATATATATGCATTTGAGCTTTGAGGTGCACGCCCAAATGCAATAGGCTGCACACACCTATGCTTCTGATGTAGTCAAATTTGCTGGCAGGTTCAGAGGCAAATGAACAAAAAAAGTATTTAAAATATTAATTTTTTGTGCTTTTGCCTGCTTTATTTTGGTTGGTGACAAGGTCTCTTTAACCTATTAGTTCTCAATGAGATACACGTTATCTCAGCCTTCTGCTGGCCCTTCCTTGAGCTCAGTTCCCAAATCTTATCATTAGATCATTTGATAGATGAGCACTGTCAGCACAGAGGGAGGACAGGACACCCAGCAGCTGATATATAAAAGTTGGAGGCAGTGAAATGTGATCGCTGTCAGGGCCGGTTCACACCACAAAAACGCACTCCACATCCGTTCCAGATGCGTTTCTGCATGCACGTTTTTGATGCATTCCGGTGCGTTTTTGATGCGTTTCCGGATGCATTCCAGGTGCCCCTTTTCTTCTTATTTCCTGTTCTTTTTTTTCACTAATACTAGGGTCCAGTGTATTTTTAATGCGTTTCAGTGCATTCCAGTGCGTTTTTGATGCATTTTCCTGCGTTCCAGTACAGTCCAGTGCAGGAAAAATGCAGCCTGCTCTACTTTTTTTTCTGGAACTGAAAAAGCCCTGGAACTGGCTGCACTGGTGTGAACTATGCCATTGGAAACCATATAACCTACTTTCTTTTCGTTTTTAATGCAGAACAAAAAAATGCACTGGACTGCATGTGGTGTGAACTGGCCCTCAAGTCAATTTGTTTATTTTACCTCGTTACCTATTCAATGTGCACTATTAAAGTGGTTGTAAACCCACTTTGATAACATGCACCTACAGGTAAGCCTAGATTAAGGCTTACCTGTAGGTGCATTAAATATCTCCTTAACCTACACGGTTAAGGAGATATTTGCAGATAACACTGCACCGATGTCTACTGCACTGAGCGTCCCTGCATAATGAATGGGTCATGCCTGTTTTCTCAATGGGCGAATGCCGGCCCTGCGCGCATGCGTGTGACGTCATCGCCGCACCGGCCAATCACAGCGCCGGTGCGGCGATACCAGGAAGAAGCTCAGAGGGGACATGGCGGCGACGGTGGAGGGGAACGAGGAGGACTTTGGGGGCTTCGATTTCAAGTAAGTGCCACATAATGAGCTAGTATGCATAGCATACTAGCTCATTATGCCTTTTCCTTGCAGGGTTTTCTTTTCCGTGAAAACTGTCAGAGGGTTTACTTCCTCTTTAAAGAAACCAGACAAGTGTTTCAGGTGTAAATAGCACTCTATGAGGCTTCATTCACAAAGATTTAACACTAGGATAAGAAACTTTCTTTTCAGTTATTTGACTTCAGAAAGTTTGGAGATTAAAGCGGAGTTCCACCCACTTTTGAGAGGTGGTCTTAAACAAAAGACCACCTCTACACCCCTCGTTTTTGGCTAGTAAAAAAAATATATTTTTCTTCTAACCTTTTTATGAAGTACAGCCTGTACTTCCGATCCATCTGGTCCGTGGCGCAGGATGTCATATGCTCTTCAGCGAGCCACCCTGTTGTCTTCTGGGGCCTGTGTGTCCCAGAAGACAGCTGGCCATTCACAAAGCGCTGCATGACTCGCGCATGCGCAGTAGGAAACGGGGGCACTGAAGACGCAAGGCTCCACTGCCGGTTTCCCCTAATTAGAATGGTGGCGCCTGCACCCAATCCGATGGACGGATCTGCATCATGGGCTCCCTGAACAGGTAAGTGTCCTTATTAAATGTCAGCAGCTACAGTGTTTGTAGCTGCTGACTTTAACCACTTGCTTACTGGCCACTTAAACCTCCCTTCTGCCCAGACCAATTTTCAGCTTTCAGCGCTGCTACACTTTGAATGACAATTGCGCGGTCATACAACACTGTACCCAAATAAAAAAAAATTATCATTTTCTTTCCACAAATAGAGCTTTCTTTTGGTGGTATTTTATCACCTCTGCGGTTTTTATTTTTTGTTGAAAAAATTTAAAAAGACCGAATTTAAAAAATACAATTATATTTATTTATATTTTGTTATAAAATTTAGCAAACAGGTAATTTTTCTCTTTCATTGATGTACGCTGATGAGGCTACACTGATGGGCACCGATGGGCTGCACTGATGGGCACCGATGGGCTGCATTGAAGGGCACCGATAAGGCGGCAAGTGTGGGCACTGATAGGTGGCACTGGTGGGCACTGATAGGTGGCACTGGTGGGCACTGAGAGGTGGCACTGATGGGCACTGAGAAGTGGCACTAATAGGTGGCACTGATAGCTGGCAGTGATGGGCACTGATGGGTGGCAGTGATGGGCACTGATGGGTGGCAATGATGGGCACTGATCAGCACTTGTAGGTTACACTGATAGGCAGCACTGCTAGGTGGCACTGATGAGGCAACACTGGTGGGCATTGATAGGTGGCACTCATGGGCATTGATAGGTGGCACTCGTGGGCATTGATAGGGGGCACTCGTGGGCATTGATAGGGGGAATTGTGGGCACTGGCAGGCGGTATTTGTGGGCACAGATGAGGCAGATTTTGCCTCCTTCCTCTTCGGGACCGATGTCCCTTGCACATAAGCCGGTGATCGGCTTTTTTTTGTCCTCACGGACAGCAGATAGAAGAGGCACATGTGCTAGAACCAATCCCCATGCAGTGAAGCCAGAGGGAGAAAGAAGAGGAGAAGCTGGCAGCGCTGCAGGAGAAGGCAGAAGAGGACTGGTGTCTGAAAAATGGACAGTACAGCCGGCCCTCCTACTCAGCAGATGCCTGGGCCCCCATTTTGAACTGATGGGGCCCGGGCTCAGAGTACAGGAGGGCTGGCTGCATAGGTGTGCGCAGCCTATTGCATTAGGGTGTGCACCCTTGAGCTCAAACACATGTGTGTACTGTATGTGTCTACACATATATGACCCCGGCACATTGATCTGCCTGCCAGCACAGTGAAAGAGAAGAGCATAAACACTTCTCTTATGGCAGAGCCGGTAAGAGGGAGATCTTTCCCATGTTCCTGCTGCTACACAGTGTGATAACACTAATGTGCATGGGGTGATTAGGGTGTGCCTGGGCACACCCAGCACACAGTGTGCGCACGCCTATGGCTGGCTGTACTGCCTTATCAGCGGCCCTGGGTTCAGAGGTGATATATCGCCTACTCACCACCATTAAAAGCCCACAGCACTGCGCCTCAACTGTGTGCATTACTACACACAATTGTGTTGTAGCCTCATTCTCTGTGATATAATTTTTACCACATCACTACCACAGCAGTGTGTATTAGCATGGCCGGTTGCCTGTTCACTTGGGGCTGGTCACAGTCTCGGAGTTGGTAAAACCACGGCTTGACTTCCTATTTTTATTGCTTTTTGGCTGCAGGGTGGACTCAGAAAAACAAAGATTGCTGTGTTAATGCTACTGACAGACTTATTCATATACAGTATGTCATTTATGATTTTGCCCATAGTTCCACTTTACCTGAAACTAACTGTCACTTTTTGAAAAATAAGGATCCTTTGTGGACTGAACCTAATGTTCTGATCTATTCAGAGTCCTACCGATTTAGCCATTTAATGAATTGTTGAACAGAAGACTCGACTCTGGTTGCTGTGGGTAACACAGACAGCTCTATTGTGAGTCATTTTCATAGTTTTATAATGTAATATAATCATATAAAGTGTTTGTGTGTTTGGATGACACTGTACAGAAAAATATGATCAGTGTTCTGTAAATTCAGGATGTTGCCCAACAAACACCCACACAGACTAAGGAGCTGCATTCCCTGGCACATGATGAGGAGAAGTGTCACGTGTGGGATTCTTGTCCCGACTCTGGAAAGAGAAGCTTGTCCCTAATCTGCTAGAACAGCTCAGGGTCCAGCCAGAATGCCACGTTCACCTCCTCAGGAGAGCCCATGTAATGTGTTTATAGAATTAGAAATGAATGGTAATTAAAGGATATCCAGGCAGGCAGATATACAAGGCACAAAATATTACAGCTCTGTATTTATTAGTACATCATTAAATGTATTTTGTTTTTAAATACAAGCAGCGTTAAGTACCTTAAATTGACTTCTTGCAGTCTCTTGAGCCTCTTGCAGTCTCTGTACAGCAGAGCTTAGACTGGGGAAGGTAGAGACACAAAACAAGGAGCCCATCACGTGTGCTTCATTTCAATGAGCATGCTGATAGGAGGAAAGTGCAGAATGACAGAGGAGTAAGTCTATCAGTATGCCACTTCTCCTTTCACTGTCCAGTCACAGGATGGGAAAGGAACAAGACCTGTAAGTGCTACTGAACTGCACCAAATAAAAATCAGGTCACCTGTCCTGCCAGACAGAGCTGTGCTGTGTTTTTAAACATAGCTGTTTAAATCTCCGAAATGGAGAGATAGAAATACAAATCCTTTGGCATGTAAACAGCTCCCATTCCTGAATTTGGTCTTGTGTATTTAGCTGTTTGGGAGTGAATGTGTAGCGCTGAATATGAAAAATAGTGAGATATGTATATATCACTAAATGGTATATACCCAACTGGGTGAAACAGTGGAAAAAATATTACAATAATAAGTCCACATGTGAAACAAAAACAATATAAGTGAAAATGTCCATCACAATGGGATGAAGAGTATCACGGTGAAGATATCATGTAGCCATGTAGACCATCACATGGAAATTCCTTTCAAGTATGGTATGACTAAATACGCTTACCGGAACTGTTGGATCCGACTGTCAGCGACAACGGATCAATCAAGCATGGATATGGCAAGTAGACTCAGCTTGTCTGAAGAATCTCGGTGATCTTAGCCACGATGGACCCGGCCGTCCACGGCTGAAGGTCACTCTGATGTTGGTGTCCCAAACGTGCAGAGGAAACAAATGACCCGGGAAATCCACGACACTTTCAAGTGGTATTAGGCAGGTTCAGGTAAGTAAAAACCCCTTAGGGGTAATAAAAGGCACAATGGAGGAACCCAAAAAAACTTGTATCCACCGAACATGGAAAGAAAAGAAAAACGGTGCTCCAATAGTGCAGGTCAAAAAAACTTGGGTTTTAATTAATAAAAACCAACAAACATTAAAAGTGATCACAGTTCAAAATAAAAGCAATATGGGAAGTGATGTACCAATGCCGACGCGTTTCGTCCAACTAGGACTTCTACTGGGGCATCTACCTGATCCCCCATATTGCACATGTATTTATAGATAACATACCAAACCAGATCAATGACTAACCAATCAATCAAAGTTTCGAAAATTAGGGTCCGTGATTGGAGGAGAGCCAGACATATGATAAACTGGACTCGCAGCCTCCAACCAAGAACCAATGATATTGTATGCTGTAAAGTCCTTCCAGGTCAGTGATGACTCATAAGTGATGACTCATAAGCTGTACCAGGAAGTGACTTCCAGCGTGCACATCGTAAAAATCCATTTGGAAAGCCAGCGAAAATCAGGAGGGATAGGTCAGGTGGTTGTTCCCATCCACGTGACTGCTCGCATCCACTTATTGGCTGGCTATAAGAAGCGCACCACCAAATAAAGACTCTGGGACATATAAAAAAACTACAGTCCAAGAAGCCTACAATTATGTCTAGATGGAAAGAGAGCAACACCATCTAGAGAAAATGGCCAGGATCTCAACCATCCAGACATAAAATGGAAATCTACAGTGACACCTAGTGGTGCTAGAACAAAGTGTCATAATGAAACTAACTAGCACAAAAAGGTAAACGCCAGGTTGCAACCCAAACTAAACATCAATAGATACACATGAACCCAACTTATATCAAATGTCATCTCTAAAACAGAGATCAAAAACTGGGAAAAAGGCAACAAAGGATATGGAAGGAACAGATCCACTGTCCTGAAAAAAATTATTAATACTATTCTAAGCCAGGTTAATGAAGGAATTTATGTCCCACTCGAAGTTCATAACAAACGGTGAGTAGGTCCGGAGCTTGTAAATCCAATAGGTTTCAAGGCGAGACACCCCACTTACACGGGATTCCCCCCTTTAATGGGGGACAAACTTGTCAATCACCAGGAATCGTGTCCCCATAGGGTCGCGATTATGGTGTTGTAAATAGTGGCGGGGAACACCATGGTTGATCTTGCCTTTCCTAATATTGGCTATGTGTTCATTAACCCGGATGGTAAAGGTCCTAATTGTGCGCCCTATGTATTGTGTAGCGATACCCCCAGCTAAGAGGGCCGCTGGTATGATTTGTTTCGGGCCCTGCAACACTCACTGTCAACCCCCAGTAATTTACTCCCACCTCCCTTGGCACAGTTAGTAGGGGATGATAGGATTGTGTAACCTGTGACTCTTGGCAACACAATCCCACAAGAAAGACACACAGCAGTATAGTGTAGCTATCAATAACTGTTTCTTCTGCACAGTAAATGACACAAACAACTGATATACTTAACCCTGGCACTTTACTGAGAATAATGGTTAAGCAGATAAAACAGTATACATAAACATGTGCAGAGCCCTGCAATGAAAGGGTATTTTAGCAAACAGACAGATATGCACTCCTGTGAACCGAAACTAACGGACCCCGCTGCAGCTCTTCTCCCCCGTGGGCAAAATGTCTATACTGCTAAGTCAGGCCTTACTGTACTATGCAAAAGTTCTGCAGAGAAAGATCTTCGCTAGCAAACGGTGGTGCACTTCTGGAACAATTTGTAATCCACAAGAATAAAGGGGTTTGATAACTTGGTGAACACAGAATAAATCTACTAGCATTATTCAATGCACTGTCCCTCCGGCGTGCAACTGCAAACACTAACGTTAGTTCCGAACAACAGTTACTGGGTCTAGAGATCCTGTATTATTCTCTGAGCAGGTGCTCTCTCACCCAACCGGACCAGTCCGTGTCCGTATCTTCCATTGCTGTGTCTTGGTACACAGATTCCACGACACCTGGGTCTTCGGTCCTCCTGGTAGTAGCAGAACAGCAGCAGGATGTGAAGTCCCTCAGGCTCCTCAGTGGGTACGGAAGGCTCTTTGGAGTAATACAGGCCTAGGCTTCAGGCCCTGTATTTCCAGCAGACTCAGCACAGAATTCCACTTGCTGGGCGGGCGGTGTCCAAAGAGACCGCACTCCGGTCCGCCCCCTGGTTAAATACCCCGCCCCAGCAGTCCTTGCGCGGAGAAATGCATCCTGGGTGTGGTAGTCTCTGGGCCTTAAAGCAAACACCCGCTACAATTGCTTTTTACAAGGGAAGGTCAGAAGGTAGACAATGTACTGAGTGGCACATGTAGTAAACCGCTTCATCGAGTAGACACGCAAAGGGGACCGATGACTGAAACGTGTCACTCCTGCGTCTGCCACTGATGTTACGCAGGCATACATTGCACTTTCGACATGGGAAGTAGCCCTTGCAATCTTGGAAGAAAGTGACCTTTTTGTGGGGGGGGTCTATAACATTTGGCGCAATCTGACCCTGAATGGACTGGGCTCCCCTGAAGATGACACCATCTCGTTCTGGGAGTGCAGGTCCTAAATACCTGTCATTTTGGAGAACACTCCAATGTTTTTTGAGGATCTCCTTGAGTTGTCTGGATTGGACTGAATAGGTAGTGAAGAAGGACAATCTAAATTTATTGTCCATAGCCTTCTTGGGGTGTACCTGTAACAATGAGGTCCGATCGATCCATGAGATCCGATCAATCTCAGTGTCAAGGTCACTAGATATAAAGCCCTTCTGCAAAAATCTGTCCTTCAAAATGGCCGATTGAGTAGCAAAGTCCTCCACTCTAGTACAGTTTCTCCGCAATTGGAGAAACTGACTTCGTGGCACGGACTTAAGCCACTGCGGGTGGTGACAGCTGTCGACCGGAATGTACCCATTCCGGTCCATGGACTTGAAGTAGGAGGTAAACTCCAAACGGTGATCCACCACCTTAATTTCAAGGTCCAAAAAATGTACAGAGGTAAGGCTAGCCTCATGGCTCAGACGTATACCTCTGTCATTAGAGTTGAGTAGGGACATGAAATCATCCAATGATTCCTGGTCACTAGGGATGAGCTGAACACCCCCCGGTTCGGTTCGCACCAGAACCTGCGAACGGACCGAAAGTTTGCGTGAACTTTAGAACCCTATTAAATACAATGGACTCGAACGTTCTAAATCAAAAGTGCTAATTATCAAGGCTAATATGCAAGTTATTGTCCTAAAAAGGGTTTGGGGACCCGGGTCCTGCCCCAGGGGACATTTATCAATGCAAAAAAAAGTTTTAAAAACAACAGTTTTTTCTGGAGCAGTCATTTTAATGATGCTTAAAGTGAAAAAAAAAGTGAAATATTCCTTTAAATATCGTACCTGGGGGGTGTCTAAAGTATGCCTGTGAAGTGGCACATGTTTCCCGTGTTTAGAACTGTCCCTGCACAAAATGACATTTCTAAAGGAAAAAAAGTAATTTAAAACTGCTTGCGGCTTTAATGTAATGTCTGGTCCCGGCAATATGGATGAAAATCATTGAGAAAAATGGCATGGGTACCCCCCCCCCCCCCAGCCCACTACACTTTGGGTCTTGTATGGATATTAAGGGGAACCCCGCACCCAAATTAAAAAAAGGCCCTATATACTCTGAACAGCAGTATACAGGCAGTGAAAACAAGACAGGGACTGTAGGTTTGTTCTTAAGTAGAATCTGTTTGTAATTTGGAACAGGTACATTTTTAAGTGTAGCTCCAGCCCAAAAATCTATTTTTAAGCTTTTTGGAAAACATAGGGAAGGGTTATCACCCCTGTAACATTTGTTTTGCTGTCTGTGCCCCTGTTCAGAACATTTCACCTCACTTTCTGCCCCAATGACAAATGTTTTTTGAAAATTTGGTTTTTTTTATTGAAACAAGGATTGGTGATAAAGCATCAGTGGATAGAAGACACCTTTTTCCCATATTAACATTTACAGGAGAGAATTTCCCTTCCTAGGGGTAGATTTCCTCTCACTTCCTGTTATCTCCTCCCGTTTGCAAGTAGGAGTCGCTTGTAAGTTGGATGCTTGAAAGTAGGGGCCTGCCGTATATACTCTGCAGAAATTTGGCCCTTAGGTGTTGGTGTTGCCACAACACTGTAAGCCCTCACAGTTACTCTTGGTGGGCGCAGGAATGGGGCCTGCTGTGAATTATTAGATCAAAAATTGTAATTACATGCCCTTGTTAAACGGGGGCATAAAAATTGGGCCTTGGGCACTGGTGCCACAACACTGCAACCCCTCACAGATACTGTACTTGGAGCACAGCAATGAGCCCTGCTGCAAAGTATTGCATCAAAAAAAATTATTACACGCCCCCAGGGGCAGAAAAATTGGGCCTTATGCACTGGTGCTGGTGCCACAACACTGCAACTCCTCACAGATACTCTATTAGGAGCGCAGGAATGAGCCCTGCTGCAAAGTATTGCATCAAAAATTGTATTTACACGCCCCTGTTTAACAGGGGCTGAAAAATTGGGCCTTAGGCACTGGTGCGGGTGCCACAACACTGCAACCCCTCACAGATACTGTAGTTGGAGTGCAGCAATGAGCCCTGCTGCAAAGCATTGCATCAAAAATTGTAAATACACGCCCCTGTTGAACAGGGGCTGAAAAATTGGGCCTTATGCCACGTACACACGATCGTTTTTAATGTCATTTTCAAAAACGACGTTTTTCTCGACATGATTTTTTTTGTTTCCTCTCAAGCCTGTCTTGCATACACACGTTCATTAAAAAAAAACGCTCGAGCAAAGCGCAGTGACGTACAACACGTACGACGGCACTATAAAGGGGAAGTTCCGTTCGAATGGCGCCACCCTTCATGTTAGTAAAGTTTATTGCGCAACGATTCGTGCTTTTCAGTCCGTTACAGCGTGACGAATGTGCTATCTCCATTACGAACGCTAGTTTTACCAGAACGAGCGCTCCCGTCTCTTACTTGATTCTGAGCATGCGCGGTTTTTTCCCCCTCGTAAAAGCATACACACTACCGTTTTTCACGTCGTTAAAAAAAACGACGTGAAAAACGACGTGAAAAAATAGAGCAGGTTCTCATTTTTTTTAGGCCATTTTTCACGTCGTTAAAAATGCTCAGGAGCCTACACACGATAGTTTTTAATGCCCAATTTAAAAAATGGCATTTTTAACGTCGTGAAAAACGGTCGTGTGTATGCGGCATAAGCCACAAAAATGTTCTTACAAGCTATCAGCATGATCATTGAGGAGGAAGAGGATAGTCACTCAGCATAACAGGATAGTCACATCAGCATAGGCAGTCTTGAAGGGATCTGACATTTCAAAAATAATTATTCAGTTACATCAGCATCAGGTGCTTGGTAGCTGGTGGTGATCCAAGACTGATTCATTTTTATGAAGGTCAGTCGATCGACCGAGTCGGTGGACAGGAGCACCCTGTGATCGGTTACAAAGCCACCAGCAGCACTGTATGTGCGTTCCGAAAGAACACTGGATGCAGGACAGGCCAGTAGCTCAATTACATACTGTGCAAGCTCTGGCCAGTGACCCATCCTCAAGACCCAGTAACACAGAGGATTTTCGGTGGGAAAGGTGTCCAAGTCTGATCTTGCCCCTAGGTATTCCTGCACCATGTAAACGCTGGCGATGGTTGCTGGAACCGATCATACCTTGGGGCTGCGTACTAAAAAATTGTCTGAACGCATCGGTCAGACGGCCACCTTCTCCACTGCTCCTTCTTTGACTGCCCGAAGCCTCAGCAACACGTTGTCCAGGACCAGGAACTTTTAACCTCCCAGTCTCTGGGAACGCGTTGCACAGACCTTTCTGCAAGGCCTCCCGAAGATGCTTCATCCTCTGCGATGGCAAGATAAGGTCCACAACCTTACCCTTGTAATGTGGATCAAGGAGGGTTGCCAGCCAGTAATGATCCCTCTCCTTGATCGCACGAATACGAGGATCCTTCCGCAGGCTTTGCAGGATCAGGGAGGTCATGCAGTGTAGGTTTGCTGAGGCATTCGGTGTGGAGTTCTCTGGGTCACTGAGGACGACATGATCGGCAGCCACCTTCTCCCAGCCATGTACAAGTCCACGGGTGTCTTGGGACAGTAATTGATCCCTTGAAGAGTGCTAGTCTCCACCTCCATGCTAACACAATCCTCCTCCTCCTCCTCTTCCAGTGTGATAGCCGGGCCAGCAGAAACACTGTCTGGATAAAGGGGGCCTTGAGAGGTAAGGAAGTCCTCCTCTTCCTGCCTCTGTTCTGCCTCAAGTGCCCTGTCCATTATTACACGCAGCGTGTACTCCAACAGGTGGACAAGAGGGACAGTGTCACTGATGCATGCACTGTCACTGCTCACCACCCTCGTGGCCTCCTCAAATGGTGCCAGGACAGTGCATGCATCCCTGATCATGGCCCACTGGCATGGGGAAAAAAATCCAAGCTCCCCTGACCCTGTCCTGGTGCCATATTGAAACAGATACTCATTGATGGCCATCTGCTGCGTGTGTAGCCGCTGCAGCATGGCCAACGTAGAGTTCCACCTGGTGGGCATGTCACAGATTAGGCTGTTCTTGGGCAGGTTGTAATCCTTTTGCAGCTCAGCCAGCCAAGCACTGGCATTATATGACCGGCGGAAATGCCCACAAAGTTTCCTGGCCTGCTTCAGGACCTCCTATAAGCCCGGGTACCTGCCCAAGAACCGCTGCACCACCAAGTTAAGGACGTGAGCCAAACAGGGCACATGGGTCAGTTGTCCCTGTCGGAGGGCGGAGAGGAGGTTGGTGCCATTGTCGCAAACCACCTTTCCTGGCTTAAGCTGGCGTGGCGTCAACTACCCCTGAGCCTGCGCCTGCAGAGCTGACAGAATCTCTGCCTCAGTGTGGCTCCTGTCCCCCAAGCACACCAGCTCAAGCACCGCATGGCATCTTTTTGCCTGCGTACTTGAGTAGCCCCTTGAATGCCTACGGAGCACCGCTGGTTCCAAGAACAAAGCACAGGTAGAGGCCATGGAGGAAGAAGAAGAGGAGGGGGTGGAGGAGAGAGGTGTGTCAGAATCACCAGTAATAACATTTTGGAGGCGTGGTGGCGGAACAACCTTGTCCTGCACCCTTCCCAGCTGCCAGCAGAGTCACCCAATGCGCAGTCAAAGATAGGTAACGTCCCTGTCCATGCTTGCTGGACCATGAGTCAGCGGTAATATGCACCTTACCACTGACCGCCCTGTCCAGCGAGGCCAAGACATTGCCTTCCACATGCCGGTAGAGAGCTGGAATCGCCTTCCGTGAGAAAAAGTGGCGTTTGGGAACCTGTCACTGAGGAACCACACATTCCACAAACTCACGGAAGGGGGCAGAGTCTACCAACTGAAAAGGCAGCAGTTGAAGTGCTAGCAATTTAGCCAAGCTAGCATTCAACCGCTGGGCATGTGGATGCCTGGGAACGAACTTCTTTCGGCGGTGCAGCAGCTGGGGAAGGGAAATTTTCCTGGTACAATCGGACGTCGGTGTACCGATAGCAGATTGCCCGCAAGTACTTGGCTGTGACACACCTAATTCTACACCTTCATTCCTCTCAGTGCAGGCTTCAGAGAGGACTAAAGGTATAGTGGGGTTGGAGATCCCAGCTGATGAGGAGCAAGGAGAGGTCCGCTTTGTTCTTTGATGTGGGTCTTTTAGGTAGGCCAACGAACTGCATGGCAGGTCGACATATGTCTGGTCAAGCACGTGGTGCCCAAGTGGCTGATGTTTTGGCCACGCGAGATACGCTTTAGACATATGTTGCAAATGGCAACGGTGCGATCTGCTGCACACGTCTGAAAAAAGGCCCACACCAAAGAACTATTGGAATAACGCGCAGAGACATGCGGAGCTCTGCAGTGTGATGCAGTTGGTGTGCTGCCCTTAAGCTGGCCCCTGGAGGGCATCCTGCCTCGTTGGAGATGTGCCTCCTCCTCCTCTCTCCTATCAGGCACCCACGTGGAGTCAGTGACCTCATCATCCCCTCCCTCCTCATCACTGGAGCAAATCTGGCAGTATGCTGCAGCTGGGGGAACATGACTGCCAGATAGCTGTCCTTGTTGGGCACCCCTTCTCTCTGGGCTGACATTACTACCCCCTTACTCTGGGCTCACGTTACTGCCTTTCTCTAGCTGGGTTCCATCATCGGAGCCTTCAAAACGCTGGGCATCCTCCTGGAGCATGTACCCAACACTGTGGTCAAACAGTTCGGGGGACTCCTCAGGAGTACATGGTGGGGCTAGGGAAGGAGTGACTGATGCCATTGAGCCGAGGGAAGAGGCCGCTTTGGCAGCTGCTTTGCCAGACAAAGTATCCTGAGCCTGGGTGAGAGAGGATGAGGAGGATGAAGACGGCTTGGTCATCCACTCTACCAAGTCTTGGGCATGTTGCGGCTCAACATGGTCAGCTGCTGAAAAGAAGGAGAAGCGTGTCCCACTACCACGTGATGATGAGGATGCACCGTGTCCATGACCAGCACTGTTGCCTCTAGAAACAGAGCCTGCTTGCCCTCTTTTATTGCCTTGTGACTGTCTGCCTCTCCTTGTTTGCCTTCCAGACATACTAATGGCCTGCAGTGAGATGTAGCTGCACAAAGGTGGGATGTATGTGTGTATATATATATATATATATATATATATATAAAAATATAAATATATATATATATATATATCTGTACTGATAATGCAGCTATCAGAATCAACTGCCTGCTGTGGTATTAGTATGAGAAAAGCAGCAATTGTCTTCAGTTAGTTTTAGGTGAACACTGTGCAGAGGACACAGTACACTAACTGAAAATACTTGCAGCTCTCTGCCTGTGGTTTTATTATGAGAACACCACAAATTGTATTCAGGTTCCTTTAAGTGAACGCTGTGCAAAGAACAGAAGTACACTACATGAAATTAATGCAGCTCCCTGAATACACCACTAACTGTATTCAGGTAAGCTTTAGGTGAACGCTATGCAAAGCACACAGTACACTAAGTGAAACACTGACTGCAGTTAGCACAATCACCTGCCTGCCTGTCACAGTATAGAGAATAACAGGAACAGATCTAGCTAAACTGAATACAGTGTATAAATAGATATACAACACCTAGGATGCATATATATCCTCTACACACTGTAACTGCAGCTAACTGACTCGCCTGCCCACTCTATCTAACTCAATATAAATTACACTGTCTCTCTATCTGTCTCTTTACTTTAACCAACGCCAACACACTACACAAGGCCGCCAAGCCGGCAGCCTTATAAAGTGTGGGGCGTGTACCTACTCCTCTGAGCCATGATTGGCCAAAGTATGCGGATCATAGTGCATGCTTCGCCAATCATCAGCCAGCAATGCACTGCGATGCCACAGTGAATTATGGGCCGTGACGCGCCACTCAAATTTGGCGCGAACGGCCCATAATGTTCGCAATTCGCCGAACAGCCGATGTTCGAGTCGAACATGGGTTTGACTCGAACACGAAGCTCATCCGTACTAGTCACCCTTCCATAGGAAGGAGGATGTCGTCTATCTATCTGGCCCAAAGGACCAATTCTGGTCTCTTAAGAGCATAGATGACATCCTCCTCCCATTTGGCCATGAAAAAAATGGCCAAACTGGAGGCAAATTTACACACCCTTGGTCTGTAAATAAAAACTATTCTGGAACCAAAAATAATTGTGTTGGGCTGCAAACCTGAAGAGCTCCATGATGAAATTGTGCTGGATAAGGGACAAAGTGGTGCTTTGGGATAGATATTATTCCACCGCACCAAACCCTAAATCATGTGGAATGCACGTGTATAGTGCAGCAACATCTGCTGTCACCAGGATCATACCATCCTGGTAATTGACAGATTGAAGTAATCTGTAGGTATCACAAGTGTCCTTCAAATAAGAGGGCACCAGTCGTACCAAAGGTTGGAGATGGAAATCCACATATTTCCCTATCCTGGCTGTGATCGAGTCAATCCCGTTGACTATGAGCCGGCCAAGGGGATTGACTGGGTCTTTGTGCACCTTTGGGAGATAATATATGGTGGGAATCCGTGGTGCGAGGGGCACAAGGAAACTCCTCTCCTTCTTGTCCAGGATACACAAAGCAAAACTTTCATCAACCAACTCAGTCAAGGCCCTCTTATACTGCAAAGTGGAATCTGTGTGAATCAAGGTGTATGTATTCGAATCCCAGAGGATCCTATCCATTTCCTTTACATAATCTCCTTTATTCAGCACGACAATGACTCTGCCCTTGTCGGCTGGACGAATGATTTGATTATTTTGTTGGCAAAGTTGTTTCAAACCTGCCTTAAAGGAGTAGTAAAGTTACATGTTTTTTCACCTTAATGCATCCTATGCATTAAGGTGAAAAAACATTCGACAATACCGCCCCCCCCCCCCGAGCCCCCGTTTTTCTTACCTGGCCCCTCGAAAGTCCCATGCTCGTCCCCGTCATCCTCTTCGTTTTTCAGCCTGGCCGCCGATTGGCTACACTGGATGGATTGAAAGCAGCGCAGCCATTGGCTGGCGCTGCTGTCAATCACATCCAATGACGCGGCACGCCGGGGGGCGGGGCCGAGTGATACAGTCGGCGGCTATGGCCGCCGCTGTATCACGGGAGCGCGCCCGCAATCACTCCACACCATGCGAGCTCACTCGCATTAAGGTGTGGAGTCCTTGCGGGGAGGAGCCAAGACAGCCGCCGAGGGACCCCAGAAGACCAGGATCGGGGCCACTGTGTGCAAAACGAGCTGCACAGTGGAGGTAAGTATAACATGTTTGTTATTTTTAAGCAAAAAAAAGGGAAGCTTTAGTGCTCCTTTAATTTTGGGGTTCATGTGTATCTTTTTATAGGGTAACTTCTCTAAATCCTGCAAAACAAGGCTTTGGAAAACATTTAGCGCAATAATTATCTTTATCCATATTTAGCTGGTTGCCTTGACTTCAACTTAAGATTGTTTTTAAAGATTTGATTTGATTTTTAAAGATTTGTCTTTTACTGTACAACCATGATACTTTTTTTTCTTTGAAAATAATAACATTTTCCAATTCAGCCAATGGGTGTCTAAATTCTTTAATTATTTTAACCTGTCTCAAACCACCTGAAAGTGCAGATCAAGCTTGCAGTTGTAGCATCAGCTCTGTTAAGCCGGGTACACACGAGCCGAATGTCAGGAGAAAGAAAACAGCCGACATTCGGCACGTGTGTAAGTCGGTCTGTTTGGCAGGCTTCTGTCAGACGAGCATGCTGGAAAATCAGCAGGTGACCAACTCCCGATCAGCACTCTCAGCCAATGGCAGAGAGCGCTGATCGGAGTGTTCTGGCGTGGGGGCGCTAACTTTGCATAGATAGTACAGGGGCTCAGATCGGAGCTGACAGTTTTTTTTTTCTTTCAACCTACTGGGTTGAACGGAAAAAAACAACTCATAGTGTGTACCAGGTTTTAGTTTATAGGGGGGGGGGGGGGGGTAATTAGATAAGCCTATTATGCAGGATGGAGAGCTGGGGTTGGTTGTCACCATGACAATGTAGACAAAAGGTCAAAAGTGAACCACAGGAGGCGGGGCAGTGATACCTTATTTGTAGAACTGCAGGCTCTGAACAGTGTATTGTTATGCTGTATAGCCATATACTGTAGCCTGGTGTGTAAAACCTGGTTGGCATTTGGAGATCTTATTATGTCAGCCATGCAGCTTTATTTTCTATGGGTGCCACATTCCCAATAATACTATAGCATAAAGACCTCAGTAATGGGTGAGACTTTAAAGGCACCTAAAAAAAAATCTGAAGTAAAATGCATAAAGTTCATTGTACAAAGGTTAAAAAGAACCAGACGGTTCCGTTACAAAAAACACATAATATAAAATCAATATCACATTATTGTTATATGAAAACCCATCAATACACTAAAGGGGACCCATAAAGGTCACTAATACATGAATAGAACCCCAACGCGTTCCAATTCCACTCGTCTTCCTCAGGGGGTTGATGAAATGGGTAATTTCTACAAAAGAACAATATAGTAACCAAAAGATAAAAAAAAAAAAGGTGTATAAGAAGAGTTACAACCGCTTGACGACTGCCTCACGCACTTATACGTCGGCAGAATGGCATGGGCAGGCAAAGCAACGTATATATACGTTGCTTTGAATCTGCCACCTAGCAGGCACCCGCCGCGGTCTCCGTCATCGTGCCCGCAGGACCCGTGGACTTGATGTCCGCAGGTGTCCTGCGATCGGGTCACAGAACGGCAGAAGGGGGGGGATACCTTTGTAAACAAGGCATCTCCCTGTTCTGCCTAGTGACAGGACACTGATCGTCTGCTCCCTCTCATCGGGAGCAGTGATCAGTGTTGTGTCACAGTAAGCCCCACCCCCACACAGTTAGAATCACTCCCTAGGACACACTTAACCCCTTCCTAGCCCCCTAGTGGTTAACCCCTTCACTGCCAGTCACATTTATACAGTAATCAGTGCATTTTTATCGCTGTATAAATGTGAATGGTCCCAAAATAGCGTCAAAAATGTCCGATGTGTCCGCCATAATGTCTCAGTCACAATAAAAATTGCAGATCGCCGCCATAACTAGTAAAAAAAAAAATTAATAATAAAAATGCCATAAAACTAACCCTTATTTTGTAGACGCTATAACTTTTGCACAAACCAATCAATAAACGCTTATTGCGTTTTTTCTTACCAAAAATATGTCGAAGAATACGTATCGGCCTAAGCTTTTTTTTTCAAAATTGTCGCTCTTTTTTTGTTTATAGCGCAAAAAATAAAAACCGCAGAGGTGATCAAATACCACCAAAAGAAAGCTCTATTGGTGGGGAAAAAAGGATGTCAATTTTATGGTCCTTCCACTTCACCACAAGTACCGTGGAGACATGATATACCCACTAGAAATCCTTACGGACCATTACAAGGATATGGTGAGAGCAAGGGAGAAGTAGATCTCTTAAATGCTGGATCCAGAGTACCTGCCCCACTTCAAAATCGGGGTTTTGAAGGTCCTCCAGGAGCAGCACCTTTGCGAAACAAGACGGACAATTTTTTAGGGAAGGGCCAAAGGAAAAAGGGAAGACTAAGAGAGGATGCAGAGGAGGGAAATGGCACAACTCCAAAAAAATCCCGAAGGAAGTAGTTTGTGACGGTGTATTCAAGCTTAGTGGAGAGGAGTTGACACGATCTGAGAAATTAACCTTAAATCAAGGACTTAAATATGCCCCCAGGAAACGGCTGAGTAAATTTCAAATGTTTCTTGATGTTCAAAAATATACTAGAAAATTGAGTATCAAACGCTATTTTTTGTCAAATCCCATCACAAGGAATAATAGTCAGGCCAGTGACCCATCAGGGGGGGGGAACGGGACTCAGGAATGCTTCCCTGTTTAACCCTCCTGATAAACCAGCTCCTAGTATCACTGTGTTTAAAGACCTAGTACTTCACGATTTGTTACAGGTTAGGTTTAAGAAGGAAAAACTGAAGGACTCTGAAGAGGGAATAGCTTTATTATGTGAAAGGAAAAATCTAGTAATAAGACCAGCAGACAAAGGGGGGGGGGGGATTGTGATTTTAAGAAAAGTGGACTATATAGAGGAAATGGAGGTACTGTTATCAGATAGAGATACCTATATGGTCCTGAATAAGGACCCAATTGAGAAATATAAGAAATCTCTCAATAGTATTGTCCTGGATGGACATCGGAAAGGGGTCATTAATGATAAAGAATTGGATTTCTTGATACCATTGGCTCCCCGTACCCCTATCATATACTATATACCCAAGGTCCACAAAAATCCCACCAAACCCCCTGGCCGCCCAATAGTAAGCGGTATTGATTCCCTTACATCAAGAATTGGTAAATTCATAGATGTTTTCCTTCAGCCAGTAGTAACCAAAACTCCAGCGTATCTTAAGGACTCTATGCAGATGATTAGAGAAATTTCTGAATATGTAGTGGGAGAAGACGTCCTACTATATACGATTATACCCCATCATTTGGGATATAAGGCGGCGGAATTTTTTCTCCGTAAGGATTTATCCATGAAATCCTCTACATTAGAGTTTGTTTTGAAATTACTTTGTTTCGCCATGGAACATAATTATTTTTACTACAATGGGCAATTTTTTCTTCAAAGCACAGGCGTGGCTATGGGAGCCAAATTTGCTCCCAGCCTGGCGGGCCTGTTCATGGCCTTATGGGAAAATGACAAACTTTTTTCTCTGGCAGAGCCCCGCCTCCTTTTGTGGCGTCGTTACATTGATGACGCCTTCTTTTTATGGAAGGGGGACGAAAAATCTTTAAGTGACTTCATGATTAATCTGAATAATAACATGTGGGGTATCCAATTTACGTATGAGTTTAGTACCACTTCAGTTAATTTCTTGGACCTAACCATTTTCAAAGAAGAGGGTGCCCTCCTGACAAAAACCTATTTCAAAAATACTGACAGGAATGGGTATATACCTATAGACAGTGGACATCTTCCAAATTGGCTCAAGGCCATACCAAAGGGGCAGTTTCAACGAATGAGACGCAACTGTTCTCGTTTGGAGGATTTTGAGTCTCAGGTCGCAGTTTTGAGGCACCGTTTTGTTGAGAAGCGGTATCAGCCATGTGTTTTGGACAAAGAAATACAGGAAGTTGCAGCAATTGACAGAAAAACTTTATTGGTCCCAAAGGTCAAAGAAAAATATACTTTCACTACAGACCTACAATGGGCATTTTTGACCACCTTTTCATCACATTTTTGGTGGGTCAATAAGATAATACGTAAACACTGGCCAGTACTCAAGTGTGATAAAATCTTGGGACCTACACTTCCAGATTGTCCAAAAATTCTGTATAGAAGAAATCAAAATTTGAAAGATTTAGTGGCACCAAGCGTAGTTGACCCTCCAGCTAAAATGGTTATGTTTGGACAACTCAAAGGATATTATCCATGTAAAAGATGTAAAGTCTGCAGGTCGTCACAAACTATGAAAACTGCGTCTTTTACTTCACATGCTACTTCCAAAGAACATCATATATCTGACTTTATTACATGCAATACTATTGGGGTCATTTATCTTTTGAGTTGTCCCTGTGGTTTCCAATATATAGGGAGGACCACCCGTGCGCTCAAAGTCAGAATTGGGGAACATTTATCGAATATACGCAGGGGATTCACCAAGCATAGTGTGTCGTGGCATTTTCGCCAACACCATAATCGAGATCCATCAGCATTACAAGTTATAGGGATTGAGAAATATACCCCCCATTGGAGAGGGAGTGATCTCAAGCGACAGATATCACGTAGAGAAACTCGTCTCATATATGATGTTAAGTGCTATAGCCCATGGGGTTTGAATATAGAGTGGGATATTAATTGTTACATTAACAATAGGTAGATTATTCAGGTCATCCCTACCTCTATTACCCCCATTGGGCCATTTAGCGTACTTATATGCTTGTCTGTTTTTTGTGCCCTCTTTTTTCTTCCCCAAATCAATTGGTTACATATAGGGTTCCCCTTACGAGAGAATGGGGGGTCTATTTTCTCTTTTCTCTCCTTTTTTTGTTATCATGGATCCCCCCTTTTTTTGTCCCTTTTTCTGGTGTTACACCTCTGTAACCCCCCTTTGCTATGTATTTTAATTTATATATTAATTTTAATATAGTTGTCTTTTTTCTATTACAGTCTGGGAACACAGGGATAAGTTCAGTATATTTCTCCCATATATTGTAATTTTTTTAAAGGTAATTACACTCTGGTAATATATACAGAGTTTTAAGGGAGCCATTGACATATGGATATGTGTCGTGTCTCTGTGTCGCCCTGGTGTTTGCACCTCGCTGACACATTGATTCTTCACCTTTTTCATGTGGATTAATGGCTGCCAATTAATGTTGTGATTGGTATAAATTAATTTCTTTTATTGTTATATATATGCTGTATTGCATTTTTTATGTTAAAGATGTTTTTAGCATAGGTATCATTATGTAAGCAAGAGGCTAGCAGCGCCAGTGACAGGTTATGGTTCTGTCTATGTGCGCTGCATTGCCTCAGCTACAGACACGAATTGCGAGTGGGGAATGTGCGGTGAGCGCGCGTCCCTTCTCGTTTGATTTCCGGTGTCACTCTCCAGCCGGGTTATTTAAGTGCGGTGAGTGACGTCCCATTCCTTAGTCTCCTTTCCCAGTGGACGCCTTGTAAGGAGAAACGCAGCGTCGGGTGGAGCTAAGGAATTCAATGTCATCACGCACCAGCTGATTGGAGTGAGCTACAGCTGACTGCTTTTTAAATCGTTGTCGGAGATTGCTGGCATTCAGTGCGCTCTCTCTATTCAATATATTTTTTTCTATCTGTGGATGTCAGTGTTTTTTACCCAATAAAGGGGATTTCCCTTTTTTTTTTTTTTTTTTTTTTTTTAGTTTTTTTTTTTGAGAAAAAATTTTTTTATTGAACAATTTACATTTGGAACATAATTCTGCAAGTTACAAGGCAATACTGGAGAAATGCATAAAACAAGAAATGTGGCTTATACATATATAGGCACAGTAGATCAAAAAACTTGTTCAGATTGAACACTGGATTCAGTGACTATCAATAAGTGGAAAACCCTATGTCCACGCTATTCATGGAATTGCACGCTAGAAGGATGTATAGTATTACGGACCATCAGTGCATGTGTCTGCGGACTCAAGCCATCGATCCCAGATTTTGTAGTACTTATCTGGACAACCTCTGTTGATGTATATGAACTTTTTGTAGGGAAGAGTGTTATTTATATCTAGTTTCCAATCGTTGAAGCTGGGGGGAGTGGGTCTCATCCACTGTCTGGCTATAATTTTTCTAGCATTAAACAATGTTTCATGCAAGAATGTTTTAGTGAATTTGTCCATCTCAGAGTCGGGGAATATCCCCAGTAAGCATTGTTTGGGGTCCAGGGTCAATGGGGATCCCATGTCATCATGGAGGAAGTCAACAATCTGCTTCCACAGACCCTGAAGGACCGGGCACGCCCAGAGTAGATGGAAGAATGTGCCCGTCGTTTGGTTACACATTGTGCACAAGGTAGAAAACTGTCGTCTAAAGCGGGCGATTCTTAGGGGGGTGAGATACGCTCGGTGCACCACGTATAACTGGGTCAGCCTGTCAGAGAGCTTGGGGGATACAGTCTTGCACGAGTCTAGTGCTTCACTCCACTCCTCATCCTCCAGTGGGCCCACCTCTCTTTCCCATCTTGGTTTAAGGCTGTAAGCTAGCGTGGTAGATGATGGGGTGAGAAGCATGACATAAAAATCAGAGATCAGCTTTCGCGGGTCCACACCTTTAACCACAGCCATAATAACATTAGGCGTAGATTGTGGCAAAGGCTGGGGAAACTGAGCTTGGGCTGCGTGACGCACCTGGAAGAATCTAAAAAGCATAGAATTGGGCAGCAGGAACTCATTTTGGAGGTCCTCAAAGTTTTTAAGTGTGCCATCGGAAATTATGTGGTGCAAATAATATATTCCATATTCGCACCATATCTCTGTGTCAGGGATCAAGAGAAACTCTGAGAGTAGTCTATTGTGCCATAAGGGGGTATAGTTGTTGTGTTTAGGGGTCGTTAATGTTTTAGTGGTGATGTCCCATACGCGCCTATATTGGTATAATAGGGACCCACGGTCTCTATTGGAGTTATTCCCACTATGTCCCACTGCAATTGCAGTGAGTGGGTCAGTGGTCAGTTGTGCCCACCGTGGACAGAGGAGGGTGAGGAATCTGAGTCTGTCGGTTTTATCTATGTGGTATAGTTGAGACAGTTGGGACGCAAGGTAATAAAGATTTAAGTCAGGGAGGGCTGTTCCACCTAGGTCAGTAGGGTTCTTAAGGACTCTCCAGGCCAGCTTGTGTCTGTTGTTACCCCAAATAAATGTCTTGAGTATGGCCTCCATTGACTTGAAAAATTTCTGGTGTGTGCCAGAGTATATACAATATTTTCGGAAATAATATCATTTTAACAATGTTAATACGGCCCCACACGCCGAGCGGCAGTCTCGCCCATACCTGGGTTCTAGACTTGATGAGATCGAAAAGGGGTTCTATGTTCAGGGATATATAGTCAGCCGGTGTTCTATTCACCAATACTCCAAGATATTTGATAGTGTTCACTCGCTGGAGTGGTAACTGTGCCTGTAGCTTGGGAGAGGGGAAACTATCCATAGGCAGTATTTGAGATTTCTCCCAATTAATTTTAAGGCCAGAGAACTGACCAAAGTGTTCAATTGTATGCAACGCCTTCTGAAGCGATGTGGCAGAGTCGGCCAGGTATAGTAGCGTGTCGTCTGCGTATAAGCTAATTTTTTCAGTCAGGGAACCAAGGCAGAGACCCTGAATCTCGGGGTCCCCTCTAATGGAGATTGCAAGGGGCTCCGCCGCCAAGGCATAGAGGAGCGGAGACAGTGGGCAGCCCTGTCTAGTGCCCCTGGATAAGTCAAATGTCTGGGAGGCCCTCCCGTTGGCCACTACTTTACCCCTGGGTGCCAGATATAATAATTGAACCCACTTAATAAATTTAGGTCCAAAACCAAAGCCACGGAGGCATCCCCAAAGGTACCGCCACTCCACTGAGTCAAAGGCCTTGGCAGTATCCAAAGCCACCACCACCCGGGACCCAACATTAGTATGTGTCGCTTGTAAGTTAATATACAATTTTCTGAGGTTGAAGGAGGTGTTACGCCCCGGCATAAATCCAGCTTGGTCAGCATGGATCAGGGTTAGAATCACTTGGTTAAGGCGTAGGGCAAGTACTTTAGCCAGAATCTTTATGTCTACCTGGAGTAGCGATATTGGTCTATAAGATTCCGGGAGGCCTGGGTCCTTGCCTGGCTTAGGTATGAGGATAATTACCGCCTCGCCCATCGATGGGGGTAAGGTGAAATTGTCAAATAGATGGTTGAAGAGGGACAATAACTTGGGGGCAAGTATCTCGATGTATTGGGCGTAAAATTCTATGGGCAACCCATCTGAACCCGGGGCCTTGGATCTGGCGAAGCTCCCAATCGCTGTGGTTATTTCGTCGAGTGTAATAGGTGCGTCTAGCATAGCCATTTGGGCATCGTCTAGCTGTGGAAAGATGATTTCCGCCAGTAGATCTTCCAATTGAGAGTCAGTGGTAGAAACCTGGGACGTATATAGTTGAGAAAAGAAGTCCCTAAATTCAGAAGTGACAGCCTGGGGTTCCGTAATCTTTTCCCCATTAGGACCAGTGAGGGAAATGACAGTAGGGGGTCTATCCTCACTATGTGCCAAGTAGGCCAACAGTTTACCCGCTCTCTCCCCATGTTCATATAATTTTTGTCTGGCAAAGAAAAGTTTTTTCCTGGCCGTCTCGTGTTGTAGCTGATTAACCACCCTGGTTTGTAACCTGAGTCGGGCAGCTCCATCAGGAGAGGGGTTCGACATGTACCCCTGTTCAGAGGAGGACAGATCCCGCATTGCCCCGTCCAGTATGGCTGATGAATTAGCCTTCAGCCTGTTGATAAAGGAGGTCAGAGTCATACGTGCATGCAGTTTGAAGGCTTCCCATACTACGTCTGGGGATGCAGATCCGTCATTCTCTAAAAAGTAAGTTCTCCAACTGTTACCAAGCTCGTCATCCTCCGACAACAGGGTGAGCCAAAACGGATTCAGGCGCCACGTACGGGGCGGTTTGTCTAATGGGATGGAGAGGCTAATGAAATATGGGCTATGGTCTGAAAGTAATCTGGGGGCAAATTCAGCTTCCAGTAATCTTGGGGCAAGGGTACTAGAAATGAATATAAAATCTATACGGGACATGGTGTTATGGGTAGTTGAGAAACAGGAGTAAGCTCGAGTGAGCGGGAATTTAAAACGCCAGGTGTCAGTGAGATTAAAGGAAGAGATAAGTCGGGAGAATCTAGTGTGGGTTGGAGCTGTAGTAGATAATGGCGAGGGCGACAGTTTGTCTAATGTAGGGTTCAACGTAGCGTTAAAATCCCCCAGCCACACCGCCTGAATCGAAGGATGACGAGTCATATATAGCAAGCCCTCTGTGACTATAGTAGAATTAAATGGTGGAGGTACATAGAATGCCATCAGTAGGAAAGGTTCACCATACAATTTAACCGAAAGAAAGACATAGCGCCCCTGTGGGTCAGACTGAACATCACACAGCTCAAAATGTACCGTCTTGGCAATCAAAACTGAGACTCCGCGGGCGTGGGACGAGTGGGATGAATGATATGCCCACCCAATCCATGGCCGGCGGAGTGCCATCTGGAGCCGACCCTCAACGTGTGTCTCCACTAACACCACAATGTCGGCTCGTTGTTTTTTGAGAAATGAGAAAACTGCAGATCTCTTTACCTTGTCCCCAAGCCCACGCACATTCCAAGTGAGCAGTTTTATCGATGCCATAATTCAAACATTAAAACATATCGTGGGACAGTAGCATTACATGAATACAAGGTTTGCCATCTATGCAGTATCAATGTTAGCATGCACTTCGTTGTATTGCAGTC
Source organism: Rana muscosa (assembly GCA_029206835.1). NCBI lineage: Eukaryota > Metazoa > Chordata > Amphibia > Anura > Ranidae > Rana > Rana muscosa. Next base: position 194,675,381 of record CM055118.1, read on the forward strand.
CATCAAGAAAAAACGAACCTCCCCCTCCCCCCTCCCCACCCTGCATCTTCCCCAACTGATGCGGGTATGTTCCCAAAACCAAAAGAAAGTAACAACCGGTAGCAGATAAAACCAAAATATCTTGCTGTTACGTAAAAGATCTGCAGCGATCTCCTCACATGGGAGGTGTGGAAGATCCAATGCCCGCAAATAAAGAGCAACAGGCTCTTCTTGTACTGTGAACCAGAAGTACAGTGCGGGGTCGGTGGTATAGAAAGTTCTGCAGTCACATAATAAAGAGATGCGTGTTCCGGTTGCTGGGGGGCGAAAATTCGCTGTGTTAGGCATGTGGAGTGTAGGACTGATTGTGCTCCGCAATTACAGTCTCCAGGGTAGTTACATGGATCAACCAGTCAGTGGGGGCCCTAAGTATGGGAGACCCCCTCTGCAGGTTACAATTGAAAGAGGATTATAGCAGGGGAAGGCAAAAGGGGGTCCCAGGGGTAAGGAGCAATAGGGTATGCGCCGCGGGCAGTAAAGGGGAGACAAAAAAAAAAAGGGGGGTAACATACCAGGATTTGCAGACTCCCGCTGCGGCGTATAATGTGCTGGTGATGATGACAGGCAATCAATAGTGCTGATGAACATGCTCGGTCAGGTCACTCCGCCGCCCCTCTGGCGGGCCCCGGACGCTCCAACCAGGCAATGACTTCCTGAGGATCCTCAAAAAAGAACACACGGCCGTCCCTTTCGACTCTAAGACGAGCTGGAAATAGCATAGAGTATTTAAGATGTTGTATCCGGAGCCTCCTCTTCGCCTCCATGAAGCCTTGGCGGCGGCGCTGCACCTCGGCAGAAAAGTCGGGGAAGATAGCGATCTTGGAGTTTCCAAGGTGGATGTTACCTTTTTCCCTGGCCATGCGCAGCGCCGCATCTCTATCTTTGTAATTCAAGAATTTTGCTATAAACGTGCGGGGGGGAGCCCCCTGAGGAGGAGATCTGGCAGGCATACGATGAGCCCTCTCCACCGCCAGGGTGGGGGAGAAGGCCTCGCGGCCATAGGTGTCAACAAGGAGTTTCTCCAAGAAGGTGGTAGGATCTTTGCCCTCAGCTCCCTCGGGGAGCCCGATGAAACGGAGGTTGCACCTCCGGAGCCTATTTTCCATATCATCTTGCTTGCTTAGAATCTGATTGATTTGGAGCTGCATTCGATCGGAGCTGACTTGGAGCGGCGTAACGGTGTCCTCCACCTCTCCAATGCGGGTTTCGGCAGTCGTGACACGCTCACGAAGTTTCTGGAAGTCTTGTCGCATGAGTGAAAGGTCCACCTTGACCCCCTCTATTTGCGCCGTCAGGGACGTCCGGCAGTATGTGATCGCCTCGAGCAGTTTAGCTGTGTCGCCTCCCGTAGCGTCCTGCTCACCGCCTGCGGCACCGCCATCTCTTTCCTCCTCCTGGCGGCGGTACTGGTCCAATTTCGCCAGGGTGGCCTTTGGCGTTTTTGGCGGAGTCATGGCAGGTATCCGCTGTGATCCCTCCCCCCTCCAAAGCAGGCAGCTCAGTCTATACCGAATGGTAGGGAGCTGTAGGGCTGGTGGGCCAGGAAGAGTCACTAGTCAGCAGGCCGGGTGAAGCAAGATGGCCACCGACCAGCACTAGGCCGAAGCCGGGGCCTTTCCCGAACGCGGCGGCCGCGCAGTCAGAGGCTGATGTATCTGCCTCTGTGGGTGTGAGGGGTCCTCAGGGGGACTCGGTGGGCCCCTGCAGGCTGTTACCTGAGAGCAGGAGGGCCAGGAAGCAGCACAGGCGGCAGGTCGGGTGGAGCAAGATGGCCGCCGACTTCCAGGGCTAGGCCGAAGCCGCGGACTTTCCTAAATGCGGCACCCGCGATCGGGATCGCGGCCCTGCGGAGGCCGCCGTACGAGCGGAGGATGGTGGATTTGCGGCCACGGATGTTCAGGGTCCCCAGGGGGTCCCGCTGGGCTGGTGCAGGATGACGCTGAAGGTCAGGATGGGCTGTACAGGAGTAATGGACGGAGCTCAAATCATGCACGTCCTACTCCATGCTATGTCAGGCCACGCCCCCCCGGGATTTCCCTTTTTAAACCTTTCTGCACCATGAAGTTTTTTGTTCTTATCCCCAACATGTTATATTACGGATCATAAGCGGTGCCTTTGATTGGTTTTCTATATTGAGAGGATCTTTGTGAACACAGTGCAGCAGCGGAGAATAGGATCTAGAGGAGTATCTGACTTCCTACATCAGATGTCCGGAGTACGTGTTTATTAAGCCCCTTTGATCCCTGTAATGAGGATCCACCTGATTTGGTAAGCAGACATCTTTATTACCTGATTATGAGTCATCATTACCTGCTTTGAAAGAAGAAAGTGAGGAGAATTGGCACCTTCGCTTCCAGTCTCGTTTGGACATTTTTTATGTGTCATTTTCACTCTTTCATGGACACTTATGTGTTATACACCTTTTTGGTTTTTATACCATCTTTGATCATATGTGTTTGAAATTTATACATATTAGATATTTATACCCCTTTTTTTTTGAGCACATATCATTGCCTCTTTGGAAGCTATTCATAGAAGCAATTATTGTTGTTTTTTTCACTTTATGTTTTTGGGTTGCACAATTTTTTTACATTACACATATTTGCAGTTTATTATTCTGAACTTTTATTATTGCAGCACCACCATTCATTTTTGGATTTCAATATCCTCCTTTTATGTGTATCTTCACGTTGCACGTTTTTTATTTTTTTTATATTTTTTATATTTGATTTGGTTGAATATTAGCATTTTTGCTAATTTTTTTCTGCCGAATAGGGATAGCGCGGATTGTCCTTCTTATATACAATTTTGTTTGGGAGCCACGTCGCACGACTGCGCAATTGTCCGTTAAAGCGACGCAGTGCCGGATTGCAAAAAGTGGCCCGGTCATTTGGCAGCCAAATCCTCCGGGGCTGAAGTGGTTAAAGTCCCACACCTTACTGAGACTTCAGTGTTGAGCCCCTATGACCATTTATGCCCTACTGGCCTGTTTTTTGTGAATTAATCCATTTATAAGCTCGGGCCTCGTCAAAGGCTTGTTTATCTCTTTATTGTAACATGCTAGACTTTCTATCAGTTTAATTTCATATTCTTTATAAAAAGGATTTGTATTAAAGGAAGTGAATTGTGTTTACAAGTACAAAGAAACTTAGGACTATTTTGAGTACAGAATATAGGAAACAGACTGAAAAGTTGGACAGTGATTTGTCAGCTTTGGAAACACTTCCTTTAATACAAGTCTTTTTTATAAAGAATGTGAAATTAAACTAAAAGAAAGTCTAGCATGTCACAATAAGAAATTCTAACAGACTAAAGAGAAAAAATGTTGACGAGATTAACTAGCCTTAGACGAGGGCCGAGCTTATAAATGGATTAATTCACAAAAAACACAACAAGGTAGATTCAAAAGTACTACACATCAAATGACTAATCACAATTATGTTTCTGGTTTTCCTCACACAGGTTAAAGGTCCTGTGAGACCTAATAACACACGCACAAAAATAAATTATCATGGTGATGGTGCGCCCTATGTATTGTGTAGCGATACCCCCAGCTAAGAGGGCCGCTGGTATGATTTGTTTCGGGCCCTGCAACACTCACTGTCAACCCCCAGTAATTTGCTCCCACCTCCCTTGGCACAGTTAGTAGGGGATGATAGGATTGTGTAAACTGTGACTCTTGGCAACACAATCCCACAAGAAAGACACACAGCAGTATAGTGTAGCTATCAATAACTGTTTCTTCTGCACAGTAAATGACACAAACAACTGGTATACTTAACCCTGGCACTTTACTGAGAATAATGGTTAAGCAGATAAAACAGTATACATAAACATGTGCAGAACCCTGCAATGAAAGGGTATTTTAGCAAACAGACAGATATGCACTCCTGTGAACCGAAACTAATGGACCCCGCTGCAGCTCTTCTACCCCGTGGGCAAAATGTCTATACTGCTAAGTCAGGCCTTACTGTACTATGCAAAAGTTCTGCAGAGAAAGATCTTCGCTAGCAAACGGTGGTGCACTTCTGGAACAATTTGTAATCCACAAGAATAAAGGGGTTTGATAACTTGGTGAACACAGAATAAATCTACTAGCATTATTCAATGCACTATCCCTCCGGCGTGCAACTGCAAACACTAACGTTAGTTCCGAACAACAGTTACTGGGTCTAGAGATCCTGTATTATTCTCTGAGCAGGTGCTCTCTCACCCAACCGGACCAGTCCGTGTCCGTATCTTCCATTGCTGTGTCTTGGTACACAGATTCCACGACACCTGGGTCTTCGGTCCTCCTGGTAGTAGCAGAACAGCAGCAGGATGCGAAGTCCCTCAGGCTCCTCAGTGGGTACGGAAGGCTCTTTGGAGTAATACAGGCCTAGGCTTCAGGCCCTGTATTTCCAGCAGACTCAGCACAGAATTCCACTTGCTGGGCGGGCGGTGTCCAAAGAGACCGCACTCCGGTCCGCCCCCTGGTTAAATACCCTGCCCCAGCAGTCCTTGCGCGGAGAAATGCATCCTGGGTGTGGTAGTCTCTGGGCCTTAAAGCAAACACCCGCTACAATTGCTTTTTACAAGGGAAGGTCAGAAGGTAGACAATGTACTGAGTGGCACATGTAGTAAACCGCTTCATCGAGTAGACACGCAAAGGTGACCGATGACTGAAACGTGTCACTCCTGCGTCTGCCACTGATGTTACGCAGGCATACATTGCACTTTCGACATGGGAAGTAGCCCTTGCAATCTTGGAAGAAAGTAACCTTTTTGGGGGGGGGGTCTATAATATTTGGCGCAATCTGACCCTGAATGGACCGGGCTCCCCTGAAGATGACACCATCTCGTTCTGGGAGTGCAGGTCCTAAATACCTGTAATTTTGGAGAACACCCCAATGTTTTTTGAGGATCTCCTTGAGTTGTCTGGATTGGACTGAATAGGTAGTGAAGAAGGACCATCTAAATTTATTGTCCATAGCCTTCTTGGGGTTTACCTGTAACAATGAGGTCCGATCGATCCATGAGATCCGATCAATCTCAGTGTCAAGGTCACTAGATATAAAGCCCTTCTGCAAAAATCTGTCCTTCAAAATGGCCGATTGAGTAGCAAAGTCCTCCACTCTAGTACAGTTTCTCCGCAATTGGAGAAACTGACTTCGTGGCACGGACTTAAGCCACTGCGGGTGGTGACAGCTGTCGACCGGAATGTACCCATTCCGGTCCATGGACTTGAAGTAGGAGGTAAACTCCAAACGGTGATCCACCACCTTAATTTCAAGGTCCAAAAAATGTACAGAGGTAAGGCTAGCCTCATGGCTCAGACGTATACCTCTGTCATTAGAGTTGAGTAGGGACATGAAATCATCCAATGATTCCTGGTCACTAGGGATGAGCTGAACACCCCCCGGTTCGGTTCGCACCAGAACCTGCGAACGGACCGAAAGTTTGCGTGAACTTTAGAACCCTATTAAATACAATGGACTCGAACGTTCTAAATCAAAAGTGCTAATTATCAAGGCTAATATGCAAGTTATTGTCCTAAAAAGGGTTTGGGGACCCGGGTCCTGCCCCAGGGGACATTTATCAATGCAAAAAAAAGTTTTAAAAACAGCAGTTTTTTCTGGAGCAGTCATTTTAATGATGCTTAAAGTGAAAAAAAAGTGAAATATTCCTTTAAATATCGTACCTGGGGGGTGTCTAAAGTATGCCTGTGAAGTGGCACATGTTTCCCGTGTTTAGAACTGTCCCTGCACAAAATGACATTTCTAAAGGAAAAAAAGTAATTTAAAACTGCTTGCGGCTTTAATGTAATGTCTGGTCCCGGCAATATGGATGAAAATCATTGAGAAAAATGGCATGGGTACCCCCCCCCCCAGCCCACTACCCTTTGGGTCTTGTATGGATATTAAGGGGAACCCCGCACCCAAATTAAAAAAAGGCCCTATATACTCTGAACAGCAGTATACAGGCAGTGAAAACAAGACAGGGAATGTAGGTTTGTTCTTAAGTAGAATCTGTTTGTAATTTGAAACAGGTACATTTTTAAGTGTAGCTCCAGCCCAAAAATCTATTTTTAAGCTTTTTGGAAAACATAGGGAAGGGTTATCACCCCTGTAACATTTGTTTTGCTGTCTGTGCACCTGTTCAGAACATTTCACCTCACTTTCCGCCCCAATGACAAATGTTTTTTGAAAATGTGGGTTTTTTATTGAAACAAGGATTGGTGATAAAGCATCAGTGGATAGAAGACACCTTTTTCCCATATTAACCTTTACAGGAGAGAATTTCCCTTCCTAGGGGTAGATTTCCTCTCACTTCCTGTTATCTCCTTCCGTTTGCAAGTAGGAGTCGTTTGTAAGTTGGATGCTTGAAAGTAGGGGCCTGCCGTATATACTCTGCAGAAATTTGGCCCTTAGGTGTTGGTGTTGCCACAACACTGTAAGCCCTCACAGTTACTCTTGGTGGGCGCTGGAACGCCCTGCTGTGAACTATTATATCAAGAATTGTAATTACATGCCATTGTTGAACAGTGGTAGGAAAAATTGGGCCTTTGGTGGTGGTGCTAGTGCCACAACACTGTAAGTCCTTACAGTTACTCTTGGTGGGCGCAGGAATGGGCCCAGCTGTGAAATATTAGATCAAGAATTGTAATTACATGCCCCTGTTGAACAGGGGCAGAAAAATTGGGCCTTTGGTGGTGGTGGTGGTGGTGTTGCCACAACACTGTAAGCCCTCACAGTTACTCTTGGTGGGCGCAGGAATGGGGCCTGCTGTGAATTATTAGATCAAAAATTGTAATTACACGCCCTTGTTAAACGGGGGCATAAAAATTGGGCCTTAGGCACTGGTGCCACAACACTGCAACCCCTCACAGATACTGTACTTGGAGCACAGCAATGAGCCCTGCTGCAAAGTATTGCATCAAAAATTTTAATTACACGCCCCTGTTAAACAGGGGCAGAAAAATTGGGCCTTATGCACTGGTGCTGGTGCCACAACACTGCAACTCCTCACAGATACTCTATTAGGAGCGCAGGAATGAGCCCTGCTGCAAAGTATTGCATCAAAAATTGTATTTACACGCCCCTGTTTAACAGGGGCTGAAAAATTGGGCCTTAGGCACTGGTGCGGGTGCCACAACACTGCAACCCCTCACAGATACTGTAGTTGGAGTGCAGCAATGAGCCCTGCTGCAAAGCATTGCATCAAAAATTGTAAATACACGCCCCTGTTGAACAGGGGCTGAAAAATTGGGCCTTATGCCGCGTACACACGATCGTTTTTAATGTCATTTTCAAAAACGACGTTTTTCTCGACGTGATTTTTTTGTTTCCTCTCAAGCCTGTCTTGCATACACACGTTCATTAAAAAAAAAACACTCGAGCAAAGCGCAGTGACGTACAACACGTACGACGGCACTATAAAGGGGAAGTTCCGTTCGAATGGCGCCACCCTTCATGTTAGTAAAGTTTATTGCGCGACGATTCGTGCTTTTCAGTCCGTTACAGCGTGACGAATGTGCTATCTCCATTACGAACGCTAGTTTTACCAGAACGAGCGCTCCCGTCTCTTACTTGATTCTGAGCATGCGCGGTTTTTTCCCCCTCGTAAAAGCATACACACTACCGTTTTTCACGTCGTTAAAAAAAACGACGTGAAAAACGACGTGAAAAAATAGAGCAGGTTCTCATTTTTTTTAGGCCATTTTTCACGTCGTTAAAAATGCTCAGGAGCCTACACACGATCGTTTTTAATGCCCAATTTAAAAAATGGCATTTTTAACGTCGTGAAAAACGGTCGTGTGTATGCGGCATAAGCCACAAAAATGTTCTTACAAGCTATCAGCATGATCATTGAGGAGGAAGAGGATAGTCACTCAGCATAACAGGATAGTCACATCAGCATAGGCAGTCTTGAAGGGATCTGACATTTCAAAAATAATTATTCAGTTACATCAGCATCAGGTGCTTGGTAGCTGGTGGTGATCCAAGACTGATTCATTTTTATGAAGGTCAGTTGATCGACCGAGTCGGTGGACAGGAGCACCCTGTGATCGGTTACAAAGCCACCAGCAGCACTGTATGTGCGTTCCGAAAGAACACTGGATGCAGGACAGGCCAGTAGCTCAATTACATACTGTGCAAGCTCTGGCCAGTGATCCATCCTCAAGATAGAGTAACACAGAGGATTTTCGGTGGGAAAGGTGTCCAAGTCTGATCTTGCCCCTAGGTATTCCTGCACCATGTAAACGCTGGGAATGGTTGCTGGAACCGATCATACCTTGGGGCTGCGTACTAAAAAATTGTCTGAACGCATCGGTCAGACGGCCACCTTCTCCACTGCTCCTTCTTTGACTGCCCGAAGCCTCAGCAACACGTTGTCCAGGACCAGGAATTTTTAACCTCCCAGTCTCTGGGAACGCGTTGCACAGACCTTTCTGCAAGGCCTCCCGAAGATGCTTCATCCTCTGCGATGGCAAGATAAGGTCCACAACCTTACCCTTGTAATGTGGATCAAGGAGGGTTGCCAGCCAGTAATGATCCCTCTCCTTGATCGCACGAATACGAGGATCTTTCCGCAGGCTTTGCAGGATCAGGGAGGTCATGCAGTGTAGGTTTGCTGAGGCATTCGGTGTGGAGTTCTCTGGGTCACTGAGGACGACATGATCGGCAGCCACCTTCTCCCAGCCATGTACAAGTCCACGGGTGTCTTGGGACAGTAATTGATCCCTTGAAGAGTGCTAGTCTCCACCTCCATGCTGACACAATCCTCCTCCTCCTCCTCTTCCAGTGTGATAGCCGGGCCAGCAGAAACACTGTCTGGATAAAGGGGGCCTTGAGAGGTAAGGAAGTCCTCCTCTTCCTGCCTCTGTTCTGCCTCAAGTGCCCTGTCCATTATTACACGCAGCGTGTACTCCAACAGGTGGACAAGAGGGACAGTGTCACTGATGCATGCACTGTCACTGCTCACCACCCTCGTGGCCTCCTCAAATGGTGCCAGGACAGTGCATGCATCCCTGATCATGGCCCACTGGCATGGGGAAAAAAATCCAAGCTCCCCTGACCCTGTCCTGGTGCCATATTGAAACAGATACTCATTGATGGCCATCTGCTGCGTGTGTAGCCGCTGCAGCATGGCCAACGTAGAGTTCCACCTGGTGGGCATGTCACAGATTAGGCTGTTCTTGGGCAGGTTGTAATCCTTTTGCAGCTCAGCCAGCCAAGCACTGGCATTATATGACCGGCGGAAATGCCCACAAAGTTTCCTGGCCTGCTTCAGGACCTCCTATAAGCCCGGGTACCTGCCCAAGAACCGCTGCACCACCAAGTTAAGGACGTGAGCCAAACAGGGCACATGGGTCAGTTGTCCCTGTCGGAGGGCGGAGAGGAGGTTGGTGCCATTGTCGCAAACCACCTTTCCTGGCTTAAGCTGGCGTGGCGTCAACTACCCCTGAGCCTGCGCCTGCAGAGCTGACAGAATCTCTGCCTCAGTGTGGCTCCTGTCCCCCAAGCACACCAGCTCAAGCACCGCATGGCATCTTTTTGCCTGCGTACTTGAGTAGCCCCTTGAATGCCTACGGAGCACCGCTGGTTCCAAGAACAAAGCACAGGTAGAGGCCATGGAGGAAGAAGAAGAGGAGGGGGAGGAGGAGAGAGGTGTGTCAGAATCACCAGTAGTAACATTTTGGAGGCGTGGTGGCGGAACAACCTTGTCCTGCACCCTTCCCAGCTGCCAGCAGAGTCACCCAATGCGCAGTGAAAGATAGGTAACGTCCCTGTCCATGCTTGCTGGACCATGAGTCAGCGGTAATATGCACCTTACCACTGACCGCCCTGTCCAGCGAGGCCAAGACATTGCCTTCCACATGCCGGTAGAGAGCTGGAATCACCTTCCGTGAGAAAAAGTGGCGTTTGGGAACCTGTCACTGAGAAACCACACATTCCACAAACTCACGAAAGGGGGCAGAGTCTACCAACTGAAAAGGCAGCAGTTGAAGTGCTAGCAATTTAGCCAAGCTAGCATTCAACCGCTGGGCATGTGGATGCCTGGGAACGAACTTCTTTCGGCGGTGCAGCAGCTGGGGAAGGGAAATTTTCCTGGTACAATCGGACGTCGGTGTACCGATAGCAGATTGCCCGCAAGTACTTGGCTGTGACACACCTAATTCTACACCTTCATTCCTCTCAGTGCAGGTTTCAGAGAGGACTAAAGGTATAGTGGGGTTGGAGATCCCAGCTGATGAGGAGCAAGGAGAAGTCCGCTTTGTTCTTTGGTGTGGGTCTTTTAGGTAGGCTTGCCAACGAACTGCATGGCAGGTCGACATATGTCTGGTCAAGCACGTGGTGCCCAAGTGGCTGATGTTTTGGCCACGCGAGATACGCTTTAGACATATGTTGCAAATGGCAACGATGCGATCTGCTGCACACGTCTGAAAAAAGGCCCACACCAAAGAACTTTTGGAATAACGCGCAGAGACATGCGGAGCTCTGCAGTGTGATGCAGTTGGTGTGCTGCCCTTAAGCTGGCCCCTGGAGGGCATCCTGCCTCGTTGGAGATGTGCCTCCTCCTCCTCTCTCCTATCAGGCACCCACGTGGAGTCAGTGACCTCATCATCCCCTCCCTCCTCATCACTGGAGCAAATCTGGCAGTATGCTGCAGCTGGGGGAACATGACTGCCAGATAGCTGTCCTTGTTGGGCACCCCTTCTCTCTGGGCTGACGTTACTACCCCCTTACTCTGGGCTCACGTTACTGCCTTTCTCTAGCTGGGTTCCATCATCGGAGCCTTCAAAACGCTGGGCATCCTCCTGGAGCATGTACCCAACACTGTGGTCAAACAGTTCGGGGGACTCCTCAGGAGTACATGGTGGGGCTAGGGAAGGAGTGACTGATGCCATTGAGCCGAGGGAAGAGGCCGCTTTGGCAGCTGCTTTGCCAGACAAAGTATCCTGAGCCTGGGTGAGAGAGGATGAGGAGGATGAAGACGGCTTGGTCATCCACTCTACCAAGTCTTGGGCATGTTGCGGCTCAACATGGTCAGCTGCTGAAAAGAAGGAGAAGCGTGTCCCACTACCACGTGATGATGAGGATGCACCGTGTCCATGACCAGCACTGTTGCCTCTAGAAACAGAGCCTGCTTGCCCTCTTTTATTGCCTTGTGACTGTCTGCCTCTCCTTGTTTGCCTTCCAGACATACTAATGGCCTGCAGTGAGATGTAGCTGCACAAAGGTGGGATGTATGTGTATATATATATATATTGTGACAGCAGGAAGGTAAAGTCACCTGGTTGCATCCAGGGGGGTAGATATATTTCGCCCAGATTCAGGCTTTACGCCGACTTATACAACTAGGTGGAGAGTTGTATAAGCCCAGCTGAGGCTAGTGGGCTCATGGATGACTCATACCTCTAGGGAGAGTGTGGGGCGTCGTGCAGACAGGGAGTTGATGAGACCAGCTGAAGCTTGTCAGCTCATTTAGGCCTCTATAAGAACTCCCAGCTTCATTAGATGTTAGCTCATGCCTGGAACCAGACCTGTGTGGACTGTCTAGGGAGAGTGAACCCCTGTGCGGTGAGACAAAGCCTGTGTGGCTATTTGCTTGGACATTTAAAACCAGGGACTTAGGGACTAGGACAGCACTAGGCTGATCCCAGTTGTTAGTTAGGAAACCTGTATGTTTAGTCAGAGGTCAAGTTGACCAGGATTTATTTTGTTTATGTTTCTTTTGCTTTGCTGTGTTTTGTCACTGTAAATAGAAAATAAACCGCACCTTTTTGATTTTGAAAACCACAACCTCCGTTTGCTGGGCCTGTTTTTGTGTGGGGAGCCCATCCCGGGGGTCACACACACCCGCTGCCGAGCTAACCCCCTCACAGTTGGTGGAGAACCAGTGGCAGTTTTTTTTTAAGCCAGCATGGAGGAGATACTGAAACAGCTGGCTCTAGCAAATGCCAATCAACAGCAGACAAATGCAGGTTTGCAAAAGAGCCTTGCAGCTCATCAACAGAGCCTTGCAGCTCAACAACAGAACTTCGCAGCCCAGCAGCAAGCTCATCAACAGAGCCTTGCAGCCCAGCAGCAAGCTCATCAACAGAGCCTTGCAGCCCAGCAGCAGACAAACGCAACTTTGCAACAGAGTCTGGAGGCTCAGCAACAAGCCCAGCAGCAATCTGAGGCCCGCTTCATAGACCTGTTGCAGAAGCAAGAGCAGAGACTACAACAACAGATGGAAGCAGTAATGCAGCAACGTCCGCAGACCAGTGAGGAAAGCCGTCCCACTAATACCGCGTCCTTTGGGGTGAGTCGTTTATTGACAAAAATGACTGGAGAGGATGATCCAGAGGTATTTTTGACCACATTTGAAAGGACCGCTGAAAGAGAAAAGTGGCCTGAGGAGCAGTGGGCTGGACTGGTGGCTCCTCTGTTAACTGGTGAATCGCAGAAAGCTTACTATGACCTAGAGCCTAACCAAGCAAAAGACTATGTGATGCTAAAAGCTGAAATATTGGCAAGGCTGGGTGTCACCCTGGCTGTCCGGGCTCAGCGTGTGCATAACTGGACTTTCCAGCTTGGAAAACCCCCCAGGTCTCAAATGTATGATCTCATTCACCTGAGCAGAAAGTGGCTACAGCCAGAGACTTTGTCCGCACCAAAGATTGTGGAACGTGTTGTAATGGATCGGTTTTTGAGAGCTCTTCCTACTGCCATCCAAAAGTGGGTAAGCCATGGAGACCAAGAGACGGCCGATGGTCTTGTGGATCGTGTGGAGAAATACTTGGCTACAGAGAACCTGACGGCCTCTTCCAGAGACACTCGGACTTTCCACCCTAAGACCAGACCATCCCCAGGGGCGGATAAGAGGATTCCAAGGGGTGAGGGTGGAGAGAGTGAGAGGGTGGGAGCTCTACCCCAAGTTTGGCGAGAACAGCCTGGGAAATCAGCGGCTCAAGAGGCGGCAAGAAGGATCGTTTGCTACCGCTGCCGGCAAGCGGGACATATTGCAGCCAATTGCCCGGTTGTGGAGGAACCCATGCAGTGTGACTTTCTGACGGGCAGACGTCAGTCGCTGTGTGCGACAGTCGCATGCACTGCCATTCGAGGAACTGAGAAACATTTATGCAAAATGTGTGTTAATGGTAGAAATGTTGTGGTATTGCTGGATTCAGGTAGCCTTGTGACCCTGATAAAGGCTGAGTTAGTTAAAACAGAGGTCTCTGGGAATAGCAAGGTAGCTGTTATTTGTGTGCATGGGGACACCCGAGAGTATCCAGTGACTACAGTGTGTTTCGAGACCCCCAAAGGTACCCTCTCTCATCCAGTGGGCTTAGTATCTCAGTTACCGCATGACGCCATTGTGGATTTTCCGAAGTTCTGGGAACTGTGGGATGATCCTGAGCCCCCCACTGGTGCCCCTATGTACCAGGAATGTGATAGCCAGAACTCCCCTGAGAGTGGTGAGGACTCTCCGGAATTTCCCTTATCAGTATTGGCAGGGGAGACTCAAGAAACTGGAGAGGAGCCCACCTCCTCAGACGAAAACCTACCGTCTGTGGAGTTTTCTGATCTTGAGGTTCACAGGGAAAACTTTGCAACAGAACAGTTGAAAGACCTCGCCCTAATAAAGGCACGGGAAAACGTAGTGAAAATAGATGGCGAGTTAGTGAACCCAGATAATACCTGCACTTACCCATACTTCAGCGTAGAGAAGGACCTACTGTATCGGGTGGCAAAAAGGGCAGAAGAAACCGTTGAGCAGCTTGTGGTGCCCAAACCTTACAGGAAGTTGGTGTTGGAGTTGGCCCATGGGCACATTCTTGGAGGTCATCTGGGGACAGAGAAAACCCGAGAGAGGGTATTACAGAGATTCTATTGGCCGGGGGTGATGAAGGACATAGAAAATTATTGTTCCTCCTGCCCTGTGTGTCAGAGGTCGGCCCCGATGCCACATTTCCGTAGCCCGCTGGTCCCTCTACCCATCATTGAGGTCCCGTTTGAGAGGATCGCCATGGATTTGGTAGGTCCTATAATCAAGTCCGCTAGGGGGCACCAGTACATATTAGTTATAATGGACTATGCCACCCGTTATCCAGAAGCGATCCCTCTCCGAAATACCTCGGCCAAAACCATAGCCAAAGAGCTATCTCTTGTGTTTAGCCGGGTGGGTATTTGTAAAGAACTGCTTACGGACCAAGGTACACCCTTTATGTCCCGGGTTATGAAGGAGCTGTGTAAATTGTTCAAAGTGACGCAATTACGTACATCTGTGTATCACCCCCAAACCGATGGGCTGGTTGAAAGATTCAACAAAACCCTAAAACAAATGTTGAAGAAAGTGGTGGATAGGGATGGAAAGGATTGGGACTGTCTACTTCCTTATCTGATGTTTGCTATTAGGGAGGTGCCCCAATCCTCTACGGGATTCTCCCCCTTTGAGTTACTGTATGGGAGACACCCAAGAGGGCTGTTGGATATTGCCAAGGAAACTTGGGAAAGTGAGAGTTCTCCCCACAGGAGTGTGATTGAGCATGTCGCCCTGATGCAAGACCGAATTGCACAGGTAATGCCCATCGTGAAGGAACATTTGGCCCAAGCGCAGTTAGCACAGCAGAGAGTGTACAACCGTGGAGCCAAGACCCGTACCTTTTTCCCGGGGGATAGGATACTGGTACTTGTCCCTACGGTTGAAAGTAAATTCCTTGCCAAATGGCAAGGCCCCTACGAGATAATGGAAAAAGTGAGCGAAGTGAATTACAAGGTCAGACAACCAGGAAGGCGAAAGCCCGAACAGATCTATCACGTTAATCTGTTGAAAGCCTGGAGGGATAGAGAGTCCCTAGTCACAGACACTTGGTCACCAGCTCAAACTGGTTGCGTGATTCCTGAGGTTGGAATAGCAGCCACCTTGTCACAACCCCAACAACAGGAGGTTAAGGAGTTTGTGCTTCGCAACAAGGAGGTATTCTCTGAGCTGCCGGGACAAACATCTGGGGTAGAGCATGACATCATTACCCCGCCCGGTGAAAGGGTGAAGTTAAAACCCTATCGGATCCCAGAGGCCCGACGGGAGGCAATACGGGAGGAAGTACAGAAAATGCTGAACTTAGGGGTGATAGAGGAGTCCCAAAGTGATTGGTCTAGTCCCATTGTGTTGGTGCCTAAACCGGATGGGAGCTGGCGATTTTGTAACGATTTTCGTCAGTTGAACAAAGTTACAAAATTTGACACCTACCCCATGCCACGTATAGATGAGTTGATCGACCGGCTGGGAACAGCCCGATACATGACGACTCTTGACCTCACAAAAGGGTATTGGCAAATCCCCCTGGCCAAGTCGGCCAAAGAGAAAACCGCATTTGTAACCCCAGACGGGGCGTTCCAATATAAAAGAATGCCGTTCGGGTTACAGAATGCGCCGGCCACATTCCAGCGGAAAATGGACCAGATGCTGAGGCCCCATCGGAAGTATGCTGCGGCTTACCTGGATGACGTAATTGTCCATAGCACAGATTGGGCCTCACATCTGCCAAAAGTGCAAGCAGTCCTGGACTCTGTTCGGGAAGCGGGGTTTACGGCTAACCCCAAGAAGTGTACCATTGGGCAGGAGGAGGCCAAATATCTTGGGTACACCATTGGGAGGGGAGTAACAAAACCCCAACTCAACAAAGTCGAGGCCATCCAGAGTTGGCCACGTCCCAACAGCAAGAAGCAGGTACGAGCCTTTCTGGGAATCGCTGGGTATTATCGGCGATTCATTCCCCACTTTGCTTCTAAGGCTGTGCCCCTAACCAACCTGACGAAGGGGAAAGGGTCGGTCATGATTAAATGGACCCCCGAGGCTGAGGCAGCATTCCAATTCTTGAAACAAGCCTTATGTAGCCAGCCAGTGTTGTACTCACCCGACTTCTCTAAAGACTTTGTCGTACAAAGTGATGCGTCAGAGGTGGGGTTAGGAGCAGTATTGTCCCAGGTCTGGAACGGGGAAGAGCACCCAGTCATTTACCTCAGCAGGAAGTTGAAGTCCCATGAGGTAAATTACGCCACCGTTGAAAAGGAGTGTTTAGCGGTGAAGTGGGCTCTAGATTCCCTTTGGTACTACCTGCTAGGTAGGCACTTTGACATGGTTACGGATCACGCTCCGTTAAAGTGGATGGCTCAAAACAAGGAAACAAATAGAAGAGTGAATAGGTGGTTCCTGGCCCTCCAGGAATTCAACTTCACAGTAAAGCATCGCCCTGGCGTTCAAATGGGGAATGTGGATGCTTTGTCTCGAATACATGAATGCCTGATTGCTGGTGTTCCAACCCCGAGGTTAAAACAAGAGGGGGGGTATGTGACAGCAGGAAGGTAAAGTCACCTGGTTGCATCCAGGGGGGTAGATATATTTCGCCCAGATTCAGGCTTTACGCCGACTTATACAACTAGGTGGAGAGTTGTATAAGCCCAGCTGAGGCTAGTGGGCTCATGGATGACTCATACCTCTAGGGAGAGTGTGGGGCGTCGTGCAGACAGGGAGTTGATGAGACCAGCTGAAGCTTGTCAGCTCATTTAGGCCTCTATAAGAACTCCCAGCTTCATTAGATGTTAGCTCATGCCTGGAACCAGACCTGTGTGGACTGTCTAGGGAGAGTGAACCCCTGTGCGGTGAGACAAAGCCTGTGTGGCTATTTGCTTGGACATTTAAAACCAGGGACTTAGGGACTAGGACAGCACTAGGCTGATCCCAGTTGTTAGTTAGGAAACCTGTATGTTTAGTCAGAGGTCAAGTTGACCAGGATTTATTTTGTTTATGTTTCTTTTGCTTTGCTGTGTTTTGTCACTGTAAATAGAAAATAAACCGCACCTTTTTTGATTTTGAAAACCACAACCTCCGTTTGCTGGGCCTGTTTTTGTGTGGGGAGCCCATCCCGGGGGTCACACACACCCGCTGCCGAGCTAACCCCCTCACAATATATATATATATATATATATATATATATATAAATATAAATATATATATATATATCTGTACTGATAATGCAGCTATCAGAATCAACTGCCTGCTGTGGTATTAGTATGAGAAAAGCAGCAATTGTCTTCAGTTAGTTTTAGGTAAACACTGTGCAGAGGACACAGTACACTAACTGAAAATACTTGCAGCTCTCTGCCTGTGGTTTTATTATGAGAACACCACAAATTGTATTCAGGTTCCTTTAAGTGAACGCTGTGCAAAGGACAGAAGTACACTACATGAAATTAATGCAGCTCCCTGAATACACCACTAACTGTATTCAGGTAAGCTTTAGGTGAACGCTATGCAAAGCACACAGTACACTAAGTGAAACACTGACTGCAGTTAGCACAATCACCTGCCTGCCTGTCACAGTATAGAGAATAACAGGAACAGATCTAGCTAAACTGAATACAGTGTATAAATAGATATACAACACCTAGGATGCATATATATCCTCTACACACTGTAACTGCAGCTAACTGACTCGCCTGCCCGCTCTATCTAACTCAATATAAATTACACTGTCTCTCTATCTGTCTCTTTATTTTAACCAACGCCAACACACTACACAAGGCCGCCAAGCCCGCAGCCTTATAAAGTGTGGGGCGTGTACCTACTCCTCTGAGCCATGATTGGCCAAAGTATGTGGATCATAGTGCATGCTTCGCCAATCATCAGCCAGCAATGCACTGCGATGCCGCAGTGAATTATGGGCCGTGACGCGCCACTCAAATTTGGCGCGAACGGCCCATAATGTTCGCAATTCGCCGAACAGCCGATGTTCGAGTCGAACAGGGGTTTGACTCGAACACGAAGCTCATCCGTACTGGTCACCCTTCCATAGAAAGGAGGATGTCGTCTATCTATCTGGCCCAAAGGACCAATTCTGGTCTCTTAAGAGCATAGATGACATCCTCCTCCCATTTGGCCATGAAAAAAATGGCCAAACTGGAGGCAAATTTACACACCCTTGGTCTGTAAATAAAAACTATTCTGGAACCAAAAATAATTGTGTTGGGCTGCAAACCTGAAGAGCTCCATGATGAAATTGTGCTGGATAAGGGACAAAGTGGTGCTTTGGGATAGATATTATTCCACCGCACCAAACCCTAAATCATGTGGAATGCACGTGTATAGTGCAGCAACATCTGCTGTCACCAGGATCATACCATCCTGGTAATTGACAGATTGAAGTAATCTGTAGGTATCACAAGTGTCCTTCAAATAAGAGGGCACCAGTCGTACCAAAGGTTGGAGATGGAAATCCACATATTTCCCTATCCTGGCTGTGATCGAGTCAATCCCGCTGACTATGGGCCGGCCAAGGGGATTGACTGGGTCTTTGTGCACCTTTGGGAGATAATATATGGCGGGAATCCGTGGTGCGAGGGGCACAAGGAAACTCCTCTCCTTCTTGTCCAGGATACACAAAGCAAAACTTTCATCAACCAACTCAGTCAAGGCCCTCTTATACTGCAAAGTGGAATCTGTGTGAATCAAGGTGTATGTATTCGAATCCCAGAGGATCCTATCCATTTCCTTTACATAATCTCCTTTATTCAGCACGACAATGGCTCTGCCCTTGTCGGCCGGACGAATGATTTGATTATTTTGTTGGCAAAGTTGTTTCAAACCTGCCTTAATTTTGGGGTTCATGTGTATCTTTTTATTAGGTAACTTCTCTAAATCCTGCAAAACAAGGCTTTGGAAAACATTTAGCGCAATAATTATCTTTATCCATATTTAGCTGGTTGCCTTGACTTCAACTTAAGATTGTTTTTAAAGATTTGATTTGATTTTTAAAGATTTGTCTTTTACTGTACAACCATGATACGTTTTTTTTCTTTGAAAATAATAACATTTTCCAATTCAGCCAATGGGTGTCTAAATTCTTTAATTATTTTAACCTGTCTCAAACCAGCTGAAAGTTCAGATCAAGCTTGCAGTTGTAGCATCAGCTCTGTTAAGCTGGGTACACACGAGCCGAATGTCAGGAGAAAGAAAACAGCCGACATTCGGCACGTGTGTAAGTCGGTCTGTTTGGCAGGCTTCTGTCAGACGAGCATGCTGGAAAATCAGCAGGTGACCAACTCCCGATCAGCACTCTCAGCCAATGGCAGAGAGCGCTGATCGGAGTGTTCTGGCGTGGGGGCGCTAACTTTGCATAGATAGTACAGGGGCTCAGATCGGAGCTGACAGTTTTTTTTTCTTTTAACCTACTGGGTTGAACGGAAAAAAACAACTCATAGTGTGTACCAGGTTTTAGTTTATAGGGGGGGGGGGGGGTAATTAGATAAGCCTATTATGCAGGATGGAGAGCTGGGGTTGGTTGTCACCATGACAATGTAGACAAAAGGTCAAACGTGAACCACAGGAGGCGGGGCAGTGATACCTTATTTGTAGAACTGCAGGCTCTGAACAGTGTATTGTTATGCTGTATAGCCATATACTGTAGCCTGGTGTGTAAAACCTGGTTGGCATTTGGAGATCTTATTATGTCAGCCATGCAGCTTTATTTTCTATGGGTGCCACATTCCCAATAATACTATAGCATAAAGACCTCAGTAATGGGTGAGACTTTAAAGGCACCTAAAAAAAAAAATCTGAAGTAAAATGCATAAAGTTCATTGTACAAAGGTTAAAAAGAACCAGACGGTTCCGTTACAAAAAACACATAATATAAAATCAATATCACATTATTGTTATATGAAAACCCATCAATACACTAAAGGGGACCCATAAAGGTCACTAATACATGAATAGAACCCCAACGCGTTCCAATTCCACTCGTCTTCCTCAGGGGGTTGATGAAATGGGTAATTTCTACAAAAGAACAATATAGTAACCAAAAGATAAAAAAAAATGGTGTATAAGAAGAGTTACAACCGCTTGACGACTGCCTCACGCACTTATACGTCGGCAGAATGGCATGGGCAGGCAAAGCAACGTATATATACGTTGCTTTGAATCTGCCACCTAGCAGGCACCCGCCGCGGTCTCCGTCATCGTGCCCGCAGGACCCGTGGACTTGATGTCCGCAGGTGTCCTGCGATCGGGTCACAGAACGGCAGAAGGGGGGGGATACCTTTGTAAACAAGGCATCTCCCTGTTCTGCCTAGTGACAGGACACTGATCGTCTGCTCCCTCTCATCGGGAGCAGTGATCAGTGTTGTGTCACAGTAAGCCCCGCCCCCACACAGTTAGAATCACTCCCTATGACACACTTAACGCCTTCCTAGCCCCCTAGTGGTTAACCCTTTCACTGCCAGTCACATTTATACAGTAATCAGTGCATTTTTATCGCTGTATAAATGTGAATGGTCCCAAAATAGCATCAAAAATGTCCGATGTGTCCGCCATAATGTCTCAGTCACAATAAAAATTGCAGATCGCCGCCATAACTAGTAAAAAAAAAAAATTATAATAAAAATGCCATAAAACTAACCCTTATTTTGTAGACGCTATAACTTTTGCACAAACCAATCAATAAACGCTTATTGCGTTTTTTCTTACCAAAAATATGTCGAAGAATACGTATCGGCCTAAGCTTTTTTTTTTCAAAATTGTCGCTCTTTTTTTGTTTATAGCGCAAAAAATAAAAACCGCAGAGGTGATCAAATACCACCAAAAGAAAGCTCTATTGGTGGGGAAAAAAGGACGTCGATTTTGTTTGGGAGCCACGTCGCACGACTGCGCAATTGTCCGTTAAAGCGACGCAGTGCCGGATTGCAAAAAGTGGCCCGGTCATTTGGCAGCCAAATCCTCCGGGGCTGAAGTGGTTAAAGTCCCACACCTTACTGAGACTTCAGTGTTGAGCCCCTATGACCATTTATGCCCTACTGGCCTGTTTTTTTGAGAATTAATCCATTTATAAGCTCGGGCCTCGTCAAAGGCTTGTTTATCTCTTTATTGTAACATGCTAGACTTTCTATCAGTTTAATTTCATATTCTTTCTAAAAAGGATTTGTATTAAAGGAAGTGAATTGTGTTTACAAGTACAAAGAAAATTAGGACTATTTTGAGTACAGAATATAGGAAACAGACTGAAAAGTTGGACAGTGATTTGTCAGCTTTGGAAACACTTCCTTTAATACAAGTCCTTTTTATAAAGAATGTGAAATTAAACTAAAAGACTAAAAGTCTAGCATGTCACAATAAGAAATTCTAACAGACTAAAGAGAAAAAATGTTGACGAGATTAACTAGCCTTAGACGAGGGCCGAGCTTATAAATGGATTATTTCACAAAAAACACAACAAGGTAGATTCAAAAGTATTACACATCAAATGACTAATCACAATTATGTTTCTGGTTTTCCCCACACAGGTTAAAGGTTCTGTGAGACCTAATAACACACACACAAAAATAAATTATCATGGTGATGGGATACCTGAACAACAACAGAAGAAACAAATGGTTTCTCTGTCACAATCTCTTTCTGGTTATCCAACAGGTTATACACAAGGTGAGGTGGTGGGTGACTCTCAAGCCCTGTACACACGATCGGTTTTACCGATGAAAACAGTCCGATGGACTTTTTTCATCGGACAAACCGATCGTGTATGGGACGCATCGGTCTTTTTTCCATCGGTTTTAAAAAATAGAACATGTTTAAAATTTTTCCGATAAACCGATAGCAAATTACTATCGTCTGTGGGGAACTCCATCTGATAAAAAACCCACGCATGCTCAGAATCAAGTCGACGCATGCTCAGAAGCATTGAACCTCATTTTTCTCAGCTCATCGGAGTGTTTTACGTCACCGCGTTTGGAACGGTCGGTTTTTTGACTGATGGTGTGTAGGCAAGACTGATGGAAGACAGTTTCATCGGATTTCCGATGGACAAAACCATCGGATTAGAATCCATAGGATATCCGATCGTGTGTATGAGGCTTGATTCTTTTCTATCTGACACTTCTAGCACTATCACTCTTGACACTTTCAGACCTTCGTGTTTTTTCCCCCTAGCCGGGGGAGAGGTTTCCCCCCTGTCCCCCAAAGGATGGGTTAGGGAATAGAAGCCCTATGTAGTAAAAAAATTGACGAGAACAAACTCAACGTAGTTAACTTGTCATCACATCCGCTTATGGATGTAGAAAAATCTTTTTTAGCTCTTGGTCTAAGATTTTGCCCTCAACAAAATATTAACAAATTTGAGTTACTGAAAGACATAAAACTATTTGTAAGGAAATTAATGTTCAAATGTTTATACCACAAGCCTTCATCATGCCAGACATCTGATATATCAAATCAAACTTACAATGAGGCTTCACTGTCCAATACTCAAATCTCGCCTTCTTACATCAATCAGACTGGCACAAATCTAATTGATGAAATCGATCTTGAGTCCACCCTTCATGATGTTGATAATCCTATCAATGTATCACTTAAAAATTTCCAAAAACCTTCATCTAAATTTCAGTGGCGGTGCGTCCATAAAGGGCGCAGGAACGCCCCCCCCTCCTGCTCTCTCACATAGATAGATTCATGCATTGCATGAATCTATCTATGGTCACCGCTACCACCCCCTATTCATGTGCCCGACCCCTTGTTGGGTGCCGCGCATATGAATTACAGCGGCGGTGGTGTTTTGGAAGCGCCTGATTAGAGCCATAGGCTCTAATAGGCTTCCTGATTAGAGCCGTGAGCTCTAATAGGCTTCCAAAAGGGTAAACAGCGGGCGCACTGCTGTGCGTTCGCTGATTACTCAGTGTTGTGTTAGGGAACCGAATGCATAGCTTCCCTAACACTGACCCGCCTCTCAGCCAATCAAGTGCACCGGGTCTGATTACCCTATCACCTGATTGGCACATGTTGGTAAAACCAAATAAGAACTATGGCAATGTTTATATAGTGTAGGGGGATCAGATTCAATGCATTTAGGAAAACACCATGTTTAATGCACAGAATATTTCCAAACAGAAAAAAGGGCATCTTGCCATTAATCAAACAAAATAAACTTCTGCTCTACTGAGCCTTACTGTGTCCGTAGTCTGACCAGTCCTTTTGTTTGGTAGCAAGTGTCCTTACAATAGGGTGACCAGACATCCCCTGTTTCCAGGGACAGTCCCCGGATTAAGGACACTGTCCCCGGACCAAGTCTGTCCCCGTTTTTGTCCCCGGATTGGATTTGAACAGGGGCTGGGGCAATTTCAAAGACAGTCAGTGCAGAATAAAAAAAAAAAACTATGATTTACACCCCCCTGTTCCACCGCACGCACCTACTAGCTTAGGGGGTGTATTTTTTTCCATTATCTGTGCCCCTTTCTGATGATCATGTGCTGATCGGAGCCGAGGGAATATTTCTTCAGTTTCGGGTGCCCATTCAGCTCCGCTCACATGTTCTTCTGCTTTGGCTCAAGTCCCGGTCAGCCCCCTGCCTGCTTATCTCCTTGCCTTCCCTGGTGGAGTGATCTTCCTCCGCTCCCCACCCAGTAGTAGCCGGGGCTTGGAGAGTAAAACTTGACAGGCTGTGAGGCGGGCGGCGACGGGCAGAGAGTTGCTGATTGCCGCCATTACTAGTAATAAACAAAAAATGTCCCCGGATTTCATTTTAAAAATCTGGTCACCTTACCTTACAATCACACATATGTGTATCCAAAATCAGGGATAAGCAGCCATGCCCCAATATGCCTCCTCACATGGAGACCCACACTCTCACACAGCACTGGATAGGATACATATACCCCAGAAATGGGGATTGGAATAAGATACCTTTACAAACACAACCAAGATGGATATACAAATTAAGGGCCACTTCCCCTCCGGGGTTAAATTACGCAATCACATTGAAGCCCTTTTTGAAGGGTTTTGCATCGGGTAAAACATATGAAACATATTTTTTTTTTTCTGTTGCTTTTGTCACCGTTATTTTCAAATATCTTTTGTCCCAGTTTTAAGATTTTCTAATTGTGAATTTTTTGAATAACATCCAATAAATCTGGCAAAATTTTATATTGTTAGTATCTATGTGATCAGTGGCGGAACTACCACCATAGCGACCCACGCGGGCGCTATGGGGCCCGCAGCCGAGTGGGCCCAGTGAGTGTGCGGGCGGCGCGGTGGGTGAGCCGCCAAGCTGCCCGTCCACTCGGCGCTCGCACAGTCACATTGACTGTACGAGTGGATGGAGCTGGGCAGCTCGGTGGGCGGGTGAGAGAGGCCGGGAAGCTGCCAGCTGGGAGGTTTGGTGGGTGTGGACTGGCCAATCAGCGAGTGGCGGAGCAGAGAGATGACATCATCTCTCACCACCTGGCGCCCGCCCTGCATCCCGGCAGTTCCGCCCTCACTCACTGTGCAGGCAGCAGAGAGATTACATCATCTTTCTTCTGCCTGACTCAGACTGGGACACAGGAAGTGACAATCCCCATTCCCCACCTTAGCAGGAAAGTGACACTCTGCAACGTGTGGCAGGTGATGTGGCAAGTGGACAATTCGCAATGTGTGGCAGGTGATGTGGCAAGTGGACAATCCGCAATGTGTGGCAGGTGACGTGGCAAGTGGACAATCCGCAATGTGTGGCAAGTGGACAATCCGCAATGTGTGGCAGGTGACGTGGCAAGTGGACAATTTGCAACACGTGGCAAGTGGACAATCCGCAATGTGTGACTGGTGACGTGGCAAGTGGACAATCCGCAATGTGTGGCAGGTGACGTGGCAAGTGAACAATCCGCAATGTGTGGCAGGTGACGTGGCAAGTGGACAATCCGCAATGTGTGGCAGGTGACGTGGCAAGTGGACAATCCGCAATGTGTGGCAGGTGACGTGGCAAGTGGACAATCCGCAATGTGTGGCAGGTGACGTGGCAAGTGGACAATCCGCAATGTGTGACTGGTGACGTGGCAAGTGGACAATCCGCAATGTGTGGCAGGTGACGTGGCAAGTGAACAATCCGCAATGTGTGGCAGGTGACGTGGCAAGTGGACAATCCGCAACTTGTGGCAAGTGACGTGGCAAGTGGACAATCTGCAACTTGTGGCAAGTGACAATCTGCAACATGTGACAATCTGCATCTGGTGGCAGGCGACTGTGGCAAGTGACACGCTCAGGGCTCCCACTGATTCTGCATTATGGTGAGTTGAACTTTTTAATTTTCTATAACAATGTAATAATAGAAATAATGCACTTCAATCACCCTGACACCATAACAACCATGGTGCCGTGATGATTGAAGCATTAACACCAGCCATTTCCCAAATATATTGCCCGCAAAAAAACATATTTTCTGGCAGTGCCCCTCCCAAGACTAGACACTGGATCTGCCCCTGCAGTGAGGATGAGGAATGTAAGTTTACTGTTAAGCCTCCCGGGCCCCGCGAGTCCATCCGTGTCCCAACACAACCAGCCGCATACAGCAGGAGGCAGGAGCAGAGAGCAGAGTGGGCGGGGCAAATTGCTCGAGCGCGCCTGTGAAGGGACATCGTTTTCGGCACATGAGGAGGCTCTGGAGTCTGGACAGGAGGTAGGAAGGGAGTGGGAGACTGTCATCTTTTTTTCACTGTTTTGCTGTTTTTGTGAAGAAAATGTTTGCTATATTTTTTTATTAGGATAATTTCGGCACAAAGAGAGGGGGAGCAATGCGAGGTTCAAGGGGGCAGATGTTCCTAAGACCTTAAGAATAAACTTGATCAAACTACCATTAGGGCCACTGTTCATCATTGCTGTCTCATTTCTCCCCTATTTGTCTTGTTTTTACACATAAGTTTAATCAGAACAGAAATTGGTTAGAAGGCATGGAGGTCAGCAATGTGTGTTCTTTAGGGGCTGCATACAGTATACTGTATACTTTGTTGTTCGAAATTAATATAAGCTGTTGCCTGGGTACTGTGCAACATGGGTGTGGTAATCTGTTGTTCAATGGCATTAGTTCATTTTTTTTGTTGGGGGGGGGCTGTTTGAAGGGGGGGGGGGGCATACAACATTTTGCTATGGGGCCCTGTGATTTCTAGTTACGCCCCTGTATATGATCTCAGGTTTATGGCTCATCTGGTCTCTTGGATCCCCCAGCGCAGACGTAGGGGGTTTGTGTCTGTCCAATGGACAAGCTCTCCCCGTTTTTGAATTTCTACCTGTTTGATCCCTCTCACCTGTTGGTGTCCCCATTGTGTCTCCGTCGAGTTCCGCATGCGTGGTTACCATCTATTTTTTCTGCGCTGCTTGGAGCGCATGACGTCAGCAACAGCAGCCATCCACGCTTCCCGGGGGCGACGGGGAGGTGATTGGGCACCAGGGGAGATCAATGCTAATGGCTTCAGCCAGGGGCAATCAAGCAGGCTTGCATCACTATATATATAGAGCTCCCTCCCTTCCTACATCCAGCCAGTGAAGACCATGCTGTCAACACATGCTGGATGTGAGCATGAAAAAGCCCTTTTTCTCTCAACAAATTTAAACTTTGAATGTCCCTCTACGGCTCTTCTTTTTCTTTTTTGACTATAGGGCTTTATAGGAGATTGCTCTCCTTTTGCTGCGGTTATCTATCATCCAGCTCTATACATATAACTTGTGGCCTCTTAAGCCCCGTACACATGATCCGAATATCGTACGAAAAATTTTGTCCGAGGAAGAATCGTACGATAATCGGATCGTTAGTACAGAGCTTCGAGAGCCGATTATGACAGTTCATCCGATATTATTTTATCGGACATGCGCGAAAATTTTCCTCGCACGATAACAAATCGTACGATTTTCGTTTAGTCAGTACAGTTGTCGTCCGAAAATACAATACGAATACATCACAACACATGACATCACTTCCGATTTTTTTTTCTGTCATACGAGAATTTTCGTGACTTTAATAACCTATTACTTGCGACTATTAAGCGAAAAAAGTCGTACGATCTGTCGTACGATATTCGGATCGTGTGTACGGGTCATTACTCTTCCATTAGGTATGTTTCATTAGTGGATCGTTAGACTTGATTTATTGGATGTTTGTTTCAAATTTATACAATACTACATTCATCCTGATTATTATAAATAATAACCAATGTCTATAAGAATCTATAAATCATAATACCTTCAGAAACATTTTTTGTTATGGATCGGCTAAAGAATGTCCCTATGCTTTGATTCAATCCAGTAAATGCGAGCAAGCCGCCTCTGTTGCCTTCTGCTTAATAGCCATTGATCTTCTGTGGGGCTTGTGGATTGGATTGGGCTGAGACCCGTGTGGTCTGCACCACTGAGCCATTACCTGTCGGTCTGGACATCCAGTCACGTTCATATCTTTATAAGTGCATTATACTTGCTTTGAATGTCATATGGAAATAGTAAAATCATGTGCAATCTGGTAAAATTGAATATAAATTTCATTATGCATTCTCTTCTGTTTTCTTGACGTATGTAGGATTGCTTCCACTTCCTTATCCCCTGATGAAGACTTTATATAAGTTGAAGCGCATTGGGTTGACTTGGTGGATATACAATTTATTTTACTAATTTCATATATCCCTACAGTATATGTATATTGTAGGAATGGTATAAGATCAGGATGTGAAGTGTCTAGAAGTGTCCAGCCAACTTTAAACCTGTTGTTCAATAAAAGTTTTTTTTTACCTTTTATACACCAATTTGTAATTGTGTGATTTCTATTGCTGTAACAAAGTCCCATGGGAGATATCTTTTGTCTATTATTATTATTTAATTTAATTATTTTCACAAAAAAATATTTTTCATATGCAACCACCATAAGTTTGTTATTCTTTATTTATTCTATATCAATGGGTTTGAGATTTAATAAATATCCATAGGGGCTTCCTAAGGCCAAAAAAGTCAATGTAAGGGTTCCTTTGTGTTGAGAAAAGCTGATTTAAAGTGTATTGCCACTTTTTTTCCAAAAGGGTAATTGACTCTCCATTGAGGAACCGGTGGTTGGATATGGTAAATAATCGTCACACACTTCCGCTAGAGTTGCCACCTCATCTCTTTAAACCCGAACACATATGAATTACACAGGTTTTGAGGCTAATTGAATGCAGATAAGGGTTTAAAGGGATGGGGTGGCAACCCTAACTTCCGCCTAGATGTCCAAACCCGGAAATCGAGGCCTCACCGCGACAGCGGCTTCATGAAATGATCGGGCAGTTTTCACGGATGACTTTTTTACCTGCTGTTCAATCCGGGTGCCAGGATAACAGGCACTCTTACATGTGAGTTGAATACCTTCTTTTAATCTTTTGGAATAAAGTTTTTTAAACGGTACTGCGCAATGAGGCTTTTTCTATTATATCTATCCACATGAGGATTATTTACCATATCCAACCACCGGTCCAGAGGCTACCTACAGGGGTCGCCCCACAAACGAATTTGACCTAACTAGCGATAGTTGGTCCAATCCCAAGGGTGAGTGCTCTTCTACTAGGTGGGCACCCTATTTAAGCACATAAGGAGCACAGAATTTTTCATCCACATTCCAGTCACAGCACTGTGTATGAGACCTTCAACACTGTTCCAACAGCACAAGCACTTTTTCACTTTTTCCAGCGATTGTTTTTTAGTGTTTTTTTGTGTTTTATTGTTTATTTTAGTGTTTTATTATTTACTTTGTTGTATGTAGCATTTAGCGCGGTTTATTCTTTATTACATAAGTATGTAATGTACAGAGTTCCGGGGTCAGGAGTGGGTAATGCTCTTGCTGGCCTCCCATTAGTTCCTATATTCCTGATTTACTGCACCTCCACCAGCAATAATATAGACCCCCCCCCCCCCCTATGTATAATGCTGTACACAGCGCAGTATTCCACATTCCCTCCACTCATCACTGACCATGCACCCCAAACAAAGCCCAGGGCCTACTAGATCATATCTGACTGCGGCTAACTGCAGACTAATAGCGAGTGGGACAGTGAACTAGAGAGGACAATCCCCTTGCTGTGCTGCAAGGTGCATAGACTGTATAGAGATCCACTGCCCTCTACTGTCAACTGCTAGTATCAAACTGTAATGTCAAATTATTTATGTCACTTCCTGACTCCAGGATTGTTGGGAAAAGATCCTGGAAGGAGGAAGGGGAGAGAGAGAAGGTCACTTGTTCTGTCCATGCTGCTAATATTATATCAGAAGAGACGATGATGCAAGTAATTCTACGTTCTAATAGTTTAAAAGATACGTTTTGTTTTTTTAAATCATACTTACCTAGGTGGATGCAACATCGGTCTGATGCTGCATTTGTTTCCCGCCAGCTCTAACACTGAGAACTGACTGAGCGATCAAACACTGCTGATTTCTCAGTTCTCAGTGCTCCCTGAGCAGAGAGCTGGTGACTGTCAGTCAAAGACTCTCTGCTATGCCCCGTCTGTGCTCACTAAAGCGCTGGGCTGTGGAGGGGGTGGGAGCAGTTGGCTTAGGCTCTCAGTGGCTCACTGAGAGGCTGAGCCGGGTGCTGGTCCAGGCATCTGGGTGGACCCCGACCATATGGTCGTAATCTTTCCCGAGCCTGGACTGGCTCTGTGATGTTACCTGACAGCTGCTGGATACAGGTCAGAGGAGTGCAGAACGGACTGCACTCTTGTGATCCACAGGAGAAGTACAGACAAACAAGCTTTGGTTGTACTTCTCCTTTAACTGCAGCTGCCATAGCTTCTTGAATGTATTGCTGAATCCTTGTGACAAAGTATATCTGTCCTATCTCACAAGGAACATGGGAGGACGCAGTTCCGGCACCTCCAGCACTGAATGTATGTAATGGCAAGAGGTGATGGGGTGTACTGGCGGAAGGGGGGGGGGTCTTTTGATGCTGGCTGCTTGGGGATATATTGTCACTGGGGGGGATCTATTGTTGCTGGGGGGGTTCTTATGTTGCTAGGGGTCAATTGTCTCTGGACGGTATCTTCTGTTAAGGGTGGGGTCTCTTGATGCTGGCTGCTGGGAGATCTATTGTTGCTGACAAGGATTTATTGTTGTGGGGGGTTCTATTGTTGCTTGCTGCAGGGGAGCTATGTTACTGCTTTTTTGTGCTTTTTTTTAACACATTCTAAATAAATTAGCACCACAAAATTATACTTGGTTCTGTATTCTCTAAAAAGGGTGGTACTGAGATGTGGGTAAGGGGTGGAACTAAGGGACAGTGCTCAGAGGTGGGTAGGGGGTGGAGACAAGGGGTGACTCGGAATAGGGAGTACCTGCCCCTATTCTTTGGGGAAAAAAAGCCCTGCTTTGAAGTATTGGGGCTTATTCACACAGGCGCAGATAGCCATACACTGGGAAAAAGGACAATTTCTCTGTGCCCGGGAGTGACAGGTGTTTGTATAGTCACCTGTACAAATCAATGACAGGCTACGGTTGTACGCCGATAACTGCACATCCAAATCATTGCATAACCTTTCAATCAAACTCTAATTTCTTGAAGGAGAAAAAATGGCAGCTACTGGAACGGAGTGCTGAGGACGATCAAAAGCTTTGCAGCACCCTCTGCTGGTGACATCCTGCAAAGCTTCAAATATAGATAATATTTCAACATTTGCATTACCTGTTTGCAATAGTCATATGCTATAACTGCGTGACAGGTGCCTCTGTGTGAGAAAAACATTGCTGAATTAATGTGATACACAGATGGCGAGTTCTACATCTGACTATGTCTATAACAGATGCATCCTACAGATGTTCATGGATAAGTTTGCTGTTTGCATGTGATTGCTGACTTGTAGGTCCACCAGCTTTCCATGACTGAATGGCATGTGTCAGATTTGTAGAGAAGTAGGATCCAAATATAAAACCACCTACACGTTACCTAACACCTACTTAAAGTGTTTGTCACTTTTGTGCCAGCTGAAAACGACATCTACAAAAACATGTTCTGTAATAGAAATATATACACTATGAATGTACACATGGTTATGTGGGTAACCTATGCACAGAGCGGCAAGTCATCCGCTTTGCTTGCTGGACCAATACTCATGGAAATGCAAACTTTCCACTAGTAACATCCATTACCAAAGCCATGGAGTTGGCTCTTATTTGCATCTATAACAGTTTCCACTCTTCTGCAAAGACTTTTAAAAATAATTTGTATCCATTGGATGAGAAAACCTGGCTTGCAGCACTAGGAGCCAAGCTGTAGCCATAAACAATTTATCCATGTCATGATTAGGGATGAGCTTCGAGTTCGAGTCGAACTCATGTTCGACTCGAACATTGCCTGTTCGCCCATTTACCGAACAGCGAACAATTTGGGGTGTTCGCGGCAAATTCGAAAACTCTATGGAAGAAATCTAAAGTGCTAATTTTAAAGGCTTATATGCAAGTTATTGTCATAAAAAGTGTTTGGGGACCCGGGTCCTGCCCCAGGGGACATGTATCAATGCAAAAAAAAGTTTTAAAAACGGCAGTTTTTTCAGGAGCAGTCATTTTAATAATGCTTAAAGTGAAACAATAAAAGTGAAATATTCCTTTAAATTTCGTACCTAGGGTGTGTGTATAGTATGCCTGTAAAGTCGTGCTTGTTTCCCATGCTTAGAACTGTCCCTGCACAAAGTGTAATTTCTGAAGGAAAAAAAGTAATTTAAAACTCACTCGCGGCTATAACGAATTGTCGGCTCCCGGCAATACATAGAAAAGTCATTGATAAAAAAAAAAAAAAAAAAATGCGTGGGGGTTCCCCCAAATTCAATTATCAGGCCCTTCAGGTCTGATTAAGGGAAACCCTGCCGCAAATTTAAAAAAAAATGCGTGCGGTTCCCCCCAAATATCCATACCAGGCCCTTCAGGTCTGGTATGGATTTTAAGGGGAACTCCACCCCAAATAAAAAAAAAAATTACGTGGAGTTCCCCCAAAAATCCAGACCAGACCCTTTATCCGAGCACGCAACCTGGCAGGCCGCAGGAAAAGAGGAGGGGATGAGAGAGCGCCCCCTCCCTCCTGAACCGTACCAGGCCACATGCCCTCAACATGGGGAGGATGTCCCCATGTTGATGGGGACAAGGGCCTCATCCCCACAACCCTTGCCCGGTGGTTGTGGTGGTCTGCGGGTGGGGGGCTTATCGGAATCTGGAAGACCCCTTTAACAAAGGGGACCCCCAGATCCCGTCCCCCCCTATGTGAATTGGTAATGGGTACATTGTACCCCTACCATTTCACAAAGAAAGTGTAAAAAATTGTAAAAAAAATACACAGACACCGTTGGGAAAGTCCTTTATTAAAAAAAAACAAACAAACATTCCAGCGATAAATTCCAGTGTCCCACAGCGATCCGATGTCCAGCGCTGTCCACACGAAACGTCATTGGCTGAGCCTGAGCGGACCTGATGGGGAACTTCCTCCGCAGTGTAATTAATGAATAGACCCGCCCCTTCTAAAGTTCCCCATCAGGTCCGTGAGAAGGGGCAGGTCTATTCATTTATTATACTGCGGAGGAAGTTCCCCATCAGGTCCGCTCATCCAATGACATAGGCGGGGTCTGACATACGAAGGGGCAGACCTGATGGGGAACTTCCTCCACAGTGTAATACATGAATAGACCCGCCCCTTCTCACGTTCCGCATCAGGTCCTCAGCCTTACACCTACGTCATTGGCTGAGCAGACCTGATGGGGAACTTTAGAAGGGGCGGGTGTATTCATTTATTTATTAGTAATAATTGGTGCGAACCAAATAGGGGGGTGTTCGGCTCATCCCTAGTCATGATCCATCTGATATCTTGCCTTCACTTCCTGTCCTGGAGACCGGTGACAAGGTTCTAATACTTCTCCACTCCAGCCGGCAGGTGATTCGCTTTCTCTAATAAAATAATAATAATCATCATAATAATAAACACACATATAGCAATTTATATATAGCACATAGAAGGGCTTTTGTAGTGTTACTCTTCAAGTGTGAATGTAAGTAGCTGACAATAAACCATGGGCAGAGTTGGGAATCCTTGAAATTTTGCAAAATAGACCCAGGATTAGGTGTTCCCAGAACCTCAGCTTGCTGGTACTCAAGCATCGTGCACACGGCTGAGATTCTCGTCGAAAAAAACATGTCGTTTTTTTCGATGAGATTCTTGGACAAGAAACTTGTCCCGGCCGAGTGTACACACGCTCCTTTCAAAGAACCTGCGGTTCTTTGAATGGAGCGAACGCGGTGACGTCATCGAATACGACGAGCATGCGCTCGTCACATTCGATGCCGTCGCCGCCATCTTGGTTCACCCTACCTATGCCTAGGAAGCTACCCTGCATGCGTCGAAGTCATTTCGAGCATGCGCGGGCTTTCCGGCGAAAAGGTAAGTGTACACACACACAATTTTCTCGTCGAGAAACAGGCTGACGAGAATCTCGACGAGAAAATAGAGAGCAGGTTCTCTATTTTCTCGTCGAGATTCTTGTCGCTTTTCTTGATGAGAAACCATATACACGAACGAATTTCTCGGCAAAAAATCTCTGCCAGCAAGTTTCTTGCTGGTTTTTGCCGAGAAACTCGTTCGTGTGTACGAGGCTTTAGAGTAGTTTTAGGTAGCAGTCCGCCATGGTGTACTAAAGCAGTGGCCGGGTAGATCATATGTATTTCCATAGTTTTTATAGTTAGACAACAGCATATCTTTAAAGTTTAACCAACCTCAAAACTAATATTTAAATTTCAGGCAGTTGCTGGCTGGTTGAATCACCCACTGGTTTTAAAAGTGAAACTAAACTCTCTCAACCAATAAGAACTATTTTTAATCGTTATGCTGCTAGCATTCGTAAATTGATAGGAAGATCTATTATATTTACTTGTTTGAACTTTTTATTTTTTATTTTTTAAATTGCCTCAAAAATGATGTCATACTTCCCAGAAGTCATCCTGTGCATTTTATCTGGAGGAGGGGCATTTTTTAGCTAAGCATGCCCTCCTGCCTGCATGCCTGAGCTAACGGCAGATGGATTCCAGGAAGTAAATGCTACATGAATCATCTGCCCTTAGGGCTCTTTCACACGGGACGGATCCGTGAAGATCCGCCCCGTGAAGCTCCGCTTGCTCAGCGGGGATCGCTCCGTTGATCCCTGCTGAGCCGGCGGATGACTGGGCGGTCCCCGCACACTGTGCAGGGACCGCCCTGTCAGAGCGCCGCTCTCCCCTATGGGGGATCGGATGATGACGGACCGTAGAGTCCGTTGTCATCCGATCCGATCCGCAGACGGAAGGAAAAATAGGGTTTTCCTCCGTCACACTTTTGCGGATCGGAGCGGGGCGGATGTCAGCGGACATGTCACCGCTGACATCCGTGGCTCCATAGGAGGACATGGAGCGCCCGTTCAGGTCCGCCTGGAAAACTGACAGGCGGACATGAACGGACCCTCCGTGTGAAAGAGCCCTTACTTAAAATGGTTGTTAAGCCACTATGTGATCTTTATATTATCCACATTGTTAGATAAAAACCTGTCTCCTAGTGCCTGTGCTTTATAAAAAAAAAAAGCAGATTTCTACCTGTTTTAACAGCATCTCCTGCCGATCACGTGACTCCCGGCCCTCTCCTCTCCCGGTCTGATAGCTCCAGTGGGCGGGGCCAAGATTCCCCCGCTGACGTCAGCCTAGGAGGCAGGGAAGAGAGGAGGAGATAGCCGCGAGTCACTTGATCACTGGGAGATGCTGTTAAAACAGGTAGAAATCTGCTTTTTTTTAAATAAAGCACAGGCACTAGGATACAGGTTTTTATCTGACAATGGGGATGATATAAAGATCGCATAGTTTTGTAGCAGCGGGGGGAGGAGCAGAGCGGCGCTAGTGAGAGCTGACAGGCAGGGAGGGCACAGACACAGGACAGCAGGCTGCAGATGACAGAGGCACGTAAACTGACCACAGTGTCAGGGCTCAGCAGCCATAATGAACCGTGGTCAGTTTACAGAGGGGAGGGCAGAAACTGGCAGGATCAGCCAGGTATTTCAGGTGTTACAGGGGGGCAAATTACACAGCATAAGCACTGTGCTGTATAACAGGCTTTAAGGGAACAGTATCTTTTTTTAGGTTACAAACACTTTAAGATGTCCACATTAGAAATGCTAGTGGGGTGCTTTTCAAAGTGATTTTACTTCAAAATAAATCATTGAGGCATGGATGGATGGGGGCGTTTGCTTTGAAAATGAAAAATAAAATCAATAGCATTTAAAGTTTCCTGTGCTCAGATACAGTTTAGTTTTGCTTTAATATCCCCCAGGGAAAGATCTACTTCATTGTACTGGGTAGCTAAGAGGGTGGGATTTTACCAGAAACAGGTTTTTGGTGCTTCCAATATTGGTTATTTTGTGAAGAACATTTGTGCTGATAAGTATGACATTCAAAATACTGAACTGATAAAATGTGCTCTGCTGCCCTCTGGTGAAATAATAATTGAACTGTATTTCTTATTTTTAAATACACTGCTCAAAAAAATTAAAGCAACACCTTGAAAACACATCAGATCTCAATGGGGGAAAATATGATTCTGAATATCTATACTGATATGGACTGGGTAATGTGTTAGGAATGAAAGGATGCCACATCGCTTGATGCAAATGAAGATCATCAACCTACAGAGGGCTGAATTCAAGGACACCCAAAAAATCTAAGTGAAAAAATTATTCAGCAGGCTAGTCCATTTTATTGCAGCAACTCAAAATGATCCTTAGTAGTTTGTATGGCCCTCACATGCTTGTATGCATGCCTGACAACATCAGGGCACGCTCCTAATGAGACGACGGATGGTGTCCTGAGGTATTTCCTCCCAGATCTGGACCAGAGCATCACTGTGCTCCTGAACAGACTGAGGTGCAACCTGGCGGCACCGGATGGATCGAAACATAATGTCCCAGAGGTGTTCTTTTGTATTTAGGTCAGGTGAGCGTGGGGGCCATTCAATGGTATCAATTCCCTCATCCTCCAGGAACTGGCTGCATACTCTCGCCACATGAGGCCAGGCATTGCCGTGCACCAGGAGGAACCCAGGACCCACTGCACCAGCATAGGGGTCCAAGGATTTCATCCCGATATCTAATGACAGTCAGGGTGCCATTTTCTAACCTGTAGAGGTCTGTGCATCCTTCCATGGATATGCCTCCCCAGACCATCACTGACCCACCACCAAACCGGTCATGCAGAACCATGTTACAGGCAGCCTAACGTTCTCCGCGGCTTCTCCAGACCCTTTCACATCTGTCACATATGCTCAGGATGAACCTGCTCTCATCTGTTTAAAGCATGAGGCACCAGTGGCGGACCTGCCAATTCTGGTGTTCAATGGAAAATGCCAATCGAGCTCCACAGTGCCCGGCAGTAAGCACAGAGCCCACTAGAGGATGCCGGGCAGTGGCGGCTGGTGCTCAAAATTTTTGGGGGGGCGCAAACAAACTGAAAAAAATTGCCGCCACTGTGCCCATTAAACGCAGCCACTGTGCCCAAACGCCACCAGTTTGCCCCCTCAAATACAGCCAATTTGTTTCCATATACAGCCAGTGTGCCCCCATATATATATAACCAGTGTGCCCCTATATATGCAGCCAGTGTGCCCCCCATATACAACCAGTGTGCCCCCATATACAGCCAGTGTGCTCCCATATACAACCAGTTTGTCCCCATATATATAGCCAGTGTGCCCCCATATACAGCCAGTTTGCCCCCATATATATAGCCAGTGTGCCCCCATATATAGCCAGTTTGTCCCCATATATATATAGCCAGTGTGTCCCCATATACAGCCAGTTTGTCCCCATATATATAGCCAGTGTGCCCCCATATACAGCCAATTTGTCCCCATATATATAGCCAGTGTGCCCCCATATACAGCCAGTTTGTCCCCATATACTGTATATATAGCCAGTGTGTCCCCATATACAGACAGTTTGTCCCCATATATATAGCCAGTGTGCCCCCATATATAGCCAGTGTGTCCCCATATATATAGCCAGTGTGCCCCCATATACAGCCAGTGTGCCCCCATATACAGCCAGTTTGTCCCCATATACAGCCAGTTCCCCCCAAATGCAGCCAGTTTGTCCCCCATATACAGCCAGTTCCCCCCAAATGCAGCCAGTTTGTCCCCCATATACAGCCAGTTCCCCCCATATTCAGCCAGTTTGTCCCCCATATACAGCCAGTTCCCCCCATATTCAGCCGCTGGCTCTGATAGGCACTTCCAAGTTACACCCACCGCCGGCCGCCGCTCTAATTCATATGGCCGGCGCTCACCAGGAGGCCGGCCATATGAGTAGTGGGCAGCGCGGCAGCAGTGACAATACATAGATTCATGCAATGCATGAATCTGTGTATTGTCTTTCAGTGGTGGTGCGGGAGCGAGAGGGGGCGGCGCTCCAGCGCCCTCTATGGACGCACCGCCACTGATGCCGGGCCCTCAGGCCACCCCATGAAGTCTGTTTCTGATTGTTTGGTCAGAGACATTCACACCAGTGGCCTGCTGGAGGTCATTTTGTAGGGCTCTGGCAGTGCTCATCCTGTTCCTCCTTGCACAAAGGAGCAGCTACCGGTCCTGCTGATGGGCTAAGGACTTTTACGGCCCTGTTCAGTTCTCCTAGAGTAACTGCCTGTCTCCTGGAATCTCCTCCATGCTCTTGAGACTGTGTTGGGAGACACAGAAAACCTTCTGGCAATGACACGTATTGATGTGCCACCCTGGAGGAGTTGGACTGCCTGTGCCTATAGGGTCCAAGTATCGCCTTGTGCTACCAGTAGTGACACTGACCCTAGCCAAATGCAAAACTAGTGAAAAACAGTCAGAAAAGATGAGTAGGGAAAAAATATGTCAGTTGCCTTCATCTGTATGTAGCGGCCTCCTCACTCCCCTCTTTCTCTCGTCTCGTCTCTTGTCTATGGGTATCTTAGAGGGGAGGGAGCGGGGACACCACGCCTGGCTTCCACCACATGTGTCAGTGCGGTATAAGCAATGTTCTTGTATTACCTTCGGGTCAGTGTTGTTCACCTGGATCCTCCCTCCAAGAGTCACCTTGAACAATGTCTGTCAGGAAATGAGCCCCACACCATTAAAGTTCAACACTCCTTTATTCTTCTTGAATGAACACAATCAGTTGAACTCCCTTAGTAGGAACAGAACAGGAAAGGAGGTGTGGATGCGAATAGGCCCAGACACAATGTAGTTCTCCACTTTCCTTCCTGAAAGTGGGTTACGGTCTCCGCACGAGGGGGAATTTCCTTCCAGGCGGTCTCCGACGAGAGGCTCACCTGTCACTGGCAATATGCTGCACCGGGTCTTCAAGTGAGGAGCTCCCCCCGGTCCATTATGCCTTCCGGATTCGGGAACCCACTCCCGGGGCTCCCTAGGATCTCCTTCCCTTGCGGAACTCAGTGTTGGGCACTGAGCTCCGGACCTCCATCCGAGTACCTCACCCCAGGCTAAAGGTGCCTGGGATGGAACATGACCTTCGATTGTCCTCTAGGCCTAGGCCACCCAGAGGACCGACACGAACCACCGTCCACAAGCTGAAGGTGCTTGGGACTTCGACCCCGTGACAAAGATGGCCGGCCCCTTTATACCCTCTCCCAGCAAGCACGGCGGGTTCCCCGCCCCACCATACCGCTGCCGAGGGAGGACAAAAAGGAGGCACAGCACACAGCAATGATTCAACCCCAGCCCAGGGCGACAGCGCCACCTGCTGGGCTGCAGGGAATTTCACATCACCAATGTCTCTGCCAAGTTCAAATTTACACCTGGGAAAGTACATACCCGCTACATGTAAAAACATTCCTGTTTTAGGGGTCATCTCATTGTTGCCCATCTAGTGCACCTGTTGTTAGTTTCTTTAACACCAAAGCAGCTGAAACTGATTAACAGCCCCCTCTATTACTTAACTGACCAGATCAATATCCCAGGAGTTTAATTGACTTGATGCTATACTCTGATTAAAAAGTGTCCCTTTAATTTTTTTGAGCAGAGTATAAGCACAGAGATGGTAAACAGTACTTCACAACTTTCTGAGCTGAGAAAGATCACATGTTTTAGTGTCAACGATTAGGCAAAAGACAAGCCTTCCCAACTTACAACACTTTATAGTAAAGTGTATTTTCATCTGGATTCCACACAACATGTTTTAGGCAGCTGGGCCTTCCTCAGTCTAATGCGTGTTTCTATTTGTGCATGGTGGAGAATGGAACAGAACTTTTTCAGAGTGGATTTTTGCACATGGTGCTGGTCTAAGGAACAACAGCCAAGTGACTTCTGGAGCATCTACTGAGGCCTCAAGATGCAATGAGCAGCCAGTCAAAGCATAATGGTT
This sequence comes from Rana muscosa, assembly GCA_029206835.1. NCBI lineage: Eukaryota > Metazoa > Chordata > Amphibia > Anura > Ranidae > Rana > Rana muscosa. The sequence continues at coordinate 194,714,581 of CM055118.1, forward strand.
GGACCAGCATGCTGGACATTTTTCCAACACATGCAGGTCCTTTGTATTGTGTTAGGGTGCAATAGAGTTTGTATGTTAGTGTACATTGTGGTAATGTGTGGTAGGATTAGCATTTTACACATTTAACCACATAGTAAAGATGTGAATCGGGCCTTAAAGTGTATTTCCACTTTTTCAACCAAATTGGGATAACTACCTTATGTTTGTTATATGTTCCCATTAACATAACAGGATTTAAAAACAAAAATTACAAATTGCTGGTTACCTTTTTAAGGTAAAGGTTTATTTGCTTAAAAATCCTTACATGCTCCCCCTGCTTTGAAATGTTTAGGAGGGGAGTGTGAAGTAATGTTTAAAATAAATACCCTGTCTGTACTGTGTTCTTCGATATCAGCTTTAAGCTAGGTTTAAACACTGTCTATCCAACAAAGGGTTAAACATTTATAAACAGCCCTCCTGCATTGTATGTTAATAAATTATAGCTCCCTCTGTTGTGGGGACACGGCACTGTAAAGCCATACATGAATTGACATTGCTGAACCAGTCAAATTTCAATCCATCTATGGCCATTCTGTCGATCGACTTCTCATGAATGGTCCTGCTGGAAAATTTCCATTGGATCAGTGCTTGCGTATTCTGATGGCAGGGGAGTCCTGCTATCAGAATACAGCTGCACAGCAGAGAGGATTCCCCATCCACCTTGAATGTGTGAATGAGGGAATTGGTTCGGTTTTTCTGAACTATGTATTACCAGTCTAAGACATGGTAAGACATGGTATAGATGTTTTTTTTTTTTTTTTCATTAAACCAGTGGACTGATCGAGAAAAAAAAAAGGATTCCCCTATCCACACAAGCAGTCATCTAGAGTCCAGGGCGAACATGCCAAATTGCGCCCTCCCAGATGGATGAGCATTATGTGTCAGAAAAAATTCCCCTTCCCCCAAAAAATTGAGTGCTAAACTGCATACTTACATAGCTCAAATCTTCTCATTCCACATATACTCCCAGAACAACCCCCCCCCCCAAAAAAAAATCCCCTTTCCTAGCACAAATCCTCTACCCCTCAAATTTTCTCTCCGAGCACAAATCGTCTCCCATCCCCACTCCAAAGCACAAATTCCCCTACTCCAATCCCCCATCCTAGCACAACTACCCCCCCTCCAAATTTCCCCTCCTAGCACAAATGCCCCCCAATCATCCCTACTAGCACAAATCCCTCTCCCCCCAAAAATTCCCCCTCCTAGCACAAATCCCCCCCCCCCACCATATTACCTTTTCTAGCACAACCCAGCCCCCCTCCCCAAATCCCCCATCCTAGCAAAAATCCTCTTCCCCCATCTCTCCCCTCAACACAAATCCCCCTCAAATCACCACTTTTAGCACACCTACCCAAATTTCCCCTCCCAACACAAATCCCCCCCCAATCTCATTGTGGTGCCCCCAAACCTTACATGATACCACAGTGCCCAGGGCAGCCGCCTCTCCTGCCCACCCCTTGTCCCTGCTCTGCTCATAAGTGAGGCGGGTGGAGGATGCTCTCCTGCAGGGCCAATGTATTCTGACAGTGGGGCTCTCTGTTGTCAGAATACATTGATCAGTAGCTGCAGCGGCATTTGACTTCAAAAGTGGAAGTATGGTTTAAAGGGGTTGTAAATCCTCACATATACCAAGTGAAGTGAACAGCCTAGGGTGATACACAGAAATGAAACAAATCCTCCTACATAGGTTTTATTTTTTTATCTGCAGTCTTCTCCTCCCTACACCCCTTCAAAAGGGAAGATTGTGTTAAAAATCTTTCTTCATCTGTCAGGAGCACAGAGGAGGGGGTGGAGAGACTGCAGTAACAGTTTGTGAGAGCTGATTGGAGGAAAGGCACCCCCCCCCCCTGTTTTGATCATCATAAAGTATATATTTACTGATCTTACTGTTGCTTTAAATTGACATCCATTACTAACAGGAACTGTAGTATATTATGCCCACTTCCTGCCTAGCATATCAGATAATCTTTCTACAGTGAAGGAAGCATGCTAAAGACCTCCACTTTTTCTTAATACTGGCCTTGGAAGCATAAGTCTGTAAGTAGGCTGTCATTAGTTTTGTATTAATGAGTATATGTTCTACTAATTCAACTACATTTTATATGTGTGTTTGGGAAGTTTCTGTCAGGAAGTTCATTCAGATAGGGCTAGGCCACATTTTCTGCTAGCTAGGGCCTTAACAGTATTGTAGACACCTGTTACTATTGCATGTGTGATGTAATGTTAAATGCTAATGCATATTCTTTTCATTTGTGTTTTGCAGTTTTACAAAAAACGTATTCTCAGTAAAGATTACAACTATAAGCCCTGCCTACTGAATCTTTATTGGGAAGCTGTTAGCTGTCTGCCAAGCCTTGTACTCTAAACACATTGTGAGGGCAGAACAGTAGAAAGACTTTTAACACAGCGGGCCTAGTTTAAAGAAGAGTGGATTCATTCTGCTTGTCATCAGCTAACCTGTACAGTCACAGACACTACAGAGAAGTAATCTGTTTCATCATGCAGCACACAGACAAGGATACTACACCAGTCATCCCTCAGCATACACAAGCAGAGGAAAGCACACACAATATGCCAACCACCAGGTCACGTTGCACAAGCTCCAGAGTCTCTAGTCAGTCAGATCAGACATCAGCTAGTGCTGAAGCTGCCAGGTCCAAGCGTACTAGCACTAGACATTCAAGCTGCTCTAACCTGTCATCCACCAGTGTTGCAGCTGCCAGGGCCCATGCAAAAGCAGAAGCCGTGCGTGCACTGGCTTCCTATGCAGTACGTGAAGCTGAAATGATAAGAGAGCAGGGCTGCATAGATGAAGAACATCATATGATTAAAGCTAAAAGTAAAGCTGAAGCACTTAGAAGAAAAGCAGAGATGAAAGCATTTTTACATATTATCAAGCAAGAAAAAACTGCTTCAGCAGCCTTAGCTAAAGCCGAGGTGCTCATGAGAGCTGCCGAAGAACAGTACAGAGAGCACTCTGTGATAGATACCCAAATGACACCACTGCAATCCAACGCACAAGTGAGTATGTGCAATTGCACGCGACCATGCACACGGATCAACAGTCTAATGATGCATTGGAATCGTCAAAGGTCCCGCTAGCAGCAGAATACTTTGATATTGCTCGATGCCACAAGACTGAACCAGAACTTTACTATAACAAGCCAAGTGGTTACATACTCAGAGACCAATCTGTTGGTGCTTCAGGAAATCAAACGAATGGTGACATAATCCCTCCTCTGGAAAATATAAATCCGGCATATAGCAGGAAGACTTGCAGTAAACAAGAACAACCACACGACTATAGTGAATTTAACCAAACATTACCATTGTCTTATCAGCCACAGACATGCCCGGTGTTTGTTCCCAGAAAATGCTCACCTGAGGCAGCAGGAGCCACAGATGTGACAAAATACATGATACGCCGTGAAATGGTGAGCTCTGGTCTCCTGAAGTTTGATGACCGTCCAGAAAACTATTGGGCCTGGAAGTAATCTTTTCTAAGCAGCACCCAAGACTTAAATCTGAAAGACAGGGAAAAGCTTGACCTGCTCTCCAAATGGCTCGGACCAGAGTCCACTGAGCAAGCCAAAAGAATCAGGTCAGTACATATTCATGATCCGACAGCAGGGCTTACAATGGTGTGGCAGAGATTGGAAGACTGCTATGGGTCTCCCGAAGTAATCGAAGATGCACTTCTGAAGAAAATTGAAGATTATCCAAAAATAACAAACAAAGACAATCTGAAGCTGAGAGAGCTTGATGACATACTTTTAGAGCTGGAGGCGGCAAAGGCTGGTGGATACCTGCCAGGCCTCACATATTTGGATACAGCACGTGGAGTCAAACCGGTAATCGAGAAGTTTCCATACAATTTACAAGAAAGATGGATCACGCAAGCATCAAAATACAAGGAAGATCATCAGGTGGCATTTCCACCTTTCTCCTTCCTCGCCAAATTCATTGTGAATCAAGCTAAAATGCGCAATGACCCAAGCTTCGCCTTTTTGAACATGGGAGGCTCCAGTTCTGCAAAGACCGAGAAACAACCCTCAGAGCACAATAAAGAACGCAGAGCAACAGTGTCTGTACGGAAGACAGAAGTACCGACTGAGTTTGAGGCCACTCAGGATAAAAGCTCAGGAAAGAAAATTGAGGACCCATATAAACAGTGTCCACTACATAACAAGCCTCATCCACTGAGAAAATGTCGCAGTTTCAGAAGCAAGACAATAGAGGAGCGCAAATCTTATCTTAGGGCAAGCGCATGTGTCACGGAAGCCTAACACGGCATCCAGCACAGGGTACGCAGATCAGTGGGCTGCACTAAAGGAACTAGGCACAAGGTAAGTAAATATATATATATGAGTTTATTGAAAGGATAATTCCTAAAACAATAAAGGCAACCAGCAAACAACCACAGTGACACACAAAACAACTCCCTACACCAACGTGAATACAGTTTAGAGATTAAAGCGTAAATGTAATCAAGCCAGGGTCATACACGAGAGATCAGTCCGATTGAACAGGGAGCCGGAAGGGACAACAGGAGGAAGGGATGAGTCTGCAAGACAGGGGTCCAGGGATGGATGCAGGGTTCAGGAACACAGGATACAAGGTACAGAGGCAGGGGTCCAGGGATGGATGCAGGGTTCAGGAACACAGGATACAAGGTACAGAGGCAGGGGTCCAGGGATGGATGCAGGGTTCAGGAACACAGGATACAAGGTAACAGATAACAGGTCACAAGGTTCAGGTTCAGGTTCAGGCATACAGGTCTGGGTTCCAAGACAATACCAGAGCAAATGCTTTAGTGTCTGCTGGGTATTTATACACACCTCCTGCAATCAGTCTCAGGTGACGCCTGATTGCAGGAGATGATTTCGGCTCCAGACAAATGGGAGACACCCGCTGGTGGCCACCAGAACTGCACCCTTTGGTGCTGAAAGCAATAGCACCACCAGCAGGTGACCCAGGCAATGACACTGATCATGACAGTTCCCCCTCCCAAGGAGTGGCCTCCGGACGCTCCATTCTGCCCTTGATCTGGCAGTGCTGGTAGGTGCGGAAAGGTCCCAAAAAGTCTCCCCTGTGTCTGCGGACTACTTGTGCTCCTCCGGCCAGAGTCCTTAAACTAACTGGGAGGCGTGGCACCTGAGTCCGGCAATGGAACACGCACCCCACCACCAGGGTCTGGAAGTTGGGATCTGGAAATGAAAACAGGCAGGGCAATGTGCATGAACCTAACGGAGGCGAACAACACAAGGGCATCACAGTCAGGCTGGGAATCAAGCAGGGCAAAATCAGCGGCAAGCCGGGCATCGAGAACTGGTTTAGCAGGCACCATGTCAGCGGGCTGGGCAAATGGCGCTGGGTCTTCAAGCTGGCCACCGGGCAGAGGCACTTCAAACTGGCCACCGGGCAGAGGTTCAGCAAGCCAGATGGCAGGCACTGGTTCAGCGGGCTGAAAGACGGGCACCAAAACGTCAGGCTGGGTGACGGCCACCGAAAATCCAGGCTGGAACAGGTTGGCTGGTGTGGAAACAGGCTGGAACAGGTTGGCTGGTGTGGAAACAGGCTGGAACAGGTTGGCTGGTGTGGAAACAGGCTGGAACAGGTTGGCTGGTGTGGAAACAGGCTGGAACAGGTTGGCTGGTGTGGAAACAGGCTGGAACAGGTTGGCTGGTGTGGAAACAGGCTGGAACAGGTTGGTTGGTGTGGAAACAGGCTGGAACAGGTTGGTTGGTGTGGAAACAGGCTGTAACAGGTTGGCTGGTGTGGAAACAGGCTGGAACAGGTTGGCTGGTGTGGAAACAGGCTGGAACAGGTTGGCTGGTGTGGAAACAGGCTCGAGCGAATCGGCTGGTGTGGAAGCAGGCTGGAGCGAATCGGCTGGTGTGGAAACAGGCTCGAGCGAATCGGCTGGTGTGGAAGCAGGCTGGAGCGAATCGGCTGGTGTGGAAAAAGGCTGGAGCGGATCGGCTGGTGTGGAAGCAGGCTGGAGCGGATCGGCTGGTGTGGAAGCAGGCTGGAGCGGATCGGCTGGTGTAGAAGCAGGCTGGAGCGGATCGGCTGGTGTGGAAACAGGCTGGAGCGGATCGGCTGGTGTGGAAACAGGCTGCAACAGGTCGCTTGGTTTGGAAACAGGCTGCAACAGGTCGCTTGGTTTGGAAACAGGCTGCAACAGGTCGCTTGGTTTGGAAACAGGCTGCAACAGGTCGCTTGGTTTGGAAACAGGCTGCAACAGGTCGCTTGGTTTGGAAACAGGCTGCAACAGGTCGCTTGGTTTGGAAACAGGCTGCAACAGGTCGCTTGGTTTGGAAACAGGCTGCAACAGGTCGCTTGGTTTGGAGACAGGCTGCAACAGGTCGCTTGGTTTGGAGACAGGCTGCAACAGGTCGGCTGGTGCGGAGACAGGCTGCAACAGGTCGGCTGGTGCGGAGACAGGCTGCAACAGGTCGGCTGGTGCGGAGACAGGCTGCAACAGGTCGGCTGGTGCGGAGACAGGCTGCAACAGGTCGGCTGGTGCGGAGACAGGCTGCAACAGGTCGGCTGGTGCGGAGACAGGTTGCAACAGGTCGGCTGGTGCGGAGACAGGCTGCAACAGGTCGGCTGGTGCGGAGACAGGTTGCAACGGGTCGGCTGGTGCGGAGACAGGCTGCAACGGGTCGGCTGGTGCGGAGACAGGCTGCAACGGGTCGGCTGGTGCGGAGACAGGCTGCAACGGGTCGGCTGGTGCGGAGACAGGCTGCAACGGGTCGGCTGGTGCGGAGACAGGCTGCAACGGGTCGGCTGGTGCGGAGACAGGTTGCAACGGGTCGGCTGGTGCGGAGACAGGCTGCAACGGGTCGGCTGGTGCGGAGACAGGTTGCAACGGGTCGGCTGGTGCGGAGACAGGCTGCAACAGGTCGGCTGGTGCGGAGACAGGCTGCAACAGGTCGGCTGGTGCGGAGACAGGCTGCAACAGGTCGGCTGGTGCGGAGACAGGCTGCAACGGGTCAGCTGGTGCGGAGACAGGCTGCAACGGGTCGGCTGGTGCGGAGACAGGCTGCAACGGGTCGGCTGGTGCGGAGACAGGCTGCAACGGGTCGGCTGGTGCGGAGACAGGCTGGGTTACTGGCAGGATCGTGTGAGTTGGAAAGAACTTCCGTTTTTTCTTTGGCTTAGCCACCGAAGATTTGTATATGTATACAGGGCTGTAGGTGGTGGATGCAGCTGGTAGAGGCAAAGTGCGGAAGGATGGTGAAGCAGAGGGTGCGGATTTTGAAGGGGGTCTTAGGGGAACTGATGGAGGCAGCCGAGACGAAGCAGGAGGGTTAAAGGCAGGGTAAGTGCAGCAGGGGGAAACAGGGTACTGGTACTTCATTGGTAGGAGGGTGTATTGGTTGGCCACTGTGGTAGTTGGGAGTAAAGGAGACGCAGACATCCCAGCAGGCTGGTGTCTAGACACAGGAATGGGTGGCAGGGAACCGACAGGGGCTGAGTACAATAAACTTGACCAGGCCTGTAGTAATGATTGCACAAAGTTAGGTTTGCATACTGCTTGTCTGACCAGAGACTGCACTGACTCAATACATGCTGCAAGCACCTGTGTAGGACAAGTTGAGTACTGCTCAAGGAAAAAGACTGAGTCATCTTCCAACAGCCACACCAAGGACTCTCTACCTGAGCTGCACTAAAAGGGGGTGTATAGTCATCATCTCCACTGGAGGCATCAGACAGGGCCAACTCTGTACAGATACAGATCAGATCTTGCACATCCTCAAACACAAAACTGCCCAGATCCACAAAAACATGGGCTATGTGGATGCATTCCAACAACTGCTCTCTAGTGTGTTCACTTAATGTTTGAGAACAAAACTCCCTGTCCTCTGTTGCTAGTAGCGAAAAATACAGAATATCGTCAAGCTGCATTTTTAAAGCAATAGCAGTGCCCAGACCCAATTCCCAAGTGCAGCCGATCTGCTTGAATGGCTCTGGTATTCTGTCACGGAAGCCTAACATGGCATCCAGCACAGGGTACGCAGATCAGTGGGCTGCACTAAAGGAACTAGGCACAAGGTAAGTAAATATATATATATGAGTTTATTGAAAGGATAATTCCTAAAACAATAAAGGCAACCAGCAAACAACCACAGTGACACACAAAACAACTCCCTACACCAACGTGAATACAGTTTAGAGATTAAAGCGTAAATGTAATCAAGCCAGGGTCATACACGAGAGATCAGTCCGATTGAACAGGGAGCTGGAAGGGACAACAGGAGGAAGGGATGAGTCTGCAAGACAGGGGTCCAGGGATGGATGCAGGGTTCAGGAACACAGGATACAAGGTACAGAGGCAGGGGTCCAGGGATGGATGCAGGGTTCAGGAACACAGGATACAAGGTACAGAGGCAGGGGTCCAGGGATGGATGCAGGGTTCAGGAACACAGGATACAAGGTAACAGATAACAGGTCACAAGGTTCAGGTTCAGGTTCAGGTTCAGGTTCAGGTTCAGGTTCAGGTTCAGGTTCAGGTTCAGGTTCAGGTTCAGGTTCAGGTTCAGGTTCAGGTTCAGGTTCAGGTTCAGGTTCAGGTTCAGGCATACAGGTCTGGGTTCCAAGACAATACCAGAGCAAATGCTTTAGTGTCTGCTGGGTATTTATACACACCTCCTGCAATCAGTCTCAGGTGACGCCTGATTGCAGGAGATGATTTCGGCTCCAGACAAATGGGAGACACCCGCTCGTGGCCACCAGAACTGCACCCTTTGGTGCTGAAAGCAATAGCACCACCAGCAGGTGACCCAGGCAATGACACTGATCATGACAGCATGTGTTTCAGATGCTGTGGTTCAACTCAACATCTTGCTAAAGACTGTGTGAAAACAATTCGATGCAAAGAATGCAATAATGACAACCATCTGTCTGCTTTGCACCCAGGACCAGCACCATGGAAAACAGAGAATCCGGTAACCCAAGAAGATCATGGTGGGGAGCAAAAAGAGAGTGCATTACCAGCAATAACCTCAAAGTGCACTGAGATCTACACAAAGACATTTAGCTCTAGATCAGGGGTCTCCAAACTTTCTAAACAAAGGGCCAGTTTACTGTCCTTCAGACTTTAGGAGGGCCGGACTGTGGTCAGTGGCAGTAGAAAAGGTCCTACCGTCAGTGGGAAAAAATAATGCCCCATTGTTTGTTTTAGTGAGAATAATTGTGCCGCATTATTGGTGTCATTGAGAGGAATTGTGCCCCATCATTGATATCATTGGGCCCCATTGTTGGTGTCAGTGGGAGGAATCATGCCCCATCATTGGTGTCATTGGGAGGAAATGTGCTCTCTTCATTGGTGTCAATCAGATGAATTATGCCCCATTGTTGTTACCAGTGGATGAAATAGTGCCTCAAGGGCCAGATAAAAGCAAGCAAAGGGCTGCATCTGGCCCCCGGACCGCAGTTTGGAGACCACTGCTCTAGATCATGCTCCAAGATATGTTTAGTCAAGGTGTATCCTGCAGGCCTCAGGGAGAAGGCAATCAGAATGTATGCAGTCTTAGATGAACAAAGTAACAAATCTTTGGCAAGAACAGAGTTCTTCGACCTCTTCGGTGACAAAGGAAGTCCAACTCCATATACTTTGAAGACATGTTCAAGGGTTGTGGAGACATCAGGGCGGAGATCAAACAACTACTACATCATTGAGTCATTAGATGGGAAAACGCAGCTGACTCTGCCCACTCTCATAGAATGCGATATGATACCAGATGATAGATCAGAGATACCCACACCTGAAATTGCACGTCACTACCCTCATCTAATGCAAATATCAGACAAGCACTCGACCCAGGTGCTGCAATTATCCTTCTACTTGGTTTGTGAATGAATTGCGCTAACTTATACCTGTGCGTACTTAATCACTACTACTCCTGTGAACTTATGAACAACAATATGTGTCTCAAATTATTACATATATCATATATTACTAATAAATAACGTGTGCAAAAATTCCCCAAATATATTATAAATATTCCAAAAAAATATTAATGTGCAAATATTAAGGTTTTCCAATGAACTTAGAAGTCATGGGCAAACTGCAGTTCTTATTCTCAGATTGAGTGTGACCACCACAACAAAAGAAAATCGATCAAGCAGCAAACTAAAATATGCAAAAGTTCTTTATGGTGATTCCTCAATAGTGATCAGCTGTGTTTTCACCTTCACCACTTTAACGTGCATACACCGACACCAGATACAATGGCCACTCACCAAATAGACCAGATAATTATGCCTTTGGTTCATATGGATAACCACTCCCTCTCTCTGTTTCTCCAGCAGTCTCGTTCTATATCAGCTCATGCAATCATATAAAGGACCATCATGGCACAGTAGATCAAAACATTTATTAAAAAAAATTAAAACTTATATTTCTGTGCACTCACATATTAAGGTGCCTTGAAGCCGGCACTGAGCTAATCCAGCCATATTTAAAGGTACTCAAATGGATGTCTGGTCCGCACGTGTGATGCCTCACTTCTAGCCTGTATCCCAGCTCTGTTTGTACTCAGACCGGACGTAACGAGTTGGCAATGGTACTGCAGCCTCTATGCATTTCGCAACTTAATCGCGTTGTCAGGAGCAGTATATTACATTAAATGGTTAATGTAATATACTGCAACTGTTATCTGCTGCTAACTTGTGGATACAAGTCATAAACACCATTAGATCTTTGCTTTTCGTGAAAATTGGTCAGCAGTTGATATACAATGTCATTTTGTTTGTAATGCCTACATTCTTTTTGTTTTATAAAAGAAAATATAATAAAAACTGGTAATCATAAAAAAAAAAAACCTGACAGGCGTTTGACACAGAGCCAGGAGCGCTTGGCCGTGCGATTTTGCCACACCATTAAGAGATAACACGTCCCGTGCTCTGCCGCAATTCTGGAATAATGGACAGAATCGCTAGATTCTGCCCGCGATTCCAGTACGCTCAGGTCTGAACGGAGCCTTACACACCTCTGCCACATCATAGCACAGCCAGGCAGAGGGTACCACCAATTAATATGGTATCTCTTTACTGTCCAGTCTGCAGACTGGACAGTAAAAGAGTAGCAGCAGGCTGATTAGGTCATCTCCCTATTTATGCTAATCTCTCTTCCTATCAGCATTGGCTCCCAATCCTTCCCTCACCTCTTTGGCCTCGTACACACGGCCGATTTTCTCGGCAAGAACCAGCAAGAAACTTGCTGGCAGAGAGGTCTTGCCGAGTAAATCGGTCGTGTGTACGCGGCTATCGGGTTTCTCGTCGAGAAAACCGACAAGAAACCTCGACGAGAAAATAGAGAACCTGCTCTCTATTTTCTCGTCGAGATTCTCCTCGGCATGTTTCTCGACGAGAAAAGTGAGTGTGTGTACACTTACCTGTCCTCCCGGAAGCCCGCGCATGTTCGAAATGAATTCGACGCATGCGCGGTAGCTTCCTAGGCATACGTAGGGTATACCAAGATGGCGGCGACGGCATCGAATGTGACGAGCGCATGCTCGTCGTAGTCGATGACGTCACCGCGTACGCTCCATTCAAAGAACCGCGGGTTCTTTGAAACGAGCGTGTGTACACTCGGCCGGGACAAGTTTCTTGTCCAAGAATCTTGTCGAAAAAAACAACATGTTTTTTTCAACGAGAATCTCGGCCGTGTGTACGAGGGCTTTGAGTCTAAACTCTGCTGCAGGAGGCTGATTCTAGCTCAAATTCAGGTTCTAACACTAGTTGATATTGTTTACATAACCAAGTTTGCACTAAGTCTCACAACCTAAGCTCTGGATTTTGTTTGTACAATGGTTAAATGCTTACACTGGTTGAATTAACAAATACAGTTCATGATACAGAGTAACATTAGTTTGTGTCTTATATCTGCTTTAAATCCTATAAATTGGTTTTCACTAAACATTACTTATTTCTTAAGTTTTCCCTGGAGTCCTTTAAGTCAGCAATGAAACTAATAAATTGTGATATCCCGTGCCAGGATATTTAACGCAGAAGTGGAAACATGTCTGTGCATGGTGTGTGAACAGCTCCAGAAAATACAAATATACCATGCACACCCATTAGTGGCGATACAGCTGTGTCCTGACATGCCTTGCGTGCTTCTAATTAGCTCACAGATCTGGGTGTGTACCATGTTCTGCCTGCAGCAAGGAACACCTACCACAAGCTCTGCACTCACCTCACACCTCAATATACACGGAACCCTGTGTGTCAGGCAATGTGTCCGACAGCCCCGTGATTTCACCGGAGACAAGTGTGACAATATTCCATAACGGAGATGCGATTATTCTTTTGTCTGAAAAAAATAAACGAGCTTCACTTCAATTTTAAAATTAATTTATACAGTGCCAATAAATTCTACACCCCATAGCACTTCTCAGAATACATTGCGACCGTCACATTAGTCCTTGCTCCAGCTAAGCTCTTAATCAAACGCCTCAGGTTTAGGACAGGCAAGTCAAAATTGTGTTTTTTTGGGGTTTTTTTTATTACATGCAATTTTTACAGCCTAAAGTAATTGGAATGAGATTCCAGCTGTTCCCCAGTTTATAAAAATTACAGTTCCCTACAAAATGTTGCAGCTTAGTGCTTCAGGAAATGCTTCCACCATCTTTCTCTAGGATAAAACTTTGTGTCCCCTTTGGGCGCTGCTAGATTTTATGAGCAGCCCCCTAGCTGCCCAAAACCATTCCCTGACGCAGCAGTGGCATATGATTGATAGAAATCCACACCAGAAATCCTCTTTTGCAAAATTACTTGGCTCAGTGTCCTCAGAAGAGAGGGTTAAGCCTGGTACACACGGGCTAAATATTGGGATGTTCAGCAGAAGCCAGCCGACATTCAGCCTGTGTGTACATCAGCTGGATAACCGGCATCCTTTCGAGCTCCTCAGTTTTTTTTTGTTAAGCCCGCTGAGTTGAATGAAAAAAAAAAAATCTGATAGCTTGTACTAGGCTTTAGGGCCACAGGATACTTAAAAGTAGTAGCAAAAATGTTCTCTACTCAGTAGTTTGTAAATACTTTGCCTCTGCCATAGGCCAATGTAAAAGTGTTTAGGCCAGACAGACAGCTACCTTGAAATATCTTGAGTCTTCTCACAGTTTGGTTATGGACCTTTAAGCCAAGACCAGCAATCTCTAATAGTGGGCCTTTCAGCCCAGACTGAGCAGAACAAACTGAGTAGAACTCTTCAGAAGGTGCTTCCTCGTAGTAGCCACCTTCCTGTGTTTTCAGGCCTGGCCGCCCTGGCATCTTCCAATCCTTGGGCCATGCCTATGGAACTGTATTCTACCCAGGCAACAGGACTGGGAGGCAATGGCTAGATTCCTCACACACACATCCTTTTCAGGCAAAGCCTTGGAAAGGAGAACCCTTCTGGGAGATATTTATCCCGTCATCAACTCACATTACTGGCATAAACCTCCTATTAGCCAGGGTAAAATATATATTTGTAGCGGGGTCTCCTTTAAGGCCCTATGGACTACGTTACCCAGAACCCCGCTTGGCAGGGTGCATTTGGCCACCGCAGAGACTCATGGGTGGGGCTATAAAAGGAAAGGGCGAGGCTAAGCTCGGCCTCTTTGGACACCGATCTGCAATCAAGGGGACTCCCTGTGCAGATCTGTTGCAGTGCAAGGCCTGAGGCCTGGGCCTTGCATACCTCCCAAAGAGCCTTCCACCCCACTGCTGAGCCTGGGTGACGCCTGACTTCTTTGAGTTGCTGACATCAGTTGGACCAGAGACCTGATCGTTGCAGGCACTGTGTGTGGGAACACAGTGGTGGAAGTCCCGGACTGGGATCGCGTCCGGAGGGGTGAGCGAGCATCTGCTCACTTATTTAGCTTGTACTTTGATTAGGCCTAGTGACTGCCATCGCCCATCGTGCTGTAGTTATTATCCCACTGGAGACTAGTGGCTGAACTGAGTTGTGTAGTCTCCGGTGAAGTGTTCCTCTTTTATTACCCGTTTATGGATTACAAATACTGTTCCTGAATGTGCACCACCGTTCATCTGCATGCAAAGAGTTGTTTTCACAGAGACTGAGCTTTATCTGAGTCAGGCCTGACCAGGGGTTTAAAACGTTGTTGTTGCGCCACATTGCGCATAGAGAAGATAGCTGCACGTGGCGTGTGATCACTCTGCACTATCACTATTAGTAGGTTTATTACTGCAGGGCTCTGCATGTATGCTATGTGTTATGTTTAACCTTTATACCTAAGTAAATCAGATATAGTTTACCAATCCTGACTCAGTGTTTATCATTGCATATTAACTGCCTATCCTGCTGTGAGATTGTGTATAACCAGGTATAGAATTATATGAAGGAAACATTCCCTAGACTAACTGTGCCATAGAGGGTTGAGTAGATTGCCGGGGCTTGCTGGTGCTGTATACAGGGCCCGAACTAACTAAAAACCAGCGGCTCTCTTAACTGGGGGTAGCGCTACACGTGGGGGCTTCGTCCAGGATCTTTATACAGCAAGTAACACGCCAAAAAGTACCAGCATAGACCCGCTGGAAGTAGGACAGTGGTGCGCAGTGGCTGGCGCAGATTCAGCCGTGGCAGTAGTTATTGAACTCCCGGGGATCTGGCAGGAAGGAGCGATAAAGCAGTTAATAATGACACTATCGCCATGTCAGAAAGCATGGGTGACGGATGTAAGGTCAAATTCCTCGCTTACCCACGCATTAGTAGAATGGAAGAATGAAATACCATAGCATTTCAAAAGTCCAACCATACAAACAATGGACGATCAGACCTATAACTTGATACATGCGTTGCCACTCAAGGGAGAATGGTTCCAAACACCAAAACCATCACCTCCACAAATATCTCCACCGCCAACCCCTAAAGCAGGAAAGCAGAAGGGTACAGAGAGTCCCGGATCACCACCGGCCACCCTCAGCGCATAACTGTGCGCTGTCCTAGCGGAGATTGTAGCCCAGTGTAAGAAGGATCCTACAGATTACCCGATGTCGGGATACAGAAAACTCAGGATATTTTCTGGAAGGAAACCTGTACCTTCGGGAGAAGAGGGATTTGAGGAGTGGCTAGACGGCGCTACTCAGGCCCTAGAGGAATGGGAAGTCCCAGAACACCGAAAAAAACAGAGAATCACTGAGAGTTTGAAGGGGCCTACTCTGGAGGCCATACGCAACCTTAAGCTGAGCAAGAAAGACTGTGATGCACAGGATTATCTAGACATTCTGCAGAATGTGTTCGGGGGAATGGAAAAAGTAACTGAGCTCACTTATCAGCTGGAGCACTGCTACCAAAAGACGGGAGAGAAACTGTCAGAGTTCATGAGACGTCTGGATAAGATCCTGCATAAGATTATACTAAAAAAAGGGATCGACCTAAGGAGAGTGGATGAGGCCCGTGTCCAGCAGGTGTTGAGGGGAGCTCAGCCTCTGGATCCCATCGCATTAGCGCTACCCACCCGACAGGACGGGAAGAGCCTGGAATACCCCGACTTAATCCGAGTGGTCAGAGAAGAAGAGGCTATGTTGGAAGACAAGAGGAGGAGCCAACCAGTCGAACCAACCAACCCTCCGGCAGTGATGGTCAGGTCGGCCATGACCCCCGAAAGAGACTCAGAGGTGGATACCCTGAAGTCACAGATGTCCCAGGTGTTGGAGATACTGACCTCTTTGATGGCAAAGGATTCAGGGGTACCAGAAAGGGAAGGACCAAAGAAGGAACTGTTCCCAAATGCTTCAGTGCCCGCTTCCCTACAAGATTGGGGGGACACGATTTGTTTCAACTGCGGAGGAGTTGGCCATGTCGCAAAAGTGTGTTCCAGTCCCAAGAAAAAGAAGCTGAATAATCCCAAGCCGGCGGAAAACTTCAGAGGGCCCCGGTGAAGGAGTCAACTGGGTGCCCATCTTCCACAGTGAGCTCCAAACTGAATGAGAAGTACAGAAAAAGAGAGGATAAACCCCCCAGAAGAAGCGCAGTGTTCCCCAGCGGGAATGTACACCAAAAAAAGAGAATAATGTTCCTCAGCGGGTATGTACACCCATTAAGAGGAGGGAAATCAATGCATACCGAGCCCAAGAGAGACTAAAGTCCAAAGAGAAATGGAAGAAAGAGAGTCCAAAGGGAAAGTGCAAGGGTCAAAGGAAAGAGACCCCTTTGAAGCAATATCCAGAGAAGCTGGTAGGCCCCTCCCCCATAGTGCCTATCCAAGTGGAGGGAGTCTACACAAGAGCCATATTGGACACTAGGGCGCAAGTGACCCTACTATACCGGGACTTCTATGATAAGCATCTAAGTCATCTACCCATCCAGAGGATTGAAGATTTGGAAATATGGGGGATTGGAACCCAGAGGTTCCCGTATGATGGTTACCTGCCCATAAAACTGACCTTCGACCCGTCTGTGGCTGGGAAGGCTGAAGTGTTTGACACCCTGGCTGTGGTGTGCCCCCAACCACCTGGAGCCAACAAGAGCTCCCTCATCGTAGGGACCAACACGGACCTGGTCCGGAGGCTCTTGGCCCCTCTAGTACGAGGGAAGAACCCCACAGTCACCAAGATCCACCCAATGCTGAAGACAGCCTACCAGCGACTGGTCTTAGAGCAGAAGGCCCCGGAAGAGGGGGTGGGGAAAGTCTGGAGGCTGGGTAGGAAAGAAATAGTGTTGCAGCCCGGTAAAGTAACCTGTCTCCAAGCCACTGTGAAGCTTACTTGGGAGCAACCTGGGCCCTTTGTTATGTTGGAATCAGACCCAAGGGAAAAACACCCGGGCTTGGAAGTGATCCCAGAAGTGGTCCCGTTGAGGGCCTTGAAGAAGGCACACTGTAAGGTACCTGTGAGTGTCAGGAATACTACGGATGGCCCCATGGAGGTCCCAGCCAGGATATTGCTGGGCCAGGTGAGCCCTGCTGCCCCAGTTGTCTTGTCAGATGTGGAAAAGACAATGGGAGAAAAGACCGTTTGGGAGAAGCTCTGCATGGAAAACCCAAACCTGCCAAGGGCTTGGAAAGAGAGAGTCAAGGCCCAGTTGACCAGGTGGAGAAGGATCTTCCTTCAAGATGAGTTTCCACCTCCAGGAGGACAAGCCCTTCAGGGAGAGGGTCAGGCGAGTCCCGTTAGCAGACCTCGAAGATTTGAGGGAACAGCTCGCCGAGCTCAAGCGAACCGGTGTTATCCGGGAGTCTAGAAGCCCCTACGCCTCTCCGATAGTGGTGGTAAGGAAGAAGAATGGGTCATTGAGGCTGTGTATTGATTACAGGACCCTCAACAGGAGAACCATAGCCAACCAGTATACCACTCCGAGGATAGAGGATGCCTCACAGAGCTTGTCTGGAGCCAGGTGGTTCAGTGTCATGAATCTAAAGAGCGGATACTACCAGATCCCTATGCATCTGGAAGACAAGGAGAAGACAGCTTTTATAACTCCTGTGGGGTTCTTTGAATTTGACCGGATGCCACAAGGTCTGTCGGGAGCCCCAGCCACCTTTCACCGCCTCATGGAAAAGACTGTAGGAGATATGAACCTCATCGAAGTCCTTGTATACTTAGATGACATCATTGTCTTTGGGAGAACTCTGGAGGAACATGAAGAGAGACTGGAGAAAGTTTTGAAAAGACTCAGTGAGGAGGGACTCAAACTTTCACCTGAAAAATGCCAGTTCTATCAGTCATCAGTTAACTATCTGGGACACATAGTGTCCGAAGAAGGGGTAGCCACAGACCCCGAGAAGTTGGAGGCAGTCACCTCCTGGCAACGGCCCACCACTGTGACAGAACTCAGATCTTTTTTGGGGTTCTGCTCCTATTACAGGAGGTTCGTGGAAGGGTTTGCCCGGATTGCCAGACCTCTGAATGAACTGCTCAAGACAGAAGGGGAAGAGGATGACTCGGGGCCCAGGAAGCCGGGGGAGTCAGTCAAAGATCAGTGGAACAAGAAGTGTGAAGAGGCCTTCCAGATGCCCCTATCCTGGCCTATGCAGACCCAAAGAAGCCTTATGAACTCCACGTAGATGCCAGTCATGATGGTCTGGGAGGAGTGCTCTATCAGGAGCATGAAGGGCAACTGAGGCCTGTTGCTTATGTGAGCAGGAGTCTGACCCCCTCTGAGAAGAACTACCCCACTCATAAGTTGGAGTTTCTAGCCCTCAAATGGGCTGTAGTTGACAAACTCAAAGACTATCTGTATGGGGCTGAATTCACAGTGAAAACTGACAACAACCCTCTTACTTATCTTTTCACCACAGCAAAGCTGGATGCCACAGGACATAGATGGCTGGCGGCACTGTCTGCTTTCAATTTCAGTCTGAAATACAGGCCTGGGGCTGGGAATCGAGATGCAGACGCCCTGTCAAGAAGGTCTCATGCCCCTACCAGCAGTACGGAAGACTGGACTCAAGTGGCACCCGACGGGGTGCGGGCCCTCTGTCAAGGGGCTGAACTCTAGGCCAGTGGTGGTGCAAGAGTGGAAGAAATAGGGGTCACCGTGGTAGGGGTCCCCAAGCAATACTGTGAGGTAACCCAGCTAGAGGAAGATGACTTGCCAAAACTGTCCAAGAAGGAGTTGAGTTGGAAGACCCTATGGGGAAATTGGTCCTGGAGGCCCTGGAGAGTCAGGATCCAGATAGACTCTTGCGTCACCCTTCAAAGGAAGCTCACTTGTTGAGGAAGGAGTGAGACAGGCTGCAGGTGCATCAGGGAGTGATCTACCGAAGGGGCCCCTCTGAGGACCTAGAAGACAAATGGCAACTGTTTCTACCCGAAAAACATCGAGAGACCGTCCTGGTCGAACTGCATGACAACCACGGGCACTTGGGAGCTGAGAGGACCTTTCAACTAGTTAGGAGCCGGTTCTATTGGCCCTGCATGAGGGCCGAAGTTGAGGAATACTGCCACTCATGCGAACGCTGCATCCAGAGGAAGACTTTACCCCACCAAGCTGCCCCAATGGGCCATCTACAAAGTCAAGGCCCACTGGATTTGGTATGCATTGATTTTCTCTGCCTCGAACCCGACTTGTGTGGACTAGTAAATGTTCTGGTGATAACCGACCATTTCACCCGGTATGCCCAGGCCTTTCCAACTTAAGACCAGAAGGCTTCTACTGTAGCCAAAGTACTCATGGAGAAATACTTCGTACATTACGGGCTACCACAGCGGCTCCACTCGGATCAAGGAAGGGACTTTGAAAGTCGGCTGATCCGGAAGATCCTGGATTCTTTGGGGATCAAGAAGACCCGAACCACTCCCTATCATCCACAGGGGGATGCTCAGCCGGAGAGGTTCAACCGAACCTTGCTCAACATGCTGGGGACTTTAAGTAGTGGGAAGAAGCAGCACTGGAGCAAACACATAGCAGCAATCGTGCATGCTTATAACAGTACCACAAGTGATGCAACAGGGTACTCACCCTATCGACTCATGTTTGGGAGAGAAGCAAGACTACCCGTAGACCTGGCCTTTGGCACCTCTATAGACCATTCCTCAGTCACTTCCCACAAAGGTTATGTAGACAGGCTTAGACACAGTTTAAAGTTGGCCTATGAGCAGGCCCAAGCAGCCTCAGATCAAAGGGGAGCCCGCAACAAGAAAAACTTTGACCTGAAAGTCCGGATTCAAGATCTACAACCTGGGGACAGAGTGCTGCTCCGGAATCTGGGGATCCCTGGAAAACACAAGCTTGCAGATCGGTGGAGGCCTAAACCCTATGTTATTTGCAAGAAGCTGCCGGGCCTACCTGTCTACAAGCTAAAGCCGGAAGGAAAGGTGGGTCCATTAAAGACTTGGCATCGGAATCACTTACTCCCACTTGCCGAAGCAGTTCGGATACCCCCTGCGAGGGATTCCCCTGAGCCAACTTCCATCTTGGATACTCCCAAGCCAAACACTCGCTCCCAAACCCCTCGAGCTGAGGAAACAGATGTCTCTGAACTAAGTGATGAAGAGGGAGAGGAACTTGAATGGCTATGGCCTTCCCAGGCCCCAGAAACTTCTGCTATAGATCTTCCACCTACTAAAGACACCATAGACAGTACACTGAATGCAGAAGCTACTGAGTTCATCCCGTCCAGTCCCTTACCAGATTCTTGGGAAGATGCCTGTGACTCACTCTCAGAGGAGGATCCAAGAGGCTCCATGTATCTCCCTGCTCCTGAGTCAAGTGCTCCAGAACCAGTGGAAACCCCCAAGTCTGTTCCAAGAGAGGAACCTGCAGTATCTGAACCAGACATTCCAAGAGAACAAAGGATGAGAAGGACCATAAGGCCTCCCCGAAGATTGACTTACCCACAAATGGGGGAGAGCTCAGAAGACACTGTGGTCACTGCCAGGAGGAGTGTGGAAAACCCTGATCCCTCCACTGTTCATTTAGTGGAGGGCAACCCCAACTCACTCTCTGGCACAGTTAGGCAGGTCGCTTATGACAGTGTGACCTGTGGGCAAGGAAGTTCACCCTCTCTTTTTTGGTGGGAACTTCCTCTGCCGACATCATACACCGCTTTATCAAATGTTGTGCGTAGTGTTTGTTAATAGTTATCTTGGGGACCAAAGAGTTTAAGTGGGGGGAGTGTGTAGCAGGTCTCCTTTAAGGCCCTATGGACTACGTTACCCAGAACCCTGCTTGGCACCCAGGGTGCATTTGGCCACCGCAGAGACTCATGGGTGGGGCTATAAAAGGAAAGGGCGAGGCTAAGCTCGGCCTCTTTGGACACCGCGCTGCAATCAAGGGGACTCCCTGTGCGGATCTGTTGCAGTGCAAGGCCCGAGGCCTGGGCCTTGCATACCTCCCAAAGAGCCTTCCACCCCACTGCTGAGCCTGGGTGACACCTGACTTCTTTGAGTTGCTTACATCAGTTGGACCAGAGACCTGATCGTTGCAGGCACTGTGTGTGGAAACACAATGGTGGAAGTCCCGGACTGGGATCGCGTCCGGAGGGGTGAGCGAGCATCTGCTCACTTATTTAGCTTGTACTTTGATTAGGCCTAGTGATTGCCTTGGCCCATCGTGCTGTAGTTATTATCCCGCCGGAGACTAGTGGCTGAACTGAGTTGTGTAGTCTCCGGTGAAATGTTCCTCTTTTATTACCCGTTTATGGATTACAAATACTGTTCCTGAATGTGCACCACCGTTCATCTGCATGCGAAGAGTTGTTTTCACAGAGACTGAGCTTTATCTGAGTCAGGCCTGACCAGGGGTTTAAAACTTTGTTGTTGCGCCACATTGCGCATAGAGAAGATAGCTGCACGTGGCGTGTGATCAGTCTGCACTATCACTATTATTAGGTTTATTACTGCAGGGCTCTGCATGTATGCTATGTGTTATGTTTAACCTATACCTTTATACCTAAGTAAATCAGATATAGTTTACCAATCCTGACTCAGTGTTTATCATTGCATATTAACTGCCTATCCTGCTGTGAGATTGTGTATAACCAGGTATAGAATTATATGAAGGAAACATTCCCTAGACTAACTGTGCCATAGAGGGTTGAGTAGATTGCCGGGGGTTGGCGGTGCTGTATACAGGGCCCGAACTAACTGAAAACCAGCGGCTCTCTTAACTGGGGGTAGCGCTACATATTCATAACTCACTACATTGTCTTCTTACTATATCCACAACATCTTCTCACTATATCCACACTCCCCAGTAAAGCTGGACATACACTCAGCAAACTTTGGCCAATTCCTAATGAACCTATCAAAACTCGATCAGTGGGTGTCCCTGTTGGCACAACTCTGCCGGACATCCTGAAATTGAAGGAGACGGGCAGAAAACTGTCAGCTGAACAGATGCAACCATTAGAACTGCAGCCAATCAGATGCAACCAGTGTATGAGTATTCTTACAACCGCTGGAGCCAAAAATTGGAATACAATAGCCAGTGGGGAAGATTTGCCCATCTGTGCTGTTAGCATGGATAGAGGAATCTATTAGATTTCTTTGAAGTATAGCACCCTCCTAGGTAGGTGTTAGATATGATTGTATTATAGTTTTTGGTTTCTCTTCTTAACAGGGAGACAGCTAGGTAAATGTATGTGCTGTCTGCCTAACAGAGAGCTGTGATTGATTAGTATAGGCTGCTTAGTGTGCTCTGGTGCTGCTTATGATGTCTGAGTGTCCCTGTACTCAACAAACTAGGAAAATTATGGGATATAGGTGGAGAATAGGCAGATGAGCAGCATGAATATGCATACAGCCCTGGCCAATTGTAAGGGGGGTCCCCTAGGCATGCTGGGTGCCTGTATTTATGTTTGAGGTGCACATGGGCTCTGGGTCATTCCCAGGAGAGGACTGCACCAAGCTGGGGGGAGAGGCTTTGTTCCCCCAGCACTTGTGGCCATGTGGCCTCAGATGGGCGACCTGAGAGCCTGAATTGCTGCCATGTGGCCTCGGATGGGGGATCTGAGAGCCTGAAGTCTGTGTAGCAAACCCTGGTCAATAGGATCGCCTGTCCTTTCAGCCAATCGGGTGACGGGTATCAGTCCCGCTTCCCGATTGGCCGGGAGGAGGATCAGTGTTGCAACAGTGAATATTCATTCGCTGTTGCAACACACCTGGGTGGGCTCCGGACACATCCTCATTGCCCCGAGTCCACCCTATTTTGAAGCCTACTAGAGTCTATAGCTTTAATCAGGTGCTTACTGTTTAACCACTTCAGCTCCGGACCATTTAGCTGGCAAAAGACCATGTCATGGATATGCATTAATGTCTGTCTGCCATCTTACCTTCCTCCTCATGTGTTCATCTAGAGACCAGACCTCCTTCACCTGGCTTCCTTTATAATCTCCTCCCAGCCTGACTCCACCCCAGGCCCTATCACTGAACACTATATTAACCTGTGCACTGCAAGCCTGCTTTGCTGATCAACGTGTTTGTTAGGCATTGTGTGTTTGGGTTCCTGCCTGCCGTGTGCTACGTCTGTCTCTCTGTTACGTTATTGGCTTGTCCCCGACCATCCCTGTCTGCTCGTGACCCTTGACCTTCGGCTCGTTCTTCGTTATCCTTGTCTGCTTGTGGCCCCTGACCTTCGGCTTGTTATTCGGTTCTCTCTATCGTGTGCTGCTGCTTCCCCTTATCCTACGGGGCGTGAGCTAGGAAACTCCAGGGGCCGCGACCTGGTCCCAGCCTGCAGCGTAACATCCTCACCACTAGAGGCCCTGGAGAAGACCAGCTGGGTCTTAGACTCCGCGCCCTGGGGAATCTTGGCTCTCGCTTCCGTTGGGATCCCGGTTGTGCTCCTCTGGTCCCGCTTTCCACAACCACCCAGTTTCCTATCCACAGAAGCCAGCCATAGGGTTCACTACCTCGCGGTGCACTCCTGTCCCCCTACGGTGTGCATCTGTCACCTGGCCACAGGTGACCCTGACAGTTTGATCAGCCATGAACCCGGCTGACATCCCGCTTCCCGCGGATGATCCATTGCAGGGCATAGTTCGCAGACTTGAGACCCAGGAATCAAATCAGACCCAGGTGATGCGATTCCTCCAGGATCTGGCTTCTCGATTCGAGCAGCTTCAGGTCTCCTTGGGAACCCCGAATCCGCAACCCCAAGTACAACCAGCGGCTGTACCTATTGCACCAGTCGCAGCCTCACACTCACTAAGATTGCCAGCTCCGTTCCGTTTCTCTGGGGACTCCAAGGCCTGCAGGGGGTTTCTCAGCCAATGCACTATTCATTTTGAGCTTCAGCCTCAAAGCTTCCTATCTGACCGGGCTAAGGTAGCCTATATCATTTCCCTCCTCTCCGGTGAAGCTTTGGCCTGGGCTGCCCCCCTGTGGGAGAGGAACGATCCGGTGGTTTCCAGTCTGTCCGAATTCTTGAAGCTCTTTCGTAATATCTTCGAAGAGCCGGCTCGGGCTTCTTCAGCGGCTAGTGCTGTCTTACGTCTTCGCCAAGAATCTAGTTCAGTGGGGCAATATGCTCTTCAATTCCGTTTGGGGTCACGTTCATGATTCCCTCCGGGCAGCTGCTGAAAAATTCAAAGGCTTTGCCTACCGCCGCAGGCGTAAACCGCCTTCTCTTCAGCCAGGGGACAAAGTCTGGCTCTCTACCAGGAACATCAAGCTCCGAGTTCCTTCTCTGAAGTTTGCTCCACGATTCATCGGTCCATACACGGTAACTGCTAAACTGAATCCGGTTTGTTTCAAACTCCAGATTCCTAAGAGCCTTAAAATCACTAACTCCTTTCATGTTGCTCTTCTAAAGCCTTTAGTCCTCAATAAATTCTCTCGTCCTCTTCCTACCGTGGCGCCTGTCTCTGAGGATAATCAGGAGTACGAGATCAGTCAAATTCTGGACTCCCGACTCTGTAAAGGCGTTCTTCAGTACCTCGTTCATTGGAAAGGGTTTGGTCCTGAGGAGAGGTCTTGGATCACTGCATCTGAGGTCTTTGCACCTCGTCTGTTAAAGGAGTTTCATCTGAAGTTTCCCTCTAAACCTGGGCCCAGGCGGGGAAGGGGGAGGCCTCGTAAGAGGGAGGGTACTGTCATGGATATGCATTAATGTCTGTCTGCCATCTTACCTTCCTCCTCATGTGTTCATCTAGAGACCAGACCTCCTTCACCTGGCTTCCTTTATAATCTCCTCCCAGCCTGACTCCACCCCAGGCCCTATCACTGAACACTATATTAACCTGTGCACTGCAAGCCTGCTTTGCTGATCAACGTGTTTGTTAGGCATTGTGTGTTTGGGTTCCTGCCTGCCGTGTGCTACGTCTGTCTCTCTGTTACGTTATTGGCTTGTCCCCGACCATCCCTGTCTGCTCGTGACCCTTGACCTTCGGCTCGTTCTTCGTTATCCTTGTCTGCTTGTGGCCCCTGACCTTCGGCTTGTTATTCGGTTCTCTCTATCGTGTGCTGCTGCTTCCCCTTATCCTACGGGGCGTGAGCTAGGAAACTCCAGGGGCCGCGACCTGGTCCCAGCCTGCAGCGTAACATCCTCACCACTAGAGGCCCTGGAGAAGACCAGCTGGGTCTTAGACTCCGCGCCCTGGGGAATCTTGGCTCTCGCTTCCGTTGGGATCCCGGTTGTGCTCCTCTGGTCCCGCTTTCCACAACCACCCAGTTTCCTATCCACAGAAGCCAGCCATAGGGTTCACTACCTCGCGGTGCACTCCTGTCCCCCTACGGTGTGCATCTGTCACCTGGCCACAGGTGACCCTGACAGACCAGAGCATTTTTTGCGATTTGGCACTGTGTCGTTTTAACTGACAATTGCGGGGTCGTGCGATGTGGCTTCCAAACAAAATTGACGTCCTTTTTTTTCCCACAAATAGAGCTTTCTTTTGGTGGTATTTGATCACCTCTGCAGGTTTTTAATTTTTGCAATATAAACAAAAATAGAGTGACAATTTTGAAAAAAATGCAATATTTTTGTAGCGGCGCATTGCGGGCGGTTTTAACCCTTTCTCGGCCGCTAGCGGGGGTTAAAAGCGCCCCGCTAGCGGCCGAAATGCGCCGCAAATCCGACGGTAAAATAGTGGCGTTTTACCGTTATTTTACCGCCGATGCTATGGGCGGCACCAGTGTGAAAGGGCTCTTAGAATGAATGTTTAAATTCTATAGTAAGACATGCAGTTGGCTACACCCACTATCAAAACTTATATCAGTCTGATTGAGTAAAAATCCACATTCCATACCTACTCACCTGGGTGCTCAATCTTTAATCAAAGTGCAGACCACCTACAATGGGGAAATATTGCAATTCTTGCAGGTTTAGCAGTGAGACCTCACAGAGCAGGTATTCTGGGGTCAGTTTCACAGTTTTATGTTCTTTTTGGATTTCTGTTTGAGTTTTCCTCTCACAATCCTAAAACATACTGGAAGGTTAAGTGATTCTACATAAAGTGCAATGTGGTTGCTAATTAAATTGTAAGCTCTTCAGAGATTGATGTAAGTGGTTCAACATGTTTTGTAAAAAGCTGCAAAATGCTTTATAAAAAGGGACATAATTAATAACATAGTGATCTACATGCTAATACACAAACATTGTTTTGAGAAGTATATGTTACATAATCATCACATATGTTGCGCAGGACCCTCTCTTCTACCTATAGCTGCTGGGTCACCCCGGGGTGTTAGGAGACACTTCTGTCATCTATAGTCTGTCTTCAGCCCAGACTGTAGGGAAAGATGAAAGCGGCAGCCCCAGGTACCAGCTGACGTCTATCTTTGTTGTGGACTTAATTAACAAGCTGCTTATAGAGTTCTGCAGCATTGACCCTGGGGGGACAAATATCTTTAATTACTAAACTTGCAGAAAGACTTCTAATTACTTAAACTCCACGCACTTGGCAAAGGGTGCTTTCACATTGCACAATTATGGCTGGGCTTGAATGTAGAGTCACAGGTATTTTAAAATGACATTCTCCTCTCATTTTGCTAAATTCTTCTGTTTCTCACAAGTTGTGAAGGGTCAATTTCAATGTAGAAAAAGTACAGGGCTATAGTACTGTAGCGGAGCCTCCCTCTCCCTCTCGGGTTTTCTCGTTTGATTGGCTTGTGTCTAGGGGTACCTGGGAGAGGAGAGTGTAGGAACACTACGCCAAGCTCTCTCCTCGTATGTGTATGAGGGTTGAGCAGAGTTACTTGAATTACCTCCGGGTCTGTTCACTGCAAATGAAGCCTCCAGCTGTCCCGTGGAGATGTGTCTGCCAATAACATAGAGCCCCACACCAATCGAAAGTCCAACACTCCTTTATTTCTCTACTTTCAGGGTGAACACAATCAGTTGAACCTTCAGTAACAGACAGACAGGGGTGTGGGTACGAGTAGGCCCAGGCACAAATGAGCTCTCCTATTCCTTTGCTAGCGAATAGGCCTGGCGCACGGACTCTGCCACCGACCGTGAGTTTTGGTCGCTGCCACCGACCAGATGAACCGTTGAGGCCCCTGCCACAGGCCTAATAGCAGGTCTCTGCCACTGACCTGAGTTGAATAGTTGGACCGCTGCCACCGGTCATTGAACATGAACCGCCTTCCTCTTTGAACTTGGCCCCTGTTCGGGAAAGATATCCCTCCGGGCGGTCTCCAGAGGTTCACCCGGCACTGGCAATCTGCTGCACCAGGTCTTCGGATGAGTCCCTCCTCCGGTCCCTTACGCCTCTGGATTTGGGTGCCCCACTCCCGGGGCCCCCTAGGACAATCCCTCCCTCGCGGGACCCAGCGGAAGGTACTGGGCCCCAGGCCTCCAACTGAGCACCTCACCCCAGACTGAAGGTGTCTGGGATTGAACACGAACTCCAGATGTCCAGGCCTAGGCCGCCTGGACACCGACCGTGAACAGCAGCCCTCAGGTTGAAGGTGCCCGGGACTTGAACCTCGTGGTGAAGATGTTCGCCCCCTTTATACCCTCTCCCAGCAAGCACGGCGGGTTCCCCGCCCGGCCGTACAACCGCTGCGAGAGGTCACAAAGGGTACGGCACTGCAGCGATGGTTCAACCCCGGCCCAAAGTGACAGCGCCACCTGCTGGGCCGCAGGGAACTATGCATCACTGGTGTCTTCACCAGTTTTAAAAGTATATACCTGCTACACTCTCCCCCCGGTTATTTGACACTGGTCACCAGTGTCTGGAGCAACCCATGCCCAAAGGGGCCACCATAGCCTGATCCAGAAACCGACTAACAATAAAAAAAAAATACAAAAGTCTTGAAAGCTAACCAAACAGTTGTGCCTGAACCTGACATGAAAGGGGAGGGAAGGAAAACAAACAACACATAACAACATTATTTGAAACACATGTTCACATTAACATTCCTTCCCACCCATCCTGACTAAGACCCTACCCATTCTCAGTGGTCTTGATGAGATGTTCTCCTGCAGAGGGGAAAAGAAACGTTAAACACACATATCCCTGACACATATGTTTGTGTAAGAACGAAAGAGCCTTTCTGCAGAGAAACCCTTTCCTTCTATAAGTGTGTGAGTGAACAGTGAATATCGGTGCGCAACACTGCCACCTGGTGACAGTGCCGCGGTAACTGCACTGGTTGAAGATCTTCTCTTTTTTTTTCTTGCGGCTCTAACTACCCCAAAGTCCATAATCACTTTGTGGGATGGAAGAATGAAGAGCAAACAACGGCAACAGTCCTTCAATTCCTCCAGAGAGCACAAACACCCATCAACACGGGCACAGCCACTGGGTGTTCCCGGGAAACAACCCCGGAAAGTTCAGCAGCAACAAGGCAAAGCAAGAACGGTGTCCTTTTTTCCTCCTACAAATAGAACTTTGGGTGTGGCAAGACAAGGGGTTTCAAGTGCTGGTCCATTGTCTCTACATGGTATTCGACATCCTCCCCCTCTTTGCGCCGAATTAACACCTTGTCTGTGTGGATGTGCCGACCCAGCATCCATTCTGACTTGCAGTCCTTGAACCGTTGAGAGGCTTTAGGGGAACACGCGAGGTACCTGCGGGCATGTGGGACCTGAAGGTGCGTCCACACAAAATCGTTGTACCAGCGTTCCCGGCAGACTTCCACTTTGTATAGAAGCTCCTTAGGTAAGTACGGGTACTCCCACCCGTACTCGTTAGCAACCTTTTGGCCAAAGAGGCGCTGTAGTCTCGCCAGCGGAGGCATAGTAGCCCGGTCTCCCTCACCCGGTTGGACGATGGCGTCCGGGTGACAAGGTGCCTTTATCACCTCCATTCTAGGCATAGGCGCCCGCAGCAACAGTCTCTTTTCCCCGGTGCCAGATGCAGGAGGCGACGGGATCCCTCCTCAGGCGCTGGTGCCTCCACCCGGGGTGTACTATCCCCTGTAGACATGGGTGGATCCCTGACTCTGCGGGATGAGGAGAGAGGCATCTTGTCCCAGCCCTTCTTTGCGAAAAGTTCATCTATGATGACGTTGTCTCCCGGATCGGAGAGCGACTCTAGGTTGGAGGTGTCACACTCCTCTGCGGGCTGGTAGCCTGTAGTAGAGGCTGAATTGCTACCCCCCGCAGGCACACAGGGCCGTGAATCCCCGACACCTCCGCCCCAACACCAAGTCCCTCCGCCCGGCTTACCTCGGCCCATTGTAAAGAAGGGATGTCCGGGACTCTTCCGACCGGATCCATCCGGGGCGGGCGTAGGCAAGCAGGGTGATCCACCGCAACCGCTGGACGGGGCAACCAAGCCAGTCTTCCTCTTTGGCGGTGGACGCTGGGAAACAGTGGTGACCGAGTCAGCATCCTCGGATTTCTCCCGTACCTCAGTGATTGCGACCTCCCCTGCGGTCGCTGCAGTGTGCACAGGGATGGCTGTAAAAGCAGTGATTCCTCCTTCTTGAGTGGTGTGGCCTGTTGAGCGGTTGAGGTGAATGGTTCTGGGTTTCTCAATAGGTGGTTCCACCTCAAATAGGAACTCTCCGCAGGCCTCACAGCGCCCGAATGGCTTCAGCTGACACACCAGTCCCAAACAGCCGGGACAAATCAAATCCAGGGCCTCAACGTCCATGCATGAGTACAGATGAGTACAGGGCGAATCGTCCCCGGGGCTTTAGCCGAATCCCCGTATCCGTTATCGAAGCAGCAGTAGTCAGATGAATAGGAATCCACGATGCATTGGTGAACATGGCGACTCTCTGCTGATCCATTGCGCACTGCATTGTTGGCGCCAAAGTCCCCACGTGTAGTCCTTCACACGATTGGACTCCTCCCCTCTTGCACTCCAGTTCGCGGGCTTTCTCCTTCCCTGGGTCACGCCCACGAACTGAGCAGGGAGGGTGTGCCTCGTGGCGCAGTGGCCAATATGGCCGACCTACTCGGAACTCTTTCGGGCAGACACTTTCAAATTCCAACAACTCCAGCTCCATTGTAGCACGAACACATCCCGGACAAGCCCCCACGTGTAGCGGAGCCTCACTCTCCCTCTCGGGTTTTCTCGTTTGATTGGCTTGTGTCTAGGGGTACCTGGGAGAGGAGAGTGCAGGAACACTACGCCAAGCTCTCCCCTTGTATGTGTATGAGGGTTGAGCAGAGTTACTTGAATTACCTCTGGGTCTATTGCATACAAAGCCTCCATATGTGTCTGCCAATAACATAGAGCCCCACACCAATCGAAAGTCCAACACTCCTTTATTTCTCTACTTTCAGGGTGAACACAATCAGTTGAACCTTCAGTAACAGACAGACAGGGGTGTGGGTACGAGTAGGCCCAGGCACAACTGAGCTCTCCTATTCCTTTGCTAGCGAATAGGCCTGGCGCTCGGTCTCTGCCACCGACCGTGAGTTTTGGTCGCTGCCACCGACCGGATGAACCGTTGAGGCCCCTGTCACAGGCCTAATAGCAGGTCTCTGCCACTGACCTGAGTTGAATAGTTGGACCGCTGCCACCGGTCATTGAACATGAACCGCCTTCCTCTTTGAACTTGGCCCCTGTTCGGGAAAGATATCCCTCCGGGCGGTCTCCAGAGGTTCACCCGGCACTGGCAATCTGCTGCACCAGGTCTTCGGATGAGTCCCTCCTCCGGTCCCTTATGCATCTGGATTCGGGTGCCCCACTCCCGGGGCCCCCTAGGACAATCCCTCCCTCGCGGGACCCAGCGGAAGGTACTGGGCCCCAGGCCTCCAACTGAGCACCTCACCCCAGACTGAAGGTGTCTGGGATTGAACACGAACTCCAGGTGTCCAGGCCTAGGCCGCCTGGACACCGACCGCGAACAGCAGCCCTCAGGCTGAAGGTGCCCGGGACACGAACCTCGAGGCTAAGAGATGTCCGCCCCCTTTATACCCTCTCTCAGCAAGCACGGCGGGTTCCCCGCCCCGCCGTACAACCGCTGCGAGAGGTCACAAAGGGTACGGCACTGCAGCGATGGTTCAACCCCGGCCCAAAGTGACAGCGCCACCTGCTGGGCTGCAGGGAACTATGCATCACTGGTGTCTTTACCAGTTTTAAAAGTATATACCCGCAACAGTACATTAGTACTATTCATTACTTATAGCACTGTCAATTTACACAGCGCCTTAAGCCCCATTCACATTATTCGATTTTCTGCAGATTTTTGTCTTCAGATTTACTAGAACCATATAATATGAGGTCAAACCTTAAAGGCCCGTACACACGGTCGGATATTCTGACAACAATTGTGTGATGGAAGGGTTTTGTCGGATAATCCGACCAGGGCCGCTTATAGAAATCACGGGGCCCCGTACAGCCTACCTGCACAAATTTCCAAACAAAAATCCCCCCTCCTAGCAAAACCCACTCTAAATTACCCCCCAATCTCTCCTCCCAGCACATATCTCCCCATTCTTCCTCCTCACACATATCGCCCTCCCCAAATCCCCATTACATTTGCCAATGCCAACACAGCCAGGAAGAGGTGTGCTGTGTTTTGTTCTCCCCTCCTGTCAGAAGAGTGCTGGTCTTTATAGTACATGAGACCAGATCGCTCTTACTGTAGATTGCATTGCACTGTACACACACACACAGCGCCTCCATCTCCTCCAAAGGCTGCTCAGTGCTCACCTCCCGGCAGCAACAAATGTGGATAGGGGGCGGTGTGTGTACAGTGCCATGCGATCTACAGTAAGAGCGATCCGGTCTCATGTACTGTAAAGACCAGCGCTCTTCTGACAGGAGGGGAGAACAAAACACAGCACACCTCCCGCTGGCACTTCTTCTCTCACCGCTCCAGGCTCCAAGCTGCCGTCTCCTCATCCCAGCTGTGAGTGCGGGCGGGGAGGGGGCGGGGGAAGGAGCTCAGGGGGGGCATAACAACCAACCCCGGCATCCCCTAAATCCAGCCCTGTGTCTCTCACCTAGCCTCTCACCTAGCAGCTGAAAGCCGGTGGGAGCGAGATGGAGAGAACCCGGCTTTGCTGGGTGAGAGATGCTGTCATTCTTTATTCTCTGCTCCACCGATCCTCCTGCTGTCCGGGCCCCCCTGTGTGCACGGGCCCCCTACAGGAGGGCTGGTGGTCCCCCCCTATCAGCGGCCCTGAATCCGACCATCTGTATGCTCCATCGGACAATTGTTGTAGGTATGGTTGCCACCTCATCCCTTTAAACCTGAACACATATTAATTACACAGGTTCTGTGATTGATTTAATGTAGATAAGGCACCAAGTGAGTTTATTCACCACCTTAATTAGCCACAGAACCTGTGTAATTAATATGTGTTCGGTTTTAAAGGGATGAGATGGCAACTCTAGTTGTAGGAATTTCTGACAACAAATGTTGGATATGCTCTCAAATTGTCGTCCGACAACAAATGTGTTCCGTCGGATTATCAGATCGTGTGTACACAAGACCGTTGGACTAAAATCCAAAGTACAAACACGCATGCTCCCAACCAATGCTAACCATCAGACAACATTAGCAGAAGTTGAGCAAAGGGTGGCGCTAAAGAGCTGAAAAAACACGTAGTTTTGTGTATGTTGGCGGAAAAAGTTCTGCCGTCTGTATGCAGAACAAGTTTACGGCCAACGCCCTTCGGACAAAAATCCACGGATTTGTCCGATGGAAATCCGATCGTATGTACGAGGCTTTAGAGTTTCAATTTACATGCAATCAGGCAGGCCCTTGCACTACATGGTTTTGGTAAATCTGAAGACAAAAATCTGCAGAAAATAGTGTGTATGGGGTCTTACACATATATTTTACATTCACATCAGCCCCTGCCCTCAAGGAGCTTACAATCTATGGTCTCTAAAGCCCCGTACACACGGTCAGACTTTTGGCCAACAAACTTCATTTTGAGCAAGTTGGACCAACAATCCGACCATGTGTACGCTCCATCGGACAAACTTTTTTGCTTTTTTTTGTGTTTTCATCGGACAAAAGTTGGGTCTGCAAACGGACAAACTTTTGGCCAACAAAAGTCCGATGGAGCAAAGTCCGACCGTGTGTACAGAAAACCATAGGACTTTTGTCCGATGGACAAAACAAATAATGTTAAAATTAACCAACAATAGCAGAAGTTGACCAAAGGGTGGCGATAAAGAGCAGAAAAGAGCAGAAAAACCATGTGATGTTGCAAAAAGTTTGCAGAAAGTTTGCAGAAAAGTCAGAGCGTGTGTATGCTATGGGTGTTCCCGACCAACTCCGTTCGGACAAAAAACCACGGAAAAGTCCGATGGAAGTCCGACCGTGTGTATGGGGCTTTACTCACATTCATACATACACATACTAGGGCCAATTTAGACAGGAGCCAATTAACCTATCAGCATGTCTTTGGAGAGTGGGAGGAAACCAGAGTACTTGGAGGAAAGCCACACAGGCACAGGGAGAACATGCAAACTCCAGGTAGGTAGCGCCATGGTTGGGATTTAACCTAACAACCCTAGTGCTGCCAAATAGGGATGAGCTCCGGCGTGTTCGCATTGAACACGTGCAGAGCCCGCTAGGAAGTCGACACCGCGCTGCGCTAATGACAGGCAGGGAGACATTTCCCGATGCTTGGCTGCAGAGATCGGGAAATCTCCCTGGCTGTGATTAGCGCAGCACGGTACCGACTTCCTGGCGGGCTCTGCACGTGTTCAATGCGAACACGCCAGAGCTCATCCCTACTGCCAAATGCTAACCACTTAGCCACTGTGATGCCAAGTATTTTAGAACGTAGAGTTTAAAACCCGCCATTGGAAAAGTGGAACATATTTGTACCATGGATGGGTACAAAAGGCATCACTCCAATTCTATATCATAGTGAGTAGCCCATGTGATGTAGCCAATAGGCTTGTGCAATTCGTTTCCTAACGAATCGAAATTCGTCCGAATTTAGCAACTTTCGGACATTCGGAAGCATTCGAATTTCCGAACAAAGCAATTACGAATAAAACCGAATCCAAAATAAATTATACCGCAAATAGCGAATGCCTGAATGTCTTCAGCATAATTCGTTATGAAAAAAGTTACGAATGTACGAATCCATACGAAGCACAATAACACTCACTCTGCTCTGCTCACTGCTTCTCCCTCACCGTGCTGAACTCCCTCTCAAAATGGTGTACAGGGGCGGAGGCTATAGCCGCATGTAAAAAACGAAAGTAAAATACGAGATTTCTAATCCATTCGAAGCACAATAACACTCTGCTCTGCTCTCTGCTTCTCCCTCACCGTGCTGAACCCTCTCAAAATGGTGTACAGGGGCGGAGGCTATAGCCGCATGTAAAAAACGAAAGTAAAATACGAGATTTCTAATCCATTCGAAGCACAATAACACTCTGCTCTGCTCTCTGCTTCTCCCTCACCGTGCTGAACCCTCTCAAAATGGTGTACAGGGGCGGAGGCTATAGCCGCATGTAAAATACGAGATTTCGAATCGTTACAAATAACCGCTATGTATTTATTATTTAGAAAAGTACAAATCCATTCAAAGCACATTAGGCATAATAGGCAGCGTCGTCGTGAGAGAGACACAGAAAATTACGAATCAACGAACCCAAAAAAAGTTACGAAAGTAGGAGTTGTGTCGAGAATCAACGAAAAACAATGTACCCTACCGAAAGTACGAATTATAAATCAACTAAAAATTCAACGAAAAATTCGCTTGCGAAAATACGAATTAGTCCGAACACGAAAATTCCCGTCTAGCAAAATTACGAATGATTACGAATCAACAGGACCGAAAAGAAACGAACCGAAACTAACCAAATTTTTCCGTTGTGCACAAGAAACGAACCGAAACTAAACAAATTTTTCCGTTGTGCACAAGTCTAGTACCCAAACCCACTTTCAACTAAAGCTTCCATTTTGGCCTTGTTCATATGGGCTTCAGCTTGAGCAAGGTTAGTGTGTCTGCACTGCCAGGACAAGCTTCTTTAGCACTCAAGGTGAAAAGGTCAAACTGTGCCCCCCATTATAAGCTGTGAATTACATGAGCAGCATAGGTTGCAGGTTCTGTCTTTTTTTGTCTCCTACTACTGAAGTGCCCAAAGCAGGGTTTTCAGTGGCTGCAGGAAAATGAAGGGGATCGGTTCATCTATATGCCACCGCCCCCACTGCCCCTTCTGTCCAGGAGTACAGGGGAGCCACACGGGCCCCTGGTTTGTTGGTTTAACTAATGATTTGTTCATATTATTTGTGTAACTTGTGGTTGTGACAGCGGCGTTATATTTGCTTATGTAGTTTGTGCTAAAAGTTGTCCCTCCTTCGCAAAAAGTTGGGAGGTACTGGCAGTGGCGTAGCGTTGGTTGTCAGCGCCCGGGACAGGGCAAGAGATTTGCGCCCCCTAACCCGTGGATTTTTAGCACTTTCTGAGTCCCTTCCGCTAGTACAGTAGTACTGACCAACCTGATTCCTACACCAACCTACCTGACCACTATACTAACCTACCTAATTCCTATTCTGACCTGCCTGATTCCTACACTGACCACTAAACTGACCTATCTGATTGCTATACTGACCGTAGTGACCTACCTGATTGCTATACTGACCCCTGCACTGACCTACCTGATTCCGATTCCTATACTGACCACTACACTGACCTACTTGATTCCTATACTGACCACTACATTGACCCACCTGATTCCTACACTGTCCACTACACACATTATTATTGCTCACTGATTGGTTGCTAGACGATACTGCACATACTTACCGCTTACCTATTGTTTGCTCAAGGTTACTGTACATCATTACTACAAACTGATTGGTTGCTAGAGGTTACTGCAAATTATTATTGCTCACTGATTGCTTGCTAGAGATTGCAGCAGATCATTACTGTTCACTGATTGGTTGCTGAAGGTTACTGCACATCATTACCACTTACTGGTTTCTAGAGGTTACTGCACATTATTAATGCTCCCTAATTGATTGCTAGACATTGCAGCACATCATTACGGCTCACTGATTGGTTGCTAGAGGTTACAGCACATCATTACAACCCACTGATTTGTTGCTTAAGGTTACAGCACATCATCTTACTGCCTGAACACCACAGACTGCGGAAGTGACGGGACCCACCAATAGACAGAAAAGAAGAACTAGAACTAATTATTAGCAATGAGGGTTGAGGGGTGCGCTGTGTATGGAGTGCAAGGCTGAGGGATGCGCTTTGTACGGAATGCAGGGTTCAGAGGTGCGCTGTGTATGGAGTGCAGGGTTGAGAGGTGTGCAGTGTACGGAATGCAGGGTTTAGAGGTGCGCTGTGTATGGAATGCAGGGTTTAGAGGTACGCTATGTAACGGAGTGCAGGGTTGAGGGGTTCTCTGTGTGCAACGTGTAGGGTTGAGGGGGTGCGCTGTGTGTGGCGTGCAGGGTTGGGGGGTGCGCTGTGTGTGGCATGCAGGGTTGGGGGGGTGCGCTGTGTGTGGCTTGCAGGGTTGAGGGGGTGTGCTTTGTGTGGCTTGCAGGATTGAGGGGGGTGTGCTGTGTGTGGCTTGCAGGGTTGAGGGGGGTGCGCTGTGTATGGCTTGCAGGTTTGAGGGGGTGCGCTGTGAGTGGCTTGCAGGGTTGAGGGGGTGTGCTGTGTGTGGCTTGCAGGGTTGAGGGGATGCACTGTGTGTGGCTTGCAGGGATGAGGGGGTGCACTGTGTGTGGCTTGCAGGGTTGAGGGGGTGCTGTGTGTGGCTTGCAGGGATGATGGGGTGCACTGTGTGTGGCTTGCAGGGTTGAGGGGGGTGCGCTGTGTGTGGCTTGCAGGGTTGAGGGGGGTGTGCTGTGTGTGGCTTGCAGGGTTGAGAGGGTGCTGTGTGTGGCTTGCAGGGATGATGGGGTGCACTGTGTGTGGCTTGCAGGGTTGAGGGGGGTGCGCTGTGTGTGGCTTGCAGGATTGAGGGGGGTGTTCTGTGTCTGGCTTGCAGGGTTGAGGGGTGTGCTGTGTCTGGCTTGCAGGGTTGAGGGGGGTGCGCTGTGTGTGGCTTGCAGGGTTGAGGGGGTGCGCTGTGTGTGGCTTGCAGGGTTGAGGGGGTGCGCTGTGTGTGGCTTGCAGGGTTGAGGGGATGCGCTGTGTGTGTGGTTTGCAGGGTTGAGGGGATGCGCTGTGTGTGGCTTGCAGGGATGAGGGGGTGCACTGTGTGTGGCTTGCAGGGTTGAGGGGGAGTGTGTTGTGTGTGGCTTGCAGGGTTGAGGGGGTGCGCTGTATGTGGCTTGCAGGGTTGAGGGGGTGCTGTGTGTGGCTTTCAGGGATGAGGGGGTGCACTGTGTGTGGCTTGCAGGGTTGAGGGGGGTGCGCTGTGTGTGGCTTGCAGGGTTGAGGGGGGTGCGCTGTGTGTGGCTTCCAGGGTTGAGGGGGTGCACTGTGTGTGGCTTTCAGGGTTGAGGCGATGTGTTGTGTGTGGCTTGCAGGGATGAGGGGGTGCACTGTGTGTGGCTTGCAGGGTTGAGGGGGGTGCGCTGTGTGTGGCTTGCAGGGTTGAGGGGGTGCGCTGTGTGTGGCTTGCAGAGTTGAGGGGTGTGCTGTGTGTGGCTTGCAGGGATGAGGGGGTGCACTGCGTGTGGTTTGCAGGGTTGAGGGGGATGCGCTGTGTGTGGCTTGCAGGGTTGAGGGGGTGCGCTGTGTGGCTTGCAGAGTTGAGGGGTGTGCTGTGTGTGGCTTGCAGGGATGAGGGGGTGCACTGTGTGTGGTTTGCAGGGTTGAGGGGGGTGCGCTGTGTGTGGCTTGCAGGGTTGAGGGGGGTGTGCTGTGTGTGGCT
The DNA here is from genome assembly GCA_029206835.1 of Rana muscosa. Lineage (NCBI taxonomy): Eukaryota > Metazoa > Chordata > Amphibia > Anura > Ranidae > Rana > Rana muscosa. The sequence goes on from CM055118.1 coordinate 194,752,179, forward strand.
TGCAGGGTTGAGGGGGGTGCGCTGTGTGTGGCTTGCAGGGTTGAGGGGGGTGCGCTGTGTGCAGGGTTGAGGTGGGTGCACTGTGCACATCTCCCCCCAATACAAAGCTCGCTTTCCCACAGATTCCAGTTCAGAGCTCAGCCACAGCCCCCCCTCCAGCTGCCATCATCCCGTACAGAGCTTTCCTCTGTAGAGGAGTACTCACAATGTCCGTGCAGCTGCCGGTAAGGAGGGGCTTCTGTCTGTGTGGATGATGTATCATCCTCTTCCTCCTTGCCCCGGTCTTCTCCAGTCCTGGGGTGGTTGGTGCAGTCAGAAAAGAAGAACTAGAACTAGTTATTAGCAATAAGGGTTGAGGGGTGCGCTGTGTATGGAGTGCAAGGCTGAGGGATGCGCTTTGTACGGAATGCAGGGTTTAGAGGTGCGCTGTGTACGGAATGCAGGGTTTAGATGTGCGCTGTGTACCGGAGTGTAGGGTTGTGGAGGTGCACTGTGTGTGGCGTGCAGGGTTGGGGGGTGCACTGTGTGTGGCGTGCAGGGTTGGGGCGGGTGCGCTGTGTGTGGCTTGCAGGGTTGAGGGGGGTGTGCTGTGTGTGGCTTGCAGGGTTGAGGGGGGTGTGCTGTGTGTGGCTTGCAGGGTTGAGGGGGTGCGCTGTGTGTGGCTTGCAAGGTTGAGGGGGTTCACTGTGTGTGGCTTGCAGGGTTTAGGGGATGCGGTGTGTGTGGCTTGCAGGGTTGAGGGGGTGCGCTGTATGTGGCTTGCAGGGTTGAGGGGGGTGCGCTGTGTGTGGCTTGCAGGGTTGAGGGGGGTGCACTGTGTGTGGCTTCCAGGGTTGAGGGGGTGCGCTGTGTGTGGCTTGCAGAGTTGAGGGGTGTGCCATGTGTGGCTTGCAGGGATGAGGGGGTGCACTGTGTGTGGCTTGCAGTGGTCGGAAGTCCGGCTGTGGGGCGGGCTAAGTGGACGGACAGCATGTCGCACAAGCCGGGATCCTGGACCTTGTGTGTGGGGAGTGGTGTGTAATGAAGAGGATGCCTCGTGAGTCGCCTTCCCTCCTCCTTCCCCCCAGTCTCCGCACAGTCACAATCAGTCACAATCCCTGGGATCATCATGGATGGTCTTCATTGTACATTTACTCACTGCTGTGTCAGTGTCACCACTGGAGCCTAAGCCGGGACTGAACCGCAACTTCTTTCTTATAGCGAAGCGGAAGAGCTCACAGTCTCCTAGACTGCACAGCGCAGGAGAAGAGCTGCAGGTAACCTGCCACTGCGCCCCTCTAAATTTTGCGCCCGGGGCAACCGCCCCCCTGGCACCCCCATGCTACTGGGTACTGGGAAGGCAGAATGGGAGCTGAACGCTGATAAAGATTACCTTGGATCATCACTGGGTGAAGAGGCACAAGAGGACATGACTATGGTTCAAGTGGGTAGAGACAGGACCAGAGCTGTCTGGGAAGAAAATGAAGGAAAAACAGCAGATGATGTTGGATAACAGTAAGAGGGTAAAGCATGGAAAAGAAAGGAGGAGGCTAGAGGAGAAGAGAAAGACGTAGCTGAATGTGAAACAGGGAGGAATAACATAACAGCATAACAGGAGTGTAGCAAGGTCCCAGGCCTCCTTTAGTCTAGTGAGAACCTTCAGAGCCAAGAGCAGCTGACATCCTTCCATATAGAGTGGGTTGTAAGGCATATTGGGTGTAGTGTAAGGTAGATACATGGGCGCCAGACATTACTTGAATGCAAAGAGATTTTATTTCTCTTAAACAGAACGGTGGGAGGGTTTAGGTCCAGGACACCCTTTAGTAGTTGCAATGTTAATTGGCAGACTCTGAGACTTCTACAGGTAGACAGCCATGCAGGAAAAGGCATCCAGCAAGACACCACATTTACATGTAGGAATGCTGTCTCCTATGGGAAGAGTCTTACAACAGTTCCTAACACAAATTATAACAAACTCTTTCACTTTCTCTACAATGTAGGTTCGCAACCCACTGAGCTCCCAGTCTCTCTCACTAGACTTGCTGATTCACTGCCACTGAATCCCTTGAGCTCTTCCAATCTTCACTTCAGTATCTTCCTCAAGCGTCACCCTCGCTTCTTTGCTGGGTCCCTAGCTTGGCACTCCATATACTTCTCAAGCTTCACCCCACTGGCCTGCTCGGTCCCTGGTTGACACCTGCTGAAGTTTCCCAATTCTTCACCGTCCCTGGTTGGTGGGAATACTGCTCCGGTACTTGCTTCAGCTACTCAGTGTGGTCCCTGGTAACAAGGTGGTTGGTCCTTTAGTGGCAACAGCTTCCCCTCTACCTCTGACCATGACAGGTTCTCCGGCCAGCAGAACTGTCACTTCTGGTTGGACTGCAAGCCGCAGTCCCAACCCTATGCTGCTCTCTTGCTTCTGGATAGGCTCTCAGACAGCCTAGCAGCCAGTTGTGCCCGGGATAGGCCCAATTTCCGGCCTAGCAGCCCAGGGAATACAACACATGTCCACCCAGTTAGCCATCCAGGTGGCACAGAACCCAGATCACCTGTCTCAACCCAAATATATAGGTTCTCCCAGCAGACTAAGGGATTTAAGAAAACCCTTGCTCATTGTCTGAGATACCCCATATACTCCTAATCTGTCCTTGCTTTGCCCTTGTTTTATCAAATGCCACCAGATACCCAGCCACCTAGCGGCAAAAGAGAGAAGACAGCAATTCTAGACTTAGGGTGAAGTCAATTGATCCCTAATAATGAGCCAAGGTAACTACACCTGGCAGGTAAATTTAGGAGCAACCCTGCCTAAACATCATGGTTCTACAGGAGCTTAAAGATGACCAGGGAAGGTGAATACAGAAGGCAGAGATGGCATGGACTATGGGAAGAGAGAGAAGACTGGGCTGCAGGTAATCAGGGACAATGGGAAAAGAGAGAATAAATAGCTGGAGCTGATTGTGAACTACAGGATGAGCGAGGAGGGACAGTTGGAGTTGGTTGTGGACAGAGAAAAGAGAAGGTTGGATGGAAACAGATTGTGGACTATTGAAACAATAGGCAAATAATTCAAGTTTATCATGCCTGGGAAGAAGGGAAATATCATCATGGTGGAGGGAAAAAATAAAGATTGGCAGTTGTTTATATACTGGGGTGAAATAAAGGGATTGAGGAGTGGCTGGTTGTTACTGAGGAGTAGAAAGAGAAAGAGGAGCAGTAGATGGCCTTGCACTATTGTACATGCCAGCCACATGATAGTGAGGTTCTGTTGTCAGGGGAAGTCAAAATGGTAAATATCCAAAAGATGTCTCAGTACCAGGACTGAGAGGACAGAAGAAAACACCTACTCAGAATTATTTTACAGTACATAACACTCCATGAGGTACATTGGGGAAACTTGTCAGACACATCCCAATGATCTTGCTGAGCGTAATTCTTAAAGTCATATATATAAACTGTGGTGTTTTGTTTGTATTACTATTATTTTGAATTTTATTGTGGGTGTCAGGTTGTATATGTAGCGGCCTCACCCTCTCTCCATCTTTATCGGTTACACACCAACTCATGTCTAGGGGTTCCTGGGTTGTGAGAGTGAGATGCGCCACGGCCCATGTCCTCCCCATTGTAGTAGGGAGGTGAAGGCCACTTCCTGATGTTTCCTCGGGCCGGTGTGTTCTGTGAATGCACTGAGTCTGTAATTGCAAGCTCACCAGCCTCCCCTTTGCTTCCAGTAACTGGAGTTCACACACCGGAGAAAGGTCCAACACTTGTTTATTTGACACTCCAATACGCAAAGCACAATAAACAGTTCTTTTGCAGCAAACTGGTTGGGACCTATAACCTTGCCAACGGTGGGGCGAGCAGATCGAGGCACTTCCTAAAGTTTGAGTTCTATGCCACTGTACTATGACCAGCGGCGCCTAAGCCAATCCGGCTGTTACAGAACAGGAAGGATGGGGTCTCTTCCAGCAACCCCTATGAACAGCAATGGAGCCCTCTTCGATACGCTGTGGCCCCTATCAGGGGGATGTGTCCTCCCAAGAGAGTTCCCAGAGGCCCACTGTCACCGGGTTGGTGCTGCTCCGGGTCTCCAGTGGGTAACCTCCCCGGCCTCCTCACCTCAGGTACGAGTCCCTCCGCTCAGGGACCCTCGGACAGTCCACCCTAGCGGGACCCAGTCGAAGGTACTGGGCCCCAGGCCTCCTCGATAGTACCTCACCCCAGGCTAAAGGTGCCTGGGATGGACGCCAACATGACTCCGGACCAGGCCATGGGCACCTGGACCAGACTCCTGGATCTCCCGCACCCAGGCCTAAGGGCCCTGGGTGCAGACCGCAACCCTCCTCCTCCGAGGACCTCCTTCTCCGCAAGACGACGACGACCTCGTGGTCAGGGCGTCTCCCCCTTTTATCTCCTCCCTTCAACGGCCCGGCGGGTTCCCCGCCCCAGCCATACCATCTCCGGGAAGAGACCAAACAGGGAGCACTGCAGGGGATGATTCTACCTGAAGCCCGTGGGTACCCCGCCACCCACAGGCAAAGGAGAATATTACATCCTCCAATCCTCCACGAAACAAAAAGGGGTCTGAATCCTAACACAATTATACACCTGGGTCACACTATTGCCCAGGTGTATCCCATCAATTTGAGGACCCCGCTACACACTCCCCCCTGTAATTTGACGCTGGTCCCCAGCGTCAGGTGCACACCCATACCTCCCATAAAGTGGTGGCATGGAGTGAAACCCCTGAAGCAATTCCTCTAAATTTTTTTCCCAAGTGCCAAGACCTGCTCAGGGAATGGGGAACATATAAAACAACTTATGTCATAAAACATTTTTAACATCTGCATAATCACAACCCCTCTCCCACACTGTCTAAGAGCCACCCACTCTCAATGGTCTTGATTGACGATTCTCCTGCAGGGGAAAGAAAAAACAACATCCTAACATAATTTTGTGTCATTTGGGATGAGTGGGCCCGTCAGCCGAGAGACCCACTCACTCCAACAAGCAAGGTGATGTGTGGGTGAAATATTTTCAAACATTTGTTGCGCAACACTGCCACCTGGTGACAACGCCGCGGTCATGACACTCAACGAATCTTCGTTCTTCCAGCTTTTCCCTACTCTGCCACTATTCCCAAATGTCCTTGCCTTTGGCACATGAAGAAAAGGGGAAACACGAAAACACAACAGTCCCCAAGTCTCCAACGAGAAAAAGAAAAGCCCAAACAAAAACAAAAACAGGGCACAGTCCTGCGTGTCTGGGAATGGCTCTTCCAGAAAGTTCAAGTGCACAAAAGAAATAAATAGGAGTTCTTTTCTCCTATAAGTAAAACTTTGGATCCGGCAGGTACAGGGGTTTCAGGTGTTTGTCAAATGCCTCTATCGAATACTCGACATCTTCTCCTTCTCTTCTGCAAATGACTATCTTGTCAGCATGGATATGGCGCCCCAATTTCCATTCAGCTTTGCAGTCCTCAAACCTCTTAGACACTGCCGGCACACATTCCAGGTACCTGCGAGCATGGGGCACCTTCAACTTGTCCCACACAAACTCGTCATACCATCTTGTTCTCCAGACTTCCACCTCATACAGCAATTCCCGGGGTAGATACGGGTACTCCCACCCATATTCCCGAGCTACTTTGTGGCAAAACAGTCTCTGCAAGCGGGCCAAAGGTGGCATAGTGGCTTTCTCTCCAGTTCCAGGCAGCACAATAGCTTCTGGATGCCGAGGTGCCTTTACCAGCTCCCTGGAAATGACTTTCGGCGCTCTCAGAGAAGCGCGGGGTGTCCCCACAACCAAAGTAGGTGAGGTAACAGTAGATGAGGACACAGGTGGAGGGGTAGGTTCCCTCGTAAGCTGCGGGTCTTCCACCCGAGGCGTGCTGTCTCCTGTGTACATAGGTGAATCCCGTACCGCACGGGAAGCAAGAAGTGGCACTCTATCCCAGCCCTTGCGGCTGAACAGTTCGTCTATCTCGCCATCATCTCCGCAATCAGACAGCGACTCTAGGTCGGAGGTGTCATACATCTCCGCAGGCAGATATCTACCGGTGGACACAGAATCATCTTCTCTGGGGGGTTCCACCTCCAATGGGCCCCCGACACCTCCAACCACCACCACAGTCCCAGCCCCTGGCTCACCTGACCCTTGTAGAAGACTGGGATGTCCGGGACTTCCATCTCGACCGGCGCCATCCAGGCCAGGCAAGCAGCGGGGTGAAGCTCGACCACGTCCATAGGATGCCTGTACTAGGCCAACTTTCCTCTTCGGTGGTGGAAGCAGGGAACTTGTGGCGACCGAGGCAGCATCCTCGGATTTTTCTCTGTTGGGCAGTCCATCGCCCTGGTCAGCGCGCACAGGAACCTCGACAAAGGCCTTGATCTCCCCTTCCGGAGTAGCGGTACCCGTGAGGTGGTTGAGGCGAAGGGCCCGGGGCCTTGCTGTGGACGACTCGACCTCAAAAAGGAATTCTCTGCACTCCTCACATCGCCCGAATGGCTTCAGGGTGACCACCAGTCCCGAGCAGCCGGGACAGATCACACCGAGGGCCTCCGTGTCTCTGCAGGTGTACAGAGCCAACCGCCCTCGGGGCCTAAGTCTTATCCCCGTGTCTGTGATGGGGGCAGCAAAGGAAGTCATTCTCGTGGGGTGAGGAACCATAATCCACGGGACACTTGAGGTCATCCCGACTGTTTGCTGCTCCATCATGCACTGACCCCGCGCCGGAGTCTCCACGTGTATCCCCACACTTGGCCAGACTCCTCCCATGAGCTGTACATTTTCGCGGGCTTCCTCTTGACTCCGCCCACGAACGATGTCGCCATGGGGTGCCTCGTGGCGCAGTGCGTTAACAGTCCCCACGTGTAGTACGTCACACGGATGGACCTCTCCCTTTTTCCGCTCCTCCGCATGGGCCTTTCCCGTGTTAGGGTCATTTCCACAACTCCGAGCAGGGACGCACTTTGGCCAGTAATTTGGCCGATCTGCTCGGAACTCCTCTGGGCAGCAAAGTTCAAATGTAGACATTCTCAAGTCCATCTCTAGAACACACTCTATCCCGGACGAGCCCCCACGTGTAGCGGCCTCACCCTCTCTCCATCTTTATCGGTTACACACCAACTCATGTCTAGGGGTTCCTGGGTTGTGAGAGTGAGATGCGCCACGGCCCATGTCCTCCCCATTGTAGTAGGGAGGTGAAGGCCACTTCCTGATGTTTCCTCGGGCCGGTGTGTTCTGTGAATGCACTGAGTCTGTAATTGCAAGCTCACCAGCCTCCCCTTTGCTTCCAGTAACTGGAGTTCACACACCGGAGAAAGGTCCAACACTTGTTTATTTGACACTCCAATACGCAAAGCACAATAAACAGTTCTTTTGCAGCAAACTGGTTGGGACCTATAACCTTGCCAACGGTGGGGCGAGCAGATCGAGGCACTTCCTAAAGTTTGAGTTCTATGCCACTGTACTATGACCAGCGGCGCCTAAGCCAATCCGGCTGTTACAGAACAGGAAGGATGGGGTCTCTTCCAGCAACCCCTATGAACAGCAATGGAGCCCTCTTCGATACGCTGTGGCCCCTATCAGGGGGATGTGTCCTCCCAAGAGAGTTCCCAGAGGCCCACTGTCACCGGGTTGGTGCTGCTCCGGGTCTCCAGTGGGTAACCTCCCCGGCCTCCTCACCTCAGGTACAAGTCCCTCCGCTCAGGGACCCTCGGACAGTCCACCCTAGCGGGACCCAGTCGAAGGTACTGGGCCCCAGGCCTCCTCGATAGTACCTCACCCCAGGCTAAAGGTGCCTGGGATGGACGCCAACATGACTCCGGACCAGGCCATGGGCACCTGGACCAGACTCCTGGATCTCCCGCACCCAGGCCTAAGGGCCCTGGGTGCAGACCGCAACCCTCCTCCTCCGAGGACCTCCTTCTCCGCAAGACGACGACGACCTCGTGGTCAGGGCGTCTCCCCCTTTTATCTCCTCCCTTCAACGGCCCGGCGGGTTCCCCGCCCCAGCCATACCATCTCCGGGAAGAGACCAAACAGGGAGCACTGCAGGGGATGATTCTACCTGAAGCCCGTGGGTACCCCGCCACCCACAGGCAAAGGAGAATATTACATCCTCCAATCCTCCACGAAACAAAAAGGGGTCTGAATCCTAACACAATTATACACCTGGGTCACACTATTGCCCAGGTGTATCCCATCAATTTGAGGACCCCGCTACACATACATTGGTTGATGAATTGTAAATATAGTATTGATGTTAGTGTTTGCCTCTGGCATCAAAAAGGCTGCAATCCCATATGGCCCTGGTATCTGGAAATAATTGGCTCCTGTTCTGTAGTAATCAGTGTTGACACGTAACTCCTTCCCCCTCCTTTTCTCCACAATGTTCTCTGGGCAGTCCTGTATCTTCTGAAATGAGCCACTTTTTCCAACTATGGCCCCGACTGGCATAGCTCCATATTTCCGACAATATCTGTGTATGACAAGAAGGCTTTGTGGGCTTCAAGGAAACTCAAAAACAAAACTGAGGTGACCTGTGCCTTGCTTTATGTTTTGGAGAGAAGTTTAATATTGCTATAGTGCACATAAGTGTACCTAAACTCAAGAACACAAATGTAATATATTGCAGCTTACAAGACTTTAGATGTGGTGGCTGCATTTGTTTTATATTTTTTCAGGATTTTTTCCTTTATTTATCCTTGGCAATTTGCCAGTAACATCCTTCCTATCCTAGGCTGACAACGCTCACCTTCTTCCTCAGAGCCTAGCAGTGTTGCCTCCTTCAGCTTCCCATATATATACACATACACCAATGTACATTCAAAAGGCACCTCCCAGAGGGATCCAACTAATTGTGTGAGTCATTTGTTTACCTATGTAGGTGCCAGTGGCGGCCCATCCATAGGGGGCGCCGCCCCCCCTCCTGTGGTCACCAAAAAAAAAACCGGGCCCTTTAACCACTTAAGCCCCGGACCAATACGGGCCATTATGACCAGGCCCCTTTTTGCGATTCGGCACTGCGTCGCTTTAACTGACAATTGCGCGGTCGTGCGACGTGGCTCCCAAACAAAATTGGCGTCCTTTTTTTCCCCACAAATAGAGCTTTCTTTTGGTGGTATTTGATCACCTCTGCGGTTTTTATTTTTTGCGCTATAAACAAAAATTTGAAAAAAATTAATATTTTTTTACTTTTTGCTATAATAAATATCCCCAAAAAATATATAAAAAAACATTTTCCTGATGCATCATGGCAGCACACACGCTGGGTTGTGACTCCGCCCCCACAACCTGATAGGACTGCTTAGCTATAAGTGTTTGAAGAGGAGCCCCCCGCCTCATTCTCTTTTTCTTCCTCATTGAACCAGGACTGACAGCAGTAGCGTAAGACCTTTTACCACTCTCACCCCAGCTAGGTTCAGCCTCTCCTAGTTTGGAAGTCCTGTCTGTACGGTCTCTAAATGAGCCATATTACAGGAACCCCCACTCTGATGGTCTCAGGGGCACTGGACAGATTACAAGCCTTAAACAGGTTTTCATTTCTGGGCATGGCTACCATTCTTTTATTTCAGTTTACCTTCTCTTTCTTTTTCCCTTATGACTGTTTTCTCATAGCAGCGCTTCCTCCCTGCTCCCATTCTCACATTACACTGATCGCCGCCGCGACCGGAAGTGACCTCATGCCTTTTTAACTGTTTGCCAGTCTTAAAGATGGCGGCAGCGCGCTCTAGCCGCTGGTGCGCATGCGCGGCGGCGCGTCATTACCGCGGCGACGGCGGTATATTTAAAAAACATACCACATATGCTATTTTGCTGTCCGCTCGCTTATTCTCTGCAACATTCAACTGCTGCAAGCAAGAGAAGCTAGGAACAGCGCCCACCAGCTGGTAAGTGTACCTTCCTATTTTATTACATTGGCAATCGTTTTTCTATGATAAAAAAAAAAAACGTTTTTCTTTTTTTTTGCTTTACTCTGTTATCTTGAGAGTCTCTGTTGCCTGAAAAAACTACCTTCCTTCAGGTACACTCTTTCTATCCCTATGGAAGCCACTGCCCAAGTAGACCATCCACAGCCAGTAAGGTAAGAGGCAGCAAGGTATAGGGTAAGTATTGAAGAGGAGATTAAAAGAGTGCATGGCCTTTAATATCACCTTTTCCGATAGCCCTGGCAGATCGTCAAGATCGTCCCATTCCAGACGTAGGGAACGCTCTCCTTCAAGACATTCACACTCTATGAGAAGTAGATCAAGAACATCCTCCCACCATCACAAATCATCTTCTCAGAAGAAAGATAACCATCAAACCTGTCCTGCGGCTAATGCCTGCTGGGTATGCGGAGCACAGGCCCTCCCAAATAAACTAGCCTGCCAATCTTGTGCGGACGAAGCCACGAGAGATAGAGAATCGGGCGCAGTAGAAGTGTCAAATATTATTAGAGATTCAGTAAAAGAATCAATATTGGAAGCTTCGGTCTCGGAACCAGTGAGGTTAACCCAGACAATATCGCCTTCAACCCCGTACATCCTGCAGGGGTCAGACGATTCCGTGGCGGAGGAGGACACACCCTTTTCGGTTGGGTTTGATTTTTCTCTTATAGATCCTTTCACAAGATCAGTCAAAGAAGCCATCGGCTGGGATGAATCAAAAGAGACACCTCGTAAAATCAGAAAATATTTCCCCAGCCTGAAGAATGATCCGGAAACATTCCCCTTCATTGACGAACTAGAAGAACTAATAAGAGATGAGTGGGAAAAACCTGACAAAAAACCGAGCATCAATAACAGGATAGCAAAACTATATCCGTTAAGGGAATCGGCAGTAAATCCCCTTATTTCTGCCCCCATAGTAGACTCATCTTTAATGAGATTGGCAAGACACATGACACTTCCCATAGAAGATGCAGTAACCTTCAGGGACGTCTTGGATAGGAAGATGGACCTTGAAATGAAAAAGGCCTACTCATCGGCCGGAGGCGCATGCAGACCAGCCATCGCTCTAGCAGCGGTCGGCAGAGCAATCACAAGCTGGACATCAAATATTGAAAAGCTACTATTAGAAGCAGCAGACCAAGATAGAATAGTCTCGCACTACAGGAACTTAGTCTGGCAGGGGACTTCGTAGCTGAAGCTTCCGTCGACATCATCCGATCATCAGCCAGGTCAATGCTATCATCAGTTACGTCCAGAAGAGCACTATGGCTAAAACCATGGGTCGCAGACGGAACATCAAAATCAAACTGGTGTAAAATCCCGTATGACAGAACCAATTTATTCGGCCCTAAATTGGATCTAGCAATATCCAAGGTCACAGGAGGAAAGTCTGGTCTAATACCATCAGACAGAAGGCCAAAACAACAAAAACTCCCTCCCTTTAGAAGGAACTTACCAGAAAGGTATAGAGAAGCAAGATCGTACAAGCCAGGCAAGGACTTCAGACGCAATTGGAGAAATACCCAGTCGTCCTATCTGAGGACACAAAAGCCCAAGCTGGCCATCACAGGGGAACAACAGAAGTCCTTTTGATGGGTTGGTCACCCAACCCGTAACAGTGGGAGCAAGGCTCAAACTATTTACTCGGGTGTGGGAAGACCATATAAAGGATCCATGGACAATATCCACAATCCAGGAAGGACACAGATGGGGTTTCAAAACCAGAACCCCCAAAGACCACTTTCAAGTCACAAGGATCCCAGCATCCATAACCAAAAGAAAATTTCTAATCCAATATGTCTTGGAACTGATACAGAAACAAGCAATAATCCAGGTACCCCTACACCAGAGAACCCAGGGTTTCTATTCCCCTCTCTTTCTCGTAAAGGAAAAAACCGGGGACCTCAGACCGGTGCTAGACTTAAAAAACCTCAACAGGTCAATCAAAGTAGAGTCTTTCAAGATGGAGAGTCTCCAATCAATACTGCTAGCGATCAACATAAGAGACTGGATGTTATCGATCGATTTATCCGACGCTTATCTTCATATACCTATACACCAAGATTTTAAAAAATATCTGCGTTTCGCAATAGGACAACAACATTTCCAGTTCCGAAGCCTGCCGTTTGGGATATCAACAGCCCCCAGGACGTTTACAAAGGTTCTACTCCCAGTAATAGCCCATTTAAAAGAAAAAGGGCTCAGAGTCCATCACTATCTCGACGATATCCTCCTACTAGCCGACAATCGACAACTGTTGCTACAACATCGAGAGATACTAACCTCCACCCTACAGCACTTGGGTTGGATAATAAATTGGAAAAAAAGCAGCCTAGAACCAACCCAGAACATGATCTTTTTAGGCGCAGAAATCAACACCAATGCCAACACTGTGGGGCTACCACAGGAGAAGATAGATCCACTCATACACAGAATAAAAACATTGATGGGAGCATCACATCTACGAGCCAGAACATGCCTGAGCATCCTAGGCACCATGTCTTCCACATTTCTGATGATCCAGTGGGCACAGTGGCATACAAGAACATTCCAAATTTCGTTCCTGAAACAATGGAACGGAACATCGCTAACACAATGGATACGCATCAGCACATCGGTAAAACAATCAATGTGGTGGTGGACACGGATCGACAATCTGAAACGTCATCGACCCATTATTCACCCTCCGGTAGAAGTGGTCACATCAGACGCCAGCCTTCAAGGCTGGGGAGCACATTACCAAGAGTTGGCAGCACAAGGTCACTGGGCATTCCGTCCTCAAGGAGTGGTGTCGAATATCCTGGAACTCAGGGCCGCCTTTCAGGCACTTCTAGCGTTCAGACCATTCATCATAGGGAAGAGCGTTATAATACGGATGGACAACACAGTAGCAGTGAGTTACATCCGCAGACAAGGTGGAACACGAAGCAACTCCCTTATACAGGAGGTACGACCAATCCTAGAGTGGGCACAAGTTCACTTGAAAGACCTAAAAGCAATATATGTTCCAGCGACGCAGAATCAACTTGCAGACGACCTAAGCAGGCGACATATCTCAAACAATGAATGGTCACTGAACCATCAAGTATTCTCCCTTATAACACAGAAATGGGGAATACCCGACATCGATCTGGCAGCAACACCATGGAACAGCAAATGTCCAAAATTCTTAACACGGACTCCTCATCCGACAGCGGAGGGGGTAGACTGCCTCCTACATCCCTGGGAATTCCACCTGGGATATATATTCCCTCCTGTTCCCCTAATAGCCAGATTCCTAGCCAGACTGAGGAACTCAACGTCTACAGTGATAGCAATAATCCCCTTCTGGCCAAGGAGGCCATGGTTTACGACCATTCTACAGCTGAACATAGAAGACCCACTAACACTTTCAGTAATTCCGGACCTACTTTCACAAGGCCAGTTTCTTCACCCAGCACCAGAGAAACTCCATCTGACGGCTTGGAAGTTGAGAGGGGGAGGCTATTAAACCAGGGATGCTCCCTAAGAGTAGTGGCCACATTACAACAGGCCAGGAAGAAATCAACTAACGGTGTGTATAGCAAGGTTTGGGAAAAATTCACCGCACTAGCACGTCAGCAATCATGGAATCCGATGTCTCCAACGGTAGCACAAATTCTCGAATTCCTGCAACTAGGCCTAGACAGGGGTTTAAGTTCAAGCACCTTAAAGGTCCAAACGTCTGCTTTATCGGCCATGACGGGAACCAAGTGGGCATTTAGCCCTCTCATAGTCCAGTTCCAAAGAGCATGCGTCAAAATAAGGCCACCAAGAAAACCGTCATTCCCAACCTGGGACCTGTCTATAGTTCTGGACACCTTGTCAAAAAAAACCTTCTTTACTCTAACGGAGATATCCTTGGGAGATTTAACACTAAACGTAACATTTTTGATTGCGATGACCTCAGCAAAAAGGGTATCCGAGCTACAAGCACTATCCATGAAGGAGTCTCACCTAACCTTCTATCCCGACAGGGTCGTCTTAAGACCATCGGAACAATTCATGCCAAAAGTAGCATCTGCGTTTCATTTCAATCCAGAAATCAGTCTACCAGTTCTTCTCACTAACCAAGGAGCTCCACATCCACTGGATATCAAGTCCAATATATCATCATACCTGGAAGCGACTAACCCATTCAGGAAGTCGGAGAACCTACTTATAATACCAAACGGGCCTAAGAAAGGCCAAGCAGCTTCATCTCGAACAATAGCAAGTTGGCTAGTTAAAATCATCAAGAAGACATATGCAATCCAACACCTTCCGATACCCGACGATCTGAAAGCTCACTCGACCAGGGCAGTGGCAACATCCTGGGCAGCATACTGCAGAGTGTCACCAGAGACGATATGTAAGGCAGCTACCTGGTCTTCCAGAACCACGTTCATGTCTCATTATAGAATAGACCCGGCATGTTTAACGACGACGGAATTTGGGAGAGCAGTGATTCAAACTAACTCTTCCATATCTTGTAAATAAAAAAAAAAAATAGACATGCATTCAAAAGTACCCACCCTTGTTGCGAGTTATTTCCCAGCGTGTGTGCTGCCATGATGCGTCAGGAAAATGGAAAATTGTATACTTACCTTTCGGTAATTTTCCTTTCCTGACGCATCCAATGGCAGCACACAAATACCCACCCGTATGAGGTAATATATACTGAGAATGAGGCGGGGGGCTCCTCTTCAAACACTTATAGCTAAGCAGTCCTATCAGGTTGTGGGGGCGGAGTCACAACCCAGCGTGTGTGCTGCCATTGGATGCGTCAGGAAAGGAAAATTACCGAAAGGTAAGTATACAATTTTCCATTTTTTTTCCTCAGTTTCGGCAGATACGTATTCTTCTACATATTTTTGGTAAAAAAAATCGCAATCAGGGTTTATTGATTGGTTTGCAATAAAATTATAGCGTTTACAAAATAGGGGATAGTTTTAAGGCATTTTTATAAAAAAAATTTTTTTTACTAGTTATGGCGGCGATCAGCGATTTTTTTCGTGACTGCGACATTATGGCGGACACATCGGACACTTTTGACACATTTTTGGGACCATTGTCATTTTCACAGCGATCAGTGCAATAAAAATGCACTGGTTACTATGAAAATGACACTGGCAGTGAAGGGGTTAACCACTAGGGGCGCTGGAGGGGTTAAGTGTGCCTAGGGGCGTGTTACTAACTGAGGGGGGGCGTGGCTACGACTGACACGTCACCGATCTCTGCTCTGATTACACAGAGCGGAGATCGCTGACATCGTCAGTAGAGGAGCGGGGAGATGATGTGTTTACACATACATCTCCCCGCTCCGAGACTCCCTGCGGCGATCGAGTCTGCGGGACTCGCGGCCCCACTCACGGGGAAGGCAGGGGGTCGCGAGTGCGCCGCCGGCAGCGCGCGCGCGACCCCGACGTCGGCAGTTAAAGGGCCACGTACAGGCACAATCACCTACCTGTACGTGGCCCTTTAACTGCCGACGTATATCTCCGTGAAGGGGTCGGCAAGTGGTTAAGAGTTTTTTTTTTTTTTTTAAATGTCCTTTTTTTTACACACATGGCGGTGCGTCCATAGTGGGCGCAGAAGCGCCGCCCCCGCTCGCTTCTGCGCCCGGCCGTCACTCACAATACATAGGTTCATGCATTGCATGAACCTATGTATTGCTGCCGCCCACTATTCAGATGGCCGGCCCCTTGAGCGCCGGCCATCTGAATAACAGCGTCTGGTTGGCCTTTAGAAGTGCCTATCAGAGCCAGCGGCTCTGATAGGCTTCCCGACTACAGCCTGAGGGCTGTAATCGGCTTCTAAATACCTAATGAGAGGACGCACGGGGGGTGCGTTCCCTGGCCAATCAGGTTCACCGGGTCTGGTTACCGGTAACCTGATTGGCTGAAGCGACATCGAGGGCGGGAGAAGACATCGAGGACGGAAGAAGCGCTGACTCGAGGAAGGTAAGTGCAGGGCTGGGGGGGACAAACTGGCTGCATTTGGGGGACAAACTGGCTGTATATTGGGGACAAACTGGCTGTATATTGGGGACAAACTGGCTGCATATTGGGGACAAACTGGCTGTATATTGGGGACAAACTGGCTGCATTTGGGTGACAAACTGGCTGCATTTGGGGGACAAACTGGCTGCATATTGGGGACAAACTGGCTGTATATTGGGGGGACAAACTGGCTGTATATGGGGGACAAACTGGCTCTATATTGAGGACAAACTGGCTGCATTTGGGGGACAAACTGGCTGCATTTGGGGGACAAACTGGCTGTATATTGGGGACAAACTTGCTGTATTATGGGGGACAAACTGGCTGTATATTGGGGACAAACTGGCTGCATTTGGGGGACAAACTGGCTGCATTTAGGGGACAAACTGGCTGTATATTGGGGACAAACTGGCTGTATATGGGACAAACTGGCTGTATATTGGGGACAAACTGGCTGTATATGGGGGACAAACTGGCTGTATATTGGGGACAAACTGGCTGCATTTGGGGGACAAACTGGCTGTATATGGGGGACAAACTGGCTGTATATGGGGGACAAACTGGCTGCATTTGGGGGAAAAACTGGCTGTATTATTGGGGGCAAACTGGCTGTATTATGGGGGACAAACTGGCTGTATATGGGGGACAAACTGGCTGCATTTGGGGGACAAACTGGCTGTATATTGGGGACAAACTGGCTGCATTTGGGGGACAAACTGGCTGTATATTGGGGACAAACTGGCTGTATATTGGGGACAAACTGGCTGCATTTGGGGGACAAACTGGCTGCATTTGGGGGACAAACTGGCTGTATATGGGGGACAAACTGGCTGTATATTGGGGACAAACTGGCTGCATATTGGGGACAAACTGGCTGTATATTGGGGACAAACTGGCTGCATTTTGGGGACAAACTGGCTGCATTTGGGGGACAAACTGGCTGCATATTGGGGACAAACTGGCTGTATATTGGGGGACAAACTGGCTGTATATGGGGGACAAACTGGCTGTATATTGGGGACAAACTGGCTGCATTTGGGGGACAAACTGGCTGCATTTGGGGGACAAACTGGCTGTATATGGGGGACAAACTGGCTGTATATTGGGGGGACAAACTGGCTGTATATGGAGGACAAACTGGCTGTATATTGGGGACAAACTGGCTGCATTTGGGGGACAAACTGGCTGCATTTGGGGGACAAACTGGCTGCATTTGGGGGACAAACTGGCTGTATATGGGGGACAAACTGGCTGCATTTGGGGGACAAACTGGCTGTATATTGGGGACAAACTGGCTGTATTATTGGGGACAAACTGGCTGTATTATGGGGACAAACTGGTTGCATTTAGGGGACAAACTGGCTGCATTTGGGGGACAAACTGGCTGTATATTGGGGACATACTGGCTGTATTATGGGGGACAAACTGGCTGTATTATGGGGGACAAACTGGCTGCATTTGGGGGACAAACTGGCTGTATATTGGGGACAAACTGGCTGTATTATGGGGGACAAACTGGCTGCATATGGGGGACAAACTGGCTGTATATGGGGGACAAACTGGCTGTATTTTGGGGACAAACTGGCTGTATATTGGGGACAAACTGGCTGCATTTGGGGGACAAACTGGCTGTATATTGGGGACAAACTGGCTGTATATTGGGGACAAACTGGCTGTATTATGGGGGACAAACTGGCTGTATTATGGGGGACAAACTGGCTGTATTATGGGGGACAAACTGGCTGTATATGGGGGACAAACTGGCTGTATATGGGGGACAAACTGGCTGTATAATGGGGACAAACTGGCTGTATATTGGGGACAAACTGGCTGTATATTGGGGACAAACTGGCTGTATATTGGGGGACAAACTGGCTGTATTATGGGGACAAACTGGCTGTATTATGGGGACAAACTGGTTGCATTTAGGGGACAAACTGGCTGCATTTGGGGGACAAACTGGCTGTATATTGGGGACATACTGGCTGTATTATGGGGGACAAACTGGCTGTATTATGGGGGACAAACTGGCTGCATTTGGGGGACAAACTGGCTGTATATTGGGGACAAACTGGCTGTATTATGGGGGACAAACTGGCTGTATATGGGGGACAAACTGGCTGTATATGGGGGACAAACTGGCTGTATTTTGGGGACAAACTGGCTGTATATTGGGGACAAACTGGCTGCATTTGGGGGACAAACTGGCTGTATATTGGGGACAAACTGGCTGTATATTGGGGACAAACTGGCTGTATTATGGGGGACAAACTGGCTGTATTATGGGGGACAAACTGGCTGTATTATGGGGGACAAACTGGCTGTATATGGGGGACAAACTGGCTGTATAATGGGGACAAACTGGCTGTATATTGGGGACAAACTGGCTGTATATTGGGGACAAACTGGCTGTATATTGGGGGACAAACTGGCTGTATTATGGGGACAAACTGGCTGTATTATGGGGACAAACTGGCTATATATTGGGGACAAACTGGCTGTATTTTGGGGGGAAACTGGCTGTATATGGGGGGTGTAACGGCACCCCAAATACGAAAGGGGGATAAACGCCGTATAAGATGTTCCCTCTCCTGGACACCCACTCGCTGCCGATCCTCCACAGTCAGACGACCCCTTCCCATAGGAATTAATCCTTCTGGAAGAACGAGACGCACTCTGTATCTTCCCAAGATCGAATGAATTTTATTGAGAAACATTGTAACTTTTATATACATCTAATACACAGTAGTTTAACATGAACAATGGCCCAGCTCCACCCACACATTACAAGACTCCACACATTATTTTGACGTCTGCTAGGAGACAACAGGTTCTAATAATCCCCTTTATGTTTGAATGACTATGCATGACCTTTGTATTCACCAGACTGTCTGATACTTTACAATACACACAAGGACAGACTTAATTTCCCCAATCCACATCACCACAAACAATGAACAGGTCTTCTAGAAGCTGGAATTCATTAACATTACACTAGACAGGTGGTTGAGGCTGAACACCTCAGTATCTCTCAATTAACCTGTTGAGTTCAGAAACAGTAAATAGTCCTTTACAGATATCCTTGGGGATATGGTGGATAAATATTACAGACCCATTTTAGGTAGCCCAAGATATATTTCTTAATGTCCATTATTTTCTGGCTCACCCTGTGTCCAAAGTGACCCTCCTGTCACAGGGGGAAACTGGCTGCATTTGGGGACAAACTAGTGGCATTTGGGCACAGTGGCTGCGTTTAATGGGCACAGTGGTGGCAATTTTTTATTTATTTTTTCAGTTTGTTTGCGCCCCCCCAAAAAATTTGAGCACCAGCCGCTACTGGTAGGTGCCATTATGGGTGGCATCCCTATTTGCCTAGTGGGCGTTACCCTTTGGCTGTAAGACACCCACAAATGTGGGTGGTGCCTCTGGATGCCTCTGGGAGGTGACTTTTGAATGCACATTGGTGTGTGTGTGTATATACACTGCTCAAAAAAATTAAAGGAACACTTTGAAAACACATCAAAAATTTCATGCTGGATATCTATGCTGATATGGACTGGGTAATGTGTGTAGCCAGGAGGTTGCTACTGAATGTTGTTATGTATTATTCATTGATAAAGGGTTTGGCTCCTTCTGGTGATCACTGGACGCTATTAAAGATGTTTCTTTTCCAGGTTTAGAATTGTATTGTGATGCATTGTGGGATGGGTAGTTCTTATGAGAAAGTGACTCAATGACCATAAGTGAGTGTGAAGACTACAAACCCACAAGGCCTTTGTGCTACCAGAATGCAATGCGGGAGCGCACAGCCTGCTGGGTATCCAGATAAAAGGATAAGTAAGGCCGCGGGAAGGTCTCTCTGGACGCGCCCTTTCAACTGCCAGCAGGTCTGTGTGAGTGACTGAGAGTTTAGGCCTGCAGCCTACAGCTGAGCGCCGGATCAATCGCCTTAGAGGGATCCCTGAAGGACGGCCCTGTCTCGTTGGACAGGCGGATCTGCCAGCGCTTCACAGCATTTGAAGCTACCTGCTCACAGATACCCGGGGAGTGGCTGGGCGGTGTGGCGGCTACATTTTCTTCCAGAGACATCCGCAAAGGAGTTCCGGACGAAGCATTCCAGCGGGCTGAGGAGCCGGAGTGGTGAGAAGACACTTGCCTACCAAATAGTTGACTGAGATAGTGAGAAGTGTGTCGTTTATCCAGACTGTGTTTTCTGACACCTGTAGTTCTACAGATAGGAATCCACTACACCTGCGTGTCTGTACAGCTGGATTGACAGAGTTTTTTTTTAATTCTCATATCTTTATTAAACATTTTCCATTTTCCAACAATACATACATTCCCTCCTTCCCTCCCCCCCTATCTCCCATACAAAAAAGATAATTAATCAGACCATCGTTTCACATTAAAACCATTTCAATCCAAAACTCCTCTACCCCGATACTTCTTATCTCACCCTCCCTTCTACATCTCTCATCCAGCCACTAATTGACCTAGACCACACTCACACTTCCTTCCTCCAAAACATCCATTCCCTTCTACGACTGCTTTACTTATTATATACAATTTTCTTTCCTCTTTTTTTCTTGCCACAGTTTCCAAATCTTATCAAATTTTTTTAGGGCTCCTTGTCTAACGTAGGTTGTCCTTTCCTTTAGGATAGTTATGTTCATATTTTGCTCCCAATCCTTACTAAGGGGAGGGGAGATTGATTGCCATCTCTGTGCAATCAGCCTCCTTGCTTGAAATAAGCATCTTGTTATTGCTAACTGAGTGTAGGCATTTATCCCCTCGCCCTTTACCCAGCCCAGTACACATTGTAGGGGTTCCAGCTCTATGTCAACCTCAAAAACTTGCTCAATTGTTCTCACTACCTCCCTCCAATACCGGAATAACTTTGGGCATCGCCAGAACATATGGATTATATCACCGTTTACTCCACCACATCTGGGACAACTGGCATCTGTTCTACGGCCAAAGCGGAAAAGTTTATACGGAGTATAATATGCTCTATTTAGCAAAAACAGGTGAGACATCCTCTGCGAGGGAGACAGTGAGACTGACGAAGTAAGTTCCAAGATTCTTTTCCACTGTTCGTTAGATAAGTTAGCAATATCTCTTTCCCACTTCCTCTTTTGTACCTGGCCCTGGGATTCCCTTAGGCTCCCCTTATGTAATTTTAAGTATATTTTTGTTATTGAGCCCTTAGTTGTTTTAGTGTTGATGATTTCTTTTAACAGGGGGATCTTGCTCCAGGTCATTACTATTCCTTTATATTGTTTTGTTAAGGCATGTCTGATCTGCAAATATTTATAAAAGGATTTATTTGAAAGATTATATTGTTCTTTTAATGTCTGAAAAGTTTTTAGTGTTCCATCTTGGTACAGCTGGGAGATATATTTAATCCCCTGTCTTTCCCATTCCTTAACTGTCCCCATCTTCTGTACCTCCTTTAAATTGTCATTCTCCCATAGGGGGGTATACTCCGTGATGCCATCATATCCCAACGCTATCTTCACTGCTTTCCATATTCTGATCATAAGGTCAAGGGTAGGTAATTTCCGTGGGAGAGATCCTGCTTCCATGGCTTCTACTATAGAGTCATGTATAGAATGTTGTAGTAATGTTCTCTTCCTTATATCTTCTCCCTGCATGTTACTACCCTTCATGTATTGAATCTGTGCCGCCAAAAAGTAACTAAATGGATGTGGGAGTGCCACTCCCCCCTCTTGTTTTGTCCTCTGTAAGGTATTTAATTTTATTCTAGCTACACCCCCTTTCCAAATCAACTCCCTAAACGTAGTGTCTATTTTCTGAAACCATTTGTTGTATATCCAAACTGGTGAGTTTTGTAAGACATATAGGAGCTGTGGCATCCACACCATTTTTATTAAATTGCAGCGGCCTGCTACTGACAATGGGAGGGATTTCCACACCTTGATTTTCCCTTTGTATTTTTTAAGCAGAGGAATCAGATTATCTAAAATATAATGGTTAGGGTCTGTAGATATATACACCCCCAAATATTTAATTTGTGCTGTTATTTGAATTTGAGAAGCCTCTTGCGGGAGTAGGTTTGACAGAGGGTCCACCGGTAGCAGCATAGATTTACCCCAGTTTATATTAAGGCCTGAAAAACGTCCAAAAATCTCTATTTGTTTCATGGCCTTACCAAGGGAGTGCTGTGTATCTCCCAGTAACAAGAGGAGATCATCCGCGTATAATACCACTTTCTCCTCTACCTCACCTCTTATAAATCCTCTTATCTCAGAGTCCGACCTAAGTGCAATCGCAAGGGGCTCGATTGCGAGGGCAAAGAGAAGGGGGGACAAAGGGCACCCCTGTCTCGTTCCCCTCTGCAA
This sequence comes from Rana muscosa, assembly GCA_029206835.1. Classification (NCBI taxonomy): domain Eukaryota; kingdom Metazoa; phylum Chordata; class Amphibia; order Anura; family Ranidae; genus Rana; species Rana muscosa. The sequence goes on from CM055118.1 coordinate 194,774,451, forward strand.
CCTGAACCTCTCGGAATACACATTGTTCACTTTCACTCTGGCCTCTGGGGTGCTATACAGCATCTTGACCCATTTCATAAAAATAGGGCCAACCCCAAACTCTTTTAAGGCTCTCCATAGATATTGCCACTCTATACTGTCAAAGGCCTTGGCAGCATCCAACGAAACAATTGCTCTTTTTCCATCTTCCTCTGTTGGAATCTGGAGGTTCAGAAAAACTCTTCTTATATTTGTGGAGGTGGCCCTACCTGGTATAAAACCCGATTGATCGGGATGTACCAGTTTCTCAACTATTCTGTTTAATCTAGCTGCCAAGAGCTTCGACAGTATTTTTATGTCAGTGTTGAGTAAGGAGATAGGTCTATACGAGGCGGTTTCAAGTGGGTCCTTACCCTCTTTGTGAATAACTATTATTGTGGAGTCCATCATGGACGTAGGGAGTTCTCCTTTAGCTAATGAGCAGTTTAGAACCCTAGTGAGTTCCGGGAGTAACTCCTTCCCGAAATACCGGTAGGTCTCTGCTGGGAGGCCGTCCGGGCCTGGGGTTTTATGCCCCGCCATCTCCTGTACGGTCAACTGTAGTTCTTCTAAGGTCAGGGGTTTGTCTAATTCCTGTCTATCCAGCTCAGAGAGCGAGGGCAACACTAGACTTCCAAAAAATGTGTCCAGTTCTTCTCTCCTTTCCTCTTGACTTGAACTATACAAGTCTGCATAGAAATCATGGAATCTTTGTGCTATTTCTGATGTTTGGTGGGCCACCCTATCTACATTTACCCTTATTGCTGGCACCCCTGAGCTAGGTGTGTTAGTTTTAATTAAATGAGCTAGCATCCTGCCTGCACTTTCCCCTTCCGCAAACGCTACTTGTCTTTGAAAAATGTGCTTATTTTCTACTTTCTTGAGCATTATTAGGCGGTAGTTCTGTTGTGCTTGCATCCATACACTGGATTTTTTAGGTGTTGGGTCTTTAATGTATTGCGCTTCTTTTTCGCTTACTAATTCACTAGCGGTTCTCTCTTCCTGACTGGATTGTCTTTTTAATCTAGATATTTTTTGTATCATTATGCCCCTGAAAAAGGCTTTCAGTGTGTCCCATACCACTTGTTCTGAGGCAGTACCTTGATTTATTTCTATAAATTCCCTAATCTCCCCCGATATCTCTTGTGTGTCATTCATTAATTCCATCCAATGCGGGTTAATTCTCCCCTCTCTCTGGTGCCTTGTGACTCCCGTATCAAGAACAACCAGCATTGGGGAATGGTCAGAGAGGCTTCTCGGCATATAGTTCACCTTTTTTATTATTGGTATTGCTTCCTCATTGCCCAATACTAAATCTATTCTCGAGAGCGTGGAGTGTGTCCTGGAGAGGCAGGAGTATTGCCGGGCTGAAGGGTTGTGTAATCTCCATATATCCCTTAACCCTATTTCTTCCAAAAATTTGACTAGTCTAGCATCACTTGTTTTACCCTGAAGCAACTGACTAGGAAATCTGTCTTTATCCCAATCTAGGACCATATTAAAATCGCCCATTACGAGCACCGGTATTCCCGGCCTCTCCAGAACAAACTCCATCAGATTGCCCAATATCGAGGTGTTAAAGGGGGGAGGAATATACAGATTAACCAAGATACAAGTTCTATCTTCTACCTTACAGTGTAAAAAGACATAGCGCCCTAGTTCGTCGCACCTACTCTGAATACAATTAAACATTATACCAGTTTTAATGAATATGCCTACCCCTCTAGAGTATGAGGTATGGACCGAATGAAATTGTGTTTGATAATCTCGCCACCCTAGTTGGGGTATAGATATACTCGAGAGATGGGTCTCCTGGAGACATATTATTGAGGAACCATATGTTCTCATCAGTGAGATTACTGCTGCTCTTTTCCCTGGTTCTCCCAATCCCCGGACATTCCATGAACATATTGTAAAATTTTTCACTTGTGCTCTACTATTCATTCATATGCAGTGAAGAATACCCGAATTTTATAGTGAATCCTTTAGTTACTAAAACGTGCTTATTTACTTCTTCTTTTAATTTTTTCTTTATGTGATTTCTTTGTGTAAGTGTCATCGTAGTTCTACCACTCCGTATCCCCCATACATACCCACACCCTCTCTCAAGTACCCTTCTCACCGCCTTCCGTGGCTTGGGTTGGGGCTTCCTATTGTGACCCTCTCTAACTTCTTTCAACCACCATTCACCCTGCCAGTGTTTGAAATCTTTCTCACTCCCTCTCCCACCCTCCCTCCCACCCTCCCCTCCAAAACAAAATACATCTATACCCCTATGGGGGTTTCTCATACCCCTATGCCTCATACACTCAGTACTTAATGAAATACTTTGCTTACCCTTTAACTTAAGGAGTTCCACGCATCTCCCCCTTATAGAAGGGGGCAATATGCGTCTCCCTCCCTTCAGTTTAACCACTTAAGCCCCGGACCATTTGGTAGCTAAAGGACCAGAGGTGAATTCAGAATTTTGCACTGCGCTGCTTTAACTGTAAATTGTGCGGACATGCAATGTTGTACCCAAACGAAATTTGCGTCCTTTTCTTCCCACAAATAGAGCTTTCTTTTAATGGTATTTGAATGCCTCTGCGATTTTTCTTTTTTGCGATATAAACGGAAAAAGACCGAAAATTTTGAACAAAAATGATATTTTCTACTTTTTGTTATAAGAAAAATCGAATAAACTCAATTTTAGTCATACATTTAGGCCAAAATGTATTCAGCCACATGTCTTTAGTAAAAAAAATGTCAATAAGCGTATATTTATTGGTTTGCGCAAAAGTTATAGCGTTTACAAACTAGGGTACATTTTCTGGAATTTACACAGCTTTAAATTTATGACTGCCTATCTAATTTCTTGAGGTGCTAAAATGGCAGGGCAGTACAAAACCCCCCCAAATGACCCCATTTTAGAAAGTAGACACCCCAAGGAAATTGCTGAGAGGCATGTTGAGCCCATTGAATATTTTTTTTTTGTCCCAAGTGATTGAATAATGACAAAAAAAAAAATTACAAAAAGTTGTCACTAAATGATATTTCTTTTTCGTACATCACGGGACACAGAGCGACATAGTCATTACTAATGGGTTATATAGTTACCGTCAGGTGCTGGCACTGGCAACTTCCAAAACCGGAAGTACCCTCCCCTATATAAGCCCCTCCCATCCGGGAGCACCTCAGTTTTTTGCCAGTGTCTAAGGTGTTGGCCAAGAAGAAACATGTGTTTTTCACTGAGCTTGCGTACAGGTTCTTTTGGGCCTCAGTAAGCTATTCCGGATCCGACCAAAAAAGCTTCATAGCTAAACGGTCGGTACCCGGGCCTTGCAGAGAAGAGCAAGGTTCTGCCTGTAATGCTTCTCTTAGGAGAGCTGGACCCTGGGATCCAGAGCTCTGGTCATACCCACGACCAAGATGTTTTCTGTGCAGGGTGCTATACAGGTCCAGGGGAGTGGAATCCTTGGGAACCCGGTCCCTGAAGGTTTGATTACAATGCCTGCCGTGATAGGTGAAGTTTGGGCTTTTGTGGACCAAACAAAGTCCTGCGGCGGGGAACAGGTAAGTGGGGGCCCCCAGGAACTTGGTTCTATTGGGGGACCCCCAAGCCTAATTTGTCTTTCTGTCTGTTACCTAACGGTATTCCCGCTAATATCTGTGCATGCCTGTAACTACTAAAAAAAAAAATGTAATAATTTTTAATGGTGGTCAAGAAAAAAAAAAAAAAAAAAAGGAATGTTTTTTTATATATGTTTAGTATATTAAACTGCGGTACCTGTGTTTGTCCACTAGAGGCCGCTGTGGAATGTTTTTCTTGTCATATGGACTAGTTTCTTCTCAGAGAACAAAGTCCAGGCAGCTGGTGAGTTCTCCTACAGGAAACTGTTTCCTCTGCCATGTTGCAGTGTTCGTCTATCCCCCGGCCTGCGGCAAAGGGGGCCCTGGCTCCTGTCCCTGGTTTCCATGTTTGAAAATTAGCGCCGAGGCGCACGTGGCCGCGCGTGCACGCGCCTCTATATATAGAGGTGGCCGGAAAAAGGGGCGGGGCCTGGGGGATGACGCTCTGTGCGCGCCGCAGCGCTTCTGCGCATGTGCGGGCGTCCCAGCAGGTTTTTAAAAAGCCACATTATTGCAGTAAGCTGGCTATGAAGTACAGAGACAGAGCTGGCAACATTTAAAGGCATACAGCAAGCGGTTGATACAGGCATCCCCTAGAAAGGCACATTAGTAGACACCAACTGTTATATAGCAGCAATTGTGCTAGACTATTCTCAGTAAAAGTGGTGTATTACGGCTGGAATACCTCAGCTTTAGGCTTAGGAATATGCCGTCCAGTAGCTCCGGAACTGAATCTTCCAGGAAGCGAAGGGGGTCTCATCGGGCTCTGAGGATCTTGGGCATACTCCTGCTGCACCAGTCTCCCCTGAAGTTCAGAGGTAAGTGACCGTAGAGACCCCGCAGGGGTACTTGGTACTGTGGCTGTCCTCAGTCACCTGCTCCTGTGTATGTAACAGAGGAGGTTTTTTCCTCAGCTCTGGGAGGATTAGAGAGAGATTGTCAAAATTTATCGCTGCCTCCCTGTCAGGGAAAGCACGCCCGATCTCCGTCTCCTCCTTCAGAGTGCCTGTTAGCAGAGCAACAGTCCCATACAGGGATCGACCTGCCTGAAGGGGATCAGGATAAGGTTGATTCTGTTATAGAGGAATCAACAGTGGGGGAAACTTTTCTCAGCATCTCAAGCTGAAAGATTATGGGTTCAGTCTCTGACTAACATGGTCCGATCAGCATTTAAAAATGCACCTTGCGGAACCATCAACCACTACTGTATCCTCGTTGGGGTCGCTAGAAGCCCCCAGACTGTTTGTTCTTTTCCACTTCACCCTTTACTGAAAGGGCTCATTTACCAGGATTGGGAACGTCCTGAGAAAATATTTATTCCCCCAAGAGATTTCCGGTGGTCTATCCCATGGAGGATAAGTTCATCAGAAAAAAAAAAAAAAAAAAAAAAAAAAAATGGAAGGTCCCTACAGTGGACGCAGCCATCTCTTGTATGTATAAATCACTGACATGTCCAGTGGATAATGTCCAAATGTTCAAGAACCCAATAGATAAAAGATTGGAGTCCTTATGAAAATCTGCTTGGTGATACAACCAGCAGTAGCAGCTATTGGGGTCTGCTAAGCAGTGAAGGATCAGTTGAAACAGGTCTTGAGGGACTTGACAGATCAGCAGGCTTTGCCCTAGCTGATCTACCTAGAGCCTTAGGCTTTGCGGTTGACGCCATAGAGGATTCAGTCCATCAGGCCTCCCGCCTTACGCTGTCTATAGTACATATGCGTAGGCTCCTATGGCTCAAAAACTGGTCTGCTGAAGCTCCCTGTAAAGAATGGCTGGTTAGCGTCCCATTTCATGGTGAACGCTTATTCAGGGAAAACCTGGACAAATATATCCAGAAAATTTCCAGCGGTAAAAATACGCTCTTGCCGGTTAAAAGCAGAGTTAGAGGTCCCTCTTTAAGAGGCCTGCTTCTCCAGTCCCTGGGGCATCGGCTGTGTAACAGTTCCGACGGCCTCCTCGGTTAAATCCCGGGGGTAAAAAACAGGGACAGTAGCAGGGTAATGAGAAACCCTGGGTCAGGGGAGGTACAAAACCTCCCCCAAAGTTAAATTCATTGAAGCCCCCACTCAGTCGGGTGGGGGGAGGACTCCAGTTGTTCGCAAGAGACCTGGCGGGACACGATCAAGACAGATAGGTGCTCTCCACAGTAGGTTTGGGATACAGTTTGGAGTTAAAAGACTCCCCTCCTTCCCATTTTGAGGTCAAACGTGCCAAGGGATCCCCGGAAGAGAGAGTCCCTCCTGTTGGCACTAGAACAACTATTGCTCCAAGGAGTAATTATGGAGGTTCCCCTGGAAGAATGAGGTGTCATGGATATGCAGTAGTGTTTGTCTGCCATCTTACCTTCCTCCTCATGTGTTCATCTAGAGACCAGACCTCCTTCACCTGGCTTCCTTTATAATCTCCTCCCAGCCTGACTCCACCCCAGGCCCTATCACTGAACACTATATTAACCTGTGCACTGCAAGCCTGCTTTGCTGATCAACGTGTTTGTTAGGCATTGTGTGTTTGGGTTCCTGCCTGCCGTGTGCTACGTCTGTCTCTCTGTTACGTTATTGGCTTGTCCCCGACCATCCCTGTCTGCTCGTGACCCTTGACCTTCGGCTCGTTCTTCGTTATCCTTGTCTGCTTGTGGCCCCTGACCTTCGGCTTGTTATTCGGTTCTCTCTATCGTGTGCTGCTGCTTCCCCTTATCCTACGGGGCGTGAGCTAGGAAACTCCAGGGGCCGCGACCTGGTCCCAGCCTGCAGCGTAACATCCTCACCACTAGAGGCCCTGGAGAAGACCAGCTGGGTCTTAGACTCCGCGCCCTGGGGAATCTTGGCTCTCGCTTCCGTTGGGATCCCGGTTGTGCTCCTCTGGTCCCGCTTTCCACAACCACCCAGTTTCCTATCCACAGAAGCCAGCCATAGGGTTCACTACCTCGCGGTGCACTCCTGTCCCCCTACGGTGTGCATCTGTCACCTGGCCACAGGTGACCTTGACAGTTTGATCAGCCATGGACCCGGCTGACATCCCGATCCCCGCGGATGATCCATTGCAGGGCATAGTTCGCAGACTTGAGACCCAGGAATCAAATCAGACCCAGGTGATGCGATTCCTCCAGGATCTGGCTTCTCGATTCGAGCAGCTTCAGGTCTCCTTGGGAACCCCGAATCCGCAACCCCAAGTACAACCAGCGGCTGTACCTATCGCACCAGTCGCAGCCTCACACTCACTAAGATTGCCAGCTCCGTTCCGTTTCTCTGGGGACTCCAAGGCCTGCAGGGGGTTTCTCAGCCAATGCACTATTCATTTTGAGCTTCAGCCTCAAAGCTTCCTATCTGACCGGGCTAAGGTAGCCTATATCATTTCCCTCCTCTCCGGTGAAGCTTTAGCCTGGGCAGCCCCTCTGTGGGAACTGAATGATCCAGTGGTTTCTAGCCTGTCTGGCTTCTTGAAACTTTTTCGGAATATCTTTGAAGAACCGGCTCGTGTCTCTTCAGCGGCCAGCGCCCTTCTACGTCTCCGCCAAGAGTCTGCTTCAGTGGGACAGTACGCCCTTAATTTCCGCATACTGTCGGCTGAGTTGAGCTGGAACAATGAGGCCTTAGTCGCAACCTTTTTGCATGGCCTTTCTGATAGAGTGAAGGATGAATTAGCAGGAAGAACCATCCCCACTGATCTGGACGGAGTTATCTCCTTGTGTAACCAGATCGATATTCGCTTTCAGGAAAGGACCCTAGAAAAGCGGCGCCAGCACTCCTTGGTCCTTAGTCAGCCTGAGCTCCCCTCTCCTCGACCCGTGGAGCATCTCCTGCCAGCTGAGGAACCCATGCAGCTGGGCAGGACCAGGCTATCCCCAGAGGAACGTGCTAGGCGCAGAAATCTAGGCCTGTGTCTCTACTGTGGGGGCAAAGGTCATTTTCGTGACACTTGCTCTCTTTGTCCAGAAAAACGTTTGGGTCCACTTCATCTGGAAAGTGGAGTATTGGACCCAGAAATATCACCTTCCCCTTCTCGTCTTCTGCTTTCTGTGTTCCTTCATGTTGGTGTTTCTTCTCATTCGGTCTCAGCATATCTGGATTCCGGAGCCGCTGGTAATTTCATGGACTGGGAAATCGCATCGTCCATGAGACTTACTCTTTTGCCCCTCACCACGCCATTGGTGGTCTTGGCGATTGATGGTACTGTTCTCCCAGGGGGACCTATCCGCTTCCAGACCCTCCCTGTTAAGATGTCGGTGGGTACACTCCACCAGGAGTGGATATCCTTCCTTATCTTACCCAAGGCCTCAACGCCTATAATTTTGGGTCTCCCATGGTTACAGCTCCATTCTCCTCATGTGGACTGGACTACTGGACAGATCCTGGCTTGGGGTCCCTCCTGTTCCTCGTCCTGCCTACCCAAGGTTGCCCCCTGTGAATCTGAGCCGGTCATTCATTCCAGGTTGCATAACCATTTACATTTCTCTGTCCCTAACCACCCTTGGACGCACAGCCAGGCTAGCTTGTCTACAAGTCCTGCAGTCGCTACGTCTTGCGATGCGATTCAGGTAGTCGCTACACCTGACTCAGCTATTCACTCTGCCTCTGTACTAGTTATGCCAGTCCAGCCCATGCCCAGTGAGCCTCTCACTTTTTCTTGTTCGGGACATTCTGCTTGTCCTTCAGCTATTCAGCTTGACTCCGGCGACATGTCACCTTCTAACCAACCTGACTTCAGGGTTCCACTGACATCTGCCCAGTCTGATGGTCCTGTGCAAGATGACCAGTTCCCCTTTAAGGGTCTAGGGGACCCTCCTCAGATTCCTGTTGATCGTCTCATGCCCTTGTTTATTCCTAGAGAGCCTTTGGTCCTCAATAGATCTTCTTGTCATCTCCCTACCTCGTTTTCAGTCTCTGAGGATAATCTTAAGTACGAGGTTAGACAAGTTCTGGATTCTCGGCTCTGCAGAGGCATTCTTCAGTACCTTGTGCATTGGAGAGGTTTTGGTCCTGAGGAGGCGTCTTGGATCGCTGCATCTGATGTCGCTGCACCTCATCTGTTGAGAAGGTTTCATCAGAGATTTCCCTTTAAGCCTGGGTCCAGGCGGGGGAGGGCCCATAAGAGGGAGGGTACTGTCATGGATATGCAGTAGTGTTTGTCTGCCATCTTACCTTCCTCCTCATGTGTTCATCTAGAGACCAGACCTCCTTCACCTGGCTTCCTTTATAATCTCCTCCCAGCCTGACTCCACCCCAGGCCCTATCACTGAACACTATATTAACCTGTGCACTGCAAGCCTGCTTTGCTGATCAACGTGTTTGTTAGGCATTGTGTGTTTGGGTTCCTGCCTGCCGTGTGCTACGTCTGTCTCTCTGTTACGTTATTGGCTTGTCCCCGACCATCCCTGTCTGCTCGTGACCCTTGACCTTCGGCTCGTTCTTCGTTATCCTTGTCTGCTTGTGGCCCCTGACCTTCGGCTTGTTATTCGGTTCTCTCTATCGTGTGCTGCTGCTTCCCCTTATCCTACGGGGCGTGAGCTAGGAAACTCCAGGGGCCGCGACCTGGTCCCAGCCTGCAGCGTAACATCCTCACCACTAGAGGCCCTGGAGAAGACCAGCTGGGTCTTAGACTCCGCGCCCTGGGGAATCTTGGCTCTCGCTTCCGTTGGGATCCCGGTTGTGCTCCTCTGGTCCCGCTTTCCACAACCACCCAGTTTCCTATCCACAGAAGCCAGCCATAGGGTTCACTACCTCGCGGTGCACTCCTGTCCCCCTACGGTGTGCATCTGTCACCTGGCCACAGGTGACCTTGACATGAGGGTTCGGGTTTTACTCAAACCTCTTTACAGTCCCGAAGCAAACGCGGACGGGAGGCCCATATTAATTCTAAAAAGGGCTATACAAATTCCTGTATATCAGGACTTTCCGATGGAGTCGATCCGATCGGTGGCCACTGCCCTACAAGGGGAGGATTGGTTAGCCACGATCGACATCAAAAATGCTTATTTGCACATTCCCATCTTTCCAGTCCACCAAAAATTTCTACGCTTTGCAGTAGAAGGGCGCCATTTTCAGTTCAGAGCCTTACCCTTCGGTTTGGCCACAGCACCAAGAGTGTTCACAAAAATTCTGGCCCTTTATTGGCCAATCTAAGAACACAAGGTGTAATGATAATGGCATATCTGGATGACTTGTTGCTGATAGACCACTCAGTGAAAAAACTAGACGTGGTCGTTCACAAGACGATCAAGTATCTGGAATCTCACGGTTGGATTATCAACCGAGACAAGTCAGCCCTAAAAACCAGTCAAAAGTCTGGAATACTTGGGGCTAAGGTTGGATTCAGGCCAGAGAAAAATATTCTTGCCTCGAGGAAAGGTGTTGTCTTTGAAAGATTTGATCCACTTAGTGGGTACAAAAAAGACAGCCGTCCATACGCCTGTATATGAGGCTGCTGGGAAAAATGGTGGCATCATTCGAAGCAGTACCCTACGGTCAATTCCATTCAAGGAATTTGCAAGGGGCCATACTGTCAGCCTGGAACAAAAAAAGTTCAGGCCCTAGACTTACAATGTCCTTGTCCCCTTCCGTTCGCAAGAGCCTCCGTTGGTGGTTGGTTCCCCAGAATCTGGAAAAAAGGAAATCCTTCAGTCCGGTTTCTTGGAAGGTGGTCACTACAGATGCCAGCCTTATAGGCTGGGGAGCAGTACTGGAGCAATAGTCTCTCCAGGGCAGATGGTCGGATGCAGAAAAGGCCCTGCCCATCAATCTCTTAGAGATACGAGCAGCCCGGTATGCCCTAGTAGCATGGACATCCAAACTCCAAGGGTCCCCTGTCAGATTTCAATCAGACAATGCCACAGCAGTGGCATATATCAATCATCAGGGGGGCACCAGGAGTCGTGCAGCCCAGAGGGAAGTAAATTACATCCTGAAATGGGCAGAAGAATATGTCCCAGCCATATCTGCGGTATTCATTCCAGGAGTGGAGAATTGGAAGGCGGACTTTCTAAGTCGCCAGCAATTAGGCCCAGAGGAAGGGTCCCTTCACCCCGAGGTTTTCTGGACAATATGTCAGCGGTGGGGAACATCGGATGTAGATCTTCTAGCATCCAGATTCAACGCAAAGGGGGACAGGGTTGTCTCTCGGACAAGGGATCCCCTAGCTTGCGGCTCGGATGCCCTAGTGTTCCCTTGGGATCAGTTCAAGCTGATATATGCATTCACACCGCCAATGGTTACCTCGATTACTCCGCAGAATCAGGGTAGAAAAGAAACCAGTGATTCCGGTGGCTCCAGCGTGGCCCCGAAGAGCGTGGTACGCGGAGATTGTAAAATCTCAGTGGGGAGTCCTTGGACTCTCCCACGTCGTCCGGCTTTCGCAAGGACCGATGTGCCACCCTTCCTTACCAGCCCTAGGTTTGACGGCCTGGCTATTGAAGCCCACATTCTAAAAAAGAGAGGGCTCTCTAATGCTGTGGTATCTACCATGATCAATGCCAGGAAGCCGGTATCCAGGCAGATCTACTATAGAATCTGGAAGGCGTACATCGCGTGGTGTGAGGCCAAGAAATGGCATCCACATAAGTACGTAATAGGTAGGATTCTGGACTTCCTACAGTGGGCTGTAGATAGGAAGCTTGCCTTGAGTACTATCAAGGGTCAGATTTCGGCCTTGTCAATATTTTTTCAAAGGCCCTTGGCTTCGCATTCACTAGTCAAAGCCTTTATACAAGGAGTGATGCGTATTAGTCCTCCGGTTAATATTCCCATATGTCCATGGGATCTAAACTTGGTTCTGTCGGTTCTACAGAAACAACCACTTGAACCATTACAGCATATTTCCTTGGTGCTTCTCACCAGGAAATTGATTTTTCTAGTAGCCATTTGTTCGGCTAAAAGAGTATCGGAATTAGCAGCTATGTCCTGTAGGGAGCCATATCTGGTTATCCATAAGGACAGAGTAGTGTTACGTCCTCATCCAGCCTTTCTTCCTAAGGTGGTATCGAGGTTTCATTTGAACCAAGATGTGGTTCTTCCTTCTTTTTTCCCCAAACCTACTTCGGTGGAGGAAAAGTTATTGCATTCTTTGGATGTAGTAAGAGCAGTTAAAGCTTATCTAAAAGCCACTGCTCAGATTCGCAGAACGGATACTTTGTTTATTCTGCCGGAAGGCCCCAGAAAGGGTCAGGCAGCGTCAAAATCTACTTTAGCCAAGTGGATTCGACAGGTCATTATGCAAGCTTATGGCTTGAGAAGGAGACCGCCTCCGTTCAAAGTTAGAGCGCACTCCACGAGAGCAGTTGGAACTTCATGGGCAGTGCATCACCAGGCCTCCCTGGCTCAAATCTGTAAGGCCGCAACGTGGTCTTCAGTTCACACGTTTACTAGGTTCTACCAGGTGGACGTTAGAAGTCAGGAGGATGTCGCCTTTGGGCGCAGTGTGTTGCAGGCCGCAAAAGATCCTCATGTCTGATAGCGCTCAGCTTATATATGGTGTATCCCCCCCCTCATTTGGCATTGCTTTAGGACATCCCATTAGTAATGACTATGTCGCTCTGTGTCCCGTGATGTACGAAAAAGAAAATAGGATTTTTATAACAGCTTACCTGTAAAATCCTTTTCTTGGAGTACATCACGGGACACAGAGCTCCCACCCCTCTTTTGGGGACACTTATTGCTTTGCTACAAAACTGAGGTGCTTCCGGATGGGAGGGGCTTATATAGGGGAGGGTACTTCCGGTTTTGGAAGTTGCCAGTGCCAGCACCTGACGGTAACTATATAACCCATTAGTAATGACTATGTCGCTCTGTGTCCCGTGATGTACTCCAAGAAAAGGATTTTACAGGTAAGCTGTTATAAAAATCCTATTATTGCTCACACATGCCATGGTTATATGTGGAATTGCACCCCAAAATACATTCTGCTGCTTCTCCTGAGTACGGGGATACCACATGTGTGGGACTTTTTAGGAGCCTAGCCACGTACGGGACCCCAGAAACCAAGCACCGCCTTCAGGATTTCTAAGGGCGCAAATTTTTGATTTCACTCCTCACTACCTATCACAGTTTTGAAGGCCATAAAATGCCAAAATAGCACAAAACCCCCCCAAATGACCCCATTTTAGAAAGTAGACACCCCAAGGAAATTGCTGAGAGGCCTGTTGAGCCCATTGAATATTTTTTTTTTGTCCCAAGTGATTGAATAATGACAAAAAAAAAAAAAAAATTACAAAAAGTTGTCACTAAATGATATATTGCTCACACATGCCATGGTTATATGTGGAATTGCACCCCAAAATACATTCTGCTGCTTCTCCTGAGTACGGGGATACCACATGTGTGGGACTTTTTAGGAGCCTAGCCACGTACGGGACCCCGGAAACCAAGCACCGCCTTCAGGATTTCTAAGGGCGCAAATTTTTGATTTCACTCCTCACTACCTATCACAGTTTTGAAGGCCATAAAATGCCAAAATAGCACAAAACCCCCCCAAATGACCCCATTTTGGAAAGTAGACACCCCAAGCTGTTTGCTGAGAGGCATGGTGAGTATTTTACAGCTCTCATTTGTTTTTGAAAATGAAGAAAGAACATTTTTTTTTCTTTTTTTTTTTCAATTTTCAAAACTTTGTGACAGAAAGCGAGATCTGCAAAATACTCACAATACCTCTCAGCAAATAGCTTGGGGTGTCTACTTTCCAAAATGGGGTCATTTGGGGGGGGTTTTGTGCCATCTGGGCATTCCATGGCCTCCGAAACTGTGATAGGCAGTGAGAAGTGAAATCAAAAATTGACACCCTTAGAAAGCCTGAAGGCGGTGCTTGGTTTTTGGGGTCCCGTACGCGGCTAGGCTCCCAAAAAGTCTCACACATGTGGTATCCCCGTACTCAGGAGAAGCAACAGAATGTATTTTGGGGTGTAATTCCACATATGCCCATCGCATGTTTGAGCAATATATCATTTAGTGACAACTTTGTGCAAAAAAAAAAAAAAAATTGTATTTTTTCCGCAACTTGTGTCAACATATAAAATATTCCATGGACTCGACATGCCTCTCAGTATATAGCTTGGGGTGTCTACTTTCCAAAATGGGGTCATTTGGGGGGGTTTTGAACTGTTCTGGCATTTTATACACAACATTAGGAAGCTTACATCCACTCTTCTAACCACTTGAAGACAAAGCCCTTTTTGACACTTTTTGTTTACATGAAAACATATTTTTTTTTGCAAGAAAATTATGTTGAACCCCCAAACATTATATATATTTTTAAAGCAAAGGCCCTACAGAATAAAATGGTGGGTGTTGCATTTTTTTTTTCTACACAGTATTTGCGCAGCGATTTTTCAAACGCATTTTTTGGGGAAAAAATACACTTTTTTTAATTTTAATGCACTAAAACACACTATATTGCCCAAATGTTTGATGAAATAAAAAAGATTATCTTAGGCTGAGTACATAGATACCAAACACGACATGCTTTAAAATTTCGCACAAACGCGCATTGGCGACAAACTACATACATTTTTAAAAGCCTTTAAAAGCATTTACAGGTTACCCCGTTAGATTTTTGTTTTTTGTTTTTTTATTATTAATTTTGCTTTTTTATTTTATTTTTAAACTGTTGCTTCCATATTTTTTTTTATCACTTTTATTGTTATCTCAGGGAATGTAAATATCCCCTATGATAGCAATAGGTAATGACAGGTACTCTTTTTTGAAAAAACTGGGGTCTATTGGACCCTAGATCTTTCCTCTGCCCTCAAAGCATCTGACCACACCAAGATCGGTGTGATAAAATGCTTTCCCAATTTCCCAATGGCGCTTTTTATATCCGGGGGGGTCATTCCCTTCCACTGCTTGTAAAAGCAGTCCAGAGGCTAATTAGCCACTAGGATTGCTTTTACATGAAAGCCGGCCGCTGGCTGAAAAGAATGATACCAAGATGATACCTAAACCTGCAGGCATCATTCTGGTATAAACATTCAAAGTCCAGCAACATACCAGTACGTTGCTGGTCCTTGTTGGACATGTATTGTAATCTTTTTTTTCATGCAGCCTGTTGGCTGAACGAAAAAAAAAAAGATTGATCGGTGGGTATGCCCACCATTAGAATACCGCCCTTCATCCACCCACTTCTAATGATGGGCATACATGCACCATTTATATATGCCGAAGCATGGGGGCATCTTCTCGCAAAAGTTATGCCGCGTACACATGGTCAGACTTTTCCACGGGCAAGCCTCCGTCGGAATTTCGACCGTATGTACGCGGCATTAGGAGCAAAATCACTCCTCCGCCCCTGCTGCCCCAATGCTTCGGCATATATGCTTTTTTTTTTTTAACTGTGGTGGTGAAATCACCTCCTACAGCACTGGAGTCGCAGGGATCAGGCCTGTCTCTGCGAACGCTGCAGTTATGGGTGTTTTTGTTTTGTAAGTGACAGTGATCGATCGATACTGCACTTGGGTGGCCTGGGCTGGACGGAGGGGCAAAACGCAGGTGCCAGCAGGTATCTGGGCTGATCCCGCTAACACTGCGTTTTTGGGAACCCTAAACTGCTGGGGACGCTAGTATAGATCTGATCAGATCAGATATTGAGCTGATCAGATACTATACCACTAAGGGGGGTGTATGCTTCACGCGTGGGTGTTAGCGCTACTGGCACTAACCTGACGCTGCCTGGGGTGTGACGCAGACCCTCTCTGATGCTAAAACCTAATTGATATCACCCGCCGGGCGATCAGGGGGTCAAACCTTTATTGGGTTTTATACGGCGGGTGCCCTGACACTATAAAAAGCAAACTAACTAACCAGCGTCACCCGTAACACTTATATGATGATCACTGGTGAAAGGGTTAACTAGGGGCAATTAGGGGGTTAAAACCTTTATTAGGTAATATATGGGGGTACCTGACGCTATAAAAACCTGACGGCGAACCTAAAAAAAAATTACTGGCTACCTATCGGCATCACCGACACTAAGACAACGATCATAAAAACGATCGCTTAGCGACAGTGGTGATAGGGGGTGAAAGGGTTACCTGGGGGGCGATCAGGGGGTTAAACCTTTATTAGATACTATATGGGGGTACCTGACCTGACGCTATAAAAACCTGCGGCGAACCTAAAAAAAATTACTGGCTACCGATCAGCATCACCGACGCTAAGACATCGATCAGAAAAATGATCGCATAGCGACGGCGGTGCTAGGGGGTGAAAGGGTTACCTGGGGGGTGATCAAGGGGGTTAAACCTTTATTAGGTAATATATGGGGGTACCCGACGCTATAAAAACCTGCGGCAAACCTAAAAAAAATTACTGGCTACCGATCAGCATCGCCGACGCTAAGACATCGATCAGAAAAATTATCGCCTAGTGACAGTGGTGATAGGGGGTGAAAGGGTTACCAGGGGGGCGATCAAGGGGGTTAAACCTTTATTAGGTAATATATGGGGGTACCCGACGCTATAAAAACCTGCGGCGAACCTAAAAAAAATTACTGGCTACCGATCAGCATCACCGACGCTAAGACATCGATCAGAAAAATGATCGCATAGCGACGGCGGTGCTAGGGGGTGAAAGGGTTACCTGGGGGGTGATCAAGGGGGTTAAACCTTTATTAGGTAATATATGGGGGTACCCGACGCTATAAAAACCTGCGGCGAACCTAAAAAAAATTACTGGCTACCGATCAGCATCGCCGACGCTAAGACATCGATCAGAAAAATTATCGCTTAGTGACAGTGGTGATAGGGGGTGAAAGGGTTACCTGGGGGGCGATCAAGGGGGTTAAACCTTTATTAGGTAATATATGGGGGTACCCGACGCTATAAAAACCTGCGGCGAACCTAAAAAAAATTACTGGCTACCGATCAGCATCACCGACGCTAAGACATCGATCAGAAAAATGATCGCATAGCGACGGCGGTGCTAGGGGGTGAAAGGGTTATCTGGGGGGTGATCAGGGGGTTAAACCTTTATTAGGGGGGGGGTTAGGGGGCTACACTGGACCTAAAACTAAATGTAGTGACACTTTTACAGTCACAAATGTCACTGATTGCAGTGATCGCTAAATAAATGGTCACTGCAATCAGTGACTGGGGGCTGGGGGGTGATCTGGGGGGTGATCTGGGGGTGTCTGGGGGGCCTGGGGGGGCGATTTATGTGCCTATGTGTCCTGGTGTCAGTGTGCTGTTTTGTGTACTAACCTGCATCTTCTCCTGTACGGCGCTCGGTATATGTGAGCGCCGCAGGAGAGATGACATCACTTCCTCCTTCCTGGCAGGCAGGGGAAGCTCTCTCATTCGCCGGGAGCGATCGAGAGGGGGTGGCCGGAATCGAACGGCCGTCCCCTCATGCCGGATCGCTCCCGAAGGTAAAACGACCACCCACTGTAAAGAAGGGGGGTCCGATCGGACCCCCCAACTATACAAAGGCAATCACGTATATGTACGTGATTCTGCCTGTCGGTGCCATTCTGCTGACGTATATTTACAGTGGGCGGTCGTTAAGTGGTTAATCTCTCCCCTTACCCCCCTCTCCCCCACCCCCCCCCGTATCCCCCTCATGCCGTCCCCAAAAAAAAAAAAAAAAAAAATGTTCATGCATTTTAAATTGTGTTACTTATTCCCAATTACTTCTATACGTGTCTACTCGTCTCTTCCCCTTCACCTCCCTTACAGCCACTGGGGTTACCCCCAAAGTGGGAGAGGGGGAGAGAGGGCAAAAAAAAAAAAAAAGGGAAAATTATTCAAGAATAAAAAAAACCCAAAAAACCTGTGTGTGAGATGTGAAACACAGAGAAAAAAATAAAATAATTTTTATTTTATTTTTTTGGGTGAAAAATGTAACAAACAACTATCCATGTCCTGTCTTCTATGTGGATTCTTTATAAGATTGTAACCACTCCGTCGCTTCCTCAGGCGTATCAAAGAACTTTATTCCTTCTGTTGCATTCACCCTTAGTCTTGCTGGGTATAATAGTGCGTATGTAGTTTTTATCTGTTGTAGCTTACGCTTTATTTCTCAGAATCTGGCTCTTTTCTTTTGTAATTCCGGTGAGAAGTCGGGATATATAGATATCCTGGACCCATTGTATAAAATGTTGCCCAGTTCTCTGGATTTCTGGATGATTAACATTTTGTCTTTATAGTAAAACATTTTAACTAGAAGGGGGCGGGGTGGACCACCCGATCTGAGAGGTCTAGCTGGAACCCTATGCGCTCTTTCAATCGCTAGAAACGGGGAGAAGACTTCCTGGCCAAATGTTTCTCTAAGCCATTTTTCCACAAATGCTACTGGGTCTACTCCCTCGCTCTGCTCCGGAAGACCCACAATTCTAATATTCTTCCTCCTCATTCTATTTTCGATTTCATCTATCTTCAACTCTTGTTTGGCCATTTGTTCCCTCATCTCTATCATTTCCCTTCTGAGGGGTGTTAGTTCATCCTCCACGAGGTTGACCCTCACCTCCAAGGCTGTTGTTCTCTCATTTGCTTTTTGCAAGTCGTATCTAGCCAAAGAGAGTTCTTCCTGTATGGAGCTAAGCTGTGTAGTTACTGCGCATAAAGAGGTTTTGCAAAAATTAATTGCTGCCAACACCTCCTTTAATGATGGCTCTGTGTCCCCCTCACTTCCGCCCTCAGTAGGGAGTCCAAGTGTCCCTTTTTTCTCGTTAGTCCCCGAGAGTCTCCTCTCTGTCTCACTTGCTTCTAAGAGTGTCTGTGCTTGTCCCTGGCTTTTCCTTATCCCCGTGGCACCAGGTTGTTGCTTAGGTTGTGATTGCTGATTATTTTTTGGGGGGGTCTGAACTACGGGTTGGTCTGGATTATGGGAGTATCTTCCTAGCTTTGCTGCCGCCTGGCTTGCTGCTATACTTGCTTTTGTAGTCCTTTGTGTTGCCATTATAAGGCCTAGATTACTACCACGGGTTTTATATTTTCCTGCTGTTTTTACCCTACCCGCTATATCACAGCTAGATTGTAGAGGAAATGGAAAAAAAAAAAAAAAAAGTCTTCCCCTTTCCTTTAAGAAAGTTCTCTAGCCGAATACTATATCCCCTTAATAGGATTAAATATGATTAAATGTCAATATGAGAATAAACAATAATAACATATTGGAAGTCTCTCACCCATCCGACGGATTATTCTCCCGGGATATGGAGGTGGCAGTTGTAAAAAAGATAGAAAGCAGGAGATCTCTCTGGCCTCTGGAGTCGGTGTGTGGGGGAGGGTTGCTTGAAGCTCCCACAGAGCTCCCACAGAGCTGGCACAGGTGGACCCTTGATGCGGGGGGGGGGTTGGAGATCACAAATCGCCCCCTTCTAGGGGAGGCAGGGAGTTCCTCTGGACTGCTTGCTGCTTGCTGCTTTTCCTGCGGGAGGGGGACCTCTCACCCCGGCGTCCGCCCCCCGACTACCAATGGGCTCCTCAGACACCTCGGTATGAGATGGTAAACTATTGCAGCTCAACCCCGACCTCACTCACCCCCCACGTTGGTACACCAAAACGCCGCACGAGCACCGCTCCCGCGCCTCAGTTCTTCCGCGTCTCGGGCTACCTTCACTTCCTGGTTAGGACGTCATGTGTTCCACGCTGGCGGTTCTGGGAGATGTAGGCAGAGGAGTCACGTCACATCCAGCAGACAGGGGCAGTTTCTCTAGCCGCATTACACATCGCACGCTTCTGCTGCTTTTTTCGGCATGATGGACATGAGATACGAGCGGAGGGGGAGAGACGTCCGCCTACCACTCTCACATCCTGGTCACGCCCCTCTGGATTGACAGAGTTAGCGGTTCTGTTGCAACCACACTATATTCTCACTGTTGTTACTTTCCTTTCACCTTTTGGATTACAAATAAGTGCACCAACATCAGAGCTAGCTGAAGAAGGACTGAGACACAAGGAAAAGCCATCACTTTGCTATTCTCCAAGTTTACTATATATGGTCACAGCACTGCTGAACAGTCTTCTAGAGCAGTGGTTCTCAACTCCTGTCCTCAGGACCCACTAACAGGCCGGGTTTGCAAGATAACTGAAATACATTACATGTGATATCATTTGCTGCTCAGTGATTGCAGTATTCTAGTCTGCATCTCCCCAAAGTAATACTTAAAATCCGGCCTGTTAGTGGGTCCCGAGGACTGGAGTTGAGAACCACTGCTCTAGAGGGAGCCATTTAGTAACATAAATTTCCAGCATTTAATGTGATTGTTTGCATTGATATTGCTTCTTTGCCCTTTTTGGTGTTTGTGTGTGGGCCTAGGTGAAGAGGTGTCCCAGCACAGGTATTTCAGTGTTGGGGATTGTCTCCACTGCACATCACTTACACTCACCCTCAATATGGTAATTGGGTACAGTACAGGACAGTATTGAATTGAGTGTGTTACTTTACCTTTTATAGACATCTGTGATTGTTCATTTATGTTTACATAAGAATTGTGTTTCATTCTTGATCAGTAAACATTCTTTAAGTGGTTAAGCACATCTGACTAAGAGTATTACTGTTTATTAAGTCTATCAGACATGGAACCCAAAGTGTCAGAGGTAAGAGACAATCTGCAGAGTCGGGATGGCCCACGGGGTATAGAGTCAATCAGCAGCCCCCATGGAGGTACCGCTACATATGGAGGTCCCACCGAGATACCCCATTTGGGGCACCCAAGCAGATCAGAAGAGGTATCCAGGCCAGAAAAAGGCTATGGACTCTGCTGCAGCTACTCAGTGGAGTCAGGAGTATGGATGCCGGGTGGAGCAAACTATTTTTCTCAAACTGCCAGGAGTTCGGTGGTTTGACAAGGAGGTGTGACAATTGATGAGAAAGGGGTCTTACCTTTTAGACCTGAAACATGAGTTTGAGGAAGACTGCACCTATGCCTTGATAGAATGGAGGGGAAGCCTTCCGGCAGAGTTCCAGAAGAGTACCGTAAGGTTAGTAGAAGGTCTGGAGGGTCAGGTGTTGCAGATACTGCCAGAAGAAGGAGAGGATAGAAGTCCCCATGGGTCTCCATCAGGAAAACCCGTCGTCGGAACCCCAGTGGCTAGCAGTCCAGTTGACTGAGTGAGTGAGTGAAAAACTTGTATAGCGCTACAAATGCAAACCAAATCGCCTCAAGTCGCTTGTATCCATTGTCGTCATGATCCTTCAGAAGAGATGGGTCTTAAGTTTTTTCCTGAAGGCCCGGTGGTTTTCTTCCATGCGGATGTTTGTTGGTAGAACGTTCCATAGCCGTGGTCCTTGGACTGCGAATCTTCGTTCTCCTTTAGATTTGTAGCGCGATTTGGGGATGTGGAGGAAGTTTTGGTTAGTTGATCGTAGAACGCGATTGGGGATATAGTGTTTTATTTTCTTGCATAGGTATTGAGGAGCGTTTCCTTGTGTGCATTTGTGAGTGAGGCAGAGGGTCTTGAATGTCACCCGATCCTTTACGGCTAGCCAATGGAGTGTCTTCAGGGATGGGGTGATTGATTCCCATGGTTTTTTTCCCGTTACCAGTCTTGCTGCTGTGTTCTGGATGACTTGTAGCCGGGAAATCTGGTATTTGGGTAGTCCAAGGTAGAGAGATTTGCATAATCAAGTCGGGAGTTGATGATTGTTCCAACTACTACTGCTGTATCCTCTTCCGGGATAAAGGGGAGGAGTCTTCGTAGCAAGCGGAGAAGATGGTGAGATCCGCTCACTACTGATCCTATTTGGGCATCCATGGTCATGTCTGAGTCAAAGATGACTCCGAGACTTTTGACTTTGGTGCTTGGGGTGATGGTTTGTCCAAGGATGGTGGGTGGTGTCCCTGTTGTCCTAGAGTTCGTCTTCCGGTTTGCGTGAAGAAAGAGAAGTTCTGTTTTGGATCCATTAAGTTTCAGGGAACTCTCCGTCATCCAATGGTCTATCAGTATAAGGCATTTCTCTAATCCGTGATATTGGTCTTTTTTGTTGGTGATGCGTAAGTAAAGTTGAGTGTCATCAGCGTAAGAGTAGTAGAGTAAATCCTGTTTGCTGATGATTTTGAGGAGTGGGCGGAGGTAGATGTTGAGGAGCACGGGCGACAGGGGTGATCCTTGAGGGACTCCGCATGTAATGGTCCGTGCTTCCGAAGTGAAGGCTCCTAATTTCACTGTCTGAGATCGGTTCTCCAGGAACGATGCGAACCATGGTAGATCAGAGTCTGCAATTCCAGCTACTTCTATGAGACGAGTGAGCAAAATTTTGTGGTCTACTGTGTCAAAAGCTGCACTAAGGTCCAGCAGCACCAGGAGACACGATTCTCCGTCATCTGCTGCTTTGAGGGCGTCATCCCATATTTTGAAAAGTGCAGTTTCTGTCCCGTGGCCAGGACAGAACCCTGATTGTAGTGGGTCCAGGAGTTTGTGGGTGTCCAAATGGAGTTGTAGCTGTTGTACTACTGCTTTCTCAATGATCTTGGAGAAGGTCCTAAGGCTAGTTACTGGTCTCCAGTGATTTGGGTCTTTGTGGTCGAGGTTTGGTTTCTTTAGGAGGGGTTTGATTATACCTTGCTTGAGGAAGGTAGGGACAATCCATTCTTTGAACGATTGATTTATGAGATTTGTGATGGTGGGTGCCAAGATATCGGTACATTCTTTCAGGAGTTTTGTGGGAATAATGTCGTTTGGTGATGCACTGTCTCGGAGGCTTCTGATGATGCCTTTGGTGGTGTCGATGGTGATTGGAATCAGAGTAAATTTAGATGATTGTAGAGTATTTACATTGCTGTTTTTTTCTTGCTTTGTCCAAGTGAGGTTGGTTGTTTTTTTCTGTTGAATTGTTTCCTGAATGTTTATGATTTTGTCAATAAAAAAATCAGATAGTTCATTGCAGAATTCTTGTGTTTCGCATGCTGGAGGCTCTAGGCAGGTGGGGTTAATTGTTTGAGCGACTAGTTTGAAAAGTTCGCGGGGATGGTTTAGGGCTTTTGCGATAGTGTTGGTGAAGTGTTCTTTTTTTTTGCTTTGAAGATTGCTTTGTGGTATTTTTTGGTGAGTAGTTTGTAGTTTGTGTGGTTTTCTTTTGTTTAGTTTCTTCTCCACCATCATCATCAACTCCAGATAAGAGGGGGCCTCTCGGGGACCTTTCAGCAGTAACCGGAGAACCAGAGGGTGATTTGGTCTAGCTCCTTGGAGCATCCGCTCCAATTGGACTTTATCTGCTTCTCTTGGGTCAAATCCTTTTTTCATGATGATCTGGTGCAGTATGCGGTCTATCCAGACAACATAATCCAGTTGCATCTGGTCCACCCTTAGGGGGCTCAAGGGAAGAGATGCCGCCTGCTTCTTTTTACATAAACATGAGTCCTTTAGTGGACAGTCTGATACAGAAACACAACGCCTCTGCCAACCAAGGGTACAAGAAGTTACCAACCTTTTCGGGCCGGGTACCCAGACCAGATGGAGAGGAGGAATTTGACAGTTGGATTAACCGGGCCTGGCAGGCAGTAGAAGAGTGGGAAGTGTTGGAAGCAGTGAAAAGACAGCAGGTCAGTGAAAGCCTCCGTAGCCCCGCAGCTGATGTTATCAGAAGCGTGAAGAGAGGGAAGCCAGATTGTAAGGCTGTGGACTACATTCAGGCCCTGTATGCAGTTTATGGTAGGGTGGAGAAACTACAATACCTGATGTACCAATTTGAGCACACACACCAGTGGAAAGGAGAGAGGCTGTCAGATTATGTTGTCCGGATAGACCGCATACTGCACCAGATCATCATGAAAAAGGGATTTGACCCAAGAGAAGCGGATAAAGTCCGATTGGAGCGGATGCTCCAAGGAGCTAGACCAAATCACCCTGTGGTTCTCCGGTTACTGCTGAAAGGTCCCTGAGAGGCCCCCTCTTATCTGGAGTTGATGATGATGATGAGGGAAGAAGAGGCTCTCCTAGATGAAAAGAATCAAGGAATTAGGCCCTTGGAGAGGATGCCGCACAAGAATGAGAAGTAACTGCCCATCCAGTACAAGTGGATGCCAATGATGAGGAATCAGATGAAGAGTCTGAGTGGGGGGAGTACTTAAAGGTCTCTGTGAAACAGTTCACCCCTAGAACCACACCCCTTAAGTCACCCGCAGGAGACAGCCCGGTTCGGGTTCCAGAACAAGTTCAACAAGTTTTGTCACATGTGATGGAGGCTCAAGCTGGAAAGGCTGGCATCAGAAAGTGCTATAGGTGTGGTGATCCAAGACACTTTCGGGCACAGTGCCCTCAACAAGAAATAAGCAGGGAGCTGCTGGCTGAGTTAGTGAAGGTGTTACAGAAACTGTTACAAGAACAGCCGGAGGGAAACGCCGGGGGGTCTCAGTGAGGGAGCCAACTGAGGACCCCGGCAAGAAGCGCTCCAGAAGAGAGAGAAAGAGAATGGCTGAAAGAAGGTTGATGAAAAAAGATGTGTGTAGGTCACTGTGTTCCAGATCTCAGTCAAGTAACCCGGAACTGGGGTCGTGGGGGTCAGGCGCAGAGAGTCAATGCTTCACCCACATCAAGGGCCATGATTAGGCCTTGTAGGCAGTCTCACCTCATCTATAACGGCTTAGCAACCCCTTCCAGAGCTAGAAGGGAGGATTCTCAAAGCAATTCACAGAGACGTTGTCAGCTTAGCCCAGTAAGCAGTGGTTTAGTCACACCTTCAAGATCTAGAAGGGGGGACTCTTCACATGATTCAAGGAGGCTTTGCCAGTCCAATCCCCCCAAATGGGCCTGGCAGTACCACCAAGAGTTGTAGTCAAGCCCACTCAGAAAGTAGGGAAAAGCAAAAGAAATGGGAAAGTCAAACACACTCAAGATCACCCTGCTGCCCTTCCTGAGAAGCTAGTGGGGCCATCCCCTATTGTTCCTGTGCAGATAGAAGGCATCTACACCAAAACACTATTGGATACGGGGGCACAAGTCACATTGTTATACAGGGATTTCTATGACAAGCACTTGAGTCACATCCCTTTACGCAAGTTGGAAGAGCTGGAGATCTGGGGGAATTGGGGCCGCCAGGTTCCCATATGATGGCTATATTCCTATTCGGATATACTTTGGGCCTGCTGCTGTTGGGAAAGAAGAGACTTTCGATGCCTTGGCAGTTGTGTGTCCTAGGCCAAAAGGAGCGGAGAGAAACTCAATCCTGGTAGTAACCAATACGGATCTTGTGAGAAGGCTGTTATCCTCGGTCCTCACTGAAGAGGGGTCAGTCAAATGCCTGATTCACCCCCAGCTGCTGAAGGCTTGTCGGAGGGTAGCCAGAGAGAAGAAAGCCCCTGAAGGAGGGGTGGGACGGCTGTGGAGGCTAGAGACCGAAGACAAAGTATTGCAGCCCGGAGAGCCCATGTGAAGGCAACCATTAAAATGACTTGGGACCAGCCAGGCTCTATTATAGTACTGAAAACAGATGAGCAGACCCAAGCAGCTGGACTTGAGATGGTACCTGCCCTGTTCCCTATCAGGGAACTGCTGAGGACAGGAAGACGGGTGCCTATCAGTCTAAGGAACGTGTCAGATCAACCTGTCAAGTTGAAGGCTCGTATGCTGGTGGGGCAGGTGAGCGCAGCTACCCCTGTTGTCCCTGAAGAAGCTAAGGAGTTGAAGAATAGTCAGAAGCTTCAGGCTGAGTTCCAGCGATGTGCAGAGGTCCTATCTCCTGCCTGGCAGAAGAGGATGAAGGCTCAATTGATGAGATGGTAGAAGTTGTTCTCCAGGAATGACTTTGATGTGGGGTGTGCCCGAAGTGCCCAGCATGGGATCAGACTCCAGGAAGACAGACCTTTTCGAGAGCGGGCCTGAAGAATCCCGCTGAGTGATTTAGAAGACTTACGAGAGCAACTCGCAGAGTTAAAGAAGTCAAAGGTCATTCAAGAGTCTCGAAGTCCTTATGCATCCCCCATTGTAGTGGTGAGGAAGAAAAATTGAACCCTCCGCATGTGTATTGACTACCGAACTCTGAACCGGCGCACTATACCTGACCAATACACCACGCCTCGCATAGAAGATGCTTTGCAGTGCCTCACTAGAGCCAAATGGTTTAGTGTGCTTGACTTGAAGAGTGGGTATTATCAAATCCCCATGCACCCGGAAGACCAGGAGAAGACAGCGTTCATTTGCCCATTGGGGTTCTACGAGTTTAGTAGAATGCCTCAGGGTCTGTCGGGGGCCCCCGCAACATTTCAGCGATTGATGGAGAGCACCGTGGGAGACATGAACTTGGTGGAGGTGTTGGTGTATCTGGATGACATCATTGTGTTTGGGAAGACCCTTGAACAGTGATATGCAATTAGCGGACCTCCAGTTGTTGCAAAACTACAAGTCCCATCGTGCCTCTGCCTCTGGGTGTAATGCTTGTGGCTGTCAGAGTCTTGCTATGCCTCATGGGATTTGTAGTTCTGCAACAGCTGGAGGTCCGCTAATTGCATATCCCTGCCCTAGAAGAACAGGAGAGTCGGTTGGAGAAGGTGTTTTCTCGCCTCCACGAAGAGGGGGTTAAAGTTGTCATTGGAGAAATGTCAATTCTACAGAACATCTGTCACCTATTTGGGCCATGTTGTCTCCGCCAAGGGAGTTGCCACTGACCCCCAGAAATTGGAAGCTGTCACTACTTGGCCTCGGCCAGAAACGACCACTGAGTTGCGTTCCTTTCTGGGATTCTGCTCCTACTATCAAAGGTTTGTGGTTAACTTTGCCAAGATTGCCCGGCCATTGAATGAACTGCTACAAGTGGTTACAGGTGAAGGTGAAGGTGGAACCAAAGACAAAAAGACTAGTTTCTGCAAGAAAGGAGAGTCAGTCCGGACCCCGTGGACCCAGCAAGGTGAAGAAGCTTTCCAGCAACTGAAGAGAAGCCTCACAGAGGCCCCAGTCTTGGCCTATGCTGACCCAGGCCTGCCTTATGAACTACATGTGGATGCCAGTAGAGAAGGACTGGGAGGGGTACTGGACAAAGAGAAGACTGGAAGATTGAGACCCATGGCCTGTGAGTAGGAGTCTCACCCCAGCTGAAAAGAATTATCCTTTTCATAAATTGGAGTTCCTGGCCCTCAAATGGACAGTAGTTGGAGTTCCTGGCCCTCAAATGGACAGTAGTTGATAAGCTAAGAGACTACCTGTATGGGGCTGAGTTTATTGTCAAGATTGATAATAACCCTCTGACTTGCATACTGACCTCAGCAAAGCTAAATGCTACTGGGCACAGATGGCTGGCTGCATTGGCAGGTTTCCGGTTCAGCCTGAAGTATCGACCAGGAGTGGTGAACCGAGATGCAGATGCTTTATCCCGACGTCCTCATAGAGAAGAGAAAGATTCAACGAAATGGACTCATGTGACTGAAGGAAGGAGTGGCTGCAGAGTACATTGGGGTCCACCCCTCAGGAATACCCAGACGCTACTGTGGATTGACTCAAGTGAGAGGAGAAGGCCTATCTCAGCTATCCAAGAAAGATCTGAAGAGAGATCAAGAGCAGGATCCGTTAGGTCAAGTGGGGATCCAAGCCCTAAACAAGCAGAACCCTGGATTGTTGCTGAACAGCCTCGCTAAAGGAGCAAAGATATTACATTGAGAGTGGGATCAGTTACAGATCAGAGATGGGGTGTTGTACAGACGATGTCCAGCGGGGAATGGAGAAGAGAAATTGCAGTTCCAAGTCCAGAAAAACACAGACGCACTGTTCTGATGTCCCTGCACGATGACCATGGTCACTTAGCAATAGATAGAACCTTCCGGCTGATTAGGGATAGATTCTATTGGCCCAACATGAGAGGGGAGGTAGAGAGCTATTGTCACTCATGCTTGACTTGCATTCAGTAGAAAACATTGCCAGTCAGGGCTGCCCCAATGGGTCATTTGTAGAGCCAGGAGCCCTTAGATTTGATCTGTATTGACTTTCTGTGCCTGGAACCCGATACAGGTGGAAGAAGCAATATCTTGGTCGTGACGGATCACTTTACTCGTTATGCACAAGCTTACCCCACTAAAGACCAGAAAGCTAGTACTGTGGCTAAAGTGCTGATGGAAAAGTTCTTTGTGCATTATGACCTGCGGGTGTGAATCCACTCAGATCAAGGGAGGGATTTCGAAAGTCAGCTGATCCACCAGATGTCTGTTCTGCTTGGCATAAAGAAGTCTTGTACCACGCCTTACCATCCACAGGGAGATGCTCAGCCTGAGAGATTCAATAGGACTTTGCTGAACATGCTGGGGACTTTATCGCCTGAGAAGAAGCAGCATTGGGGTAATCATATAGCCGCCCTGGTGCATGCATACAACAGCACAGAGTGTGATGCTACTGGGTATTCCCCATACCGTCTCATGTTTGGAAGAGAAGCTTGTCTCTCTGCTGACTTGGCTTTTGGCACTTCAGTGGATGATACCCCTCTGGTGTCACACAAAGGATATGTGGACAGACTTCAGAAAAATCTGAGACAAGCTTATGAGAAGGTCTTAGAGCATGCCCCTGTCAGAGAGACTAGGAACAAACGGAACTTTGATCTCAAGGTGAAGATTCAAGATTTGCAACCTGGAGTCAGAGTGTTACTGAAGAACTTGGGGATACCCGGTAAATACAAGTTGGCTGACCGATGGAGACCTCATTCTTATGTAGTGTGCAAGCAGCTTCCGGGCTTACCCGTATATCAGATTCGGCCAGAAGGGGAAAAAGGCCCTCTGAAGATGTGGCACCGAAATCATTTGCTACCCTTGTCAGATGCGGTAAGGGTGCTCCCAGTACCTACACCGTCCGCTCCAAAGTTCATCCCACCTCGGACACGATCGCAGAATGAGACTGTTGCTCCTGGATAGGGATGAGCCGAACACCCCCGGGTTCGGTTCGCACCAGAACCTTCGAACGGACCGAAAGTTCGCGCGAATTTTCGAACCCTATTCGTTATAATGGACGCGAACGTTCGAAATCAAAATTGCTAATTACAACGGCCAATATGCATGTTAATGTCATAAAACAGGTTTGGGGACCCGGGTCCTGCCCCAGGGGACATATATCAATGCAAAAATAAATTTTAAAAACTAAAGTTTTTTCGGGAGCAGTCATTTTAATGATGCATAAAGTGAAAAAAAAAAAAGTGAAATTTTCCTTTAAATATGGTACCTGGGGGGTGTCTAAAGTATGCCTGTGAAGTGGCATGTGTTTCCCGTGT
Organism: Rana muscosa; assembly: GCA_029206835.1. Taxonomy (NCBI): domain Eukaryota; kingdom Metazoa; phylum Chordata; class Amphibia; order Anura; family Ranidae; genus Rana; species Rana muscosa. The sequence continues at coordinate 194,803,172 of CM055118.1, forward strand.
TTAGAACTGTCCTTGCACAAAATGACATTTGTAAAGGAAAAAAAGAAGCCATTTAAAACCACTTGCGGCTTTAATGTCATGTCTTGTCCTGGCCGCCATATGGCTGAAAATCCTTGAGAAAAATGGCATGGCTACCCCATCACCCCCCCCCCACCCCAGCCCCTTTGGGTCTTGTATGGATACTAAGGGGGACCCCGCACCCAAAATAAAACCCTATACCTACAACCCTATATACTCTGAACAGCAGTATATAGGTGGTGCAAACAAGACATGGACTGTAGGTTTGTTCTTAAGTAGAATCTGAACAGGTACATTATGAAGTGTAGCTACATCCCAAAAAAATCAATTTTTAAGCTTTTTGGAGAACATAGGGAGGGGTTATCACCCCTGTAACATTTGCTGTCTTTGCACATCTGTTCAGAACATGTCACCTCACTTTCCGTCCCAATGACAAATGTTTTTGGAAAAGTGGGGTTTTAATTGAAACAAGGATTGGTGATAAAGCATCAGTAGAGAGGAGATACCTTTTTCCCAAATTAAATCTAACAGGATAGAATTTTCCTTCCTAGGGGTAGATTTCCTCTCACTTCCTGTTTTCTCTTGCCGTTTGCAAGTAGGAGTCGTTTGTAAGTTGGATGTTTGAAAGTAGGGGCCTGCCGTATATACTCTGCAGAAATTTGCCCTATTAGATGTTGGTGTAGCCACAAGACTGGTGGGCACAGGAATGGGCCCTGCTGTGAGTTAATAGATCAAGATTTGTACTTGCATGCACCTGTTGAACCGGGCAGAAAAATTGGGCCTTTGGTGGTGGTGGTGGTGGTGGTGGACGGTGTTGCCACAAGACTGTAAGCCCTCACAGTTACTCTTGGTGGGTGCAGGAATGGGCCCTGCTGTGAGTTATTAGATCAAGATTAGTAATTGCATGCTCCTGTTGAACAGGGCAGAAAAATTGGGCCTTTGGTGGTGGTGGTGGTGGTGGACGGTGTTGCCACAAGACTGTAGGCCCCCATAGTTACTCTTGGTGGGCGCAGGAATGGGCCCTGCTGTGAACTATTAGATCAAGATTTGTAATTACACGCCCCTGTTAAACAGGGGCTGAAAAATTGTGCCTTAGGCATTGGTGCTGGTGCCACAACACTGCAACCCCTCACAGATACTGTACTTGGAGCACAGCAGTCACACCTGTTGCGAAGCATCTTTTTAAAAAATTGTAATTACACGCCCCTGTTATACAGGGGCTGAAAAATTGTGCCTTAGGCACTGGTGCTGGTGCCACAACACTGCAACCCCTCACAGATACTGTACTCTGAGCACAGCAATGAGACCTGTTGCAAAGCATTGCCTAAAAATTGTAATTACACGCCCCAACAGGGGCTGAAAAATTGTGCCTTAGGCACTGGTGCTGGTGCCACAACACTGCAACCCCTCACAGATACTGTACTCTGAGCACAGCAGTCACACCTGTTGCGAAGCATCTTTTTAAAAAATTGTAATTACACGCCCCTGTTATACAGGGGCTGAAAAATTGTGCCTTAGGCACTGGTGTGGTGGCATGGATCATTGAGGAGGAGGAAGAGGATAGTCAGTGAACATAACAGGACAGTCACTCAGCATCAGCATAGGCAGTCTTGAAGGGATGTGACATTATAAATTATTCCGTTATATCCGCTTCAGGTGTCTGGTAGCTGGTGGTGATCCAAGACTGATTCATTTTTATGAAGGTCAGTCGATCAACCGAGTCGGTGGACAGGCGCACCCTATGATCGGTGACAAATCCTCCAGCAGCACTGAATGTGCGTTCGGAAAGAACGCTGGATGCAGGACAGGCCAGTAGCTCAATTGCATACTGTGCAAGCTCTGGCCAGTGATCCATCCTCAGGACCCAGTAAGCCAGAGGATTTTCGGTGGGAAAGGTGTCCAAGTCTGACCTTGCCCCTAGGTATTCCTGCACCATGTATATCAGACGCTGGCGATGGTTGCTGGAACCGATCATACCTTGGGGCTGCGGACTAAAAAATTGTCTGAACGCATCGGTCAGACGTCCACCTTCCCCACCGCTCCTTCTGCTACTGACCGAAGCCTCAGCAACTCGTCGTCCAGGACCAGGAGTTTGTAACCTCCCAGTTTCTGGGAACGCGTTGCACAGACCTTTCTGCAAGGCCTCCCTGAGATGTCTCATCCTCTGCTCCCTCTGCGACGGCAAGATAAGGTCCGCAACCTTACCCTTGTACCGTGGATCAAGGAGAGTGGCCAGCCAGTAATGGTCACTCTCCTTGATCCGAAGAACACGAGGATCCTTCCGCAGGCTTTGCAGGATCAGGGAGGCCATGCAGCGTAGGTTAGCTGAGGCATTCGGTCCGGAGTCTTCTGGGTCACTGAGGATGACATGATCGCCAGCCACCTCCTCCCAGCCACGTACAAGTCCACTGGTTTGTTGGGACTGTACATCATCCCTAAAAGACTGCTGCTGCTGATGCTGAGTGCCAGGCTCCACCTCCATGCTCACACAATCCTCCTCCTCCTCCTCCTCCTCTTCCTGTGTGATGGGTGGGACAGAAGGAACATTGTCTGGATAAAGGGGGCCTTGAGAGACAAGGAAGTCCTCCTCTTCCTGCCTCTGTTCTGCCTCAAGTGCCCTGTCCATTATCCCACGCAGCGTATGCTCCAACAGGTGGACAAGAGGTACAGTGTCACTGATGCATGCACTGTCACTGCTCACCATCCTCGTGGCCTCCTCAAATGGTGAGAGGACAGTGCATGCATCCCTGATCATGCTCCACTGGCGTGGGGAAAAAAAGCCAAGCTCCCCTGACCCTGTCCTGGTGCCGTAGTCGCAAAGGTACTCATTGATGGCCCTCTGCTGCGTGTGCAGTCGCTGCAGCATGGCCAACGTTGAGTTCCACCTGGTGGGCATGTCACATATTAGGCGGTTCTTGGGCAGGTTCAGCTCCTTTTGCAGCTCAGTCAGCCGAGCACTGGCATTATAAGATCGGCGGAAATGCACACAGACTTTCCTGGCCTGCCTCAGGACATCCTGTAAGCCTGGGAACCTGCCCAAGAACCGCTGCACCACCAGGTTGAGGACGTGAGCCATACAGGGCACATGGGTGAGCTGCCCCTGTCGCAGGGCGGAGAGGAGGTTGGTGCCATTATCAGAAACGACCATTCCTGGCTTAAGCTGGCGTGGCGTCAACCACCTCTCGGCCTGCCCCTGCAGAGCTGCCAGAACCTCTGGCCCAGTGTGGCTCCTGTCCCCCAAACACACCAGCGCAAGCACGGCATGGCATCTTTTTGCCTGCGTACTCGCGTAGCCCCTTGTACGCCTACGGAGCACCGCTGGTTCCGAGGACAGAGCACTCGAAGAGGACATGGAGGAAGAAGAGGAGGGGGTGGAGGAGAGAGGTGTGTCACAACCAGTAGTAGCATTTTGGAGGCGTGGTGGCGGAACAACCTCCAACACTACTGCACCTTGTCCTGCATCCCTCCCAGCTACCAATAGAGTGACCCAATGGGCCGTGAAAGAAAGATAACGTCCCTGTCCATGCCTGCTGGACCATGAGTCAGCGGTAATATGCACCTTACCGCTGACCGCCCTGTCCAGCGAGGCATGGACATTGCCTTCCACATGCCAGTAGAGAGACGGAATCGCCTTCCGTGAGAAAAAGTGGCGTTTGGGAACCTGCCACTGAGGAACCGCACATTGAACAAACTCACGGAAGGGGGCCGAGTCTATCAACTGAAAAGGCAGCAGTTGAAGTGCTAGCAATTTAGCCAAGCTAGCATTCAACCGCTGGGCATGTGGATGGCTGGGAGTATACTTCTTTCGATGGTCCAGCAGCTGGGGCAGGGAAATTTGCCTGCTACAATCGGACGTCGGTGTACTGCAAGTACTTGGTTGTGACACACCTAATTCTACACCTTCAGTCCTCTCAGAGCAGCTTTCAGAGAGGACTGAAGATATAGTGGGGATGGAGATCCCAGCTGATGAGGAGCAAGGAGAGGTCCGCTTTGTTCTTTGGTGTGGGTCTTTTATGTGTGCTTGCCAACGAGCTGCATGGCAGGTCGACATATGTCTGCTCATGCTTGTGGTGCCCAAGCGGCTGATGTTTTGGCCACGCGAGATACGCTTGAGACAAATATTGCAAATAGCAGTGGTGCGATCTGATGCACTCGTCTCAAAAAAGGCCCACACCAAAGAACTTTTGTGATAACGTGCAGAGGCAGCGCCCTGCACAGGCGGAGCTCTGCGGTGTGGTACAGTTGCTGTGCTGGCCTCTAGCTGGCCTCCAGGGGGCATCCTGCCTCGTTGGACATGTGACGCTGCATCCTCCTCCTCCTCCTCCTCTCTCCCTTCAGGCACCCACGTGGAGTCAGTGACCTCATCATCCCCTCCCTCTTCACCACTAGAGCAAACCTGGCAGTAAGCTGCAGCTGGTGGAACACTACTGCCAGATTGCTGTCCTTCAGCATCCCCTCTCTCTGCGCGCACACTACTGACTTCCTCAAGCTGGGTATCATCATCCGAGCCTTCGAATCGTTGGGCATCCTCCTGGAGCATGTACCCAACACTGTGCTCAAACAGTTCGGGGGACTCCTCAGGAGGACATGGTGGGTCTAGGGAAGGGGTGGCTGATGATGCCATTGAGTACGCGTTGGCAGCTGCTCTGCCAGTACCCTGAGCCTGGGTGAGAGAGGATGAGGAGGATGAGGAGGGCTTGGTCATCCATTCTACCAAGCCTTCGGCATGATGCGGCTCCACATGTCCAGCTGCCGAAAACAAAGACAAGCGTGTCCCATGGCCACGTGCTGATGACGATGCACGACCACGTCCACGGCCAGCACCGTTGTCTCTAGAAACAGAGCCTGCCTGCCCTGTGTTCTTGCCTCGGCACGCTCTGCCTCTCCTTGGCGGTCTTCCAGCCATTGTAGTCGGTAGTGTATATAGTATAAAAAATAGAACTCCTATGTGTGCTCACAACACACTGTAGGTCCTATGGGTGCTGACACTAACACACTATAGGTACTATGTGTGCTGCTGACAAGAAAATATAGGAGCTCTGTTTGCTGCCACTAACACACTAGAAGTCCTATGGGTGCTGCTGAGAAGAAAATATAGGAGCTCTGTTTGCTGCCACTAACACACTAGAAGCCCTATGGGTGCTGCTGAGAAGAAAATATAGGAGCTCTGTGTGATGCCACTAACACACTAGAAGTCCTATGGGTGCTGCTGAGATGAAAATATAGGAACTCTGTGTGATGCCACTAACACATTAGAAGTCCTATGGGTGCTGCTGAGAAGAAAATATAGGAGCTCTGTTTGCTGCCACTAACACACTAGAAGTCCTATGGGTGCTGCTGAGAAGAAAATATAGGAGCTCTGTGTGATGCCACTAACACACTAGAAGTCCTATGGGTGCTGCTGAGAAGAAAATATAGGAGCTCTGTTTGCTGCCACTAACACACTAGAAGTCCTATGGGTGCTGCTGAGAAGAAAATATAGGAGCTCTGTTTGCTGCCACCAACACACTAGAAGTCCTATGGGTGCTGCTGAGAAGAAAATATAGGAGCTCTGTTTGCTGCCACTAACACACTAGAAGTCCTATGGGTGCTGCTGAGAAGAAAATATAGGAGCTCTGTGTGATGCCACTAACACACTAGAAGTCCTATGGGTGCTGCTGAGAAGAAAATATAGGAGCTCTGTTTGCTGCCACTAACACACTAGAAGTCCTATGGGTGCTGCTGAGAAGAAAATATAGGAGCTCTGTGTGATGCCACTAACACATTAGAAGTCCTATGGGTGCTGCTGAGAAGAAAATATAGGAGCTCTGTGTGATGCCACTAACACACTAGAAGTCCTATGGGTGCTGCTGAGAAGAAAATATAGGAGCTCTGTTTGCTGCCACTAACACACTAGAAGTCCTATGGGTGCTGCTGAGAAGAAAATATAGGAGCTCTGTTTGCTGCCACTAACACACTAGAAGTCCTATGGGTGCTGCTGAGAAGAAAATATAGGAGCTCTGTGTGATGCCACTAACACACTAGAAGTCCTATGGGTGCTGCTGAGAAGAAAATATAGGAGCTCTGTTTGCTGCCACTAACACACTAGAAGTCCTATGGGTGCTGCTGAGAAGAAAATATAGGAGCTCTGTGTGATGCCACTAACACACTAGAAGTCCTATGGGTGCTGCTGAGAAGAAAATATAGGAGCTCTGTTTGCTGCCACTAACACACTAGAAGTCCTATGGGTGCTGCTGAGAAGAAAATATAGGAGCTCTGTTTGCTGCCACTAACACACTAGAAGTCCTATGGGTGCTGCTGAGAAGAAAATATAGGAACTCTGTGTGATGCCACTAACACACTAGAATTCCTATGGGTGCTGCTGAGAAGAAAATATAGGAACTCTGTGTGATGCCACTAACACACTAGAATTCCTATGGGTGCTGCTGAGAAGAAAATATAGGAGCTCTGTGTGATGCCACTAACACACTAGAAGTCCTATGGGTGCTGCTGAGAAGAAAATATAGGAGCTCTGTTTGCTGCCACTAACACACTAGAAGTCCTATGGGTGCTGCTGAGAAGAAAATATAGGAGCTCTGTTTGCTGCCACTAACACACTAGAAGTCCTATGGGTGCTGCTGAGAAGAAAATATAGGAGCTCTGTTTGCTGCCACTAACACACTAGAAGTCCTATGGGTGCTGCTGAGAAGAAAATATAGGAGCTCTGTGTGATGCCACTAACACATTAGAAGTCCTATGGGTGCTGCTGAGAAGAAAATATAGGAGCTCTGTTTGCTGCCACTAACACACTAGAAGTCCTATGGGTGCTGCTGAGAAGAAAATATAGGAGCTCTGTTTGCTGCCACTAACACACTAGAAGTCCTATGGGTGCTGCTGAGAAGAAAATATAGGAGCTCTGTGTGATGCCACTAACACACTAGAAGTCCTATGGGTGCTGCTGAGAAGAAAATATAGGAGCTCTGTTTGCTGCCACTAACACACTAGAAGTCCTATGGGTGCTGCTGAGAAGAAAATATAGGAGCTCTGTTTGCTGCCACTAACACACTAGAAGTCCTATGGGTGCTGCTGAGAAGAAAATATAGGAGCTCTGTGTGATGCCACTAACACACTAGAAGTCCTATGGGTGCTGCTGAGAAGAAAATATAGGAGCTCTGTTTGCTGCCACTAACACACTAGAAGTCCTATGGGTGCTGCTGAGAAGAAAATATAGGAGCTCTGTTTGCTGCCACTAACACACTAGAAGTCCTATGGGTGCTGTTTGGGTGCAATGCTGTGCTAACAGCACTGCGGTTGGTACTACTGCAATACTGTAGTAACAGTAAGCACGCACCAGACTAATCCCCAGCAGCAGCTAATAACACACTAACTGTGCAATCAGCAGCAATGAACGATCAATGACTTAGGTAGCAATGGTTTAGCAAAGAAATAGCCAATGGTTTAGCAAAGAAGAGCAAATCTTTCAGTATCAAGCAAAGACAGAATCAGCAGACTAATCTCTCCTAAAGCCGGAACTCATGTGACCGGGGCCGATGGCGTGGCGGCCTTTTAAATGGTGGGGCGTGTACTAAAGCCCCTGAGCTGTAATTGGCTACAGGCGTCCTGCCTGTAGCCAATTATTGCTCTCCGAGTTTCGGGCGCTGTGATTGGCCAAGCATGCGGGGTCACAGTGCATGCTTGGCCAATCATCAGCCAGCAATGCACTGCGCCGGCCGCGCCGGCCGCAATGCATTGCGGGGCCGCTCGCATCACACGAATGTGATGCGAACGGCCCAAATAGTTCTGGGCTCGACGAGCGAGCGAACGCCCGATGCTCGATTCGAACATGGGTTCGAATCGAGCACCGGGCCCATCCCTACTCCTGGAGAACGGATGAGTGAGGAGGAAGATGAGTTTGGAGAAGATTACGCTTGTTCCAGATCAGCGCCTTCATTTAGTTCAGCGTATTCCTCAAGTGGGGGAGAGTTGATGAGGAGGATGAAGATGAGGAAGAGGAAGAGACAAGTCGGTGAAAAGTCCTGTGAAGGGAATGAAGGATCCCTTAGATGCCTTTCCGGAATTCCCACCTCAGCCACAGAGAGCAGTTAAAGTGGTACCTTCTCCACCCAAAGAGACCCAGAGAGTGGTACGTAAGTCTTGTGAGCCAGAATTAAACTCTTTACCATCTAATAAGGATGCAAGAAGGAACAGTATGGAGAACACAATAACTGACTCAGGAACTAGAGACTCAATAGACTTATGGTGAACCGCTACCAGCCTTTGAGCAGAGAGATGCTGTTGAAATTAGAGGTCGGGACCCAACTGGAGAAGAAGTAGAGCTGCCAGAGAACCTCCTTGCCCCGCAGGAAGGAAAGGAGGCATTTCACTCTCAGGGAGAAAAAGAATCTACACAGGTTGCTGAACCCAACTCCCCAGTGAAACTGAGACGAAGTGTGCATCCTCCAAAAAGACTTACTTATTACAAACTGGGAGAGAGTTCTGATGAACTTGTGCATACTATCAGTAGAACTGTCCCTGAGGCTACCCCTTCTACTGTCAATTGGGTAGGGGGCGACTCTGCTCTAACCTCTGACACCCCAAGGTGGGCCACGGAAATTGCCCTGGCTTGTGAGCAAACTGATTGTAAAATCACTAAAGCCGTGTTTAGCTGGTTTTTGACGGATCCAGAAATGGGCCAGCGTTTGTTAGAAGCAGTTTTTGGTTGATACTAAACAGTGTTTATTAGCCATTTTATTCCCTTTCTAGCTTTTAGCAGAGATTCCCTCTGTCTTTGGGGACCAAAGATTTCAAGTGGTGGGAGTGTGTAGCCAGGAGGTTGCTACTGAATGTTGTTATGTATTATTCATTGATAAAGGGTTTGGCTCCCTCTGGTGATCACTGGACACTATTAAAGATGTTTCTTTTCCAGGTTTAGAATTGTATTGTGATGCATTGTGGGATGGGTAGTTCTTATGAGAAAGTGACTCTATGACCATAAGTGAGTGTGAAGACTACAAACCCACAATGTCTTTGTGCTACCAGAATGCAATGCGGGAGCGCACAGCCTGCTGGGTATCCAGATAAAAGGACAAGTAAGGCCGCAGGAAGGTCTCTCTGGACGCGCCCTTTCAACTGCCAGCAGGAGGTCTGTCTGAGTGACTGAGTGTTTAGGCCTGCAGCCTACAGCTGAGTGCCGGATCAATTGCCTCAGAGGGATCCCTGAAGGATGGCCCTGTCTCGTTGGACAAGCGGATCTGCCAGCGCTTCACAGCATTTGAAGCTACCTGCTCACAGATACCCGGGGAGCGGCTGCGCGGTGTGGCGGCGCCATTTTCTTCCAGAGACATCCGCAAAGGAGTATTCCAGCGGGCTTAGGAGCCGGAGTGGTGAGAAGGCACTTGCCTACCAAATAGTTGACTGGGATAGTGAGAAGTGTGTCGTTTATCCAGAATGTGTTTGCTGACACCTGTAGTTCTACAGATAGGAATCCACTACACCTGCGTGTCTGTACAGCCTGATTGACGGAGTTAGCGGTTCTGTTGCAACCACACTATATTCTCACAGTTGTTACTTTCCTTTCACCTTTTGGATTACAAATAAGTGCACCAACATCAGAGCTAGCTGAAGAAGGACTGAGGCACAAGGAAAATCCATCACTTTGCTATTCTCCAAGTTTACTATATATGGTCACAGCACTGCTGAACTGTCCTCTAGAGGGAGCCATTTAGTAACATAAATTTCTAGCATTTAATGTGATTGTTTGCATTGATATTGTTTCTTTGCCCTTTTTGGTGTTTGTGTGTGGGCCTAGGTGGAGAGGTGTCCCAGCACAGGTATTTCAGTGTTGGGGATTGTCTCCACTGCACATCACTTACACTCACCCTCAATATGGTAATTGGGTACAGTACAGGACAGTATTGAATTGAGTGTGTTACTTTACCTTTTATAGACATCTGTGATTGTTCATTTATGTTTACATAAGAATTGTGTTTCATTCTTGATCAGTAAACATTCTTTAAGTGGTTAAGCACATCTGACTAAGAGTATTACTGTTTATTAAGTCTATCAGACATGGAACCCAAGGTGTCAGAGGTAAGAGACAATCTGCAGATTCGGGATGGCCCATGGGGTATAGAGTCAATCAGCAGCCCCCATGGGGGTACCGCTACATGTGTTAGGAATGAAAGAATGGCACATCATTTGATGGAAATGAAAATTATCCACCTACAGAGGGCTGAATTCAAAGACACCCCGAAAATCAAACTGAAAAAATTATGCAGCAACTAATTTATTTTGCTGAAATGTCATTGCAACAACTCAAAATGGTCCTCAGTAAATTTGTATGGCCCCCAAGTCCTTGTATACATGCCTGACAACATCAGGGCATGCTCCTAATAAGACGACGGATGGTGTCCTGGGGCATTTCCTCCCAGATCTGTACCAGAGCATCACTGAGCTCCTGAAAAGACTGAGAAGCAACCTGGTGGCACCGGATGGACTGAAACATAATGTCCCAGAGGTGTTCTTTTGGATTTAGGTCAGGAGAGTGTGGGAGCCATTCAATGGTATCAATTTCTTCATCCTGCAAGAACTGGCTGCATGCTCTCACCACATGAGGCCAGACATTGTCGTGCACCAGGAAGAAACCAGGACCCACTGCTCCATCGTAGGGTCTGACAATGGGTCCAAGGATTTCATCCCTATACCTAATGGCAGTCAGTGTAGCATGTAGAGGTCTGGGCGTCCCTCCATGGATATGCCTCCCCAGACCATCACTGACCCACCACCAAACCGGTCATGCCGAACGATGTTACAGGCAGCATATAGTTCTCTGCGGCTTCTCCAGACCCTTTCACGTCTGTCACATATGCTCAGGGTGAACCTGCTCTCATCTGTGAAAAGCATGGGGCACCAGTGGCGGACCTGCCAATTCTGGTGATCAATGGTAAATGCCAATCAAGCTCCACGGTGTCCGGCAGTGAGCACAGAGCACACTAGAGGATGTTGGGCCCTCAGGCCACCCCCATGAAGTCTGTTTATGATTGTTTGGTCAGAGACATTCAAACCAGTGGCCTGCTGGAGGTCATTTTGTAGGGCTCTGGCAGTGCTCATCCTGTTCCTTCTTGCACAAAGGAGCAGATACCGGTCCTGCTGATGGGTTATGGACCTTCTATGGCTCTGTCCAGCTCTCCTAGAGTAACTGCCTGTCTCCTGGAATCTCCTCCATGCCCTTGAGACTGTGCTGGGAGACACGGCAAACCTTCTGGCAATGACACGTATTGATGTGCCATCCTGGAGGAGTTGGACTGCCTGTGCAACCTCTATAGGGTCCAAGTATCGCCTCGTGCTACCAGTAGTGACACTGACCCCAGCCAAATGCAAAACTAGTGAAAAACAGTCAGAAAAGATGAGTAGGGAAAAAAAATGTCAGACACCTCCACCTGAAAAAACATTCCTGTTTTGGAGGTCGTCTCATTGTTGCCCATCTAGTGCACCTGTTGTTAATTTCAATTAACAGCAAAGAAGCTAAAACTGATTAACAACCCCCTCTGTATACACCCCTCCCCCTCTGCTACTTAACTGACCAGATCAATATCCCAGGAGTTCTGATTCAAAAGTGTTCCTTTAATTTTTTTGAGCAGTGTATATATATATATGGGAAGCTGAAGGAAGTGTAGCGCACTCACCCCCTTCACCTGCCTTTGGCTCCTCGCAGGGAGAGAGGGCACACCACGCCACAAGCCCGTACCCTCCTGTGTGAGGAGGTTGAGCAGTGTTGTTGGTGGGTCTCCACAGCCAGAAAGCCAGAATCCTCCAGAGAATGATTCTCACCTCTATAGTTAATAAAGATAAGTCTTTATATTTCCCCAATAACTTCAAGGTCCACACCAGCTGTAACTCCAACGTAGAGTTTATTTTTCTCCTTAAAGCACAGTCTCTGATAGGAAAGGTTGGAGTAAGAACAGGACAGCATAAAGTGTGGGAGAGGTCCAGGCACAAACGTAAAACACTTCACTGCTCAGATTCTCGAGCAGACTCAGCCCATTTGGATAGTCTCCCCAGATAGGGACTAGCAGCCAGAATGGTGCTCTAACCCAACCGCAGTCTCTGCCACAGACTTGGTAAACTTGGTCTCTGCCACAGACCTGGTGAACTTGGTTCCTTCTTAAAACTTGACCTCTGTTAAGGAGAAGACATCCCTCCAGAGAGTTACCGGGCCCCATCCTTCACCGTGACTTCTCATCGGTACCTCGGAACGGTTCCTCCCCCGGCCTCCTCGTCTAAGATGCGGGTCCCCTTGCAAGGCGGCACCCTGGGATTCCTCGATCCTTGATGGGCCCCAGCCGAAGGTGCTGGGCCCAAGGCCTTTGCTGCAGCCCCAGGGCTAAAGGTGCCTGGGACTGATTCACTGACCTCCGCCCCCTGGGCCAAAGGTGCCCAGGGCGGACAAGAACACACTCCTTGGGGTAGGACCCCCAACCACGACAGAACCCCGAACAGGCAGCGTCTGCCCCTTTTATATCCTCTTCCAGCATGCACAGCAGGCCTGCCACACCCACCGTATGGCCGCCGAGAGGGGACACACAAGGCACAGCACTGTATCAGCGGCTCAACCCCAGCCTGCCATGGCAGCGCCACCCGCAGGCCACAGGGAACTATACACCGATACTCTCCCTGCGGACAAAAATGGTTGACAGAATCCTGACAATTAGGGTGTTTGAGCATAACTACCACCCAAACACTTCCCCCAAATTTAGGACCCTGCTACAGAAGCAACACTGCTAGGCTCTGAGGAAGAAGGCATTCATTCAAAACGTGTCAGCCGGCAGTGGCCGTTGAAATCTCCTCTGTTACCATCTGGAGTCTGTTGTCATTAGACCAATTGCTGTCATCTGGTGATTATTTGTATAGCAAGTTTTCTTTCATATGTTTGTGAGTAGTTTTTTAACTTAATTTTTAATAAAAATATACCCAAGGATAATGCACAAGGTTGGTGCACCCTCTTTTCCTTTTTTCTCTTTTGATTGCTGGGATACTCCTATCCTTGAGGGCAGCAAGGCCTGAGGCATTATTCACTATGAACTCTAGTCTACCTGGTAACTCACTTGTGCGCAGGAGTGTTTGTTTTTCTGCTATCAAGAAGGGGGGAACCTTTACCTTTTTCCCTTGGGTGCCAGAAGAATTGTCCCAACACTGCACATGGTTGCCCTTTATTGAGCAGTTTTGCTGCAGAATGCTTCACTTAATGGTCAAAAACATGCTTATGTTTGTTCCCAGCTGGCTAATTGTAAATGGTATTTTTGAAGCTCTGTCACTTTGCAGATACATCCACTGATACAGACCTTTGCTGCACCACTCCACCTTTCATTTATTCAGTTGGAGCCCTTGTGAAGTACTTAATGCTTCCAGGTGTGGGGGAACATGTGACCTCCGTCTGTTCTTTTCACAATGACGTGCTCACACCTGAGTAATCAATTCCCAAACCCAAACACTGCCATATTAGGTAGGAAAGGTAGTTTTTAAAGGATATCAAAGAGAAGGGGGAATTGGGACTTTAAATGAAGCACAATTAAGTGCATTCATCCCGGTAATAGGTAGAAACTAAAAGGAAGTTGGGACTTTCAAGCCCTGTACACACGATCAGTTTTACCGATGAAAACAGTCCGATGGACTTTTTTCATCGGACAAACCGATCGTGTATGGGCCCCATCGGTCTTTTTTCCATCGGTGAGAAAAAATAGAACATGTTTTTAATTTATCCGATGGAAAAAAAAACGATAGCAAATTCCGATCGTCTGTGTGGCACTCCATCGGACAAAAAACCCACGCATGCTCAGAATCAAGTCGACGCATGCTCAGAAGCATTGAACTTAATTTTTCTCGGCTTGCCGGAGTGTTTTACGTCACAGCGTTTTGGACGGTCGGATTTCTGACTGATGGTGTGTAGGCAAGACTGATGGAAGTCAGCTTCATCGGAAATCCGATGGAAAAATCCATTGGATTAGAATCCATAGGAAATCCGATCGTGTGTACAGGGCTTAAATGAAGCAATTGGATAGTGGAGGTGGATTTCAATATAAAAGGTTTAATTGTTAACATAGATCTAAAGACAATAAAAAATACTAAAGGATAAGTCCACCCTAAAGCTGGATACACAATATACAATTTTCTTTAGATTTTATCCCTCAGATTTACCAAAACCATATAATATGAGGTCAAACCTAAACACATTTATATGCAATCAGGCAGGCCCTTGCACTTCATAGTTGAAGGTAAATCTAAAGGAAATCTAACAACAAAAGTTGTATAGTGTGTATCCAGCTTAACACTAAAATCTCTACATCTACAGACATCCACGATCTAACACTAACCTACCTACCATTTCCATTTGGACAAGCAGACTGCAACATAGACAGGACCCATGCAGCTAAACAGGACATCTTTCAGTGATCCCCAATAAAAGGATAGACATTTGGACTGAATTTTCTTACAGACCAGATCCTTGATGATATGCACTGTTAGAAGGAGACTGCAACTAAGTAGCAGGGAAATGATATACACCTAAACACTTTTTAAGATAGCCTATAAAAAGGCAGATCCTGGGTTCTTCGGTTCTTCTTGCTGGTTGGTCCTCATGGAGAAATTATCCACCATGTTTTTATATACTCTGGTTTAGCACATATGGTATTTCACGCAAGATGTCTACATGATACCCCCTGAGGAAGATCATCACATTATTAAAGATCGAAACGCGTCGGAGATCCATATACATGCCAACCCATAGTGGTGACCTGTATATTGTTATTGTGACACATGACTGTAATACCGTTATAATTTGTACACCAGAGCTCTTATTGTTGTTCCCTTCTATGTAATTGGATCCATTCCCCAATCCCTCTTTTTTACTTGTACTTTCCTAATGAATTTGTAAATTCGATATCCATGCATAATAAAATTATCGAATACTTTTATCATGAGTCAATACATCATTCAAGCTGCGCACAAGCCACTGGGAGTTTCTTTCCTTTTTCTTTAAACACTAACCTATCTAACCCTGTAAAGAAGAAACCAGTATACATACCTTTTTTGAAGCTTATCTGGTCCAGTCTCCAGTGGCAGAAGCTCTGCAGAGGACACAGCCAACAACGGCTGTGAAATGAATTGTAAGTGACGTCACCCATAGACTTACTATGGGGCTTCCGTTGTCGGCTGTGTCCTCCACACCCACCTCCATAGCAAAGCCGCAGCTGACAGCTCAGCGAGGGTTGGGTCAGATCGGCTTTAACCACTTAACGACCGCCCACTGTAAATATACGTCAGCAGAATGGCACCGACAGGCAGAATCACGTACATATACGTGATTGCCTTTGTATAGTTGGGGGGTCCGATCGGACCCCCCTTCTTTACAGTGGGTGGTCGTTTTACCTTCGGGAGCGATCCGGCATGAGGGGACGGCCGTTCGATTCCGGCCACCCCCTCTCGATCGCTCCCGGCGAATGAGAGAGCTTCCCCTGCCTGCCAGGAAGAAGGAAGTGATGTCATCTCTCCTGGGGCGCTCACATATACCGAGCGCCGTACAGGAGAAGATGCAGGTTAGTACACAAAACAGCACACTGACACCAGGACACATAGGCACATAAATCGCCCCCCCCAGGCCCCCCCAGACATCCCCAGATCACCCCCAGCCCCCCCAGCCCCCAGTCACAGTGTCACTGATTGCAGTGACCATTTATTTAGTGATCACTGCAATCAGTGACATTTGTGACTGTAAAAGTGTCACTACATTTAGTTTTAGGTCCAGTGTAGCCCCCTAACCCCCCCTAATAAAGGTTTAACCCCCTGATCACCCCCCAGATAACCCTTTCACCCCCTATCACCACTGTCACTAAGCAATCATTTTTCTGATCGATGTCTTAGCGTCGGTGATGCTGATCGGTAGCCAGTAATTTTTTTTAGGTTCGCAGCAGGTTTTTATAGCGTCGGGTACCCCCATATATTACCTAATGAAGGTTTAACCCCCTTGATCGCCCCCCAGGTAACCCTTTCACCCCCTATCACCACTGTCACTAAGTTATAATTTTTCTGATCGATGTCTTAGCGTCGGCGATGCTGATCGGTAGCCAGTAATTTTTTTTAGGTTCGCCGCAGGTTTTTATAGCGTCGGGTACCCCCATATATTACCTAATAAAGGTTTAACCCCCTTGATCACCCCCCAGGTAACCCTTTCACCCCCTAGCACCGCCGTGGCTATGCGATCATTTTTCTGATCGATGTCTTAGCGTCGGTGATGCTGATCGGTAGCCAGTAATTTTTTTTAGGTTCGCCGCAGGTTTTTATAGCGTCGGGTACCCCCATATATTACCTAATAAAGGTTTAACCCCCTTGATCGCCCCCCCAGGTAACCCTTTCACCCCCTATCACCACTGTCACTAAGCGATAATTTTTCTGATCGATGTCTTAGCGTCGGCGATGCTGATCGGTAGCCAGTAATTTTTTTTAGGTTCGCCACAGGTTTTTATAGCGTCGGGTACCCCCATATATTACCTAATAAAGGTGTAACCCCCTTGATCACCCCCCAGGTAACCCTTTCACCCCCTAGCACCGCCGTCACTATGCGATCATTTTTCTGATCGATGTCTTAGCGTCGGTGATGCTGATCGGTAGCCAGTAATTTTTTTTAGGTTCGCCGCAGGTTTTTATAGCGTCAGGTACCCCCATATATTATCTAATAAAGGTTTAACCCCCTGATCGCCCCCCAGGTAACCCTTTCACCCCCTATCACCACTGTCGCTAAGCAATCGTTTTTATGATCGTTGTCTTAGTGTCGGTGATGCCGATAGGTAGCCAGTAATTTTTTTTTCAGGTTCGCCGTCAGGTTTTTATATAGCGTCAGGTACCCCCATATATTACCTAATAAAGGTTTTAACCCCCTAATTGCCCCTAGTTAACCCTTTCACCAGTGATCATCATATAAGTGTTACGGGTGACGCTGGTTAGTTAGTTTGCTTTTTATAGTGTCAGGGCACCCGCCGTATATAACCCAATAAAGGTTTAACCCCCTGATCGCCCGGCGGGTGATATCAGTTAGGTTTTAGCGTCAGAGAGGGTCTGCGTCACACCCCAGGCAGCGTCAGGTTAGTGCCAGTAGCGCTAACACCCACACGTGAAGCATACACCCCCCTTAGTGGTATAGTATCTGATCAGCTCAATATCTGATCTGATCAGATCTATACTAGCGTCCCCAGCAGTTTAGGGTTCCCAAAAACGCACTGTTAGTGGGATCAGCCCAGATACCTGCTAGCACCTGCGTTTTGCCCCTCCGTCCAGCCCAGGCCACCGAAGTGCAGTATCGATCGATCACTGTCACTTGCAAAACACAACACACATAACTGCAGCGTTCGCAGAGACAGGCCTGATCCCTGTGACTCCAGTGCTGTAGGAGGTGATTTCACCACCACAGTTAAAAAAAAAAAAAGCATATATGCCGAAGCATTGGGGCAGCAGGAGCGGAGGAGCGATTTTGCTCCTAATGCCGCGTATATACGGTCGAAATTCCGACGGAGGCTTGCCCGTGGAAAAGTCTGACCATGTGTACGCGGCATAACTTTTGCGAGAAGATGCCCCCATGCTTCGGCATATATAAATGGTGCATGTATGCCCATCATTAGAAGTGGGTGGATGAAGGGCGGTATTCTAATGGTGGGCATACCCACCGATTAATCTTTTTTTTTCGTTCAGCCAACAGGCTACATGAAAAAAAAGATTACAATACATGTCCAACAAGGACCAGCAACATACTGGTATGTTGCTGGACTTTGAATGTTTATACCAGAATGATGCCTGCGGGTTTAGGTATCATCTTGGTATCATTCTTTTCAGCCAGCGGCCGGCTTTCATGTAAAAGCAATCCTAGTGGCTAATTAGCCTCTGGACTGCTTTTACAAGCAGTGGGAGGGAATGTCCCCCCCCCGGATATAAAAAGCGCCATTGGGAAATTGGGAAAGCATTTTATCACACCGATCTTGGTGTGGTCAGATGCTTTGAGGGCAGAGGAAAGATCTAGGGTCCAATAGACCCCAGTTTTTTCAAAAAAGAGTACCTGTCATTACCTATTGCTATCATAGGGGATATTTACATTCCCTGAGATAACAATAAAAGTGATAAAAATAAATAAATATGGAAGCAACAGTTTAAAAATAAAATAAAAAAGCAAAATTAATAATAAAAAAAAAAAAAAAGCACCCCTGTCCTGCCCTGCTCTTGCCCAATGGCGAACGCAAGCGTCGGTCTGGCGTCATATGTAAACAGCAATTGCACCATGCATGTGAGGTATCACCGCAAAGGTCAGATCGAGGGCAGTAATTTTAGCAGTAGACCTCCTCTGTAAATCTAACGGGGTAACCTGTAAATGCTTTTAAAGGCTTTTAAAAATGTATGTAGTTTGTCGCCAATGCGCGTTTGTGCGAAATTTTAAAGCATGTCGTGTTTGGTATCTATGTACTCGGCCTAAGATCATCTTTTTTATTTCATCAAACATTTGGGCAATATAGTGTGTTTTAGTGCATTAAAATTAAAAAAAGTGTATTTTTTCCCAAAAAAATGCGTTTGAAAAATCGCTGCGCAAATACTGTGTAGAAAAAAAAATGCAACACCCACCATTTTATTCTGTAGGGCCTTTGCTTTAAAAATATATATAATGTTTGGGGGTTCAACATAATTTTCTTGCAAAAAAAAATATGTTTTCATGTAAACAAAAAGTGTCAAAAAGGGCTTTGTCTTCAAGTGGTTAGAAGAGTGGATGTAAGCTTCCTAATGTTGTGTATAAAATGCCAGAACAGTTCAAAACCCCCCCAAATGACCCCATTTTGGAAAGTAGACACCCCAAGCTATATACTGAGAGGCATGTCGAGTCCATGGAATATTTTATATGTTGACACAAGTTGCGGAAAAAATACAATTTTTTTTTTTTTTTTTTGCACAAAGTTGTCACTAAATGATATATTGCTCAAACATGCCATGGGCATATGTGGAATTACACCCCAAAATACATTCTGTTGCTTCTCCTGAGTACGGGGATACCACATGTGTGAGACTTTTTGGGAGCCTAGCCGCGTACGGGACCCCAAAAACCAAGCACCGCCTTCAGGCTTTCTAAGGGTGTCAATTTTTGATTTCACTTCTCACTGCCTATCACAGTTTCGGAGGCCATGGAATGCCCAGATGGCACAAACCCCCCCAAATGACCCCATTTTGGAATATAGACACCCCAAGCTATTTGCTGAGAGGTATGTTGAGTATTTTGCAGATCTCGCTTTTTGTCACAAAGTTTTGAAAATTGAAAAAAAAAAAGAAAAAAAAAAATGTTCTTTCTTCATTTTCAAAAACAAATGAGAGCTGTAAAATACTCACCATGCCTCTCAGCAAACAGCTTGGGGTGTCTACTTTCCAAAATGGGGTCATTTGGGGGGGTTTTGTGCTATTTTGGCATTTTATGGCCTTCAAAACTGTGATAGGTAGTGAGGAGTGAAATCAAAAATTTGCGCCCTTAGAAATCCTGGAGGCGGTGCTTGGTTTCCGGGGTCCCGTACGTGGCTAGGCTCCTAAAAAGTCCCACACATGTGGTATCCCCGTACTCAGGAGAATCAGCAGAATGTATTTTGGGGTGCAATTCCACATATAACCATGGCATGTGTGAGCAATATATCATTTAGTGACAACTTTTTGTAATTTTTTTTTTGTCATTATTCAATCACTTGGGACAAAAAAAAAAAATATTCAATGGGCTCAACAGGCCTCTCAGCAATTTCCTTGGGGTGTCTACTTTCTAAAATGGGGTCATTTGGGGGGGTTTTGTGCTATTTTGGCATTTTATGGCCTTCAAAACTGTGATAGGTAGTGAGGAGTGAAATCAAAAATTTGCGCCCTTAGAAATCCTGAAGGCGGTGCTTGGTTTCCGGGGTCCCGTACGTGGCTAGGCTCCTAAAAAGTCCCACACATGTGGTATCCCCGTACTCAGGAGAAGCAGCAGAATGTATTTTGGGGTGCAATTCCACATATAACCATGGCATGTGTGAGCAATATATCATTTAGTGACAACTTTTTGTAATTTTTTTTTTTTTGTCATTATTCAATCACTTGGGACAAAAAAAAAATATTCAATGGGCTCAACATGCCTCTCAGCAATTTCCTTGGGGTGTCTACTTTCTAAAATGGGGTCATTTGGGGGGGTTTTGTACTGCCCTGTCATTTTAGCACCTCAAGAAATGAGATAGGCAGTCATAAATTAAAAGCTGTGTAAATTCCAGAAAATGTACCCTAGTTTGTAAACGCTATAACTTTTGCGCAAACCGATAAATATACGCTTATTGACATTTTTTTTACTAAAGACATGTGGCTGAATACATTTTGGCCTAAATGTATGACTAAAATTGAGTTTATTCGATTTTCCTTATAACAAAAAGTAGAAAATATCATTTTTTTTCAAAATTTTCGGTCTTTTTCCGTTTATATCGCAAAAAATAAAAATCGCAGAGGCAATCAAATACCATTAAAAGAAAGCTCTATTTGTGGGAAGAAAAGGACGCAAATTTCGTTTGGGTACAACATTGCATGTCCGCACAATTTACAGTTAAAGCAGCGCAGTGCAAAATTCTGAATTCACCTCTGGTCCTTTAGCTACCAAATGGTCCGGGGCTTAAGTGGTTAAAAAAAGTATGTATACCGATTTCTTCTTTACAGGGTTAGATAGGTTAGTGTTAGATTGTGGATGTCTGTAGATGTAGAGATTTTAGTGTTAAGGTGGACTTATCCTTTAACTCTGTGTAAACAACAACACCATCTCCCATCTCCAACGGAGGAATAGAGTGGCTAGAGTGCGGGGATGATCCATCAGAGAAAGATTTTTTCAAGATAACTTGTCACAGTTAAATACATTTTTTTGTAATTATACATTTTGAATTCAGTCTATGAGGAAATGAATGTTAGGACTGCAAAGGCACAAATGAGCCAAGACCTTTGTTTGAACACCCTTTGTTCTACTCCAGAGATGACTGCTGTGACATACAACAGGTTCATGGTAGGAGGAATTAGCCTTCCCACTGTCACAGCTGCTGACGCATTTCACAAGCAATAAACTTCCTGCACAGAAAAAGTTTGCAGTGCTCCAACAAATACATTACTCTGAAAAAAATTATTTATTGTTACATTTAATTTTTAAACAATAGGCTGCCAAGATACAGGAATAATATTCAATACCCAGGAAACAATGGCACATATAGCCACGTCCTTGCAGTCCAAGACAGATGTCTGCAAATCTCTCTGGAGATATACAGTACATGTGGAGACATTTACGTTGTATAACAAACGGGATGAATTATCTTACTTTAGTCAGAGGCATGTTTCATATTTTGTACATTTTATTCTGCATCTGTGTTGTGCTCATATAGTGAACTTATAATAACAACCTTCCATCCTGACCATCCTGTCTTTGTATAATAAAGGGTGGTTAGACATGTGCTTGAGCTAAATTCCAGGCAATCAGCTAAATACACAGCTGAAATACATATATGAAAGCTATTTTACCTGCCAAAGTATTTGTATTTCAATCCATCTAGCCCCGACAGCAGAGGCAAGTTGGTGACCTGACTGTTCTCAACTGCAGTTAAGCTGTACAGCTAGGCCACTTCCCAATCCCCAACATGTGTTTGGACAGTATAAGAGCAGCAGGAGACTGTTAAACTCATCCCTCCGCTCACTCTGTTCTATCATGCTGTCAGTAGGAACAATCACAATGTTTCCTTGCTTCTGAACCTGGCACTTGTGCCTCTGATATAAAAATAAAAGAAAAATACCTAAGTCTTTGGACAAAGGTCCTTCTTCCATGGTCCAAATGGCAGCTTGAATCCCAGCAACTCTGCAACCCTCTTCAGGCAAGACTATGTCTATTCAGCCCAGCTCCTTTCAGGCATCTGCTCCAGATTTAACCTGGTTTCTAAGACCTTCAGCACATGGCACATCCTGAGGTCTACTCAAACAGCAGTCTTTACAGATTGCATTCTCCCAGGGGAAGAGCCCCAGGGGAAAGGGCCTTCTGGAAAGGTGCTCCCAAAAATGTATCATATCCCCAGACACTTTGCCTTTTAACGCCCCAATGCGACACTCTGATACTCACCTCTCTAGTAATTTCTTGATACTCCTTTCTCCATCATAGCCAATAACAGGTGTCAGAGACTTAAGGGGGCAGTGACATTACCCCCTACATGTGGCATTTGCCAGGCCTAGCAATTGAGCACTATATCATGGGCGAAGATCACACCTGGAAGCACAAATTATTCTGCCCTGGTTTGGGCAATGTAGTGGAAGATCACTGAGAGTTTGTTCACACCATGTCCATTGAGCTGTGTTTTTCTGCACACCAGCATACATGTATGCTGTGAGTAGGTCACATAGAAAACAATTGCGTACATATGCCATGGTTTTCAGAAAAACACAGCTCATTGGATATGGTGTTTACAAGCCCTAAAAGTATATCAGTGGGTTGTGGTGGGGCTTTACATATATGCTCTTCGCTGCCATGAAAGCGCATAAGTGGCAGTTGTAAGAGGCAGCTGAAAGAAAATAGCATGACCAAGATTACTTTGTTTTTGCTGTCATCTAACAGTTGTAAATCCATGAATGGTAGTGGTTGATTTCACAGGTATAAGAGGATTCCAACTTCAGCACAACAAAGGTTTTTTTTTTTTTTTTTACAGTTGGTAAAATATGTCTAAAACACTTTGGACTTGGAAAAGATAAATAGTGTAGAAAGAATCCAGAAGTGAGAAAAGTGCAATATTTAATAAAAATGTCTGTTATAGTTTTTTTAATGTTCAACATTAAATAGGAATTCCCAGCTGATGCAGGCTGTTTGACATTCTGCACCATTTATGGAAAAATGCATGAACGCAGCATGGATTCAGTCTCACAAATTAACTCCGCCAATTTTTAATTATCACATTGTAAAGTGAGAACTTTGTAATGAATAAAAATCTTGCTCAGACTGTGGTTTACAGCAATGGCAAGGAGGCAACTGGAGACAAAATAGCAACGCTTTTCTACAACAATGAAAACCCACTAATAGGCAAAAGTGGGGGGCCCCACTGCAAGGTTTAAATGCTTGTTAATTCTAGGGGTAGAGGAGATTCCTTGCTCCAGCAGGATCTGTCTATTTGTGTGACCAGTCCCTCAAAGCCTCTTCTGCAAGACTCTTTGTGATCACATGCTTACCTACTTCACATACAATGCAGGAATAGTAATTGCCCTGCATTGTACCTGATTATGCCGCAGGATGGCCCACAGTTGCCAGCATTAGGGAGAAGAGGAGAGCACGACAGTGATGAATACAGTAATACAGTCTCATCCTGTACCCCTACAACTAATGAGGATTTTATCCTTGCAATGTGGAGGTCCCACTGCAAGGTTTTTTTTTTCTCTTTCTGTAGTTGGGCTTTAAAATGTGTGTAAAGACAAAAGGGAAGGCTTAGAGCAGGGGTGCCCAACCTTTTGAAAAGCGAGGGCCACTTAAGCGACTTGGTAACCGATCGCGGGCCACATTGAGCGGAGCGGGTGGATGACAGGTCCGTATCCACTCTGCATATGCAGAGTGGACACGAACACAGCCCACTCTACTCTATGGGCCCTCCTATCCAATCCACCCAGATGGAAGGGGACAGATCCCTTGTGTTTTGTTTTTTTGGGGATTGGATTGGAAGTAGGTGGGTGCAAACGGACACAAGTCCATTTACATCTGCCGCTCCATAGAGGTGAATGGAGGGTCAGATTGGGTCGGACCGATCATGTGAATGGGGCCTAAGGCAATTATTTTGAAAGTAAAAAAAAAAGAAGGAGCTGATTGATTACTATTCACTGCTGTACCAGATTCTGTGTGCCCCAGCTTTAGTAAATCTCCCCCATGTAATCTTATGGAATATTTTCATTGAGATGAATGGTCTGGTGACTGGGATCATTTCAGATTGATGACTTGATCTCGCTGGAAGCCTGAGGAACACTTTTTATACAACCAGTTTAGCATTGGATAACCCTCTATTTTTCTTTTATTGTGGCGTTGGCATATTTGTGGTATTATTGTGGCCTATAACAGGTCTTTACTGTTAAAAAAATATTTTTTTTCCCTTTTAACCAACTTAATACCGGGCCTATTCTGGCACTTCTCTCCTTCATGTAAAAATCATAATTTTTTTTGCTAGAAAATTACTCAGAACCCCCAAACATTATATATATTTTTTTAGCATACACCCTAGGGAATAAAGTGGCGGTCATTGCAACTTTTTATCTTGCACGGTAAAAAAACGGTTTCATGAATTAAAAAATAACAACTTTATGTACATTACAAACCCTCAGGTTACTTTCCCTCATCTGCTATCCTTATTGGACTAGTTCTCTAGGCTTTCCGGCCTCTCCCTGAACCCTCACAAAACAACAGCCTTTAATGTCTCCCTTCCCCACTCCATGGTGCAGATTCTTCGGGATGACTACAACTTTCAATGGGCACCACATTCTCTTTTATAGTTAGGGGTCCAATTAACGCCTTCTATTGAGACTCTCTATAAAGCTAATTATCCACCATTGTTTAAAAAACTTAAAGAAGATCTTCGCCGTTGGGTGGACTATTCCTTATCATGGTTTGGCAGAATCAACTCCGTCAAAATGACGCTCTTACCCAGGATACTCTATTATTTTAGAACTCTACCAGTGGCAATCCCGAGAGGAGATTTGCAGCATCTACAAGCCGAGGTTCTTCGTTTCATATGGGGTAATAGACGACCTCGACTGAGCAAACAGATCCTATATGCCCCAAAATTAAAGGGTGGTCTGAGTCTCCCTAATTTACAAAACTACTTTCAAGCCGCTCAGATTGCCCAACTTGCCTATACCACAGCGGCAGATTCCGCACCTCTTTGGGTCTCTATTGAGGCACTCTCCTGTCACCCATTGACCATAGGATCGTTGATGTGGCTTCCCAGCCGGCTACGCCCTCCTATATTATGCCCTCCTTTATCGCATTCATTGGGGATTTGGGATAGAGCGCGTCACCGGGCATCTTTATCATCCCCACACACACCTTTAGCTCCCATCTTCTGCAACTCAGAGTTTCCACCAGGGTTAGTGTCACAATCATTTCATTGGTGGCTCAATAATGGATTACTTAGAATTGGCGATTACCTTAATGGTAACCAGATATATTCTTTACAACACTTTAAAGACAAGATGCAGATACCTGATAGCAAAATATTAAGATTTAACCAAATTACATCCTTTATCAGATGCAAACTTAATCTTATTATTGAGCCACTTACACCATTTGAGTTGTCTTGCCAGGCAAGGGGTCTTTTGAAGGGACGGATATCTGCAGTTTATACTTCCCTTACTGAACCAAACTCAAAACTTTCCTATATGAATCAATGGGAAAAAGACCTGAATATTACTATTGATCTATCTGATTGGCAAGACATTGCGTATAATTTATCCAAAATCTCTATCAATACCACGCTAATTGAAGCCAACTATAAAATGCTTTTACGTTGGTATCTGGTCCCGACTCAGGTGGCTAAAATGCATCCGTCCACATCACCTAACTGTTTTAGACGGTGTGGTCAATTGGGGACAATGTATCATATTTGGTGGCAGTGCCTTCTGGTGATTAGGTTTTGGATTAGGATATTTAATTTAATAAATTCGGTGACGGGGGTAGACATTTGTAGATCCCCTGAGGCAGCCTTGTTTCATAGATTATCTGATGAGATGCCCAGGAAATCAACGAAATTAATGACATATATACTGTTAGCGGCAAGGATAACAGTAGCCCGGCATTGGAAACAACTGGTTATTCCTCTGGACTATGTTAAAAATAAAGTCAACTGGATTATGGTTAATGACAAACTCACCCACACACTCCATAATAACTCTAAAAAATTCGATAAAATCTGGGACCCATGGATCCATTATATTTTGGTTCCCTAATGAGCTCTGGGTTGACCCTCCTTTATTCCTTTTATTCCTTCTTTTTTTCTTCTATTCTGCCTTTTCTCTCTCTCCCCCCCCCCCCCATCTTTATTTTAAGTTGTTTGAATCCAATACATATTGGGTTGTTTTAGAACTTTGTTAAGCTTTGATGTTCTCAGGAATTGGTACAAAGGTCCCCTATTATGTCTTACCCACTATTTCCCCTCGATCCCCCCCCCCCTCTATTTGATCTTACGACTATACTCAGGTTCCTGTATGTTCCTACACAAGGCTATGACCCTGACTATTGATTAGAGCTGCATTTTGTTAGATCAAATTTATGTTTCCTACTTTTGATATTATATGATGGACTTTATATCCTCAACAGGTTTACCTAAGAATTTACTGAGACTATTGTTTGTTCTCTGGTATTCATAGATCATACAAAGTTCCTTTTGTTTTTATCTGATATATTTTTTGTATCTATATATTTGTTATTATGGAAACTTGAACATTGGCCTATGTTTACTTGCTATTTCTGTTCTTTATGGACTTCCTTTTTTTTAATAAAAACATTGAAATATAAAAAATAACAAAACAGTAAAGTTAGCCCAATTTTTTTGCATAATGTGAAAGATGATGTTACGCCGAGTAAATAGATACCTAACTTGTCACGCTTTAAAATTCCGCACACTCATGGAATGGCGCCAATCTTCGATACTTAAAAATCTCCATAGGCGACGCTTGAATTTTTTTTACAGGTTACCAGTTTAGAGTTACAGAGATCTAGTGCTAGAATTGTTGCACGCGCTTCAACGCACGTGGCAATACCTCACATGTGTGGTTTGAACGCCGTTTACATATGTGGGCGGGACTTACGTGTGTGTTCGCTTCTGAGCGCGAGCTACCGGGGACAGGGGCGTTTTAATTATTTATTTATTTTACTTAATTTTTTTTTTTTACACTTTTTTTTACATTTTTTTTTATCACTTTTATTCCTATCACAAGGAATGTAAACATCTCTTGTAATTGGAATTATTGTGACAGGTCCTCTTTATGGAGAGATGCAGGATCAATAAGACCCCACATCTCTCCTCCAGGCTGGAAAGCATGAGATCGGGAAAAAAAATCCACTGATCTGAGCTGACAGCCGCGATCACGGCTTTGTTTACTTTCGGGTACCCGGGCATGACGTCATAACGTCGGGCCCGGGCCTCCGACGGCCATAGAGATGACTGGCGACCATCTGGTCACCAGAAATCTCTATGCTTCCCATCCAGCGCTGGCCGATTCGTTCTCCGGGCCCCCGATGGCACGGAAGAGCCCGGAGAAGCACCGGATGGCGGCGGGAGGGGGGGAAGTCCCCTCCCGTCGCCTATAAGAACGATCAAGCGGCGGAACTGCCACTATGATCATTTTTATGGTGCGCAGAATCGCCGGCTGAAAAGAAGAATATCTGAATGATGCCAGTAGCTGCAGGCATCATTCAGATATCCCCGCACAAATTCCAGGACTTCATATGACGGTGTGCGGTATTGAGGCGGTTAATGTACTATTTGTGTAACCTGTGATTCACATCTCTTCATCCTGCAGGTCTGAAACTCCCAACCCCACCAATATATACGTCTCCACTCATGCTGGAATTGTGCACACTCCAAGAACACCACATTCTTATTATTACACCTATGATCAACCCAAAATTCTATATTTAAAGCGCAACTCCACTTTTGTTGAGAAAAAAACATTCCCCTCTGGGTGATCTATGTACATTGCAAGGATTATAACAACCGTTGTTGAAGATTTCTACCTTTTGTTATTCTGAAGAAATCCATGTGTGTTTGTCTGTGTCCATGTAGGAAAATTAATCTATGGGAGTGGTTTCATAATTATCAATCAGCTGTGGCACCTGCATGGCACTAATGAGGAAAGCTGCTGGGCCTTCATCCCTTTAGATGTTACATAGTTAGTCAGGTTGAAAAAAGACACAAAGTCCATCCAGTTCAACCATAAAAAAAAAAAAAAAAAAAAAAAAAATATCGTATAATCCCATATACCCAATTCTATACCCACAGTTGATCCAGAGGAAGGCAAAAAATCCCAGCAGAGCATGATCCAATTTGCTACAGCAGGAGAAAAAATTCCTTCCTGATCCCCCGAGAGGCAATCGGATTTACCCTGGATCAACTTTATCTATAAATGTTAGTACTCCGTTATATTATGTACATTTAGGGAAGTATCCAGGCCTTTTTTAAAGCAATCTACTGAGCTGGCCAGAACCACCTCTGGAGGGAGTCTATTCCACATTTTCACAGCTCTTACTGTGAAGAAACCTTTGCGTATTTGGAGATTAAATATTTTTTCCTCCTAGACGTAAAGAGTGCCCTCTTGTCTTTTGTGTTGACCGTAAAGTGAATAACTCAACACCAAGTTCACTATATGGACCCCTATATATTTGTACATATTGAGCATATCCCCCCTTATTCTCCTCTTCTCAAGAGTGAATAAATTCAGTTCCTCTAATCTTTCCTCATAGTTGAGCTCCTCCATGCCTCTTATCAGTTTGGTTGCCCTTCTCTGCACTTTCTCCAGTTCCCTGATATCCTTTTTGAGAACTGGTGCCCAAAACTGAACTGCATATTCCAGATGAGGTCTTACTAATGATTTGTACAGGGGCAAAATTATATCTCTCTCTCTGGAGTCCATATCTCTCTTAATACAAGAAAGGACTTTGCTCGCTTTGGAAACCGCAGCTTGGCATTGCATGCTATTATTGAGCTTATGATCTACCAAAACCCCCAGATCCTTCTCACTACGGATTCCCCCAGTTGTACCCTGGCCTAGTATGTATGATGCATTCATATTCTTAGCCCCAAGTGCATAACTTTACATTTATCAACATTAAACCTCATCTGCCACATAGTTGCCCAATTAGACAGTGCATTGAGGTCGGCTTATAAATTGGAGACATCCTGTAAGGACGTTATTCCACTGCATAGCTTGGTGTCATCTGCAAAGACAGAAGTGTTACTTTTGATCCCAGACCCAATATCATTTATAAAGATATTAAAAAGTAAGGGTCCCAGCACTGAACCTTGGGGTACACCACTGATAACCTTAGACCATTCAGAGTAAGAGTCATTAATCACTACTCTCTGAATTCTGTCTTTTAGCCAGTTTTAGTCTTCTTTTTTTTTTGGTTTAACAAAAACGTGTTTATTACATCTGCTGCATGAGACCAGAAGACAATCAAGTCCAAACTCCCAGAGGGAATTAGCATGTCAGTCCTTGATGCTAGGTTGACACAACACAGGGACTTCCAGAAGCATACATGCACAAGTGAATATCTCGTATTCCCAGACTTGTCATCCGTCAGATCTTATGGCCAGGTTGTTATATACTGAATGGATCCACATGGGAGTGCTGTCCTCAGTTGGCAGGTCTCACAGGTTCAGAAGTGGAGGAGAAGTTTACTTGGACCTCTGCCTCATCTTTCGCCTTTTACGCTTCAGTCTGCACATACGCTTCTTCCTCCACTTGGCTCTCATCTTGAGAAGATAAACCTTCCTAGGATGGCCCAATGACTAGTGATGTCCAGTTCATGAACGATTCATCTGACTGAATTGATCCATTTGAAACAGTTCACTATGGAGTCTTAGCCAGTTTTCTATCCATTTACAAACTGATATTTCCAATCCTGTAGACTTTACCTTACACATTAGCCGTGTGTGCGGAACTGTATCGAACGCTTTTGCAAAATCCAAGTGTAGCACTACCCCCGTAGGAGCTGCTGTTTGTTTGATTTGGGTCTACGTCCTGCCTATCAACCCCTGGAAGTGTCTCAAACCTTCCCTTAGCACAACTTATATGAATAAGGAGTGTGAGACCTATTGAGTATTAGGAGACACAATCCTGCATACATCACACAATAACCTGTAAATGTTATTACCTTTGCTGGTCACTAGTCCTTCTAAGTGACAGAGATACTTCACACAAGTTATATGCTTAATCAAAGGTACCTTTACTCAGTATAAAAGGGAAGGGTAAAGAATCACATTAATACCCACAGTTGACTCTGCATGCGCATTGCAGAGTCAATAAACCAATAAGGATAGGTATCACTGAGATTAGGTAATAACAGGAAATAACATCAGCTATATATATGTACATGTATCTATATGTGTCTCTGCACGGCTAACTGGTTGCTCGCGAGCTCCCCCTTTATTGCAATACCTTGCACGTGTTCATTCCCTATAATAGGTAAGCAAGGCCTATCTGCGTTACACTCAAAGTTCCTTTCTCCAATGAAGTCTTCGCTAGCCACCGTCGGTGCACAAGTTAAATTGTAATCCACAGGGTTTCAACAAGATGCTGTAATTATCCGCAATATACCTGAGTACTCGTGTGCCTGCCACCCACTAATGACGGATGCACCAATCTCTGATCACATAGTCTCCAGTGAGATACACTAGGCCGCAAACTGTGGCGTGATAGGTGAAGTGTGGCTGGCACTAACTAAATCACTTTCCTCTAATGTAGTAGTCAATTCTGGGCAGGTGACCTTCTCACCAAACAGGCCCGACTTTCAGATAGTCTCCTCTGGCTTGTCCCGGTCACTCGATCTCCACGCTTCTGCTTCAGCTGCAGTCTCCGGACTCCGTCACTAACAGCATATGGTGATGGACGACTCCGGTCTCTGCTGGGCAATCACAGGACGCTGTGGACGATCCTCTGCTGGAAATCACTCAGGTCACTGGCTGAAGAAGGAACCAATGAGCTGTTCCGAAACGCGTCCCGCCTCCATGACACACTTCCTGTCCACTTCCTGTTCGTGTTCCATGCTGGTTTCTGTCTCGCTTTCTCTGACATCATCCCCAGGCTCCAGCGTTACTGTGTCCTCTGAACATTCACAGCACAATCAGCTGTTATCGTGGACTTTCCTGGAAGCTTTAACATCAGAGACTGGGACTGCCCTGCCACTGGAACATCTCCTGGACGCACTTACCTACTACATGCCTGTTTCATCCACTATCTTGTAAGTGTTTTTAACCCTTTTAGGGGATATTAAAAGTTTTATACTTCTGCACTTAGAGGCGCCTTGTTTGTTTTTCTGTTTCCATTAGAGATTGCTTGTCTCCCTGAGTGCTGCCTAAAGTGTGTGAAGATTTTCTACCCTCTCCAACACAGACCTTATCTGTCAGGATTCAAATTCTTGGAGCGCCCTGGATATACACATTTCCCTGGGTAATGTAGTCTGTCTTTTACTAAAAGCAACAAAGTCTTTTCTCCTAGCTGATATCTGTCCCAAAGTGCATTAGTTGCATTGTAACACTTATACCACCGGAGGGAGCCGGATTCCTTCTTACATATGGACATCCTGCTACACACTCCCCCCACTTAAAGTCTTTGGTCCCCAAAGAGGACAACAGTATGTAACCTAACACATACTTTGGCAATACCTGCAGGGAAATTTGTTAGTTTATGCATGACAATAAACAACTTGCCTTTTCATAAGCAGGATTTAAACTTAAACAGCTCATATCATAACACAGAGCCGACAGAGGAACCTCCCACCAATTATCACAAGGAGGGAGGTTGTCCTGTATACGGACCACCGACACTTGGGTGTCTGTTTCAGATGTGCTAGGGAGTGAGCTGGGGTTGTCTTCCACTGAATCTGAATCTGGAGTGGAAGAGCTAGACTGATCAATGGTTCTCTTAGAAGTGATGATGGCCTCCTCAGAGCATTCACCCAATTGGTCGTACGTCAGTCTTTTTGGGGGGTGAATTACTCTTCTTTCCCTCTGTTCTTTAGGTATCATATTCTCAAGGACATTGGAGCTGGCTGTTTCTAGAAGCTCTTCAGGGGCTTCCTCATCTAGTTCAGGCATGTTGGGCTCCAGAACTTCAGGAGCGTCCCGCTCTCCTTCAGATAGAGACAACGACCCTTCTTCTGGGTCTTCCATTGACAAAGAGTCTGAGTCATCAGCTACCTCCTCAATGAGAATGTTTGAAGGCACGAATTCAGGAGCTTCTGCCCGAAGAGTTCCATTGTCAACTGTTTTGGGTGAGGTTTGGGAGGTGGTCATGGGTTCTGGCAATTGGGATGACCACAACCAGTCAGATTCTGCTTCTTCATCCTCTTGACCTTCATTGTCAGAGTCTCCATCTCTCACATCTGGAAGCACTGTTTGAGATCGGGTGATGGGTCTGGAACCTTGAGAAGTTGAAGGGGTTTCTTGTGAGTCAGATGCAGGAGGCATGCGAACTGCCTCGGAGAGGGGCAACAAGTGATTCCTGTGCCAGGTCTTTAACGGTCCCACGCTTCCTTCTGGCCTAATTTGGTACACAGGAAGGTTTTCCAGCTTCTTGCAGATAACATAAGGTTGGGATTTCCAACGGTCAGCCAACTTATGTTTTCCCGGAATTCCCAAGTTCCTCAACAGCACTCTATCTCCTGGCTGTAAATCTTGAATTCTGACTCTTAGGTCAAAGTTTCTTTTATTTCTCAGCCCCCGTTGGTCAGATGCTGCTTGGGCCTTTTCAAAAGCTGTCTTCAGACTCTTTCTCAATCGGTCTACATACCCCTTGTGGGATGCTGCTGAGGTATGATCCAGCGATATGCCAAAGGCCAAGTCCACTGGCAACCGAGCCTCCCGCCCGAACATCAAACGGTATGGGGAATACCCGGTGACATCACTGGCAGTGCTATTGTAGGCATGCACTATGGCAGCTACATGCTTGCTCCAATGCTGCTTTTTCTCTGAACTCAGAGTCCCCAACATATCCAAGAGAGTCCGGTTAAACCGTTCAGGCTGAGCATCTCCTTGTGGGTGATAAGGGGTTGTCCTGGTCTTCTGGATGCCTAACAGGTCTAATAACTTCTTTATTAATTTGCTTTCAAAGTCTCTGCCCTGATCTGAATGAAGGCGTTGGGGTAGACCATAGTGCACAAAGAATTTTTCTACCAGTACTTTGGCTACTGTTGAGGCCTTCTGGTCTTTTGTTGGGAATGCTTGAGCATATCTGGTAAAGTGATCTGTTATCACCAAGACATTCCCTTGACCACTCAGATCAGGCTCCAGGCAAAGGAAGTCAATGCACACCAATTCCATAGGTCCCTGACTTTGCAGATGGCCCATTGGGGCTGCTTGACGTGGCAAGGTCTTCCTTTGAATGCATCGGACACAGGAATGGCAATATCCTTCCACTTCAGCCCGCATGCAGGGCCAATAGAACCTATCCCGTACAAGGTGAAAAGTCCGTTCGGACCCTAGGTGACCATGGTTGTCATGGAGGGCAGCTAGGACCGCTTCTCAATATTTGGCTGGTAGAAACAGCTGCCACTTCTCTTCTGAGTCGTCAGAGGGGCCCCTTCGGTAGACCACCCCTTGACGTATGTGTAGCCGATCCCACTCCCTGCGCAACAATCGGGCTTCTCTTGGGGAGTCTGTTTCAAGCATCTCGGGACGCTGGCTTTCCAGGGCCTTTATCAGGAGTTTCCCTAAAGAGTCTTCTTCTTGCTCCTTTCTCAAATCCCTTTTTGTCAGCTTGGGCAAGCCCTCCCCTTCGACTTGGGTCACACTGCAATAGCACTTCGGTACTCCAACAGCTGAGACCCCAATTTCTTCGGCTCTTGACCCACCTCTGGCTTGAAGTTCTGTCCCCTGATATAGGGCTCGCACTCCCTCTGGGTCTAGTTGGGCCCATTCTTCGGTAGGGTCGGTGGGGGCATGAGACCTCCTGGACAGGGCATCTGCATCCCTATTTCCCACTCCGGGTCGGTACTTCAAGCTGAAGGTGAAGCTTGAAAGGGCAGCCAACCACCGGTGTCCCGTTGCATCCAACTTGGCAGTGGTCAGAAGGTAGGTGAGCGGGTTATTATCTGTCTTCACCACAAACTCCGCCCCATATAGGTAGTCTCTCAGTTTGTCTACCACTGCCCATTTCAAGGCCAGGAATTCAAGCTTGTGGGTGGGGTAATTCTTCTCAGCAGGTATCAGACTCCTGCTCACATATGCGACGGGTCTTAGGTAACCATCATGTTCCTGGTACAGCACCCCACCCAGCCCATCTCGGCTGGCATCTACATGCAGTTCATAAGGCTTCTTTGGATCAGCATAGGCCAGGACTGGTGCAGTGGTAAGACTCTTCTTTAACATCTGGAAGGCTTCCTCGCACTCCCCTGTCCACTGGTCTTGAATCGACTCTTTGGGCCTTCGGGGTCCCATGGTGAGTTTCACTGGTTTGACCAGCTCTGGAACATCATCTTCCCCTTCGTTTCTGAGTAACTCGTTCAGGGGTCTGGCAATCTTGGCAAATCCTTCTACAAATCTTCTGTAGTAAGAACAGAACCCCAGGAATGACCGAAGCTCAGTCACGTTGGTAGGTCTCGGCCAAGAGGTGACGGCATCCAGCTTCTCTGGGTTCGTGGCCACCCCTTCTGCAGAAACGATATGGCCCAGGTAATGGACTGAGGACTGGTAAAATTGACACTTCTCTGGGGAGAGTTTCAGGCCCTCTTCACTGAGCCTCTTCAGGACCTTCTCCAGTCTCTCTTCATGCTCTTCTAGGGTTCTCCCGAACACGATGACGTCGTCCAAATATACCAGTACCTCTATTAGATTCATGTCCCCGACGGTTCTCTCCATTAGCCTTTGGAAAGTGGTGGGGGCTCCTGATAACCCTTGAGGCATACGGTTGAACTCAAAGAACCCCACAGGGGTGATGAAGGCTGTCTTCTCCCGATCCTCAGGGTGCATGGGGATTTGGTAATATCCACTTTTTAGATCCATTACACTGAACCACTTGGCCCCTGACAGACTCTGCAGGGCGTCTTCAATTCGGGGAGTGGTGTATTGATCTGGGATGGTCCTTCTGTTTAGTGTTCTGTAGTCGATACACAGTCTCAGCGACCCGTTCTTCTTTCGGACTACCACTATTGGAGAAGCGTAAGGGCTCCTGGATTCTCGAATAATCCCCGTCCTCTTCAGCTCAGCCAACTGTTCCCGCAAGTCTTCTAAGTCACCCAGTGGGACCCGTCGAACTCTCTCTCTAAAGGGCTTATCTTCTTGTAAGCGTATCTTGTGAGTGGCACTCCTTGCGCACCCCACATCGAACTCATCTTTAGAGAAGATCTTTTCCCACCTTGCAAGTTGAGCTTTGGCCCTTTTTCTCCATTCTGGTGGGAGGGCCGTGTCTTCAGAACAGAGCTTCTCTATGGTGACTTTACCCCTTTCTTCTTTCTTCAATTCACACGGGGCAATGGGGGTGGCTGGATTCACCTGGCCCAACAGCATTCTGGCCGGCACCTTCACTGGTGTATTAACAGTGTTCTTTATACTCACTGAAACCCTCCCATGGCTTTTCTGTAGGGCCTTCAATGGGATCACTTCGGGGATTACTTCAATCCCTTTCTGTCTTTCCTGTGGGCCTGGTTCGAAGACAATGAAGGGACCTGGCTGTTTCCATGTGAGCTTGACAGAAGCCCTCAGGCAAGTCACCTCTCCCGGTTGTAATACCTTCTCCGTCTTGTCTAGCTTCCAAATCTTGCCAACTCCCTCAGCCGGGGCCTTCTGCTCCAGTACCAGGCGCTGGTAGGCTTGCCTTAACATGGGGTGGACTCTTGTGGTCGGGGCTTCTTCCTGTTGGGCCAACGGTGTCAGCAGTCGCCTGACTAGATCAGTGTTGGTCCCTATGATGAGTGAGCTCTTGCTGGCCCCTGGTGGGCGAGGGCACACTACTGCCAGAGTATCGAAGGTCTCTGTCTCCCCAGCCACTGAGGGATCAAAAGTCAACTTGATTGGCAGGTAACCGTCATAGGGAAAGCTCTGAGTTCCAATACCCCATATTTCCAGTTCCTCTAATTTCTGTAGGGGCAGATGTTTAAGATGTTTATCATAGAAATCCCTATACAGAAGAGTCACTTGAGCCCCAGTGTCAAGAAGAGCCTTGGTGTAGATCCCTTCTACTTGTATGGAGACTACTGGAGAAGGCCCCACTAACTTGGCAGGGAACTCCTTCAACACAGACTTCTTGCTGGGTTCAGTTACCTGTACCCTCACTTCTTTTTTTCTTGAGTTTCCGGTGGGTCTCAGTCCCTTCTGGGTCTGGTGTGCACTGGCCTTCTGTTCAACAGCAGCCTGAGTTGTGGGACGGGGCCTAATTGGCAGAGGTTTAGGTCCCTGACTCTGATGTTTTGGATCATTGGACTTCTTGAAGAAGTTCATGGAAACTGGTGGGCGCCCGGCTGACTCCTTCACCGGGGCCCTCTGAAGTTTTCCGCCGGCTTGCGATATCTGGATGCAACTTCAGCTGGGCTGGGACACACTGCTCTAACATGCCCGATTCCCCCACAATTGAAGCATGTTATCAATCTCTTAGGCTTCTGTACTAGTTCCATATTGGAGCTAGGAGGTTTTTTTGGTTCCTCTGACGTGTTCTTGTTGTGTGGCACAGAGGCCTGGCTAGTCAGCATGGACACCATTTCTACTAGTTGTGACACCTGGGTCTTTAGGAGTTCAACTTCTGGATCACCTTCTTCTGCACTTAACATTCTGACTCGGGCAGTTGGTTCGGTGTGTTGACTCCTCCTTTTGTCTTCCAACATGGCCTCCTCCTCCCTGACTATCCGGATCAAGTCGGGGTATTCCAGGCTGCTCCCGTCCCGCCGGGTGCGTAGCAATAATGCGATGGGGTCCAAGGGTTGAGCTCCCCTCAACACCTGCTGGGCACGGGCCTCATCCACTTTTCTTGGATCGATCCCTTTCTTCAGTAGGATCCGATGCAGGATCTTATCCAGGCGTCCAATGAATTCTGACAGCTTCTCTCCCTCTTTTTGGTAGCAATGCCCCAGCTGGTAAGTGAGTTCAATGATGTTTTCCGTCCCGCCGAACACATTCTGCAGAATATCCAGATAATCCTGTGCATTGCAGTCCTTCTTGCTTAACTTGAGGTTACGTATGGCCTCCAGAGCAGGTCCCTTTAAGCTTTCCACAATCCGTTGTTTTTTTTGTTGTTCTGGCACCTCCCATTCTTCTAGGGCCTGAGTGGCGCCATCTAGCCACTCTTCAAATCCATCTTCCACTGAAGGTACAGGTTTCTTCCCAAAAAAGGTCCTGAGTTTCCTGTATCCTGACATCAGGTAGTCTGGAGGGTCCTTTTTACACTTGGTCACAATCTCCCCCAGGACAGCGCACAATTCTGAGCTAAGGGTGGTCAATGGTGGTGAACCGGGACCCTTTTGTTGGGTGCTCCCTCCTGTGCTGGGGCCTCCTGAAGTAGTGGATGTGGGGCCATCTTTATTCTCTTCTGGGTGTATCAGGAGGAGTTCTACTTGGTTTGTAGTTTTTATGCTGGCACCCTTGAAGTAGTCAGAGATTCCCTTCCTCCACTCACATAATGCATAGGTGTGGGGATTTACAGTATCTGTCTTTATGTCAATCACCCATGGCTTCCTGTCCGTGGACAATGCTCTCAAGACTGGAGTTAGCTGCTCCTCTACCCAGGCCTCTCTCTGGATTTCAACCACCAGGCCATTTCCGGGTAGGATGCCTTCATCCCTGCACCACCGGGCTACGGCAGCAGGGTCCATTTCTGTGCTGTAAGGGTTCTGTCTAGGGGGAAAGTTGATTGCAGAACTGTAGAATATCCCGGACGAGCCCCCACGTGTAGCACTACCCCCGTAGGAGCTGCTGTTTGTTTGATTTGGGTCTACGTCCTGCCTATCAACCCCTGGAAGTGTCTCAAACCTTCCCTTAGCACAACTTATATGAATAAGGAGTGTGAGACCTATTGGGTATTAGGAGACACAATCCTGCATACATCACACAATAACCTGTAAATGTTATTACCTTTGCTGGTCACTAGTCCTTCTAAGTGACAGAGATACTTCACACAAGTTATATGCTTAATCAAAGGTACCTTTACTCAGTATAAAAGGGAAGGGTAAAGAATCACATTAATACACACAGTTGACTCTGCATGCGCATTGCAGAGTCAATAAACCAATAAGGATAGATATCACTGAGATTAGGTAATAACAGGAAATAACATCAGCTATATATATGTACATGTATCTATATGTGTCTCTGCACGGCTAACTGGTTGCTCGCGAGCTCCCCCTTTATTGCAATACCTTGCACGTGTTCATTCCCTATAATAGGTAAGCAAGGCCTATCTGCGTCACACTCAAAGTTCCTTTCTCCAATGAAGTCTTCGCTAGCCACCGTCGGTGCACAAGTTAAATTGTAATCCACAGGGTTTCAACAAGATGCTGTAATTATCCGCAATATACCTGAGTACTCGTGTGCCTGCCACCCACTAATGACGGATGCACCAATCTCTGATCACATAGTCTCCAGTGAGATACACTAGGCCGCAAACTGTGGCGTGATAGGTGAAGTGTGGCTGGCACTAACTAAATCACTTTCCTCTAAGGTAGTAGTCAATTCTGGGCAGGTGCCCTTCTCACCAAACAGGCCCGACTTTCAGATAGTCTCCTCTGGCTTGTCCCGGTCACTCGATCTCCACGCTTCTGCTTCAGCTGCAGTCTCCGGACTCCGTCACTAACAGCATATGGTGATGGACGACTCCGGTCTCTGCTGGGCAATCACAGGACGCTGTGGACGATCCTCTGCTGGAAATCACTCAGGCACTCCCGTAATTTAGGCCCAGGCTTCTGGCCTAATCCTTAGGAAGCAGGCCTCCGTGCCAACTTCCTGCTTGATTGAGAGCTGGATCCAGAGAGAGAGACGCTGGCCCCTCCCCTGGTTTAAGTAGTCTGCCCAGAATGCTTTGCGGTGTTGCAATGCACCCTGGGTAATGTAGTCTGTCTTTTACTAAAAGCAACAAAGTCTTTTCTCCTAGCTGATATCTGTCCCAAAGTGCATTAGTTGCATTGTAACACTTATACCACCGGAGGGAGCTGGATTCCTTCTTACATATGGACATCCTGCTACACAAGTATACCACGTCCACCGCCACCCCTATGTCCAAGGTTTTACTGTACTTACCTCTTCATAAAAATAAATCAGGTTTGTCTGACAACTTCTGTCTTTCATGAATCCATGCTGTCTGTTGCCTAATATTTTTTTTCCAGCAAGAACTCATCTATGTGGTCTTTTATTAATCTCTCCAGTATCTTCCCAACTATAGAAGTTAAACTAACAGGTCTATAGTTACTTGGTAAAGACTTTGTTCTCTTTTTAAATATAGGCACCACATTGGCCCTGCGCAAATCCAGTGGTACTATTCCCTTCATTAATGAGTCCCTAAAAATTAGATACAATGGCTTTGAAATTACAGAGCTCAATTCTTTTAGGATCCGTGGGTGGATGCCATCTGGTCCAGGTGCTTTGTCCACCTTTATTCTGTCTAAATATTTCTGGACCATATCACTTTTGAGCCATTGTGGATTTCCTATTGGGAGTATCTCACCAAAAATGTCATTTTTGTTGCAGGGGATGCCTGAAATCTGACTTGTATCTTAGTGCAGACTTCTGGGAAAATTGGTGAGCCAATCACACATGCAGGAAATTATGTTTCTTTTTCGTACATCACGGGACACAGAGCGACATAGTCATTACTAATGGGTTATATAGATACCGTCAGGTGCTGGCACTGGCAACTTCCAAAACCGGAAGTACCCTCCCCTATATAAGCCCCTCCCATCCGGGAGCACCTCAGTTTTTTGCCAGTGTCTAAGGTGTTGGCCAAGAAGAAACATGTGTTTTTCACTGAGCTTGCGTACAGGTTCTTTTGGGCCTCAGTAAGCTATTCCGGATCCGACCAAAAAAGCTTCATAGCTAAACGGTCGGTACCCGGGCCTTGCAAAGAAGAGCAAGGTTTTGCCTGTAATGCTTCTCTTAGGAGAGCTGGACCCTGGGATCCAGAGCTCTGGTCATACCCACGACCAAGATGTTTTCTGTGCAGGGTGCTATACAGGTCCAGGGGAGTGGAATCCTTGGGAACCCGGTCCCTGAAGGTTTGATTACAATGCCTGCCGTGATAGGTGAAGTTTGGGCTTTTGTGGACCAAACAAAGTCCTGCGGCGGGGAACAGGTAAGTGGGGGCCCCCAGGAACTTGGTTCTATTGGGGGACCCCCAAGCCTAATTTGTCTTTCTGTCTGTTACCTAATGGTATTCCCGCAAGATTCTGTGCATGCCTGTAACTGCTAAAAAAATGTAATAATTTTTAATGGTGGTCAAGAAAAAAAAAAAAAAAAAAATTTTTATATATATATTTAATATATTAGACTGCGGTACCTGTGTTTGTCCACTAGAGGCCGCTGTGGAATGTTTTCTTGTCATGTGGACTAGTTTCTTCTCAGCAGAGCAAAGTCCAGGCAGTTGGTGAGTTCTCTTATAGGAAACTGCTTCCTCTGCCATGTTGCAGTGCTCGTCCATCCCCCGGCCTGCGGCAAAGAGGGGCCCTGGCTCCTGTCCCTTTGTTTCCATTTTTGAAATTAGCGCCGAAGGCGCACGTGGCCGCGCGCGTGCACGCGCCTCTATATATAGAGGTGAGCCGGAAAAGGGGGCGGAGCCTGGGGGATGACGCTCTGTGCGCGCCGCAGCGCTTCTGCGCATGTGCGGGCGTCCCAGCAGGTTTAAAAACCACAATATTGTAGTAAGCTGGCTATGAAGTACAGAGACAGAGCTGGCAACATTTAAAGGCATACAGCAAGCGGTTGATACAGGCATCCCCTAGAAAGGCACATTAGTAGACACCAACTGTTTCTTATAGCAGCATTTATGCTAGACTATTATCAGTAACTGGTGTATTTTCGGCTGGAATACCTCAGCTTTGTGGCTTAGGAATATGCCGTCTAAAAACTCCGGGACTAGAAATTCCAGGAGGAATAGGGGGTCTCCATCGGGCTCTGAGGATCTTGGGCATGCTTTGGCTGCACCAGTCTCCCCTGAAGAATCAGAGGTTAGTGACCGTAGGGCACCCCCAGGAGTACCTGGTACTGTGGCTGTCCTCAGTTCACCTGCTCCTGTGTATGTAACAGAGGAGGTTTTTTCCTCAGCTCTGGGAGGGCTGGAAGAGAGATTGTCAGCATTGATCGCTGCTTCCCTGTCACAGGAGAAAAGCGCTCGATCTCCGTCTCCTCCCTCAGAGTGCCTGTTAACAGAGCAACAGTCCCATACAGAGGTCGACCTACCTGAGGGGGATCAGGATGAGGTCGATTCGGTTGCAGAGGAATCAACAGTGGAAGAGCCGTTCTCAGCATCACATGCTGAAAGGTTATGGGTTCAGTCCATGACTAATATGGTCCGATCAGCATTTAAAATGCCACTTGCGGAGCCATCCTCCACTTCTGTCTCCTCGTTGGGGTCGCTAAAAGCTCCCCAGACTGTTTGTTCCTTTCCGATCCATCCTTTACTGGAGGGGCTCATTTACCAGGATTGGGAGCATCCTGACAAAATATTTACTCCTCCCAAGAGATTTCCGGTGGTCTATCCTATGGAGGATAAGTTCATCAGAAAATGGAGGGTCCCTACAGTGGACGCAGCCATCTCTTGTGTGAATAAATCACTGACATGTCCGGTGGAAAATGTCCAAATGTTCAAGGACCCAATAGATAAAAAATTGGAGTCCTTATTGAAATCTGCTTTTTCTACAGCAGGATTGGTGACACAACCAGCAGTGGCAGCTATTGGGGTCTGCCAAGCAGTGAAGGATCAGTTGAAACAGGTCTTAAGGGACTTGCCAGATCAGCAGGCTCTTGCCCTAGCTGATCTACCTAGAGCCTTATGCTTTGCGGTGGACGCTATAAAGGATTCAATCCATCAGGCCTCCCGCCTTACGCTGTCTGTAGTACATATGCGCAGGCTTCTATGGCTCAAAAACTGGTCTGCTGAAGCTCCCTGTAAAAAATTGCTGGTCAGCTTCCCATTTCATGGGGAGCGCTTATTCGGGGAAGACCTGGACAAGTATATCCAGAGAATTTCCAGCGGTAAAAGTACACTTTTGCCGGTTAAAAATAGAGTTAGAGGTCCCTCTTTTAAGAGGCCGGCTTCTCCAGTCCCTAGGGCATCGGCTGTGAAACAGTTCCGACGGCCTCCTCGGTCAAATCCCGGAGGTAGAAATCAGGGACAGTTGCAGGGTAACAAGAAGCCCTGGAGCAGGAGAGGTACAAAACCTCCCCCAAAGTCAAATGCATGAAGGGTTGCCCCCACCCAATCGGGTGGGGGGAAGACTTCAGTTGTTCACAGAGACCTGGCGGGACACGATCCGAGACAGATGGGTGCTCTCCGCAGTAAATCTGGGATACAAATTGGAGTTAAAAAACTCCCCTTCTTCCCGCTTTATAAGGTCAAACGTGCCAAGGGATCCCCAGAAGAGAGGATCCCTCCTGTTGGCACTAGAACAATTATTGCTACAAGCAGTAATTATAGAGGTTCCCCTGGAAGAGTGGGGGTTTGGGTTTTACTCAAACCTCTTTACAGTTCCGAAGCCAAACGGGGACGTGAGGCCCATACTAAATCTAAAAGGGCTAAACAAATTCCTGCATATCAGGACTTTCCGGATGGAGTCG
The DNA here is from genome assembly GCA_029206835.1 of Rana muscosa. Taxonomy (NCBI): domain Eukaryota; kingdom Metazoa; phylum Chordata; class Amphibia; order Anura; family Ranidae; genus Rana; species Rana muscosa. Next base: position 194,845,705 of record CM055118.1, read on the forward strand.
ATCCGATCGGTAGCCACTGCCCTACAAGGGGAGGAATGGTTAGCCTCGATCGACATCAAGGATGCTTATTTGCACATTCCCATCTTTCCAGCCCACCAAAAATTTCTACGCTTTGCGGTAGAAGGCCGCCATTTTCAGTTCAGAGCCTTACCCTTCGGTCTGGCCACAGCACCAAGAGTGTTCACAAAAATTTTGGCCCCGTTATTGGCCAATCTAAGAACACGAGGTGTAACGATAATGGCATATCTAGACGACTTGTTGCTGATAGACCACTCAGTGGAAAAACTAGAAGTGGTTGTTCACGAGACAATCAAGTATCTGGAATATCACGGTTGGATTATCAACCGAGACAAGTCAGCCCTAAAACCAGTCAAAAGTCTGGAATACTTGGGGCTAAGGCTGGATTCAGACCAGAGAAAAATTTTCTTGCCTCAAGAAAAAGGGTCGTCTTTGAGAGATTTGATCCACTTAGTGGGCTCAAAAAGACAGCCATCCATACGCCTGTGCATGAGGCTGCTGGGAAAGATGGTGGCATCATTCGAAGCAGTACCCTACGGTCAATTCCATTCAAGGAAGTTGCAAAGGGCCATACTGTCAGCCTGGAACAAAAAAGTTCAGGCTCTGGACTTACCAATGTCCTTGTCCCCTTCCGTTCGCAGGAGCCTCCGCTGGTGGTTGGTGTCAGGGTCACCTGTGGCCAGGTGACAGATGCACACCGTAGGGGGACAGGAGTGCACCGCGAGGTAGTGAACCCTATGGCTGGCTTCTGTGGATAGGAAACTGGGTGGTTGTGGAAAGCGGGACCAGAGGAGCACAACCGGGATCCCAACGGAAGCGAGAGCCAAGATTCCCCAGGGCGCGGAGTCTAAGACCCAGCTGGTCTTCTCCAGGGCCTCTAGTGGTGAGGATGTTACGCTGCAGGCTGGGACCAGGTCGCGGCCCCTGGAGTTTCCTAGCTCACGCCCCGTAGGATAAGGGGAAGCAGCAGCACACGATAGAGAGAACCGAATAACAAGCCGAAGGTCAGGGGCCACAAGCAGACAAGGATAACGAAGAACGAGCCGAAGGTCAAGGGTCACGAGCAGACAGGGATGGTCGGGGACAAGCCAATAACGTAACAGAGAGACAGACGTAGCACACGGCAGGCAGGAACCCAAACACACAATGCCTAACAAACACGTTGATCAGCAAAGCAGGCTTGCAGTGCACAGGTTAATATAGTGTTCAGTGATAGGGCCTGGGGTGGAGTCAGGCTGGGAGGAGATTATAAAGGAAGCCAGGTGAAGGAGGTCTGGTCTCTAGATGAACACATGAGGAGGAAGGTAAGATGGCAGACAGACATTAATGCATATCCATGACAGTACCCTCCCTCTTACGAGGCCTCCCCCTTCCCCGCCTGGGCCCAGGTTTAGAGGGAAACTTCAGATGAAACTCCTTTAACAGACGAGGTGCAAAGACCTCAGATGCAGTGATCCAAGACCTCTCCTCAGGACCAAACCCTTTCCAATGAACGAGGTACTGAAGAACGCCTTTACAGAGTCGGGAGTCCAGAATTTGACTGATCTCGTACTCCTGATTATCCTCCGAGACAGGCGCCACGGTAGGAAGAGGACGAGAGAATTTATTGAGGACTAAAGGCTTTAGAAGAGCAACATGAAAGGAGTTAGTGATTTTAAGGCTCTTAGGAATCTGGAGTTTGAAACAAACCGGATTCAGTTTAGCAGTTACCGTGTATGGACCGATGAATCGTGGAGCAAACTTCAGAGAAGGAACTCGGAGCTTGATGTTCCTGGTAGAGAGCCAGACTTTGTCCCCTGGCTGAAGAGAAGGCGGTTTACGCCTGCGGCGGTCGGCAAAGCCTTTGAATTTTTCAGCAGCTGCCCGGAGGGAATCATGAACGTGACCCCAAACGGAATTGAGAGACTCCTGAACCGAAGCCAAAGCTGGAATGTCTGGAGAACAGATCATAGGAAGAGGAAGTTGAGGGTGTTTTCCATAAACTGTGAAAAAGGGTGTCTTCTGCGAACTGGTATTCACATGATTGTTATGGGAGAATTCTGCCCACGGGAGTAGAGAGGACCAATCGTCATGGTGAGAAGACACAAAGGTGCGAAGAAAGACCTCTAACTCCTGATTAACCCTCTCAGTCTGTCCATTGGATTGGGGATGGTAAGAAGAAGAAAAATCCAAGACAATATTGAGGGATTTGCAAAAGGCTCTCCAAAAACGAGACGTGAATTGGACTCCCCTGTCGGAAACAATATGAGAAGGGACCCCATGTAGGCGGAGAATTTCTCGAATGAAAATGGGAACCAAGGCAGGGGCAGAAGGAAGACCAGGAAGAGGAACAAAATGAGCCATCTTGGAGAATCGATCGATTACCACCCAAATGACTGTATTATTCTCAGACAGTGGGAGATCGGTGATAAAATCCATGGCAATATGGGCCCAGGGTTCCTTAGGAATAGGCAAGGGCATGAGGAGACCAGCAGGAGCTTGTGTGGAGGATTTGGACTGAGCACAGACATGACAAGCTTTAACGTAGTCTTTGACGTCTGAGCGGAGATTAGGCCACCAGTAGTGACGACTGATGAGTAGGAAGGATCGGAGGAATCCAGAATGCCCTGCCACCTTGGAATCATGTCCCCAACGAAGGATCTTAGCTCTTAGCTCAGTGGGGACAAAGGTCTTACCAGGCGGAATTTTAGACTTCAGGGTGGTAGAGTGGGCAACAATGCATGAGGTGGGAATGATCGGCTCAGGTTCAGGGGCGGACTCCTCGTCCAAAGTGTCAAATGACCTAGAGAGCGCATCAGCCCGACCGTTGCAGGAACCCCAGGCCAGGATCTGCCCAGAGACCCAGTCCACATGTGGAGAGTGGAGCTGTAGCCAAGGGAGGCCCAATACAACTGGGGTAGAGGCCTTGGGTAGAATAAGAAAGGATATCCACTCCTGGTGGAGAATCCCTACCGACATCCTAATGGGTAGCGTCTGGAAGCGAATAGGGCCCCCTGGGAGAACAGTGCCATCAATTGCCGAGACTACCAATGGGGTAGTGAGAGGTGAAAGGGTAAGCTTCATAGAAGAAGCAGTTCTCCAATCCATGAAATTGCCGGCAGCCCCGGAATCCAGGTATGCAAGGGTTGACTGAGGAGAAGTGCCTACATGAAGGGACACCGGCAAGAGCAGGCGAGAAGGTGATGTTTCTGGGTCCAATACTCCACCTTCCAAATGTATTAGACCCGAGCGTTTCCCGGACGAAGCGAGCAGGAGTCACGAAAATGACCCTTGCCCCCACAATAGAGGCACAAGCCCAGAGTTCTGCGCCTAGCACGTTCTTCGGGGGTTAGTCTGGTCCGGCCCAGCTGCATAGGTTCTTCAGCAGGTAGAGGATGCTCCACGGAATGAAGGGAGGGGAGCTCAGACTGGCTAGGACCCAGAGAGTGCTGGCGTCTTTTTTCTAAGGACCTCTCTTGAAAACGAATGTCGATCTGGTTGCATAATGAAATTACATCGTCCAGACCGACGGGAATGGCTCTTCCCGCTAATTCGTCTTTCACTCGGTCAGAGAGGCCATGAAAAAAGGTAGCGACCAGGGCCTCATTATTCCAGCTCAATTCAGCTGTGTGGATACGGAACTGAAGAGCATATTGCCCCACTGAACTAGATTCTTGGCGAAGACGTAAGACAGCACTAGCCGCTGAAGAAGCCCGAGCCGGCTCTTCGAAGATATTACGAAAGAGCTTCAAGAATTCGGACAGACTGGAAACCACCGGATCGTTCCTCTCCCACAGGGGGGCAGCCCAGGCCAAAGCTTCACCGGAGAGGAGGGAAATGATATAGGCTACCTTAGCCCGGTCAGATAGGAAGCTTTGAGGCTGAAGCTCAAAATGAATAGTGCATTGGCTGAGAAACCCCCTGCAGGCCTTGGAGTCCCCAGAGAAACGGAACGGAGCTGGCAATCTTAGTGAGTGTGAGGCTGCGACTGGTGCGATAGGTACAGCCGCTGGTTGTACTTGGGGTTGCGGATTCGGGGTTCCCAAGGAGACCTGAAGCTGCTCGAATCGAGAAGCCAGATCCTGGAGGAATAGCATCACCTGGGTCTGATTTGATTCCTGGGTCTCAAGTCTGCGAACTATGCCCTGCAATGGATCATCCGCGGGAAGCGGGATGTCAGCCGGGTTCATGGCTGATCAAACTGTCAGGGTCACCTGTGGCCAGGTGACAGATGCACACCGTAGGGGGACAGGAGTGCACCGCGAGGTAGTGAACCCTATGGCTGGCTTCTGTGGATAGGAAACTGGGTGGTTGTGGAAAGCGGGACCAGAGGAGCACAACCGGGATCCCAACGGAAGCGAGAGCCAAGATTCCCCAGGGCGCGGAGTCTAAGACCCAGCTGGTCTTCTCCAGGGCCTCTAGTGGTGAGGATGTTACGCTGCAGGCTGGGACCAGGTCGCGGCCCCTGGAGTTTCCTAGCTCACGCCCCGTAGGATAAGGGGAAGCAGCAGCACACGATAGAGAGAACCGAATAACAAGCCGAAGGTCAGGGGCCACAAGCAGACAAGGATAACGAAGAACGAGCCGAAGGTCAAGGGTCACGAGCAGACAGGGATGGTCGGGGACAAGCCAATAACGTAACAGAGAGACAGACGTAGCACACGGCAGGCAGGAACCCAAACACACAATGCCTAACAAACACGTTGATCAGCAAAGCAGGCTTGCAGTGCACAGGTTAATATAGTGTTCAGTGATAGGGCCTGGGGTGGAGTCAGGCTGGGAGGAGATTATAAAGGAAGCCAGGTGAAGGAGGTCTGGTCTCTAGATGAACACATGAGGAGGAAGGTAAGATGGCAGACAGACATTAATGCATATCCATGACAGTTGGTTCCCCAGAATCTGGAAAGAGGGAAATCCTTCAGTCCGATTTCCTGGAAGGTGGTCACTACAGATGCCAGCCTTGTAGGCTGGGGAGCAGTACTGGAGCAATGGTCTCTCCAGGGCAAGTGGTCAGAAGCAGAAAAGGCCCTGCCCATCAATCTCTTAGAGATACGAGCAGCCCGGTATGCCCTAGTAGCATGGACATCCAAACTCCAAGGGTCCCCTGTCAGAGTTCAATCAGACAATGCCACAGCAGTGGCATATATCAATCGTCAGGGGGGCACCAGGAGTCGTGCAGCCCAAAGGGAAGTAAATTACATCCTGAGATGGGCAGAAAAATATGTCCCAGCCATATCTGCGGTATTCATTCCAGGAGTGGAGAATTGGAAGGCGGACTTTCTAAGTCGCCAACAATTATGCCCAGGGGAATGGTCCCTTCATCCCGAGGTTTTCCGGACAATATGTCAGCGGTGGGGAACACCGGATGTAGATCTGCTAGCATCCAGATTCAACACAAAAGTGGACAGGTTTGTCTCTTGGACAAGGGATCCCCTAGCTTGCGGCTCGGATGCCCTAGTGTTCCCTTGGGATCAGTTCAAGCTGATATATGCATTCCCACCGCCACAATTGTTACCTCGATTACTCCGCAGAATCAGGGTAGAAAAGAAACCAGTGATTCTGGTGGCTCCAGCGTGGCCCCGAAGAGCATGGTACGCGGAGATTGTAAAAATGTCTGTGGGGAGTCCTTGGACCCTCCCACATTGTCCGGACCTGCTTTCGCAGGGACCGATATACCACCCTTCCTTACCAGCCCTAGGTTTGACGGCCTGGCTATTGAAGCCCACATTCTAAAAAAGAGAGGGCTCTCTAATGCTGTGGTGTCTACCATGATCAATGCCAGGAAACCGGTATCCAGGCAGATCTACTATAGAATCTGGAAGGCGTACATCGCCTGGTGTGAGGCCAGAAAATGGCATCCACGTAAATACGTAATAGGTAGGATTCTGGACTTCCTACAATGGGCTGTAGATAGGGAGCTTGCCTTGAGTACTATCAAGGGTCAGATTTCGGCCTTGTCAATATTTTTTCAAAGGCCCTTGGCTTCGCATTCACTAGTCAAAGCCTTTATACAAGGAGTGATGCGTATTAGTCCTCCGGTTAATATTCCCATATGTCCATGGGATCTAAACTTGGTTCTGTCAGTTCTACAGAAACAACCATTTGAACCATTACAGCATATTTCCTTGGTGCTTCTCACCAGGAAATTGATTTTTCTAGTAGCCATTTGTTCGGCTAAAAGAGTGTCGGAATTAGCAGCTATGTCCTGTAAGGAGCCATATCTGGTTATCCATAAGGACAGAGTAGTGTTACGTCCTCATCCAGCCTTTCTTCCTAAGGTGGTATCGAGGTTTCATTTGAACCAAGATGTGGTTCTTCCTTCTTTTTTCCCCAAGCCTACTTCGGTAGAGGAAAAGTTATTGCATTCTTTGGATGTAGTAAGAGCAGTTAAAGCTTATCTAAAAGCCACTGCTCAGATTCGCAGAACGGATACTTTGTTTATTCTGCCGGAAGGCCCCAGAAGGGGTCAGGCAGCGTCAAAATCTACTTTAGCCAAGTGGATTCGACAGGTCATAATACAAGCCTATGGCTTGAGAAGTAGACCGCCTCCGTTCAAAGTTAGGGCGCACTCCACGAGAGCAGTTGGAACTTCATGGGCAGTGCATCACCAGGCCTCCCTGGCTCAAATCTGTAAGGCCGCAACATGGTCTTCAGTACACACGTTTACTAGGTTCTACCAGGTGGACGTTAGAAGTCAGGAGGATGTCGCCTTTGGGCGCAGTGTGTTGCAGGCCGCAAAAGATCCTCATGTCTGATAGCGCTCAGCTTATATATGGTGTATCCCCCCCCTCATTTGGCATTGCTTTAGGACATCCCATTAGTAATGACTATGTCGCTCTGTGTCCCGTGATGTACGAAAAAGAAAATAGGATTTTTATAACAGCTTACCTGTAAAATCCTTTTCTTGGAGTACATCACGGGACACAGAGCTCCCACCCCTCTTTGGGGACACTTATTGCTTTGCTACAAAACTGAGGTGCTCCCGGATGGGAGGGGCTTATATAGGGGAGGGTACTTCCGGTTTTGGAAGTTGCCAGTGCCAGCACCTGACGGTATCTATATAACCCATTAGTAATGACTATGTCGCTCTGTGTCCCGTGATGTACTCCAAGAAAAGGATTTTACAGGTAAGCTGTTATAAAAATCCTATTTTCTAGGGTGTGTTCAGTACACATTCTGTGTACAGAACTCCTCCAGGTAGCCATATTGCATGGCATTTTCATAAAATTACAGGGACTGCAGATTGAAAAGGAAAGACAATTTTTAATAACATTCAATTACAATATGACTTGTTCCGCATTTGTATTCGCTATATAATTTTTTATTATTTGCTATTTTTTCCCCCCACAAAAGTGGAGTTACCCTTTAAGTTCACCAACTTCATTTTTATAGAAGGTTACATATTGCATAGATTGTATATGACCAGCATCCTCCATCTTGCACACATTATGATGTAGTTATCATACTCCAGAGACTCTTCCCTTGGATTGCAATTAAAATAGAACACACTCCAGTCAGTGGTAAAAAAGGGGGGTGTATATGGCGCTTGCTAATGAATAATAAAGACAATAAAATGATAATAACAATAATATTTAAATATTTAAAATTCCTAATTGTGCAAAAAAAATCTTGTGCAAATAAGCAAAAATGTGCAAAATAGTCCAAAGTGCAAATAGGCAATCGTGCAAATATATGCTAATAAACAATAGTGCAAACAATTGCAAATTCTTCAAACATGTGCCAAAAAAAGAGGAAAAAACGTGCAAAAATAAATGTCCAATAGGCAAGCAGTTCCACAATATCAAATTTCAAAGTAATTGTAGATTAATTGAAAGCATATACAGGTGAAACTCGAAAAATTTGAATATTGTGCAAAAGTTCATTTATTTCACTAATGCAACTTAAAAGGTTAAACTAATATATGAGATAGACTCATTACATGCAAAGCAAGATAGTTCAAGCCGTGATTTGTCATAATTGTGATGATTATGGCTTACAGCTCATGAAAACCCCAAATCCACAATCTCAGAAAATTTGAATATTACATGCAATCAATAAAACAAGGATTGTACATAGAACAATATCGGACCTCTGAAAAGTATAAGCATGCATATGTACTCAGTACTTGGTTTGGGCCCCTTTGCAGCAATTACTGCCTCAATGCGGCGTGGCATGGAAACTATCAGCCCGTGGCACTGCTGAGGTGTTATGGAAGACCAGGATGCTTCAATAGCGGCCTTCAGCTCTTCTTAATTTTTCGGTCTCATGTCTCTCATCTTTCTCTTGGCAATGCCCCAAAGATTCTCTATGGGATTCAGGTCAGGCGAGTTTGCTGGCCAATCAAGCACAGCAATCCCACAGTCATTGAACCAGGTTTTGGTGCTTTTGGCAGTGTGGGCAGGTGCCAAGTCCTGCTGGAAAATGAAGTCAGCATCCCCATAGAGCTCGTCTGCGTAAGGAAGCATGAAGTGCTCCAAAATCTCCTGGTAGACGGCTGTGTTGACCCTGGACTTAATGAAGCACAGTGGACCAACACAGATGACATGGCTCCCCAAATCAACACAGACTGTGGAAACTTCACACTGGACTTCAAGCATCTTGCAGTGTGTGCCTCTCCATTCTTCCTCCATACTCCAGCTCCTTGGTTTCCAAATGAGATGCAAAATTTGCTCTCATCAGAAAAGAGGACTTTGGACCACTGAGCAACAGACCAGGTCTGTTTTTCTTTAGCCCAGGTAAAACGCTTCTGACGTTGTTTGTTGTTCAGGAGTGGCTTGACAAGAGGAATACGACATTTGAAGCCAGGGCCGGACTGGCCTACCGGGATAGCGGGAGATTTCCCGGTAGGCCGCTTGCCCTAGGGCCACTTTGAGTTGCGGTTACAGTGCTGAGCTCCCCTCTCTCCTGCTCCTGTGTATCACGGAGCTGGCCGGGTCTGTGTTCGGCTTCGGCGGAGACGCTGTAACACGGTCCCGCCCCCCTAGACCGGCTTGTGTGATAGTAGATAGAATCAATGTTCAGCCTATCACACAAGCTGGTCTAAGGGGGCGGGACCGTGTTACAGCGTCTCTGCCAAAGCCGAACACAGACCCAGCCAGCTCCGACCGTGAAGCACAGGAGGCGATGTTAGCCGTACGGTACAGCCCACCCTGTGTGCCTGGATGGGAAGATCGGCAGGGGGGCCGCATATAGAGGAAATGAGCTTTCTATATTCCTCCATACAGCCGCGGAATGCTTGCAGGAGGGAGAGGAGAATCAAGCATTCCGCGGCTGTATGGAGGAATATAGAAAGCTAATTTCCTCTATATGCGGCCCCCCTGCCAATCCTCCTATCCAACTTTTTTTGCTGGCCCCTCCCAGTTCTCCTTGTGGCTCTCCCCCAGTGCTCTCCTCCCCCACCACACTCTCCAGTCCCCCCCCCACAGCAGTGCTCTCCACCCCTGTTCTTTCTGCCCCCCCTGCTCTCCAGCTCTCTCTATCCTTCTCCAGCCACTATCCCAGTGCTCTCCACCCCTGTTCTTCCCCCCCCCAGTGCTCTCCAGCTCTCCCCATCACTGGCCCCACCCCAGTGCTCTCCAGCCCCCCATGCTCCCCACCCCTGTTCTTTCTCCCCCCCAGTGCTCTCCCCATCACTCTCCAGCCTCCCAGTGCTCTCCGCCCCCGTGCTTTCCACCCTTGTTCTTTTTGGCTCCCCCTCCTGTGCTGTCCGCTCCCCACCCCTGTACTCTCCACTCCCCTCTGCATTTTGCCCCCACCAATGTGCTCTCCAACCCCGCCAGTGCTCTCCGCTCCCCCTGCATTTTGCCCCCACCCATGTGCTCTCCAACCCTGCCAGTGCTCTCCGCTCCCCCTGCATTTTGCCCCCACCCATGTGCTCTCCAACCCCACTAGTGCTCTCCGCCCCCCATAGTGCTCTCCGCCCCCCATAGTGCTCTCCAGCCCCCGTACTTTCCATCCCTGTTCTTTCTGGCCCCCACTGGTGCTCTCAAGCTCCCCCCGATGCTCTCCACTCCCCCCTGCTCTTTGTACCCCCCAGTGCTCTCCAGCCCCCGTGCTCTCCACCCCTGTTCTTTTTGCCCCCCAGTGCTCTCAAGCTCCCCCCCAGTGCTCTTTGCCCCCCACACTCTTAGCCCCCTCAGTGCTCTCCACTCCCCCCTGCTCTTTGTACCCCCCAGTGCTCTCCAGCCCCCGTGCTCTCCACCCCTGTTCTTTTTGCCCCCCAGTGCTCTCAAGTTCCCCCCCAGCGCTCTCTGCTCCCTACCCCTGTGATCTCCACTCCTCCCTGCTCTTTGCCCCCACCCATGTGCACCGCCAGTGCTCTCCGCTCCCCCTTCTCTCCAGCTCCCACCAGTGCTCCCACTTCCCTAGGACCAGAGGTTAGGCTGAATGGGGCCGGAAAATGAGGACGGCTGAAGGTGCAGGTGGCAAGGGACCACTCCATCTCACAGCAAACAGATCCTCTGGAAGGAGCATTGTCCCCATCCAAAACGAGAACAGACCCTGCCTGCTGCTGGCGATCATGGATATCCTGCTGGCATGGAAGGTACCAAACTGAGCATCAACAACACACCTTCCCACAGACAGGGACTACAGACAGGGACATAGGGCACAGGAGGGGCTGCAATGATGGGCAAAGTGAGGCTGCATTTGTGGGCACAGTGAGACTGCATTCATGGGCACAGTAAAGCTGCATTTGATGGGCACAGTGATGCTGCATTGATGGGCACAGTGAGGCTGCATTCATGGGCACAGTAAAGCTGCATTTGATGAGTACAGTGAGGCTGCATTTATGAGCACAGTGAGGCTGCATTTATGAGCACAGTGAGGCTGCAATGGTGGGCACAGTGAGGCTGCAATGGTGGGCACAGTGAGGCTGCATTGATGGGCACAGTGAGGCTGCATTGATGGGCACAGTGAGGCTGCATTGATGGGCGCAGTGAGGCTGCATTTGATGGGCACTGGTGAGGCTACATTGAGCTCTTGTATCATGTCTGCAGCCTCTGACCATCTCCTGTATCATGTCTGCAGTCTCTGAGGGAGTCTGGAGAGGAGTCAAGAGTGGGAGCACCGCCGGGATGGGGGTGATGGGAGAAGTCAGATGTGTGTGGACTGTGGAGAGGAGACTAGGATAAAACCAGAGCCACTGAGCTGGAGCCGACTGACTGAGCCCTGCACGATGCACCTGAGAGGAGGTCAGTGACAGCACCGCTAGGCCAGTCTGAGGGGGGGGGGTCACTGATGTAAGGGGGGAAAGAATACGATAATGTAAGTGGGCACTGATATGAAGGTTTCCCCCTTTATATCAGTAACCCACCCCCCTTACCTTAGTGTATTCTTTCTGCGGAATGTGGTCCCCCCCCACGTTCTGAGTTCCTGGGGTCCCCCTTGATGATTGACCACTTTTACCACTTTTAACTGGAATTTGCTTTTATATAGATAAAGCCCTATGTGCTTTCATATCTGTCTTCTCTATATATAATACACTCTTGAAATGTGCTTTAAAATGTATGGTTTTCCCTTTCATGAACAAGAAAATAATGACGTTATGCTGTTACGCTGGTATAATAACGCTATGGGGCTGGTATGACATTTTTTCCAGGGCTGGATTTTATTCCCAGTCCAGCCCTGTTTGAAGCCCATGTCCAGGATCCGTCTGTGTTTGGTGGCTCTTGATGCCCTGACTCCAGCCTCAGTCCACTCCCTGTGAAAGTCCCCAACACTTTTGAATGGCCTTTTCCTGACAATCATCTCCAGGCTGCAGTCATCCCTGCTGCTTGTGCACCTTTTTCTTCCCCACTTTTCCCTTCCACATAACTTTCTATTAATGTGCTTTGATACAGCACTTTGGGAACATCCAACTTCTTTTGCAATTACCTTTTGAGGCTTTCCCTCCTTATGGAGGGTGTCAATGATCGTTTTGTGCACAACTGTCAGGACAGCAGTCTTTCCTACAGGGCCGGCCCTACCATGGGACCCGATGGTACCTCGGTCCCAGGCGGCACTTATAGGGGGGCGCCAAATTGCCGCCCGTCAGCCAGCCGCAGGGCCGCCATCAGGGGGGTACAGGCAGGCAGTAGTACTCCTGTAAGGGGCCCCAGCGTGCCGCGTGCCCGCTATAGTGAAGGAACTAGAAGCTGTGACAAGGGAGAGAGGCGAGCTGCGGGACGTCAGTATATCTCCCCCGCTCGCCCCCTCCTTTCTCCCGAGTGTCAGCAGTGGAGAGAGAGCGGCTCTCACCTGGTTTGCTGCTTAGTTCTTTGCCTGGTCTGTTTCCATCCCGATTGGCTGCGCTGTGGCCAATCAAAAGAGACTAGGGTCTATTAGAGCATCATGGAACATGCAGTCCCAGAAGCTTGACTGCCCCATTGTTGTGCACAGCCAAAATTAAAGCCTCTTTACTCCTTTACTTGCCTATTGGACATTTATTTGCACGTTTTATCCTCTTTTTTTGGCACGTTTGAAGAATTTGCACTATTGTTTATTAGCATATATTTGCACGATTGCCTATTTGCACTTTGGACTATTTTGCACATTTTTGCTTATATTCACAAGATTTTTTTGCACAATTAGGAATTTTAAATATTTAAATATTATTGTTATTATCATTATATTGTCTTTATTATTCATTAGCAAACGCCATATACACCCCCCTTTTTTACCTATCTATTTTAGTGTGTGAACACTTCTTTGTTGTGGCAGCTGCTTTATGTTAGATTAGAACTAGCTGTTAACCCATTGGTGTGCGCATTAGTACCCCCCATTTCTCATACTCCAGTCAGTAGTGTCATTTTCATCCATGTGAGCTCTTGTATTCCCCAGATAAATAATGAAGATTATGGTACCTGTCGTTAATGATAATCCTGTTTAATTTCACCAAAGTCTATAACTGTTATGTTTTTTAATTGTCTTACTGAAGAAGGTCTTTTTGTATACTGTATATATATCTTTAAATGCTACACATATTTTTTTTTTGTTATAGAGTTGAGCAAAATAAGAACTGATGTTGGGTTTTTGTTCCTATCCAAGGCTTTGTTACAAAGATTTTCCCTCACTTCCTGTCACAATGACATAAATTTCAGCAGACAGAGAGGGATGAAAAAATGCCAGCAGGGACACAGTCAGCAGAAGAAGAAGTCAGGCATTTAGGCCCTCTCTTAAAAAAACGCCACCAAAAGAAAAAAATTGTTTTTACCACTGTCTGTAATACTGTAGAAGATTTTTACTCCACTTCCTGTCTGGTGAAGTTGTTGTCATTGACGAAGTGGGTAGGGTGACCACGTGTCCCGGATTGCCTGGGACAGTCCCGCATTTTGCATGTCTGTCCCGGGCACATTCATTCCAGGACAATACAGTGTTCCGGAATGAAACTGACACAGCCACCCCCCGGGCCAATCTGATGCCCCCAAAAAAGGCCGCCACATCACCGCTTTACTCACTGACAGTACTTGTCCTGACCGGGAATACCTGGAGGAGCACAATCCCGCCCCCTGCTTGTGATTGGAGAAATCATAAATCCTGCTTCTTGTGTCCAATCACTGTGCTGTGATTCGTTACAGCATAAGCTGATTTTTGGGAAGGGAGGGAGTCCCTGAATGGTAGTTTGGAAATGTGGTCACCCTAGAAGTGGGATCTCTTAAAGGCATTGTATTATTCATTTTATTTAGCATTTTTTATAGCAGGATAGCAGTTAGGCTCCATGCACACTGGGTTAAAAAAGTTGCTTCTGCAAGAGTTTTGTGTTTTGCCTGTAGAATCAGCTCCATGTTATCCTATGTGTCCATGCACTTTAGGACGATTAGAGGCATATTTTAAGCTCAGTGATTAGAGGCAGGAAAAAAAAACCTTCTGGTCTGCTTTTCTGATTGGAGCTTTCTAGCAGAAATAGCTCTCTTAAACTCGTCTAAACTGTGTACACAAAAAGCTCTATATGAGTGGGTTTTTTTGTGCATTGTGCATGAAGCTTAAAAATACAAAATTAGTTTTAATCTTTCCCCACTCTATTCAAAACTAGGAACAGAAGAAAAGTACCCCCCGGTACTATGGGACTTTAAGGGCAAACTTATATTTGAAAAAAGTATTATAAGCGTAAGAAAAAAATTGATTTTTTTATTATATTATATTACAAACCAATAGGTGCAGAACACCATAACAGTATACAGTACATTATACACTGAGTATCATGCTCATCTGGAGCTGAAAGACTTTGAAAACTAAAGCTTCTAATGTAGCCTCTATTCAAAACTACAACCAAAATTTTTTGACTATATTTACACTTTACATGGTCTTTCAGTTATAATTTGGAAAGCTCTTCAAATGGAGACTAAACAAACAGTATTGGCCTGTCACCTTGATTGGTGTCACCTTGGTCAGACACTCCACAGCAAGACTTTTGCAGAACGTTGAGGCTCCATTCTCCAAACCTGGAGGAATGGATGAGCTGTTAGAGATCTGTCAGCTATGAATCTGCTTTTTCACTACAGAGGGTTGATAAGTCCATGAGTGTGACCGAGGAGACTTTGAGACCAGGGCCGGACTGGCCTACCGGGATAGCGGGAGATTTCCCGGTAGGCCGCCTGCCCTAGGGTCACTTTGAGTTGCGGCTACAGTGCTGAGCTCCCCTCTCTCCTGCTCCTGTGTATCATGGAGCTGGCTGGGTCTGTATTCGGCTTCGACGGAGACGCTGTAACACGGTCCCGCCCCCCTAGACTGGCTCGTGTGATAGTAGATAGAATCAGTGTTCAGCCTATCACACGAGCCGGTCTAAGGGGGCAGGACCGCGTTACAGCGTCTCCGCCGAAGCCGAACACAGACCCAGCCAGCTCCGACCGTGAAACACGGGAGGTGATGTCAGCCGTACGGTACAGCCCGCCCTGTGTGCCTGGATGGGAAGATCGGCAGGGGGGCCGCATATAGAGGAAATTAGCTTTCTATATTCCTCCATACAGCCGTGGAATGCTTGCAGGAGGGAGAGGAGAATCAAGCATTCCGCGGCTGTATGGAGGAATATAGAAAGCTAATTTCCTCTATATGCGGCCCCCCTGCCAATCCTCCTATCCAACTTTTTTTGCTGGCTCCCCCCTGCTCTTTGTACCTCCCAGTGCTCTCCAGCCCCCGTGCTCTCCACCCGTTCTTTTTGCCCCCCAGTGCTCTCAAGCTCCCCCTCAGTGCTCTTTGCCCCCCACACTCTTAGCCCCCTCAGTGCTCTGCAGCCCCCCCTCTCAGCCTCCCATGCTCTCCACCCCTGTACTTTTTGGCTCCCCCCCAGCGCTCTCCACTCCCCACCCCTGTGATCTCCACTCCCCCCTGCTCTTTGCCCCCACCCATGTGCTCTTCAACCCCGCCAGTGCTCTCCGCTCCCCCTTCTCTCCAGCTCCCACCAGTGCTCCCACTTCCCTAGGACCAGAGGTTAGGCTGAATGGGGCCAGAAAATGAGGACAGCTGAAGGTGCAGGTGGCCAGGGACCACTCCATCTCACAGCAAACAGATCCTCTGGAAGGAGCATTGTCCCCATCCAAAACGAGAACAGACCCTGCCTGCTGCTGGCGATCATGGATATCCTGCTGGCATGGAAGGTACCGTACTGAGCATCATCAACACACCTTCCCACAGACAAGGACTACAGACAGGGACATGGGGCACAGGAGGGGCTGCAATGATGGGCAAAGTGAGGCTGCATTTGTGGGCACAGTGAGACTGCATTCATGGGCACAGTAAAGCTGCATTTGATGGGCACAGTGATGCTGCATTGATGGGTACAGTGAGGCTGCATTCATGGGCACAGTAAAGCTGCATTTGATGAGTACAGTGAGGCTGCATTTATGAGCATAGTGAGGCTGCATTTATGAGCACAGTGAGGCTGCATTTATGGGCACAGTGAGGCTGCAATGGTGGGCACAGTGAGGCTGCAATGGTGGGCACAGTGAGGCTGCATTGATGGGCACAATGAGGCTGCATTGATGGGCACAGTGAGGCTGCATTTGATGGGCACGGGTGAGGCTGCATTGAGCTCTTGTATCATGTCTGCAGCCTCTGACCATCTCCTGTATCATGTCTGCAGTCTCTGAGGGAGTCTGGAGAGGAGTCAAGAGTGGGAGCACCGCCGGGATGGGCGTCATGGGAGAAGTCAGATGTGTGTGGACTGTGGAGAGGAGACTATATAGGATAAAACCAGAGCCACCGAGCTGGAGCTGACTGACTGAGCCCTGCACGGTGCACCTGAGAGGAGGTCAGTGACAGCACCACTAGGCCAGTCTGAGGGGGGGGGGTCACTGATGTAAGGGGGGAGTGAATAAGATAATGTAAGTGGTAACTGATATAAAGGTTTCCCCTTATATCAGTAACCCACCCCTCTAACCTTAGTGTATTTTTTCTGCGGAATGTGGTCCCCCCCCCCACGTTCTGAGTTTCTGGGGTTCCCCTTGATGATTGACCATTTTTACCACTTTTAACTGGAATTTGCTTTTATATAGATAAAGCCCTATGTGCTTTCATATCTGTCTTCTCTATATATAATACACTCTTGAAATGTGCTTTAAAATGTATGGTTTTCCCTTTCATGAACAAGAAAATAATGACGTTATGCTGTTACGCTGGTATAATAACGCTATGGGGCTGGTATGACATTTTTTCCAGGGCTGGATTTTATTCCCAGTCCGGCCCTGCTTGAGACTCTCATAATGAAGTGGAATGAATTTCCCACTGAAGGTGAATTATGTCTTAAAAGAAAACTCTATGTAGCTTTTTTATTTTTATACATTTGCATTTTGAATAAATGGTCTGGGCATACTGCTTTTTGTCCAGTAACATCTCTAAAATGATACCAGCTTCCTGCTGTTTCTTGGAGACACAAACATCACATCCAGACAATGTCATTTTAGTCTGGCAAAGTATCTAGGACATAGCTGAGAAAACAATTTGTTACCTTGAAAGCAGAATAATGTGTAAGTATAAGATGCATGTACAGTTTATTGAATCTTGGTGTTCTTTGTGTATTTCTTCCAGATCTGTGCAGTAATCCAGTGTGAAACATTGCCGCTGTGCAGGAGATTCCTGTAATAAAGACCGGTCACTGCTGCTCTCGCTCCTTGTGCGGGGTGATTGGTCTTGTCTCCGCCCCCTCCTGTAGTTTTCTGCAGGCAGACTATAGTGGGTGGTACCTTCTGGTTCTCTTCCATAGCTCTGCTATGTACTGTACATCACAGCGATATCACTGTTGCTTTTACTAGGTAACATCTGAGTTTTCAATGGCATTTAATGCACAAAAGGTGGATTTATATCCTGTGTGACTATTGAGGAATATGTTTACATGAATTGTCTTGTGCCTGGTGCATTAGCTCTAATGACAGGTGTTTTGGATACAGTAGGGAACTGTTAAGAATCCTATCAGCTGTTTTTTGTTTTGTTTTTTGCTGTCCCTCTTTGGGGAAATTTTTCTTTACTTCCTGGCCAGTAGATACAACACAAAGCCAGTGTCTTCTGAATTTTGGAAGTTTTCTCTTCACCTCCTGAATCTGTGCCAACGCTAAGCGTTTCAAAATTTCTGGCTCTAGATACACTTTAGGTAAAATGTTGCTCAGCATAAATAGCTATCCTATATGTAGTTTTCATTTTGTTATATCCCTTCTTCTTAATATCTGCTGTAATTTCCTGTAGAGGGTGACATTATTAAGATGTCTCTTTAGAAATGGCAGCATTGTCTCCCTTACATCAGCTGTGTACACATAGACTACAGCACTACATACCGACGGTGGGGAGGTGTGAACAATATTGTTGCCCCCTCTGATAGACAAGCTATTAGCATGTTCATCATCTGGAGGCCCTATCCACTTTTTCCTGTGCAAGCTGGTCTAGAGGCAGCATTCCAAACTCCTAGGTGCCATGGTTGGTAAAAGCCAAAGGAGCTTGGAAACTGCAGGTTATCCATGGCCTGCATCTTACACTAAAGAGTGCAAAATCTGGTACAGTTGTGCATGGTAGCCAATCAGCTTCCAACTTCAGCTTGTTCAACTAAGCTTTGACAATAAAACATGGAAGCTGATTGGTTTCTATGCAGAGCTGCACCAGATTTTGCATTCTCCAGTTTTAGTAAATCAACCATCAACCCCTTAGTCTAGAACAGCCATTTTCAACCTTTTTATTGTGGAGAAACCCTTAAAATAATATTTAAGATTTAAGTAACCCGTACTAAAAATTATTAGGGTATATCTAGAGCAGGGATATGCAATTAGCGGACCTCCAGCTGTTGCCAAACTACAAGTCCCATGAGGCACAGCGAGACTCTGACAGCATCAAGCATGACAACCAGAGGCAGAGGCATGATGGGACTTGTAGTTTGGCAACAGCTGGAGGTCCACTAATTGCATATCCCTGATCTAGAGCCTATGGTACATTAGACAAACCACACTGGTGGTCAATGAGAGAAAGGCCCCCTCACTGGAAAGTATATCCATTACATTGGTGGTCAATGTTGTACCTGCGTACATTGGGACAGTGGGAAGAATATTTATTGCAGTAGTGGTCAGTGGAAAGACAGCTAACATAATCATTGGTGTCAATGGTTACATATCTATGATAATAAGAGGAGAAGGTCCACTGGCCCAATGATGCTGGCTCTACTGAGTGTTATAGGTTGAAAAATTATGCAGGCACCTTCAGGCAAGAATCAAACCATCACTTCTAACTGCTCAAGGAACACCAGCAACCTCTCGGTAAAGCCTAGGGTTCCACAGAACCCAGATTGAGAACAATGGAAAAGGAAACATTTTGATTATTCACATAGGTACCTCTAAAGTCCTTAACTTTCCCCTATCAGTGTAAATACACTATATTGTTAAAAGTATTGGGACGCCTGCCTTTACACGCAAACGATCTTTAATGGCATCCCAGTCTTAGTCTGTAGGGTTCCATATTGAGTTGGTCCATCCTTTGCAGCTATAAACAGCTTCAACTCTTCTGGGAAGGCTGTCCACAAGGTTTAGGACCATGTCTATGGGAATGTTCGACCATACTTCCAGAAGCGCATTTGTGAGGTCAAGCACTGATGTTGAACTAGAAGGCCTGGCTCACAGTCTCCGCTCTAATTCATCCCAATTGTGTTCTATATGGTTAAAGTCAGGGCTCTGTACAGGCCAGTCAAGTTCCTCCACCCCAAACTCACTTATACATGTCTTTATGGACCTTGCTTTGTGCACTGGTCCAAATCATTTGGTGGAGGGGAGATTATTGTGTGTTTTTTTTTCTCAGGGGTTGGGGTTGGCCCCTTAGTTCCAGTGAAGGGAACTCTTATGGCTTCAGCATACCAAGACATTTTGGACAATTTCATGCCCCCAACTTTGTGGGAACAGTTTGGGGATGACCCCTTCCTGTTCCAACATGACTGCGCACCAGTGCACAAAGCAAGGTCCATAAAGATATTGGTGAGCGAGTTTGGGGCAGAGGAGCTTAACTGGCCTGCACAGTTTCCTGACCTCAACAGATAGAACACCTGTGGGATGAATTAGAGCAGAGACTGTGAGCCAGGCCTTCTCGCCCAACATCAGTACCTGACCTCACAAATGTACTTCTGGAGGAATGGTCAAACATTCCCATAGACACGCTCCTAAACCTTGTGGACAGCCTTCCCAGAAGAGTTGAAGCTGTTATAGCTGAAAAGGGTGGGCCAACTCAATATTAAACCCTACGGACTAAGACTGGGATGCCAGGTGCGTGTAAAGGCAGGCATCCCAATACTTTTGACAATATAGTGTAGCTGCTGTTATGATATGCCTAAACTTGTACTTGTACTAATATGTACAGGCAACATCAGCAAAATAATTTTGTCACAACACCACCAAAATCATTTTGCTCAATGCTTCCACCACACCAAACAGATGGAGAGCAGACAAAATTATAATTTTATAATGTTTCAGCTCTTCGTCAACTATAACATAATGATGAGAAGGAAAAGCAAGGCTCAAAATTTATGCAAATGTACCTAAAAATCAGAGACATGATTCTATATATATATATATATATTTTTTTATTTATTAAAAAGAATTGTAGATTTTCTAAATTAAAAAGGAGGGGGAACATGGAATCCCTCCTTATGGCTTTCTATCAGGGGTCCTGACATAATTTGTTGTCAGTACAAATTAAACAAAACTTTGTGGAAAAGCTGCTGTGCATATCTACAGAGAACCCTCATGAAGGCTTTTTTCTCGTTATAAAAGAAACACACCACCCACAAAAATATCTGAAAATTCACACCTTTATTGATTTTATTCTTTAGCCACACAGTAGAAAGTGAAAAGCTGGCTGTAAACAGCAGAAATGATTGGAAGTCACACAGAGCTGAAATAATACAAACAAGATTACCAAGAGACTGCTGCTGCGTTTCCATATTGTTTTAGGTGACGCGTTAGCTGGCTTCCGATCTTCCATTACAAAATTGGCCTTTGGCTCGTATTCTTGTGACGCCACACTGCCCGTCAGGGAAGGCAGTAGGTTGTATAGTTAACTCCTTATTGGGGCAAAAAACACTACCCTGAAACCACACAACCTACTACCTCACCCCGCTAAGACAGCTTGAGTTAAAAATACCTTTTTGAAATTTCTGGTTAGTGACCAGTGGTAAGCATTTGAAAACCATAACGTGTTTTTTTTGGAAACACAAGTTTTTGGATTAACTTATCAAATTCCAACTCCCAACACCAGACATGTTTTGCTTAAAACCAAGCAGATAAGGTTGCGTACTTCAGGTTTTTAGTGACATCTGTGTCTCGACTGGGGAAATTTTCCATCACTTCCTGTCAGGACAGGAAGTAATGGTGAATCTCTACAAAGGGGAATGGGACAAATTTTTTATTTTTTAGTAGAGTAATGAAGGGTCTTTATCGCTGCCTGTGCCTTCTGAGGACAAAAGTTTCTTCCATTTCTTCTTCGGATATCACAGGTACAGTATGCGAGAGACATTCTCCCTGATGGGATCACAGGCAGAAATAGAAAATAGAATTATTTAATTCTTCCGCACTCCTTCCAAAACTATCTGGAGTTAGCCTTACAAAAAGCCAACATTCTTCTGGATAACTGAGAATGTCATAAGTATAGTAAGTATGTACTGTATATTTTATGGACATATTCTCCCACCTTGCGACAGTGAAGAACGGTGTGGTTTCTATCACACTCTCTCACAGTGCCACACTGAATAAAAATTAGTTGGTAATCATATCCCTACTCCTTGCTACAGGCGATAACTGTTAGCTAGCTATAGAATTCTTTCACTTTGATATTCTGAATAATTGTTAGATAATTAACATTATCCTATTTTGCCAAAGGGAAGAAAGGTTAGCAGTATAGCATTTTCCTCATTGCCACAGTGAATAAAAATGACTTTATTCTTATATTTTTTCACATTGCCATAAGAAATTAGGGAAATTACTATAGAATTCTTCTATATTGCCACATTTAATAAAGATTACTTTAATAATATATTCTCTCACCTTGCCACAGTAAATAAAAGTTAGTACTATAGCATTCTCACAATATAATCAATCTATTATTATATTCGTTCATCTTGCCCCAGGAAATAAAGATTAGTACTATAATATTCTTCCGTATTGCTACAGTATATAAAAATTATTTTAATATTATAATCTCCAACCTTGCCACAGGGAATAAAGTTTAGTACTATAGCATTTTCCCATATTACCACAGTAAAAAAAAAAAAGTAAATTCTTTCATCTTGCCACTGTAAAGAAAGGTTTGCTTGCTATCACATTCTCCCATACTGCCACACTGAATAAAAGTTAGTTAGCCATCATATCCATACTTGCTACAGGGAAGAAATTTAAGTTTACTATAGTATCCCTGCAGCTGGATATTGGGGATAAAGGTTAGATATCTAACATATGTAGCCAAGTCTCGGGCCTCTCCAGGCCTAATGGTGACCTCCAGAGTTAGGGACAACTGACATCCTTCTATGTAGAGCAGGTTATGAGGCATGGTGGGTGCAATGTAAGGTAGAATAATGGGCGCCAGACACTTCTTGAATGCAAAGAGATTTATTTTCTCTTAAACAGAACTGGGAGAGAGAGGGTTAAGGGCCAATTGGTAGACACCAAGACTTCTATATGTAGACAGCCATGCAGGGAAACGCACCCAGCCGGATGCTACATCTGCACGTGTAGACATGCTGTCTCCTATGGCAACAATCTTGAACAGTTTCTAACAAAGGTTGCAATTAGATCTTTCACTTCCTCCACAATCTCCTCTTTTGATCTTCACTCAACTAAGCTCCCAGTCTATCACCTAGACCCGCTGATCCACTGATACTGGATCTCCTGAGCTTTTCCATTCTTCTCACTGAGTATCTTCCTCAAGCGTCACCCCTGTGTCCCTAGCTTGGCACTCACAGATACTCCTCAAGCGTCACCCCACTGGCCTGCTTGGTCCCTGGCTTGGCACACAAGACTGCGTCACCTCTGCTGGCTGGGTCCCTGGTTTGACACCTGCTGAAGTTTCCCAATTCTTCACGGTCCCTGGTTTGTGAGAATACTGCTTTGGTACTTGCTTCAGATACTTACGGTGGTCTCTGGTAACAAGGTGGATGGTCCCTTAGTGGCGACAGCTTTCCTTCTACCTCCGACCACGACAGGTTCTCCAGCCGGCAGAACTGTCACTTTTGGTTAGACTGCAAGCCGCAGTCCCAACCCTGTGCTGCTCTCTTGCTTCTGGATAGGCTCTTAGACAGCTTAGCAGCCAGATGTCCCCAGGATAGGCCTCAGGCTCTGGCCTAGCAGCCCAGGGCAGTACAACACACGTCCACCCAGACAGCCGTCCAGGTGTCACAGAACCCCGATCACCTGACCTCACCCAAATAAATAGGCTCTCCCAGCAGGCCAAGGGACCCAAGAAGATCCCTGCCCATTGGCTGAGATACCCCATCTATTCCTAATCTGTCCTTGTAATGCCCTTGTCATATCTAATTCCACCAGATATCCGGCCATCTAGTGACAGAAGAGAGAAGTGCAGAAATTCCAGAATTAGGGTGGAATCAATTGATCTCCTATCAATTGGAGAAGGCAACTATACCTGGCAGGTAAACTTACTAGCAACCCTGCCTAAAAATAAAGGTGCTACATCTATTATCCCCTATTGCCACAGGGAATAAAGGCCATTACTACAGAATTTTCCAATATTGCTACAGTAACTAAAGGTTAGTACTATAAGATACTCTTTTATTGCTCCAGTCGATAAAGAATTCTTTATTATATTTTCCCACCTTGCCACGGCATTAAAGGCCACTTTACTAATAAATTCTGCAAAGGTTAGTTTACCATAAAATTTTCTCACCTTGCTACAGTTGATGGATTCAATTTTATTATTAGATTCCATTGCCACTGTGAAAAGACTAGTTTACTACCATGTTCTGAAGCAATACACATAAAGTTTACTATACTTTACGTCCCTGTACACGCAGGCTGAATAGCGGGTGGTTTATATAAATCCGGCCGACATTCAGCCCCTGTGTATAACAGGGGCATAACCGTAAAAAAGGTCTGCCGATCGGCATCTGATCTGCGTTTTCAGCCAATATCTGAGAACGTTGACTGGTGTGTTCTGGCGGAGGGGGCCGTCCCGTCAGAACACAATGGGGTTGATTTACTAAAGTGAAAAAGACAGTTGCTCCAGAGCTTAGTAAATGAGCAGAAATTCTGCTGATTTCCATCATCCAATTATATGCAAGCAAAAATGCAGTTTCTTTTATATTTTAATTGCACGTGATTGGATATTCGGGGGCAACTGCACTTGCAGAGGTCAACTGCACTTTGCAAAGTGCACAGTCTATTTGCCTTTAGTAAATCAACCCCAATAGCTCAGAGGGGGAGATTGCTGTACTAACATCAGATAGTTAGTACAACGGCTCCTCCCGAGCTATGCTAGTGTGTACCAGGCTTAACATTTTCTCACATTGCCACATTAGCTTATTAACATATTCCCCCACTATGCCCCTAAAAGTACATCTCTCCGCTGTAAAGAAAAGTGTTCACCATCATTTCAAATGAGATTACACACAAAACAATTAATCAAAAGGGAAAATAGTAAAACTAAACATTGAATCTCTATGATTAAGAAGTCTCCATCGAAGAAATTACAGCCACTTCAGGAAAGACAGTAGATTGTATAGTTATCTGACACTTAGGGCTTGACCCCAAAACTAAACAACCTACTACCTCACCCCAAAGGACAGTCAGCCTCAGGAACGAGGGATCACTTAGTACCAGGCTTGTAGGAAACAAAATGGCATGGAGAGGTTATAAAAGGCTGTGCAGAATGAATAGAACAGTCAGGTAACGGTTATAATAATACCACAATACCGAGAAGATCTGTATCATTATCAGGAATCTGCACTGCATACATTATCAGATTATCACACTGCACACCTGCAGGGTTTCATAGAAATGATTTAATTCACCTCCAGTTTTCCTCGAAAGCAGGTTCAGACTGGCTGTTAATACGTTACCCAAAGGCTATGATTCCTCCTATAAGATGTTTGGAAAAAAAAAAAGTGATATATTACTTAATTACCTCTGGGTATTGTTAAAATCATTAACCAGTTATTTTCCCATAGAAAATGATTGCCATCTACAGATCCTGCAGTATGACTCTGTATTGCAATATAAAAGATAAACTCACCTTTTGAAATAAATGAATAAATGCAAATTTTTTTTTTCTTTTGTAGATTGGGGGTGCAATGCTAGGCTCCTGAAAACTTTTAGGATAGCCGTCTGCCCATACCTTTAAAATGGGCAGGCAATTACTTGAGAGCAGAAAGATCAATGAACTACGAGTGTGCTCACAAGTGCCCTTGCAGTTTATTAACTGCTTTACGACCGGCTCACGCCTATATACATCAGCAGAATGGCACGTACAGGCAGATTAACGTACCTGTACGTCGCCTTTAAGACGCGGCACTGTGGGCGCGCGTGCCTGCAGCGAGCTCCGTGAGTGTGATCGCTGGTCCCGCAGACTCGATGTCCGCGGGGATACCCACGATCGTCTCGCGGAGAGAAAGAACAGGGAAATGCTGATGTAAACAAGCATTTCCCCATTCTTCCTAGTGACAGGACACTGATCACAGCTCCCTGTAATCGAAAGCGGTGATCAGTGTCGTGTCACACATAGCCCATCCCCCCTACAGTTAGAACACATCCCTAGGCCACCCCTCCTGGTTAACCCCTTCACTGCCAGTCACATTTACACAGTAATAAGTGCATATTTCTAGCACTGATCGCTGTGTAAATGTGAATGGTCCCAAAATAGTGCCAAAAGTGTCCGATGTGTCCGCCATAATGTCGCAGTCACGATAAAAATCGCTGATCGCCGCCATAAGTAGTAAAAAAATTATTATTAATAAAAATACCATAAAACTATCCCCTATTTTGTAGATGCTATAACTTTTGTGGAAACCAATCAATAAACGCTGATTGCGTTTTTTTTACCAAAAATATGTAGAAGAATACGTATTGGCCTAAACTGAGGAAAAAATTATTTTATATATATTTTTTGGGGATATTTAATATAGCAAAAAGTAAAAAATATTGTTTCTTTTCAAAATTGTCGCTCTTTTTTTATTTATAGCGTAAAAAATAAAAACCGCAGAGGTGATCAAATACAACCAAAATAAATCTCTATTTGTGGGGAAAAAAGGACGTCAATTTTGTTTGGGAGCCACGTCGCACCCAAAGTGACGCAGTGCCGAATCGCAAAAAGTGCTCTGGTCTTTGGCCAGCCAAATGGTCCGGGGCTTAAGTGGTTAAGAACTACAAGCTGTCAGCTGCAATGGCTGACGGTAGTCTATTCAGTCACAGGAAACAGTGGGAGAATGATGTTGCCATGTGGGTGGAGCACCACGTGGTCACGCTGCTTTCAAATTGTGACAGCGGGTACGGGGAGAGGATCCACTTCCCATTATCAGAGGGGCGGTTGGCGAGGGGGTGCATGCTGAACATTTACATTTTCCTCCTGGCTTTTTCAATTTTTAAATCGACTTTTCTCAAGCTGGGTGGTGCTTACAAGGCCAGCCATGGCTTGAATTTCATGCAAATCAACAAAAAAATTGGCTGAAATTTAGATTGTGTATGAAGGGCCTTTAGTATTTTAGCATAGGATAACCATACAGGGCAGAAACCACTCAGACCACTGTTGTCAGCCCACAAAAGGAGATTAAGAGTTGAGTGCACTTCCAGCAGATCAACATGTATTTACTGTATTTGTCATTTAAAGGGTCTTTAAAGAGAAAATCACATGGAAAAGGCATTTGTATTTTGCCTTGATGTACACTTTGAACATACGACCAATGACAGCACCAGAACTAATAAGTGAATAAAATAAATAAATAAATAAAAAAATAAATATATATATATATATATATATATATATATATATATAATTACAGTAAATGTAATGAATCTCAAAAATATGTAAAAACATAATAATATAGGCGTGTAAACATCCATTCAAAAAAGTAAGTAGCACTGCAATGCAAAAACAATCCAATGTAGCAAGTGTCCAAAAATTGCAAAGATCTCTTTCTACCACTTATTTGACACTTGCATAAATGTAATGCATCATAATGCATAAACTTAAGTAAATTTTATTTTTTTATTAAATCTGCAGCTTTCATTAAAATAATACCTGATGATCCTGCCAAATGGAAAAAATATAAAGATGACTACTTGTAATGGTTTTCACAATTGATTTCATTGATCTGTGAGATTGTTGATGCTAGTGGGTAATTCAACCTGCAGACATCTGCCCAAAACTCAAATATTTGTTTTGGATAGGCTGACATTTTAAAATGCAAGTCAACCTTTAAGAATATCCAAACAGAACTAAATTAAATTTTGATGCAAACATGTCATACTTTCATAGATATTACATGCATATTAAACTTTTGTGAAGCGGTTAATTAAAGGATGAGTTCACCTTTGTTCACCTATTTTTTTCTCTAAATTCCAGCTCCCCTATGGATCAATATAGCATTAATGTACTTATTTTCAAAAATAAAACAGCTTTTAATTTTTTCTGCACACGCTTAACTTACTCACTTCATAGCTGTTTAAAAACACTGTTCCATTACTTCTGCCTTACTTCCTGGACAGACTTTAGGTCATGATACAGGAAGGAGTTGACCAGCTGAGCTCATCAGCACACGCCCTGCATCATCTACCCTCAGATGGTCAACTCCTTCCTGTGTCATGACCTAAAGTCTGTCCAGGAAGTAAGGCAGAAGTAATGGAGCAGTGTTTTTAAGAGAAGAGAGTGAGGTAAGCGTGTGTGGAATAAATGAAAAGCTGTTTTAATTTTTGGCAAAAAATATACATGAATGCTAAATTGGTACATAGGGAAGCTGGAATTTAGAAAAAAAAAAAGTGAACAAAGGTGAACTTAGCCTAGCATATTTTTAAATGGTAGCTGCCAGGATAGAAATATTGGAGATGTCACAGAAGCACAAGAATGGAAGCCCAGGAGCCTGCAACTTCAAAATTAAGTCAGCATTGGCAGTTTCCATTGCAGGTTCTCTTTAAATTAATTCACCATAATAGCAAATATGTACGGTATATTTCAGAAGCAAAAGAAAAAAAAAGTCAAGAATAATCAAATAATTTTTAAGTAACCTCATACTTACAATGAAGTAACAGTATGCCTGAAGTTTTAGTCTTTTTGGACCAGATGATCTGAAAATAAACAAAATATACGCATTTGTTAGTTTGATATGCCTCTTCCATTCTTTCAAATATTCGTACAAGAATCCATATACATATATATATATATATATATATCTATATATATATATATCTATATATATATCTATATATATATATATCTATATATATATATATATATATATATATATATATATATAGATATAGATATAGATATAGATATATATATATGTGTGTGTGTGTAGCGCCCTGCTACTTTTGAACCGGCGCTATTCTGTAAATTTAGGGGTATCTGAGCTGTAAATAACTCAGTGATTATGTAAATTGTTGGTTTCTGTTCCAGCTTTGGCTGTTTGTGCGCATTTCCCACTGTTGCCAGTAGGTGTCACTGTTGTCACAGGCGAGTGTGAAAAATACAGCCAGCTGAAGTGTATTGGATATTCTTTCTCCCAGAAGACAGCCCAATCAGGAGCTTCTTTGTAGCTGGGCATGCTGGGGGAAGGATATTTAGGGGCAGTGCCATGTGCTTCGGGGTTCTTCCTGCCTTGTGGCCCTCCAGGCCTGAGGCCACGCTGCTGGTTCTTCTACCTCGGGCCCTGCTGGCCCGAGGCTATGCTGCTATAATTAGGCCCAGAAGCCTGTCTGAGGCCTACTTAACTGAAGGTGATCCTGTGCTCTCTGTCCTGCGGGAAGAAGCCACTCAAGCGGAGAATATTCCAGGGGAGGACCCTAATGGAGAGGACCGAGCTGATGGCTGGTTTCTCAGGATGGACCTGGTGACTCGTTTGGAGGATGCACCCAAGTAACCTACCTCACAGTACTGCCGGGTGGCTTAAAGGTTCAGGTACTTTGCAGCTGACCTAACTAACAGACTACTGGCTAAACAATCCTGTGGCAGAGGATTATCCAGGAGTTTTCCACTTTCCACTCAAGTCTGTGGCAGAGACTTTGTCCGTGCTTCATACCAGCTGCTAGGTCGGTGTGAGAGGCCTATCCGGTAGTCGCAAGAACCAGAGACAGAAAGCTGTTGTCATCTGGATTCAAGAACCGCATTAGTGATCTGCAAAACCAAGGTATCTGAACTTCCCCTACACTCTATCCTCCTACCTGAAGTTGGTTTAATAAAGCAATTGAGAAAAAGACTGAAGTGACTGGCAATCATCTCTATTCTAATTCCTTAACATAGACTCTTAAGTTCTGGGACGGTGAAATGTGGGATAACGGCAGGACCCAAAATTAATCCAGCAGCCTTCGGGGGTATCGCTACATATACACATATATATACATATATATATATATATATATATATATATATATATATTGCTCTTCACTGGTTTGGTTTTTGAAATGCACAAGAGGTCTGGCTGTAAGAAATTATTAAATAAATATTTTGCTGTCTTTTATGGGTCTACCTATTTTATCAGCAAAATGATCTCAAATGTATGGAAGTTTTAAATGGAAAGTTGCAATAATAAACAATGGTGAAAAATAAAACAGGCAACTTTATAATTATGACATTGTCAGACTAATTAGAAACTATAAGAACTGATATATCCCTATAAACCTTTGCCAATAAGCCCCAACGAGAAAAAAGACAATAAGACATGTAACGCAATAGATAAACACAGAAAAGGACACTACACATGCACAGTTGTTATAGGTATTATATCACACAAGTTGTTTTTCTGGTTAGAATGTTTTATCGAGTTTGGAATCAGTTACTCAGGTGCTTACATACCTGTTTCCATTCTGAGTGATCTAAACAGGGATACGTACAAGACTCACATTATAGCAATAACAGGCTCAGGGATGGACCAATGGGCAGTGGCTACGTCAGGTTATAATGAGTAGGTAGGACCATGTATAGCCGATACTCCCTGACAACACAGCTGATCACCCCCCATGGGTATTGTGTCTATATGAGGCTGATGATGTACACTTAGATGGTATACAGTCTCTGGGGTTTTCCATGACATACTGACATTGCTCAAAAACACACCTCAGTGCAGGACTGTCCACTGTCCATTCTTTCCTCAAAGTGTTTGGAGATTTGTCTCTTGAAATGTCCTTGTTTTGAATCGTGAGCCAACAGGAAAAAATAACTCCTTATTCTTTATGTCAGGGGTCTCAAACTGGCGGCCCTCCAGCTGTTGCGAAACTACAAGTCCCATCATGCCTCTGCCTGTGGGAGTCGTTCTTGTAACTGTCAGCCTTGCAATGCCTAATGGGACTTGTAGTTTCGCAACACCTGGAGGGCCGCCAGTTTGAGACCCCTGCTTTAGGTGGTCCACCTGCTATATGAGATATGAGCACAGACAATATGGGGTGGATTTACTAAAGGCAAATAGACTGTGCACCTTGCAAGTGCAGTTGCTCCAGAGCTCAGTACATGAGCAGAAGCTTTGCTAACTTCCATCATCCAATCATGTGCAAGCAAAAATGCTGTTTTTTTTAATTTCCATGTATGTGATTGGGTATTCTTAAGAGGATGAAAGGCAGATTTTTTTTTTTATCTTAATGCATTCTGTGTGCCTCAGCCCCCCTAATACTTACCTGAGGTCCCTCTCTGTCCAAGAGTGTCTCAGCCGTCCGAGATTCTCCCTCCTGATAGGCTGAGACACAGCAGCAGCGCCATTGGCTCCCGCTGCTGTCAATCAAGGTCAGCCAGTCAATCAGGGGAGAGAGAGGGTGGGGCCCGGGTCGGGGCTCTGTGTCTGAATGGACAAACGGGGTTGTGACTCGGCTCAGGTGCCCCCATAGCAAGCTGCTTGCTGTGGGGGCACTGAACAGGAGGGAGGGGCCAAAGAGGGACCGAGAAGAGGAGGGTCCAGGCTGCCCTGTGCAAATCCACTGCACAGATCAGGTCAGTA
Organism: Rana muscosa; assembly: GCA_029206835.1. NCBI lineage: Eukaryota > Metazoa > Chordata > Amphibia > Anura > Ranidae > Rana > Rana muscosa. Next base: position 194,876,276 of record CM055118.1, read on the forward strand.
TAACATGTTTGTTATTTTTATAGGAAAAAAACGAGACTTTACAATCACTTGAAGGTTTACCTCATTTAATAAGCTCTGGAGCAACTGCATTTTGCAAAGTGCACAGTCTATTTGCCTTTAGTAAATTAACCCCTTAATCTCATGGCCCCCCCACTGCGTTCAGTGGTTCCTACGGCTGCCCCCAGTGTTACTACATGACACAGCGGTGATGTAGGGGCTAGCGGATTGAACCAAAGACCGCAACAGGGAAACAGGAGACAAACAGTCCTAAAAGTGTTGGTTTTTTAAGTGTTCAGCCGACAGCTGACAAGTAATAATGACCATGTGCTAATATTTCTAATTAGAGACTATTTTAGGACTTTTCCACAATGCAGAGGGAGTAAAGCTGCACAGTGTCCACCATTAGGGTTGTTGAGCAATGACGACCTCATATTTCCTGATTTTATGTGACAACTTATCACTGTTGTCAGCCATTAGAAGGATTATCAAGTACTTATGGCCAGTCCAGCTGTGGACTGGGCAGACTGGCCACGACTGTGGTCCCAGATCACTATTCCAACCTACTGTAAACAACATAAAATCGTTAATTAAAAAGAAAACAATTTTTTTTTTTTGCAGTTTTGGATCCTTTGCACCTGCAATCAGGTATTGAAATGTACTGTATACACATTGCAGGATATTCAATAAAAGTCTAAAATAAAATCTTGCCCACAGCAACCAAATGCCATACTTTTATTTTTTACTCCAATTTATAAAGTGAAAGCCAAAATACAACAGGTTTCAGTGGCCAATGCCTTGAGTTTACTTTTTTCACAGATATGCTTCACTATGTTTCATGTGTTGTTGCTCAGTGGCTGTAGCCCGGCAGTCACAGCAGGCTCTGAGTATCAAAGGTTGTCTTTTCCGCCCCAAAAGTAGGCCAGCCATTGTTCAGCTTTGGGCAGTACCACAATCTGCCCACCAGAGGGAGCACTATTACAGCCTATGCTTTCTGCAGCTAGGTCTTATGACATCAAACTCTACTGTGTGTTAACCCCTACATTGCAGAATACACTGTTTTAATTTACTGCATTCTTATTAGCATTCAGCATTTAACATATTTCTGTATATGTGTAACATGTAAAAAAATCTTAAGGGTCATGCATAAATTATATGGGCCATGCATTACAACCCCACAAAGGGGCTTATTTTAAAAATGAACAGGAAGAAACACAGGGATGTTGTTGCTAACAACAATGGTCTAATCAATAAGGCTGCCATGCATTTGTGGATTAAATCAAGTGAAGGACTGGGCTAGGGGGCATTTATTCCCTTGGCCAGTACTAATGAGCTATGTTTTTCTGGTGCCACTTCCCCAATTAGACATCAATCAGAGTAGGACCCAAAGTCAGCAACACATGATGGCATTACCTAGTTACCCGCTCTCCATACAGACCTGCAATTACCATGTTTGGCGAAGGAAAGTTTTCCAGAACCAACTTACTATGTGGCTCTGAGATATCATGCTATCTAATGCTAAGAGACTTTCTGGAAGCTGTGAAAATGTGTATCACAATAAACATATACAGTAACTTCAGGAACACCCACCTTTCACCATACCTATTGTATATCGTGCATTTTATTTATTTAGCCCATAGCAATCCACTCTAAAAGGTCCTCCATTAATTAAACTCCTGGATTGAAGAAGCTTAGGTTAGGATGTCTCATTTGAGTGTAGGCTTTAGCACTATAAAATATTCTGCATTCAGCCATGAAACCAATGTAGCATTGTTTTTTGTCGCCTCTCTGTTGACTGCAGATTTCTCAGTATAAGCCACATTATTTGGAAAAGGTCACTGGCTCTCCACTACTCTACCCATGCTCTGATACACACATTTTTCCATTTCTGCTCAAAACTCTGCTAGAGAACTCAAAACGGCTGCTGTACTGCTAGAGGGCCAGTGAGTGAGTGCTTTTTCATCAGCCTATGACTCCTTGAATTCTATACCACTAGACTACAGGCACAGGAGACTAGGCATCCCTGCATGATTTGTTATGAAACTATCATTTCACCATGCTTTGCTAAGAAACTAAGCTTCCCAGCATGCATTATCAAATATTAATTCCCAGAATGCTTTGCAAGAAATCTAAATTTTCCAGCATGCGTTTTTCACCATGTTTTTCTTGAAAACTGTGGTTACCAGCAATCACGCATTGATTCCCAGAATGCTTTGCAAGAAATGTAGGTTTCCCAGCATGCGTTGTCACCAATCTTCAGTTTCCGGTACACCTTGTCAGCAGTTTTAATGATTCCTAGTATGCCTTGCCAGCAAACTGTACTTCCCAGCATGCCTTGCCAGCAAACTGTACTCCCCAGTAAACAATGCTAGTAAATTATAGTTCCCTGTATGCCTTGACAGTAATGTATGGTTCCCAGAAAGCCTTGCTAACAAATTATAGTTCCCAGGATGCACTACTACCACTTTTTTATTCCCAGCATGCTTCACTACCAAACCTATATCTTCCACACAGTGATTATTTCATGCACTGACACTAGACTATGGCAGTTTAAAAACAAGTTAGTTTATCCTATATTTTAAAGCTGGCCAGGTGTGGGATGACACTTCGATAGATTTAATTAAAATTCTAAAAACTTTATGAACTGAAGAACAATTGCAATATTTTACAAACAGGAATGTTTGATGACCAATAGAATTGAAATATTTTCCAGCTTTAAAAAAAAAACAAAGAAAAACCTTAAGGTCCACTAACAACTGTTTTTGAACAATGCTATTATTACAAACAAAGTGGCAATTACAAGTTATCAAATTTCACGTACAGAAAGAGTCAGAAACAATGACCTAATGCCCTAAACCTGTATGAGCTTTGTAAGACAAATTATGGTTTATTGTCATTAGTTGACTTACAGTTATTGTGGTATAGTGATTTTATTGAATCTTGATGTCTCTTACGTTCATTGACGGACACAGACGTTCTTTTTATTCTTGACCAAATGGGGGTTTATAACAACACCACCTACTGGAGTAGGACAATAGGCAGAAAAAACTCGGCCCCTCCTATGGGCAGTCCTTCTGGTATAAAACCCCTCACTCTGCCATAAGTAAACCAATTGTTCTGCCTAGTGTTCAGGAGTTAGGACATGGTGGGACCATTGGTTCCACAAGCTTTTTTGTTTGTTTTTGGTACAGCCCCTTCGTGGGGTTCCCAGCATGGGCTGGTTTCCCTAGCTGTTCTTGGGATTTTTTGACCACCTCTCGATGTGGCACTGCTTGGGAACATCTCTATTTGGTCAAGATTAAAGAAGAAAGGCTGTGTCCGCCAATGAACGTAAGAGAATATGTAAATTATTTGTTACTCACCGTAAAATCCCTTTCTCTGAGTTCATTGACGGAAACAGCACCCAACTCCTCCTTTACTGTTTCTGCTTCTAACATTGCTTTGTCACTAACTGGTTTGCCTATGGCAGATTGAAGGGTTTTATACTAGAAGGTCTGCCCATAGGAGGGGCCGAGTTTTTTTTCTGCTTAGTGTCCTACTCCTGTAGGTGGTGCTATAAAATCCCATTTGGTTAAGATTAAAGAAGAAAGTTTGTGTCCGTCAATGAACTCAAAGAATGTAATTTTATGGTGTGAAACAAAAAATCCAGTTTTTGCGAATATCTGTGTAAAACTGTTTAGATTTGATTTATCATAACTGAAGAATGCTAAATCTGGTGCAGCTGTGCATGGTAGCCAATCAGCGACCAGTTTTTTATTTGTCAAATCTTAATTGAACAAGCTGAGGTTAGAAGCTGATTGGCTACCATGCACAGCTGCACCAGATTTTGCACTCTCCAGTTTTAGTAAATCAATCCCATTGTCTATCTGTTAAGAATTGCTCATGTCTCTTCGACACTTATGATTAGTGATGAGCCGAACACCCCCGGGTTCGGTTCGCACCAGAACCCGCGAACGGACCGAAAGTTCGTACGAACATTAGAACCCTATTAAATACAATGGATGCGAACGTTCGAATTCTAAAGTGCTAATTATAACAACTATTATGCATGTTATTGTCCTAAAAAGGGTTTGGGAACCCGGGTTCTGCACCAGGGGACATGTATCAATGCAAAAAGAAGTTTTAAAAACGGTCGTTTTTCGGGAGCAGTCATTTTAATGATGCATAAAGTGAAAAAAAAAAAGTCAAATATTCCTTTAAATATCATACCTGGGGGGTGTCTAAAGTATGCCTGTGAAGTGCCACGTGTTTCCCGTGTTTAGAACTGTCCCTGCACAAAATGACACTTCTAAAGGAAAAAAAAGCCATTTAAAACTGCTTGCGGCTTTAATGTAATGTCTGGTCCCGGTAATATGGATGAAAATCTTTAAGAAAAATGGCATAGCTACCCCATGACCCCCCCCCCCCTACCCCAGCCCATTACCAGCCCCTTTGGGTCTTGTATGGATATTAAGGGGAACCCCGCACATAAAATAAAAAAGGCCCTATATACTCTGAACAGCCGTATACAGGCGGTGCATACAAGACAGGGACTGTAGGTTTGTTCTTATGTAGAATCTGTTTGTAATTTTGAACAGGTACATTGTTGAAGTGTAGCTCCAGCCCAAAAATCTATTTTTAAACTTTTTGGAAAACATAGGTAAGGGTTATCACCCCTGTAACATTTGTTTTGCTGTCTGTGCCCCTGTTCAGAACATTTCACCTCACTTTCCGTCCCAATGTCAACTGTTTTTGAAATGTGGTGTTTTTCTTGAAACAAGGATTGCTGATAAAGCATCAGTACAGAGGAGACACCTTTCTCCCATATTTATTCTTACAGGAGAGAATTTTCCTTCCTAGGGGTAGATTTCCTCTCACTTCCTGTTGTCTTCTTGCGTTTGCAAGTAGGAGTCGTTTGTAAGTTGGATGTTTGAAAGTAGGGACCTGCCGTATATACTCTGCAGAAATAGGCCCCTTAGTTGTTGGTGTTGGCACAACACTGTAAGCACTCACAGTTACTATTGGTTGGTGCTGGAACGCCCTGCTGTCAACTATTATATCAGGAATTTTAATTACATAAAATTGTTGAACAGTGGTAGTAAAAATTGGGGCTTTGATGGTGGTGCTGGTGCCACAACACTGTAAGCCCTGACAGTTACTCTTGGTGGGTGCAGCAATGGGCCCTGCTGTGAATTATTAGATCAAGAATTGTAATTGCATGCCCCTGTTGAACAGGGGCTGAAAAATTGGGCCTTTCGTGGTGGTGGTGGTGGTGGTGTTGCCACAACACTGTAAGCCCTCAGAGTTACTCTTGGTGGGTGCAGGAATGGGCCCTGCTGTGAATTATTAGATCAAGAATTGTAATTACATGCCCCTTTTGAACAGGGGCTGAAAAATTGGGCCTTTCGTGGTGGTGGTGGTGGTGGCGTTGCCACAACACTGTAAGCCCTCAGAGTTACTCTTGGTGGGTGCAGCAATGGGCCCTGCTGTGAATTATTACATCAAGAATTGTAATTGCATGCCCCTGTTGAACAGGGGCTGAAAAATTGGGCCTTAGGCACTGGTGGCACAACACTACAACCCCTCACAGATACTGTACTTGGAGCACAGCAATGAGCCCTGTTGCAAAGTATTGCTTCAAAAATTGTAATGACACGCCCCTGTTAAACAGGGGCTGAAAAATTGGGCCTTAGGCACTGGTGGCACAACACTACAACCCCTCACAGATACTGTACTTGGAGCACAGCAATGAGCCCTGTTGCAAAGTATTGCTTCAAAAATTGTAATGACACGCCCCTGTTAAACAGGGGCTGAAAAATTGGGCCTTAGGCACTGGTGCCACAACACTCCAACCCCTCACAGATACTGTACTTGGAGCACAGCAATGAGCCCTATGGCAAATTATTGCTAAAAAAATTGTAATTACACGTCCCTGTAAAACAGGGGCTGAAAAATTGGGCCTTAGCCACTGGTGGCGGCACCCATAAACAAAAATGATCTTCCAAGCTATCATCATCAATCGTATCATTGAGGACTCGGAGGAGGAGGATAGCCAGTCAACATAACAGCACAGGCACTCAGCATCAGCATCAGTCTTGAAGGGATGTGACATGTTAAAATCAATTAGTCTGTTATATCAGCATCAGGTGTGTGGTAGCTGGTGGTGATCCAAGACTGGTTCATCTTGATGAAAGTCAGTCGATCAACCGAGTCGGTGGACAGGCGCACCCTGTGATCCGTGACAAATCCTCCAGCAGCACTGAATGTGCGTTCCGAAAGAACGCTGGATGCAGGACAGGCCAGTAGCTCAATTGCATACTGTGCAAGCTCTGGCCAGTGATCCATCCTCAAGACCCAGTAAGCCAGAGGATTTTCGGTGGGGAAGGTGTCCAAGTCTGACCTTGCCCCTAGATATTCCTGCACCATGTTTATCAGACGCTGGCGATGGTTGCTGGAACCGATCATACTTTGGGGCTGCGGACTAAAGAATTGTCTGAACGCATCGGTCAGACGGCCACCTTCCCCACCGCTCCTTCCTTGACTGGCCGAAGCCTCAGCAACTCGTTGTCCAGGACCAGGAGTTTGTAACCTCCCAGTCTCTGGGAACGCGTTGCACAGACCTTTCTGCAAGGCCTCCCGGAGTTGTCTCATCCTCTGCTCCCTCTGCGACGGTAACATAAGGTCCGCAACCTTACCCTTGTACCGTGGATCAAGGAGAGTGGCCAGCCAGTAATGGTCCCTCTCCTTGATCCGAAGAATACGAGGATCCTTCCGCAGACTTTGCAGGATCAGGGAGGCCATGCAGCGTAGGTTTGCTGAGGCATTCGCTCCGGAGTCCTCTGGGTCACTAAGGACGACATGATCCGCAGTCACCTCCTCCCAGCCACGTACAAGTCCACTGGTTTCTTGGGACTGTAAATCATCCCTAAAAGACTGCTGCTGATGATGCTGAGTGCCAGCCTCCACCTCCATGCTGACACAATCCTCCTCCTCCTCCTCCTCCTCTTCCTGTGCGATGGGTGGGACAGAAGGAACACTGTCTGGGTAAAGGGGGCCTTGAGAGGCAAGGAAGTCCTCCTCTTCCTGCCTCTGTTCTGCCTCAAGTGCCCTGTCCATTATTCCACGCAGCGTGTGCTCCAACAGGTGGACAAGAGGTACAGTGTCACTGATGCATGCACTGTCACTGCTCACCATCCTCGTGGCCTCCTCAAATGGTGCCAGGACAGTGCATGCATCCCTGATCATGCCCCACTGGCGTGGAGAAAAAAAACCAAGCTCCCCTGACCCTGTCCTGGTGCCGTAGTCGCACAGGTACTCATTGATGGCCCTCTGCTGCGTGTGCAGCCACTGCAGCATGGCCAACGTTGAGTTCCACCTGGTGGGCATGTCACATATAAGGCGGTTCTTGGGCAGGTTCAACTCCTTTTGCAGCTCAGCCAGGCGAGCACTGGCATTATAAGATCTGCGGAAATGCACACAGACTTTCCTGGCCTGCCTCAGGACATCCTGTAAGCCCGGGTACCTGCCCAAGAACCGCTGCACCACCAGGTTAAGGACGTGAGCCACACAGGGCACATGGGTCAGTTGTCCCTGTCGAAGGGCGGAGAGGAGGTTGGTGCCATTGTCGCAAACCACCATTCCTGGCTTAAGCTGGCGTGGCGTCAACCACCTCTCGGCCTGGCCCTGCAGAGCAGACAGGACCTCTGCCCCAGTGTGGCTTCTGTCCCCCAAACACACCAGCGCAAGCACGGCATGGCATCTTTTTGCCTGCGTACTTGCGTAGCCCCGTGAACGGCTACGGAGCACCGCTGGTTCATAGGACAAACCACAGGAAGAGGCCATGGAGGAAGAAGAAGAGGAGGGGGTGGAGGAGAGAGGTGTGTCACAACCAGTAGTAGCATTTTGGAGGCGTGGCGGTGGGACAACCTCCAACACTACTGCACCTTGTCCTGCATCCTTCCCAGCTGCCAAAAGAGTGACCCAATGGGCCGTGAAAGAAAGGTAACGTCCCTGTCCATGCCTGCTGGACCATGAGTCAGCAGTAATATGCACCTTACCGCTGACCGCCCTGTCCAGCGAGGCCAAGACATTGCCTTCCACATGCCGGTAGAGAGCCGGAATAGCCTTCCGTGAGAAAAAGTGGCGTTTGGGAACCTGCCACTGAGGAACCGCACATTGCACAAACTCACGGAAGGGGGCCGAGTCTACCAACTGAAAAGGCAGCAGTTGAAGCGCTAGCAATTTAGCCAAGCTAGCATTCAACCGCTGGGCATGTGGATGGCTGGGAGTGAACTTCTTTCGACGGTCCAGCAGCTGGGGCAGGGAAATTTGCCTGCTAGAATCGGACGTCGGTGTACTGCTAGCAGAGTGGCCGCAAGTACTTGGCTGTGACACACCTAATTCTACACCTTCATTCCTCTCAGTGCATGTTTCAGAGAGGACTGAAGTTATAGTGGGGTTGGAGATCCCAGCTGATGCGGTGCAAGGAGAGGTCCGCTTTGTTCTTTGGTGTGGGTCTTTGAGGTAGGCTTGCCAACGAGCTGCATGGCAGGTCAACATATGTCTGGTCAGGCATGGGGTACCCAAGCGGCTGATGTTTTGGCCACGCGATATACGCTTGAGACATATGTTGCAAACAGCAGCTGTGCGATCTGATGCACTAGCCTCAAAAAAGGCCCACACCAAGGAACTTTTTGAATGACGGGCAGAGGCAGCGCCCTGCACAGGCGGAGCTCTGCGGTGTGATTCCGTCGGTGTACTGCCCTTACGCTGGCCACCAAAGGGCATCCTGCCTCGTTGGAGATGTGCCTCCTCCTCATCCTCCTCCTCCTCCTCTCTCCTATTAGGCACCCACGTGGAGTCAGTGACCTCATCATCCCCTCCCTCCTCATCACTGGAGCCAATCTGGCAGTATGCTGCAGCTGCTGGAACATGACTGCCAGATTGGTGTCCTTCTTGAGCATCCCCTCTGTCTGCTCTCACCCTACTGCCTTCCTGTAGCTGGGTTTCATCATCAGACCCTTCGAAACGCTGGGCATCCTCCTGGAGCATGTACCCAACACTGTGCTCAAACAGTTCGGGGGACTCCTCAGGAGGAGGACATGGTGGGTCTAGGGAAGGAGTGACTGATGATGAGTCTGACATTGATACCAGGGAAGAGGACGCTTTGGCAGCTGCTTTGCCAGTACCCTGAGCCTGGGTGAGAGAGGATGAGGAGGAGGAGGAGGGCTTGGTCATCCACTCTACCAAGTCTTCGGCATGATGTGGCTCAACATGTCCAGCTGCCGAAAAGAAGGACAAGCGTGTCCCATGGCCATGTGCTGATGACAATGCACCGCGTCCACGACCAGCACTGTTGCCCCCAGACACAGAGCCTGCTTGCCCTCTTTTATTGCCTCCTGACTGTCTGCCTCTCCTTGTTTGCCTTCCAGACATTCTAATAGATGGCCTGCAGGGAGATGGGAAAAAAGCAATAAGGGCTACCTTCAGGTGTCCTTCTCTGTCCCTTTACTTAAGGATTTCTCAATATGGTTGAGGATGATTGCTTTTGCACAGAATAGCACAACGACAATTTCCCTGACTGTCCAAAAAACAAGGATTTCAAAGATGGTTGATGAGGAATGCTTTAGCACACTATAGCACAAGGAGAATTCCCCTCACTTTCCTTCTTTGTCCCTAGAAACAAGGACTCGCACTGTGAAAGAAACTGACACTCTCCCTACCTAGAGTTTTCTGTCCCTAGAAAAAATGTTTTTTTAAAGCACACTATAGCACAAGGAGAATTCACTCACTGTCCTTCCCTGTCCCTAGAAACAAGGACTTGCACAGTGAAAGAAACTGACACTCTCCCTACCTAGAGTTTTCTGTCCCTAGAAAAAATGTTTTTTTAAAGCACACTATAGCACAAGGAGAATTCACTCACTGTCCTTCCCTGTCCCTAGAAACAAGGACTTGCACAGTGAAAGAAACTGACACTCTCCCTACCTAGAGTTTTCTGTCCCTAGAAAAAATGTTTTTTTAAAGCACACTATAGCACAAGGAGAATTCACTCACTGTCCTTCCCTGTCCCTAGAAACAAGGACTTGCACAGTGAAAGAAACTGACACTCTCCCTACCTAGAGTTTTCTGTCCCTAGAAAAAATGTTTTTTTAAAGCACACTATAGCACAAGGAGAATTCACTCACTGTCCTTCCCTGTCCCTAGAAACAAGGACTTGCACAGTGAAAGAAACTGACACTCTCTCTACCTAGAGTTTTCTGTCCCTAGAAAAAATGTTTTTTTAAAGCACACTATAGCACAAGGAGAATTCACTCACTGTCCTTCCCTGTCCCTAGAAACAAGGACTTGCACAGTGAAAGAAACTGACACTCTCCCTACCTAGAGTTTTCTGTCCCTAGAAAAAATGTTTTTTTAAAGCACACTATAGCACAAGGAGAATTCACTCACTGTCCTTCCCTGTCCCTAGAAACAAGGACTTGCACAGTGAAAGAAACTGACACTCTCCCTACCTAGAGTTTTCTGTCCCTAGAAAAAATGTTTTTTTAAAGCACACTATAGCACAAGGAGAATTCACTCACTGTCCTTCCCTGTCCCTAGAAACAAGGACTTGCACAGTGAAAGAAACTGACACTCTCCCTACCTAGAGTTTTCTGTCCCTAGAAAAAATGTTTTTTTAAAGCACACTATAGCACAAGGAGAATTCACTCACTGTCCTTCCCTGTCCCTAGAAACAAGGACTTGCACAGTGAAAGAAACTGACACTCTCCCTACCTAGAGTTTTCTGTCCCTAGAAAAAATGTTTTTTTAAAGCACACTATAGCACAAGGAGAATTCACTCACTGTCCTTCCCTGTCCCTAGAAACAAGGACTTGCACAGTGAAAGAAACTGACACTCTCCCTACCTAGAGTTTTCTGTCCCTAGAAAAAATGTTTTTTTAAAGCACACTATAGCACAAGGAGAATTCACTCACTGTCCTTCCCTGTCCCTAGAAACAAGGACTTGCACAGTGAAAGAAACTGACACTCTCCCTACCTAGAGTTTTCTGTCCCTAGAAAAAATGTTTTTTTAAAGCACACTATAGCACAAGGAGAATTCACTCACTGTCCTTCCCTGTCCCTAGAAACAAGGACTTGCACAGTGAAAGAAACTGACACTCTCCCTACCTAGAGTTTTCTGTCCCTAGAAAAAATGTTTTTTTAAAGCACACTATAGCACAAGGAGAATTCACTCACTGTCCTTCCCTGTCCCTAGAAACAAGGACTTGCACAGTGAAAGAAACTGACACTCTCCCTACCTAGAGTTTTCTGTCCCTAGAAAAAAAGTTTTTTTAAAGCACACTATAGCACAAGGAGAATTCACTCACTGTCCTTCCCTGTCCCTAGAAACAAGGACTTGCACAGTGAAAGAAACTGACACTCTCCCTACCTAGAGTTTTCTGTCCCTAGAAAAAATGTTTTTTTAAAGCACACTATAGCACAAGGAGAATTCACTCACTGTCCTTCCCTGTCCCTAGAAACAAGGACTTGCACAGTGAAAGAAACTGACACTCTCCCTACCTAGAGTTTTCTGTCCCTAGAAAAAATGTTTTTTTAAAGCACACTATAGCACAAGGAGAATTCACTCACTGTCCTTCCCTGTCCCTAGAAACAAGGACTTGCACAGTGAAAGAAACTGACACTCTCCCTACCTAGAGTTTTCTGTCCCTAGAAAAAATGTTTTTTTAAAGCACACTATAGCACAAGGAGAATTCACTCACTGTCCTTCCCTGTCCCTAGAAACAAGGACTTGCACAGTGAAAGAAACTGACACTCTCCCTACCTAGAGTTTTCTGTCCCTAGAAAAAATGTTTTTTTAAAGCACACTATAGCACAAGGAGAATTCACTCACTGTCCTTCCCTGTCCCTAGAAACAAGGACTTGCACAGTGAAAGAAACTGACACTCTCCCTACCTAGAGTTTTCTGTCCCTAGAAAAAATGTTTTTTTAAAGCAAACTATAGCACAAGGAGAATTCACTCACTGTCCTTCCCTGTCCCTAGAAATAAGGACTTGCACAGTGAAAGAAACTGACACTCTCCCTACCTAGAGTTTTCTGTCCCTAGAAAAAATGTTTTTTTAAAGCACACTATAGCACAAGGAGAATTCACTCACTGTCCTTCCCTGTCCCTAGAAACAAGGACTTGCACAGTGAAAGAAACTGACACTCTCCCTACCTAGAGTTTTCTGTCCCTAGAAAAAATGTTTTTTTAAAGCACACTATAGCACAAGGAGAATTCACTCACTGTCCTTTCCTGTCCCTAGAAACAAGGACTTGCACAGTGAAAGAAACTGACACTCTCCCTACCTAGAGTTTTCTGTCCCTAGAAAAAATGTTTTTTTAAAGCACACTATAGCACAAGGAGAATTCACTCACTGTCCTTCCCTGTCCCTAGAAACAAGGACTTGCACAGTGAAAGAAACTGACACTCTCCCTACCTAGAGTTTTCTGTCCCTAGAAAAAATGTTTTTTTAAAGCACACTATAGCACAAGGAGAATTCACTCACTGTCCTTCCCTGTCCCTAGAAACAAGGACTTGCACAGTGAAAGAAACTGACACTCTCCCTACCTAGAGTTTTCTGTCCCTAGAAAAAATGTTTTTTTAAAGCACACTATAGCACAAGGAGAATTCACTCACTGTCCTTCCCTGTCCCTAGAAACAAGGACTTGCACAGTGAAAGAAACTGACACTCTCCCTACCTAGAGTTTTCTGTCCCTAGAAAAAATGTTTTTTTAAAGCACACTATAGCACAAGGAGAATTCACTCACTGTCCTTCCCTGTCCCTAGAAACAAGGACTTGCACAGTGAAAGAAACTGACACTCTCCCTACCTAGAGTTTTCTGTCCCTAGAAAAAATGTTTTTTTAAAGCACACTATAGCACAAGGAGAATTCACTCACTGTCCTTCCCTGTCCCTAGAAACAAGGACTTGCACAGTGAAAGAAACTGACACTCTCCCTACCTAGAGTTTTCTGTCCCTAGAAAAAATGTTTTTTTAAAGCACACTATAGCACAAGGAGAATTCACTCACTGTCCTTCCCTGTCCCTAGAAACAAGGACTTGCACAGTGAAAGAAACTGACACTCTCCCTACCTAGAGTTTTCTGTCCCTAGAAAAAATGTTTTTTTAAAGCACACTATAGCACAAGGAGAATTCACTCACTGTCCTTCCCTGTCCCTAGAAACAAGGACTTGCACAGTGAAAGAAACTGACACTCTCCCTACCTAGAGTTTTCTGTCCCTAGAAAAAATGTTTTTTTAAAGCACACTATAGCACAAGGAGAATTCACTCACTGTCCTTCCCTGTCCCTAGAAACAAGGACTTGCACAGTGAAAGAAACTGACACTCTCCCTACCTAGAGTTTTCTGTCCCTAGAAAAAATGTTTTTTTAAAGCACACTATAGCACAAGGAGAATTCACTCACTGTCCTTCCCTGTCCCTAGAAACAAGGACTTGCACAGTGAAAGAAACTGACACTCTCCCTACCTAGAGTTTTCTGTCCCTAGAAAAAATGTTTTTTTAAAGCACACTATAGCACAAGGAGAATTCACTCACTGTCCTTCCCTGTCCCTAGAAACAAGGACTCGAACAGTAAAACACACTGACACTCTCCCTACCTATCCTTCTCTTTCCCTAAACTAAAGGAATCCAGGTTAAGCAAGAAAGAAATAAATGTCACTGTCCCTGCCTATGCTGCTCTTTCCCTGCTCCGGAACACACTACACTAGGCCGCCGTGCTGGCGGCCTTTTATAGTGTGGGGCGTGTACTAAACACCCTCAGCAATAATTGGCCACAGGCATCCTGCCTGTGGCCAATCATTGCTCTCCTCGCTGCCGGCGCTGTGATTGGCCAAGCATGCGGGGTCACAGTGCATGCTTGGCCAATCACAGCGCCTGGATGACACTGCGATGGCGTAGTGCATTGTGGGCCGTTCGCGTCACTCGAATTTGGCGCGAACGGCCCAAATCGTTCGATCTTCGTCGAACGATCGAACAGCCGATGTTCGAGTCGAACGTATGTTCGACTCGAACACGAAGCTCATCCCTACTTATGATATCTCTTATGACCTATGAGAGAGCCTGGGGAGCAGAAGAACTGAGCAAGGACTATACAGACAGACACTTTGGCCTGCACTCATTTTAAAGCAATACATGAATGGAAAATGCAACCACTGCCCACAGAATTTGTCTGTACTGATCTATATTGAATGCAAAGGAGTTTTATTTCTGCGTGTTTAAGGCTCTAATTATAAAGCACACCTCTCAGTTTCCTAAAGCCATGATAAACTGGCTACTTGAAAAAATTGGGTGCAGCCTGAGGACCTACACCTATCTCCCACAACTTCATGAGCATCTAGAAACCCCACTACATGAGACACTTGAAAATGCAAATTCCAATAACGGCTGGTGAAATTGAGATATATCTCCTCTCTTGCCTCCCTTACTGTTCAATTGCCGAAATAGACGCCCATCACAGTAATGGACCAATAAAAAGAAACAGAAGGCAGAAGAGAAAGGACCAACTCTTTTCTTCACTTGGAATTCTTGAAATTTGCTAATAAAGCCCTCTGGGTTTTGGGGTTCCAACGGTGCTTATAAAGATGATCGGGGATATGTACTAGAACCTAAGTGCTTGTATTCTATAATTGTAGCTGATTTACAATAGTTTAGAACCTGACAAGAATAATTTAAGATAAATCCTCAAAATGTAAAGGATACTCTTCTCCTTTTGTTCATCAACCTCAGAAGATTTAGATGTTTATTAGAAAGAGTTAAAACTTAAATTTACCCTTTTAAAAAAATCTACTCCTTTCTCCTATTTGTTAAAAAAATCAAATCACCCCCCCCCCCAAAAAAAAATACACTCACTATTCCCCTTACACATGAAAATCAAATGGAGAAAAGCAGAATGACCACACCTGTGACAATACATCCCCTCTATGACCACAGGGTAATATTGGATATTTTGGATTAACATTAAGTGGTAAATAGGCTGTGGTCACTCCCCCCTCTTTCTGCTCTTCCCTGCGATGACAGCATTAGAACGGGCGTGCTGCACGTGGTACACCACACAGATCTGCATTCCAGATCAATTGGAAACACTATTAAAGAAGATGATAGATTGAAGAGCTGCAGAAGAACAAGTGACTCCCCAGAGGCTGACCACCCAACCACAAGGTCATTGTTTATCCTCTGTGGCCCCACACTTCTTGTCAGCTACCTGCACACTTCCAATAGTGAAGTGAGGATGGAACCAACTGCTGGATCAGTCAAAGTTAATGGTCTGTCCTCTGACTAATCCCACATTTATTTTGTGGTTCCTCAAATTCCTGTGCAGTCAGCCAATTACCAAACATAAAATAATTCACTATGCATTTATGTTTGGCCTTTTTAACTCTCCAAAGATCTGCTGTGCGTAGTTTTGAAGGACAGTTGCACATAGATTTGAAAATGATTACTGCTCATGCATTTAAAGGAAATATACATTGATTTGAATTTATATTTTGGTTAGGTATTATGTTCACTGTTAACATTTTTTATTTATTTTTACTTATAATCAGCTAACTAGGAACTACTTAAATTCATATATTATATTTACTTTTTACAGCCAGCAGTTAAAGGTTTATGCAAGATAAAGTATTTTCTTTATAACTGCTGTGCTTAGAGAATCTATGCTTTGCCCAACAGGTTTACTAAAATGTATTCCTTCATATACAGTATTTCCCTTTCTTCCATTCCCTCACTTCTCTGTTCACCTTCCAAGAGTGAAAAAATAGTCCTGTGTAATGTACGAGTCACCACAGTCATAGCCTACACAGGGCTATGGGCTCCCTATGTGTCAGAGCTTATTGGTACTGAAAAATCACATGGAATAAGTCATATGGTCCTCCATACCCAGAAGTATGGGGGTATATCCTTCAGCCAAGGGGAGCAATGGAGGTACAAAGTTGTTGTTTTGCTTTAAATGGGAGGATATAAAGTAGAAATACATTATTGAAAGTAGGTGACAAAGTGACAAATCACTGTCCACCTTTGATAGCAAAGATACTGTCTGCTAGGAAACAGATAGTGCAGTGCTTTCTTATTAGAAACCAGCACCCTCCTTGAACAGAGTGTCATTGATTTACCTCCTAAAATTTTGCAGAGAGCAGCCCCAATCCACCACTTCTTGGGTCTTCGGCTGCCGGCGCTCCTGGCTACTCCAGCCCGCCGAATGCCCCCATAGCAAGCCACTCGTGCGTTCTTGCTCCTGAGCCCTGTTCCCCACTCTCCCACGTCACTGTCTGTGATTGACAGCCAATAGTTCCCGCTTCTATATTTGAGCAAATGAGGAGGGAGAGGACTGAGAGAGCCTTGGCTCTCATACACATCGCTGGATTGAGATCAGACTCAGGTATGTATTTAGGGGGGCTGCGGGGGAAGCTGCATGCAGAAAGTGTTTACCTTACTGCATTGATTGCATTAAGGTAAAAAACCTTTTGCGTTTACAATCACTAAAGTGGACTTCCAGCTTACACCTAACTTGTCTTAAAACTAGACTTAAAACTTTTTTCCTTTATTTTCATCTGGTGATCCTGCAAAAAACCTGGGGGGCTCCACTGGATCTGTGGAGGAGTAATGTAGTCATCCGACAGAAGCATTGTCAACCTCTGGAGAGGATAGGTTTAGATGGACCTCACATAGGTGGCTAAAAAAATTAAAGCCCAACTCTATCTAAAACTTCTTAAGCAGTTAGAAGAATATTTTTTATAAATTCCCATAACTGCCACATTTGCTGGGCAGCTTGGTCTGTTAAAGGAATTAAAAAATAACAGAATTAACCAAACCGGTGAAAATAAAGGCAAAAAGCCTAAAACAAATAAAATGAATGCGGCCACCCAATCTAAGGACTGAAAAGCGGCAATATATAAAATTTTTGTCTTTGTGTTTATCAGCCAGCTTCTGTCTACATGTACTCGCTCCATTGTTAGCTGCACAACATTCCTCTGGACTGGCTTCCTGATACCAAACCAGTGGACCATGCCTGCACAATATGTATCACCAAAGCTGCTGGTAGTCTCAAGCAGGGGCAAAGGTGACAGGGTGCCAACGCAGGATTACCAAGTGTTCAGGAGTTTGAAAACAGCTTTTGAAATTCCATTAAGATGCTAAAACTTATGAGATTTTAGTAACTGGATTTTGATCTACTTAAAACCAATAATTCGTACAGGTAAACGCTTCCCAATTCAATGATGATTATCACTAAAAACAGAAATTAGAATTTCATAGGCAGGTTCCCAGTATGTCTTATGTCTTCTGTTGGTCATCCCTAGATTCTGTTCATATTGGGCCTAAGCACAAAGCCAGTTCTGTAGGGAAGGATTGATATTTGAAAACCCTTACACTGATAGTAGAAATCACTAAGGTTGTAGCAGCTTGGTAGGGCGCAGCTGCTAGTCCTTGTGTGCCACTAGACAAAAGCTATTTGATGATCAAACAGAACAAAGCATATTTTGGAATTCAGGAACAGAGGCCCAGCCCCAGTGGCTGGCCAGGGTGATTTGCTTGGGGTCATACCGCGGTGACTTTTCAGAGGCTGCAGCTCACAGCATCAGATTAACAGGATACCTTGTTTGTGTGCTGAGAACAGCTGCAAGGACATCATGGTTCACATAGGCAAACATGGACGCTTATACCACCATACAGTAATTATTTTAGGGTTCCCATACAAGTGCAGACTGCAGAAGAGACTCACTTGAGAGCTCCACTGCCCATTGTCAGCTTGTTGTCTTTGTCCAAAAGCTATCCACTTAGATATCAAGCAGGTGAGACTCCTTATGATAGGAAAAGTCCTGAATCTGACCTTGTGGAAATGCAAGCAAGTGGATTTCAATAAAGCTTTACCTTTATCATTATAAAGCTATGCTTAAGCTCCACGTTAACACAGACAAGAACTGCACAGGACTTCACAGTCACCAGGATTTAAATGACTTTGGCATCTCTGAGCCATCATCTCATTCCCCGAAGTAGATTGTGACCCTAGATGATGCCTGAACGATGATAAAGGCGTTCTTCCGCAGAGAAAAGCAGGTGAATGCATTGTCAGGAAAATCACTCTCTAAGAGAGGTAATAAATACCTGGAAATGTTACACTGACACATTACTTTGCACATAAATTGGACTAACAATAACAAGTTGGGGAATCATATTGGTTCTAGTAATGACGGTTCATGTCTAGGATTTCTGGAGACAGAGGTAGCAGAGGAACTGGCTCGGTTAAAGCTTAATAAAGCAATGGGCCCTGATGGTATCCATCCCAGAGTTCTAAGAGAACTTGGGTATAGTTGTTGGACCATTAACAGATCTTTTTAATCAATCTCTTCTAACAGGAGAAGTTCCCCATGACCGTCAGACAGCTAATATTGTACCTATCCACAAGAAGGGCAGCAAGGTAGAAGCTGGCAATAACAAGCCAGTGAGTTTAACATCAATTGTATTCAAGTTAATGGAATCACTCCTGAAAAGAATCCCTTAAAAATACACAACTTGAAGCATGGCTTTACTGAGGGCTGATCATGTCAGACTAATCTGATTGAGGTTTTTTTTACTATCTTACCAATGTTTTTGACCAGGGTAGTGCTGTGGACAAAGCATATCCTAAATTTCAGCAAGGCATTTGATACAGTTCCACACAATGATCTAATAAAAAAGTTATCCAAGCTAGGACTTCATCTTTGGGTGGTTCTTTGGATATGCAGTTGGCTAAAGGATAGATACCAGAGTGTGGTTGTAAATGGGGTTCATTCTAGACAGCGACCAGTCACTAATGGTGTACTACAAGGCTCTGTACTAGGTCCTATTTTATTTAATCTATATATAACTGATATAACTAAAGGTTTGATAGGCAAGGTATGTATTTTTGCTGATGATACAAAGGTGTGTAATAGGGTTGATATCCCTGGAGGTGTCTATAACATGGAACATGATTGTCAAGGTCACCTGTGGCCAGGTGACAGATGCACACCGTAGGGGGACAGGAGTGCACCGCAAGGTAGTGAACCCTATGGCTGGCTACCGCGGATAGGAAACTGGGTGGTTGTGGAAAGCGGGACCAGAGGAGCACAACCGGGATCCTAGCGGAAGCTAGAGCCAAGATTCCCCAGGGCGCGGAGTCTAAGACCCAGCTGGTCTTCTCCAGGGCCTCTAGTGGTGAGGATGTTATGCTGCAGGCTGGGACCAGGTCGCGGCCCCTGGAGTTTCCTAGCTCACGCCCCGTAGGATAAGGGGAAAGGAGGGGAAGCAGCAGCACAAGATAAGAGGGAACCGAATAACAAGCTGAAGGTCAGGGGCCACAAGCAGACAAGGATAACGAAAGAACGAGCCGAAGGTCAAGGGTCACGAGCAGACAGGGATAGTCGGGGACAAGCCAATAACGTAACAGAGAGACAGACATAGCACACGGCAGGCAGGAACCCAAACACACAATGCCTAACAAACACGTTGATCAGCAAAGCAGGCTTGCAGTGCACAGGTTAATATAGTGTTCTGTGATAGGGCCTGGGGTGGAGTCTGGCTGGGAGGAGATTATAAAGGAAGCCAGGTGAAAGGGCTCAGGCCTCTAAGATGAACACATGGGAAGGAAGGTAAGCTGACAGACAAACACTACTGCATATCCATGACAGTACCCTCCCTCTTATGGGCCCTCCCCCGCCTGGACCCAGGCTTAAAGGGAAATCTCTGATGAAACCTTCTCAACAGATGAGGTGCAGCGACATCAGATGCAGCGATCCAAGACGCCTCCTCAGGACCAAAACCTCTCCAATGCACAAGGTACTGAAGAATGCCTCTGCAGAGCCGAGAATCCAGAACTTGTCTAACCTCGTACTTAAGATTATCCTCAGAGACCGAAAACGAGGTAGGGAGATGACAAGAAGATCTATTGAGGACCAAAGGCTCTCTAGGAATAAGCAAGGGCATGAGAGGATCAACAGGAATCTGAGGAGGGTCCCCTAGACCCTTAAAGGGGAACTGGTCATCTTGCACAGGACCATCAGACTGGGCAGATGTCAGTGGAATCCTGAAGTCAGGTTGGTTAGAAGGTGACATGTCGCCGGAGTCAAGCTGAATAGCTGAAGGACAAGCAGAACATCCCGAACAAGAAAAAGTAGGAGGCTCACTGGGCATGGGCTGGACTGGCATAACTAGTACAGAGGCAGAGTGAATAGCTGAGTCAGGTGTAGCGACTACCTGAATCGCATCGCAAGACGTAGCGACTGCAGGACTTGTAGACAAGCTAACCTGGCTGTGCGTCCAAGGGTGGTTAGGGACAGAGAAATGTAAATGGTTATGCAACCTGGAATGAATGACCGGCTCAGATTCACAGGGGGCAACCTTGGGTAGGCAGGACGAGGAACAGGAGGGACCCCAAGCCAGGATCTGTCCAGTAGTCCAGTCCACATGAGGAGAATGGAGCTGTAACCATGGGAGACCCAAAATTATAGGCGTTGAGGCCTTGGGTAAGATAAGGAAGGATATCCACTCCTGGTGGAGTGTCCCTAC
Source organism: Rana muscosa (assembly GCA_029206835.1). Lineage (NCBI taxonomy): Eukaryota > Metazoa > Chordata > Amphibia > Anura > Ranidae > Rana > Rana muscosa. The sequence goes on from CM055118.1 coordinate 194,896,826, forward strand.
CGACATCTTAACAGGGAGGGTCTGGAAGCGGATAGGTCCCCCTGGGAGAACAGTGCCATCAATCGCCAAGACCACCAATGGCGTGGTGAGGGGCAAAAGAGTAAGTCTCATGGACGATGCGATTTCCCAGTCCATGAAATTACCAGCGGCTCCGGAATCCATATATGCTGAGACCGAATGAGAAGAAGCACCAACATGAAGGAACACAGAAAGCAGAAGACGAGAAGGGGAAGGTGATATTTCTGGGTCCAATACTCCACTTTCCAGATGAAGTGGACCCGAACGTTTTTCTGGACAAAGAGAGCAAGTGTCACGAAAATGACCTTTGCCCCCACAGTAAAGACACAGACCAAGAGTTCTGCGCCTAGCACGTTCCTCGGGGGATAGCCTGGTCCGACCCAGCTGCATGGGTTCCTCAGCTGGTAGGAGATGCTCTACGGGTCGAAGAGAGGGGAGCTCAGGCTGACTAAGAACCAAGGAGTGCTGGCGTTGCTTTTCTAAGGTCCTCTCTTGAAAGCGAATATCGATCTGGTTACACAAGGAGATAACGCCGGCCAGATCAGTGGGGATGGTTCTTCCTGCTAATTCATCCTTCACTCTATCAGACAGGCCATGCAAAAAGGTTGCGACTAAGGCCTCATTGTTCCAGCTCAACTCAGCCGACAGTATGCGGAAATGAAGGGCATACTGTCCCACAGAAGCAGACTCTTAGCGGAGACGTAAAAGGGCGCTGGCCGCTGAAGAGACACGAGCCGGTTCTTCGAAGATATTCCGAAAAAGTTTCAAGAAGCCAGACAGGCTAGAAACCACTGGATCATTCAGTTCCCACAGAGGGGCTGCCCAGGCTAAAGCTTCACCAGAGAGGAGGGAAATGATATAGGCTACCTTAGCCCGATCAGACAGGAAGTTTTGGGGCTGGAGCTCAAAATGAATCGTGCATTGGCTAAGGATCCCCCTGCAAGCCTTGGAGTCCCCAGAGAAACAGGACGGAGCTGGCAGTTGTAGTGAGTGTGTGGCTGCGACTGGTGCAATAGGTGCAGCCGCTGATTGTATTTGAGGTTGCGGATTCAGGGTTCCCAAGGAGGCCTGAAGCTGCTCGAAGCGAGAAGCCAGATCCTGGAGGAATCGCATCACCTGAGTCTGATTCGATTCCTGGGTTTCAAGTCTGCAAACTATGCCCTGCAATGGATCATCCGCGGGTAGCGGGATGTCAGCCGGGTTCATGGCTGATCAAACTGTCAAGGTCACCTGTGGCCAGGTGACAGATGCACACCGTAGGGGGACAGGAGTGCACCGCAAGGTAGTGAACCCTATGGCTGGCTACCGCGGATATGAAACTGGGTGGTTGTGGAAAGCGGGACCAGAGGAGCACAACCGGGATCCTAGCGAAGCTAGAGCCAAGATTCCCCAGGGCGCGGAGTCTAAGACCCAGCTGGTCTTCTCCAGGGCCTCTAGTGGTGAGGATGTTATGCTGCAGGCTGGGACCAGGTCGCGGCCCCTGGAGTTTCCTAGCTCACGCCCCGTAGGATAAGGGGAAAGGAGGGGAAGCAGCAGCACAAGATAAGAGGGAACCGAATAACAAGCTGAAGGTCAGGGGCCACAAGCAGACAAGGATAACGAAAGAACGAAACACGTTGATCAGCAAAGCAGGCTTGCAGTGCACAGGTTAATATAGTGTTCTGTGATAGGGCCTGGGGTGGAGTCTGGCTGGGAGGAGATTATAAAGGAAGCCAGGTGAAAGGGCTCAGGCCTCTAAGATGAACACATGGGAAGGAAGGTAAGCTGACAGACAAACACTACTGCATATCCATGACAATGATTTGGCATTGCTGGAAGATTGGTAAAAGCAGTGGAGACTGCAGTTCAATGTTTCTAAATGTAAAAAAATTCACCTAAGGAAAAAGAATCCCCTGAGGGAGTACAACATTAGGGGTACAGTGTTGGCCAGCACTACAAAGGAAAAATATTTGGGGGTACTTATTTCAGATGATTGCAAAATGAGCAAACAGTGTGACCAGGCAGTGGGGAAAGCAAATATAATTCTAGGATGCATCACTAGAGCAATCACCAGCAGGAGGAAGGAGGTGCTGATTCCCCTATATAGATCTTTAATGAGACCTCATTTAGAATACGGTGTCCAGTTCTGGAGACCTCACTTACAGAAAGATATTGATAAAATAGAGTCCAGAGACGGGTAACAAAAATGGTGAAAGGTGTGGGGGATAAAACATATCGAGAGTGACTTCAGGAACTTAATATGTACAGTCTGGAGGGAAGAAGGGAAAGGGAAGACATGATTGAAACCTTTAAAATACATCAGGGGGGTGAATATGGTTCAGGAGAGCAGTTTTTTCAATATGAAACCAAAATCAAAAACACGGGGACAAACTAACTGGAGGAAAGATCAAAAGTAATCTTAGAAAGTATTATTTTACTGAAAGGGTAGTTGATGTTTGGAATAAACTACCAGCCGAGGTACTGAGACAGCCAACAGTAAATGGCTTCAAACATGCTTGGGAAAAACATAGATCTATAGTCAGACAAAATAGTTAACGTAAAAAACAAAACACAAAAATAATTGGGCAGACTCGATGGACTACTCTTTTTTTGCCGTCACTTTTCTATGTTTCTACTTATCATGCTGTTCTTAAAGCTGAGGAAAAACAAGTTTTAGATGTTTGCTTTGTAAAAAGAAATCACTTCTAATGATGGGTGTCCCAGGAGTGGGGATGCTTAGTTTAATTCATCCCATCACTACTGTAAGCAGCGAACTACTGGCCCTAAAACTTACAGTTCTGGCTCTCAAACATTGTATATATATTTATATTAGTGGGTCACTCACACTACACCTCGTCCATTCACAAAACATTTTCGGGAGCCTGAGAGGAGTTTGGACACAATAGCAGGTGTGGACTTTGCTGTTTTGGGGATCTGATCTTCATTCGTCTCCATATATATTTTTTCCTTGCATCCTCTACTGTTCCCTGTCATTGCCCTTGATGTGCAAGATGTATGGATTACACTAGCAATAATATCATGCTAGGGCAAGATCTACCATACAGACTAGCAAGTCACCTGCATTTGTCCATCCAAGGCTCTCACTATTTCTAACACTTTATTAGTAGGGTTTTAGGGTACACTGTTTGAAAGTGACTTGAGTGATATATACATCAAATCCCTCCCTACAGGTGATCTCGCAATTGGACAGGTTCCATCTGTGACTTCGCAGCATCATAGAGTAGCTTCCATGTGGACTGCACTCCCATGCTCAATTGGAGAGCTGACTGAACAATGATCTTCTCTATGTAAATGAAACTATATGTCCTTTCCTGATGAAGCCACCCCGGCGAAACATGTTGATTTAAATGGACAAGAACATGTATGGAATCACAGGAATTCATTGATACTGATAGGATGTTTTGTGTACACCTATATCCTTGAATATACTGTTTTTTGCATACTTTTATGTTATTTCTTAAATAAACTATTTTGTATATTTTTATACTAAAACGATTTTGAAGTGATCTCTGTATATGATGCACCGCATAAAGTCCCACATCTACAATTTTTCTCTTTGTCTTTAATAGTTTCTGTTTCACACTCACCAACCCATTCCAGAATATACAGACAGACAGTATTTTAATGCAGAAGAGCATCTTTTGAGCAGGTGCTTCCAGACAGTACAAAGTTTGGCATTAGATACACTTTGGGGCATATTTCTAAAGCAGTGAATGTGACTTTCATCAAACATTATTATTATTGTACATGATTTTTATAGCGCCAAGAGTTTGTGCAGTGCTTTAAAATATAAAAGGGAGACAGTACGGTTACAATAGAATAAAATACAAGAGGATTAAGAGGACCCTGCTCATAAGGTTGATTGGTGGTGAATCAATCACTGTCATTAAAAACACATATATTAGGAAGATTCACCGGCAGTAGATGTTTGGTGAAAGTCAGATTCGCTGCTTTATAAATATACAGTCACTGAACAAAATTTTCTCAGCAATTCAAAACTTGAAATGTACTGAAACTTACTTTCTTTTTATGCTGGTAACTGTGATGAGGTGCAGTAGTCTTGGTTTTCTGCAAGAAAAGAAAAAAGAAAAGTGGATTTAGCAAGATAAGTTTACATAGTTAGGAAGCAGTCAAAGCATCATACAAAAGGTACATACACTTCATACAGTACACTCAAATTTGATAATCTTGGTGTTCTTAGATTCAATCTTTCTCTTGCACTATCAGAGGTCATGCTCAGCATTTTCCTTCCTCTTTTATCACTGAAAATGCAGTACACTTCACTGTTGCAGAAAAAAGAATAAGACTCAACGGGGGGGCATAATATCTGAAAACTGTGAAGTGTTTTTGGTGAAATTGATTAAGCTGTTGGGAACATTTTGCTGAAGTGAAAGCTCTAAATTTCATTCAAGCTGCATAGGTGAAATCTGCTAGAATTTTTTTTTTTCGTTTAGTTGATTTGATTTTGTGTTATTTTTTTTGTGTGCATTTAATCACTAGTTGTCTACTTCTGTTCTATTTTTTTTTAATGTTACATTTTTTAGTGTTTCAAAAAAAAGAAGAAAATATTGAGGGGAAGGCAACTGGCACAAGAACAGGTCTATGCAAGAACAGTAAAGTTGAAAGAAGTCTGTAACCCACAGAATCCATTTGAACACCATTAAAACCACAGAAATCCACCTTAATTTTGCATTCTCATTAACCCCATTGCATTGAGTGGTTTAATCAAAATTGGGAAATTTTTTGAAATCTCTAGCTTTCCTCCGAAATTGTGAAGCAACTAAAACTGTAATTTTTACTCATACTTAGGCATTAGGCAATAATTTCCCTTTATCACGCAGTCTTTTTTTTTACTCCCAATGATTAGGACACAAATGCATTATTTTAACCATTATATTATTGATGCAACCTAAATAATAGATTGAGTTCAGTTTTCACATGTCTGCTTTGTTCTGAGGACACGAGAGATCATTCTTTGTTGGGTAGCCACAGGTGGATCCTCTAATAGGTTTACTGGCCATTCCCAGCAACCTTTCAAGCTGAGAACTGTTGGCTATGTGCTGGAAGGCCTGGCATTGGGCCACTATTGTGCAGTCCCGACATGTAACATAAGTGACACATTAAGGATATCCCTGACGGCGGATTTATGACTGTACTGTCTCCTTTTATATTGTAAAGCATTGCACAAACTGTTGGCACTACATACAACATGAATCTTGTATAAAATTAATATGAGCTACCCCCATTGTTTCACATACAAAGTAGCATTTCACCAAGATATATTTATTAATTGGGTAAAGTTGGGTGGAGTTCTACTTCAATGGGGATTTACAGCTTTCAGGCACCCCAGCAAGGAAGTATGAAGGCCTAGATTCATCTTCTGCTTAGGCACTAATCTATCTGGACATGCTTGGCCACTAAAAAAACAGTGACAGTGTTGCAGTATTTCTACGTCCTATACCCTCTGCTAGATATAGAAATGTATAGATAGGCAGCACATCATAATAGCTATTTCCTATGGCCAGAAAGAAGACCCATGTGAGAGGGTTCCAGATTCTGATAACCAATCATGTACACTAGTGGTCTAGTGGTATCCAGTAAGAGACAACTCCACACAACAAGAGAGACCTTAAATGGAAACAGGTGTATGGGTGCTTCCACCTTCATGCATAACATCTTCACCCGGTGCTCAGACTCCTCTCCGAATTATAAATGGCTTGATTTAAGGCCATGATTAGGCCTGACGGACAAAACATGTTGGCTGTTTATAGCTACTGTACATGCTTTTTCAATAAAGGAAGATTATTTTTGGATGGTATTCTGAGTGCCGACAATCTTTCTTGTGATGAACAAGTGAGACCAGTGAACTACTACAGCTATCCTGACCTAAAAAACTTGGAGTCCCCAGAACACAAGATTATGGGTAAGGGGATTTCAAGCAATGGGGTGGCCTGAGTTTTGGATAGTGATTTTATGGCTATCTGTGTCCCCACTGGGGAGATTCAACATCTCTACTTCTCCTGCTGACCATTGTCAAAAATTGAAGGTGATGGGAAATCCAAAATTTTAGAGTTGTCACCAGAATAGAGGGAAAATCTTCCAATAGGGACACGTCCCAGTGACAAGTGTCTATGAGTGTAATTTCCCCTACTATATCCCCTCAGTTCCTGTTACATCTCCAGTACAGGAAGTAAAAATAAATCTCCCCATTGGATCATAAGCAGCAAAAAATATACAGGGGTTTAACCTATACCTTACTTTATCCAACTAAAATAGCTATACATTCCTATATTTGTATTGTATATTCCTTACACTATTGATGGAATAGACATTTCCATAGCAAAGGAAGCCTACACATTAGTCAGTTATGTTCAATCAAGCAGTGGTTTGAACAAAAAAATTATCTGATTCCCCCATCCACACATTCAAATCCTCCCATTGAGCTATGGTATTCTGACAGTGGGAAGACTTCCCTGTCACCAAAACACACTGATCAGTGCTTCAGTCTATAGCCTGTGACGCTGATCATGCAGGGAAAATGTGACAGGATGGTTGTACAGAACTCGATTGGTAGATCGACTTTTGTACAACCACAGCACCCATGTTGTATGGATCGAAATTTCACAGTCCCTACTGAATTGGCCAAATTTCAATCCATGCATGGCCAGCTTAACCCCTATTAGAAAATGGTGCCACAATTACACAGTGATTAAAAGATAAGACGAGCCTACATAAAACATTATAGCCTGGTTGGGAAAATGTTAACCAGAGTGTGTCCAAACCATATCTAAATGCCTCCTAAATAAATTTCATTCATAATTTGGAGAGGAGTCTGCAAGCTCCATGTACAGTGTAGGTTTCAGCTGTATATGTTTACATTGCTATCTCAATCTGTGTACAGTCTCTCTTCCCTGACCTCTTAGGTCTGTTTTAAGAACCCAGTGTTGGCCATACATGCTTCAATAATTAATTGATCTTTTTTCGATCTATTTATTATTTTCTATAGGAATAATCAAACTACGGTGGAAAACCTATTCAATCAACATGATACACACTGGGACGTGGATTTAAATCAGTATTTAAGATACGCTCATAGCTTATGAATGAAAGTTATCGATTGTGTCTCTGCTTCCTGCAGGTAATCTTATAATGTGATCAATTTAAATATAATCAGATTCATGAACAAAGTATCTCAGTGCTGCCAACTGATGTAATGCAATTGATGATTTTCACCCATGGCTGATCAACTCCGTTTGATCAAATCTGATCTAAATCAATTGGATGGGAAGTTTGGATACCTGATTGTTTGCCAATTTGATCATTATCAATTGGATAATAAAATCGAAGCGTGTGTGGCCACCATAACATACCATACATATCCTCCCTCTGAGAGATCCATCATCTAATGAAAACACAGTTCTCCCCACAATGATAACCAGAAACCATAGTAGAAGACAATTCTGGTATAATCCCCCAATCTCCAGGGGTAGAGTAATGTCAACCAGAAGGAGCATATCCTTACAAGATGGATATCCTCACTCATATCATGACCTCTAGGTAGTAGAGAGAACACATAAACTGTACCTCTGCACTGTCCTTCTCTATGAGTTCTGTCAAATCTTCCTTTACAGTCTCAAACCCTCCCATCACTGGCACACGTTTGACATAAGAAAGCACAGATATAAGCATAAAATCATTAAATTCTTCTGTAATGTTAGTCATCTCCGCAGCGCTGTTCACTAACTTGAAGAATTGATCTAAAACATTTCTGACCTCAGTTCAACCAGTGTGGAGGACAAAAGACAGCAAACTGGTAATTTCAGTTCATTCAGGTGTTCAGTACATTGTGTAATCACAAGTGTTTTAGGTTAATCATAAGGTACTGGAAATAAAGGCGTAAGAAGGACAGGTTAACCCCATATCTGCCATTAACGCTGCTGCGCAACCCATGACTGCACACAAAGCCGCTATCATCAACAATACTCTTATACTGAGCTGTAGAATTCCTACATGATGCTGGCTCAATTGATCAAGGATAGTTAGACTACTTCACAAAAGGGGGACCAAAAGTTCAAAACACTGTTAACAGAGAAGTTTGGGGTTTAGAAATAAAATTATACTCACCTAAGTGGATGCAGCATCGATCCGATGGGTCACAGGAGTGAAGAACTAACTGCACTCCTGTGATCCATAGAAGTATAGCCAAAATAGCTTTGGCTATACTTCTTTATTGCTACAGCATTCAAAAACATCATAGACAATCATGCACTTCCAACCTTGTGGTAACAGTTTGGGGAAGACCCATTTCCGTTCCAGCAAGGCTGTGCTTCTGTGCACAAACCCACCTCATAAAGACGTGGTTTAATGACTTTGCTGTAGAGGAGCTTAAAGAGGTGTTCCGCCCCCCCCCCCACGAAAAAAAATGAAAAGTCAGTAGCTACAAATACTGTAGCTTCTGACTTTTAATATTAGGACACCTACCTGTCCAGGGTTCCCGCAATATCGGCACCCCAGCCAATTTTCAGATCAGCTGTTGGGTGCTGCCGCCGCCATTTCTGGAGAGGGAAACCAACAGTGAAGCCTTTCAGTTTCACAGCTGGATCTCTACCACGCATTCGCGAAGCGCGCTGCACTTTCTAATTGGCCCGGCGTCGGAGGAAGGAGAAGGGGGGCCGAACTTCCAAAGGTACGGCGCCCCGCCTCTGTCTCCAGAAGTGGGGAAGGGTACCTGTCAAAAATAGGTACCCGTTCCCCCCTCCCCCCTGAAAGGTGCCAAACGGGAGGAGACAGATGAGCGGAAGTACCAATTTTGGGTGGAATCCTGCTTTAAGTGGCCTACAAAGAATTTTAACCTCAACTTTACTGAACACCTTTGAGATGAATTGGAATGCTAATTGTGATCTAGGCCTACTTATCCAATATCAATACCTGACCTCAGAAATGTTTTGGCACAAATTCCATAGACACATTAAAAAATCTTGCGGAAAGTCTTAAGAGGAAAGTGGGGGCTTTTTTTTGGTGCAAAGGGGGCGGGCGGGTCAACTCCATATTAATGGCCATGGTTTTGGAATGTGATGTCTGTCAAGCTCAGGCGTAGTGATGGGTGCCCACATATAGTGCACTTTCTCAATGCTATCACGCCTTTTTCATATATTTATTCAATCCGTTTTGGCTACAGGGGGTGGAGAGGTTGCAGCCATCCCTGAGCCCATATGAATAAGGAGCCCTATGATATACTCATCTTCATTATTTAGCAGTGGTGGCCTTGTCTTACATTCTGTACAGAAGAAAGATGTTTTACTTTCTTCTTTGCATTCCTTTCTCTTTCTTTTATCCCAGCCTCTTTAGGTGTAAAAAGCAGGACAGTTCTTAGTATGAAGCAAGGGAAGAATTCTGTCTTAGGTGGAGCTTTTTAGCCTTGGCATAAAATGAAACTCTCACCTTGCTTTATGTTTTTTTTATTTTTTTTATTCTTTATTTAAAGATAAGACACAGATACAAACATAAAGACAACTTTGCAGTACATACAGATTGTAGTGAGCATATTAAGTATAATAACCGTAAAAAACAAACAAAAAAAAAACAGTTGCATGTGAGTTATACCGCTCGTTTAAGTCTAATAGAGGGTAAATATAAACATCTGTGCTCATCGCATTTTGTTATTTTTTGATTGAAACAAAACAAAAAAAAAAAAGAAAAACAGAGAAGACAAAAGAAAGAGCAGAGAGAGAGAAGAGGGGGTAAAAAGAAAAAGGGAGGGGGTGGGGCAATTTACCCCCCAGGGAGCCCAGATTGGTAATGCTCAACTGGTAATGGTGATCCTAAATGGTGGATCCTGTCATGTATTGGGGGAATTTGTCAGAGAAGCGAAAGAGGTTCCAGTGAATCCATCTGGACTTATGTTCTTCCGACTTATCTCACAGCGCCGAGGTCAGATCTTCCATTTGCTCAATATCCTTCACTCTTGCGAGCCATTGGGCCACCGTTGGCGCACACTGTTGCTTCCAAAGAGGCGGGATGCTAGCCTGAGCAGCATTAGGAAGATGCTTGAGGAGGGATTTATGGTAACGTTTCCGTGATAGGGGGGTAAGGTTAAGGAGAACCGCAGCCGGGTTGTCCTGAAGGGAGATGTCTGTGAGTTCCTGTATGAGCTTAAGTACCGGTTGCCAAAAAGTTTGGAGCACAGGGCAGTCCCAAAAAATATGCAATAAGGTACCTGCGTGTAGGCAGCATCGCCAACATCGGTCAGTTTGTAGCGGGAATATCTTAGCCAGCACGGAAGGGGTTCTGTACCAGCGTGTCACTATTTTATAGGCGGTCTCTTGATATTTGCTGCATAGAGAGGATTTCTGTGAAAAAAAGAGTATGCAGTCTTTTTGGGGTTCTGTGAAGGTGACTTGCAGGTCTCTCTCCCATTTAGCTAAGAATGGGGGGTCTTCAATGGCGTGAAGGTCTATCAAGGATTTGTAGGAGGTAGATAAGGACCCCCGGGTCGGTCCCTCCCCCAAGCAGAGTTCCTCAAAGGAGTGGAGCTTTCTGACGAAGCGGGCTGGTTTGGGCAGAGAGCTGAGAAAGTGAGAAAGTTGGTTGATCCTCCAACGGTCCAATGAAAGTGGGGCCTGACCTGAGAGAAAGTTATCCGTAGTGAGCCAACCGGTGGAACGTAAGAATGAGGAGGCCCTCATGAGTCCCCGTGGGGCTTGCGAAAGGAAGGACGGGTCGGTAAGGCCAGGTACAAAATCCGGATGACCAACAAGTGGCGTCAGTGGGGATGGAAAATTTTGCAGGGAGGCTAAATGGAAAAACCTTTTCAGTTCCCTAAGAGTTGGCCCAATCAGTGGGTGAGTATTCAGGTGAGTGGCAGGAGTATTCTCTGCCCAAGGAAGACCCGCCAGGGGGGCCCCGGCCGCCTCCTGCTCCAGCGATACCCAGAGCTTCAAATCACTGTGACGGCACCAGTCCACAACCCTGGTCATATGTGCCGCAGTATAGTACAGGGCTGGGTCTGGGAATCCAAGACTGCCTTTGAACTTTGGTCGTAGTAGGAGAGCTCTGCCGAGACGCGGATGTTTACCACGCCATATGAATCTGATGAATATGGAACGTACGGCGTGAAAGAATGTCTGAGGTATCTTGACGGGCAGCGCCTGCAATAAATACAGAAGTCTGGGCATTGCATTCATTTTTAGTACATTGCAGCGGCCAAACCAGGAAAGGGCCAGGGAGTCCCACCTCCCAAGATCAGCCGAGAGCATAGATAAAAGGGGCTGGAAGTTGAGGGCAACAATGTCTTGTAAGTTTGCAGGGATTTTTGTTCCTAGGTATTGGATTGAGCGGGCAGCCCATTTGAACGGGAAAAAGGGGCGTAGGTTAGAAATGGTGGAATCCGACAAGGAAACACTTAAGGCCTCTGATTTTTGCAAGTTAACCTTAAAATTAGACAGGGTGCCGTAGCGCTTCAGTTCCTGTAACAGGGAGGGTAAAGAGATGAGGGGCTCAGTAATGTAAAATAATATGGTTTTTCTTAAGCTAATGGTAGTAATGACAACCTAAGAATTTTTATCACTGTTGTTTGTTCGTCATACAATTAATAACTGTGACAAGGTTGGTCATATTTCGGAGGGTAATACTTGTTAGGAGTGATGATGTGATGTCTTAAGTTGCACAATGCCAAGGGACTTGAAATAATTAAATAAATAAAATAAAATCTAATTTCACATTGTTTTATCAAACTTTAGTACTTGTAAGCCCAATGGGTTGTCAAGTGTCAAGATCCCCTGGTTACGTTTTGCCCCAGAACATGTGACTATCAGTTGTGTGTCTGCTTCTCTCCTAAAATGTTGGAGCTCAATAAACCAATACAAAAAGGTTCACATCATTTTTTTTTATGAACATTAAGAAATTAAATTTTGCACCATGGAAAATTGTCCATTTGGTCTAAAATGAAATAAATAGCAACTTTTCATGGGACAAAAAACCTACTGAAACGAATTTTCAGAACATAGGGCAGTACCTGAAAAGCTTACAGCTTTGGCAAAAAAAAAATAGCATAAGGAGCCAGTAGGATAGTTCTGAAACCTGCCCATTAGTCGTAAATGTGTATTTATATTTGAATAGTTAATATGTTTGCTGAACCAAATTGCTTAGAAGACCATGGCATCCAATTTGTCTGCTGTCTGTTGTGTAATTCTTGGTGGTTTCAGTTTACAGTTGACCAAGTGGCAACATTGAGAAGAGAATTCCTGACGCAGAGCCCTGGGTTGACACTGCACACCACACTCAGAGCCCCGACACAGCACAAATCACAGATGAGGAGGCAGCCAGGGATGACATGTTGTGTCACATGACATGCAGTTAGGGCAAAGGTCTACCACTCACCAGACAGGAATGTGCTACACCACACTTTTCCAATCATCTCTATAATCTATACATCCAAAGGCTAAAGCCATGGATGAATGTGAGTAAGACCTGGCACCAATAATAGCCACTCTCAGATTTCCCTTAAACCCAATTTTCTGCTAACTAAGACAGTACATTGGCTAAGGCTGGGTACTTAAAGAGAGTCAAAGTTAAAGTGTATCTAAACAAAGGAAAAAAATGTAATGTACTGCAGCTCCTTAGATGTGGTGACTGCATTCATTACATTTTTTTCCACCTAGTGATCCTGCCAGTAAACACACTTCCTGTCCTAGGGTGACAACCCTCACTCATTGTACTATATCTGTAGAGAAGCAGCGTTGCCACCCTGGGACAGAAAATGTGTCAGTAGTACTACAGAACACTGGTTCCTTTCCTCATCTCCATACCATATAGGAAGATTTTCTGTAGTTCACAGAGGCAAACTGAACTACTTGAGATGATCCTGTGGAGTTCACAGAAACTTGCAAGCTCCCTGGGTTTCTGACAAGACCAAATAGATATTCAATAACATGGATAATAAGAGCTGCCAGTGTTTGATGTGTTGGTGAGCATACACTAAGTATGAGTATCCATACACACCCTATATAAAGCACCTTATTTAAAGAGAACCTGTGATGATCAAAATGTGTGGTTGACTCTGCTGACCTGTTTTTAAAAATGAAGGCTCTGTGTGCTGCAACCTTAATTGCATGGGGCCCGTTCTTGCATGGGAGCATACATTGGTAAACTTTACAATAATCTAGTCAGTGAGGTTGGATCAAGATGAAATACCAAGAGCCTATACCTTTAAAAAGATAGTTACCACCCATATTTCTATTATCTAAGAGCCTCTTTGTATCATGCAGGTATACATTTAAATATAGAGCATATAAATGATCACAATGTATGATCTGAATTTTTTATTTTTTTTTGCTGTCTACAACCCACCTAGACTTAATGGCATCACAGGAATGTAATTATTTAATTATTTTTGGAAAAACATAACAGTTTGGCTGATCCTAGACGCAGCAATACATATTCATTGATTTCCTGTAATCTTATAGAGCATAAATTCAAAGTAAAAAGTCTCTTACTTTTCCAACTTTTTTTCTGCTGAATAAAATTAGTCTTGCTCTGGGCATTTAAGTCACTTTACATCAAACAGAATTTTTGAATATTCTTCAGTTTGTATGAGAGGCATACAAACTAGAGCATCAGAAATAAATGCAGGGGTACATTCAACCCCAAAATGTTTTAGTAGTTTGATGTTTTAAGAGCAATATTTTTTGTTTTAACAGAAATAGTAGGGAAATAATATTTTAGAATATTTGTACCTAAACCCAAGAACAATAATAGATTGAAGTTTACCAGTATTTAGATATGATGGCTGTATTTTTTTCAGGCTTTCTTTTTTCCACCTAGTGATTTTGTCTGGGACATACTTTCTGTCCTAGGGTAACAAATGTGAATGACTATACAGTAAATATGGAGGCGTAGCGTCGTTACTTTAGAGAAAAAATAATGTTAGTGCTACAGAATGCTTCCTTCTCCAAAGGCAGGAGGTCTATCTATCCATCTATCTATGCTTAAATACATTGTATTTATTTATTTTATTAAATAAATGATTTTGAAAGAAATACGTTTTTTTGTTAACAAACTTTTGCTAGTATTATCCACCATAAAATGTGTTTAGGAAGACTTACTGTACTACAAAATAAAAAAACCTCTTGGCTTTAAATATACAGTAATTTAAGCTAATTACTACCACCTTTAAATAAATATGTTACACATTTTCCTTTTAAATGTGTTACATTTTACAGCTTGCTTAAAAAAAAAAAGTTAGGACGGTTTCCCTTTCAAGATATCTGGTAAAAATATGTTCTCAGAAATACGTTAGGGAGGTTGCTTGACCTTTTGCATATCAAGTTCCTGATAGAAATGATAGCAGGATTAACAATTCAGTTTTAGCTTGTAACTAAAGACACTTAACCCCAGAGCATCCCTAGTGACAGGGTTGGTGCGGCCCAGGCGCTATAACTCAGGCAAAGAATGGGGCCTTCATTCGGCAGGCACAGAGGCCGAGTGTGCTGACTGTGAAAACTGACTCGTGAAAAGGGGATTAGTGGCAAATTCTAAATATCTGTTTTAACAGGTGAATGTGTGACAAGTTACGCTTATGCTTTACGACGAGCCAATTAGCATGTCTGAACTTGAGGCACCTGTTCTGGGGATCAGCGCTGTGCACTCGGGGCCGGTTCAGTACTGAGCTAGCATGGCTGGATATCTGCAAATCGCAGCGATGACTCGGTCATGTTACCTCGTAAAAAAGTCACCGAAAAATACCACTTGTAACCTCTTAAGTTTGACTTTACTGCTGACTTGATGCTATTTACATTATAACTGAGTAATGTTCACGTGAAAATAACCTACTCAAATTATTGTTGACTATTAACAAGAAGCAGCAGGTTTTCTGAGGAAGAGGCAAGGATAGCCATTTTGTAGACTGCCCAAGAACGGCCTTTAACATTTGAACTAGTGAGTGCCATGAAGAGCCATGTTCCTTTTACCAGGCTCTTGTGAGGGTACATGCACACAGGTGTTTAAAAAAATGGAAACTAGTGCAAGATCCTGTATAAATAGGTACACATGTAGAATCTGAGCAAGGTTTACATATGTACAGCAGTACAGCGTAAATGGCCTTTTGATGCTATAACGCAGACAGCTTTAATGGAGCTAATTTGCGCTGTATGCATGTAAATGATATTAAAAACAAATACAGCCATGACCAAAAGTTTTGAGAATAACACAAATATTAATTTTCACTAAGTCTGCTGCTTCAGTGTTTTTAGATCTTTTTGACACATTACTATGATATACTGAAGTATAATTCCAAGAATTTCATAAGTGTCAAAGGATTTTATTAACAATCACATTAAGTTTATGCAGAGTCAATATTTGCAGTGTTGACCCTTCTTTTTCAAGACCTCTGCAATTCGCCCTGGCATGTTGTCAATCAACTTCTGGGCCACATCCTTACTGATGGCAGCCCACTCTTGCATAATCACTGCTTGGAGTTTGTTGGAATTTGTGGAGTTTTTTTTGTTTACCCGCCTCTTGAGGATTGACCACAAGTTCTCAATGGGATTAAAGTCTGGGGAGTTTCCTGCCCATGGAGCCAAAATGTCCATGTTTTGTTCCCCAGGCCACTTAGTTATCACTTTTGCCGGAGGATATTTTTGTACCATTCTTTATTCATGGTTGTGTTCTTAGGCAAAACTGGCGCTTGCTGGACTTTCTTGGGCGCCCTGAAGCCTTCTTCACAAATGCAGTGAAAATGTTTTTATGGGATTAAGTTAATTTTCATTGCAAAGAGGGACTTTGCAATTCATCTGATCACTCTGTATAACATTCAATATGCAAATTGCCATCATAAAATCGGAGGCAGCAGACTTTGTGAAAATTACTATTTGTGTCATTCTCAACAATTTTGGCCACGGCTGTACAGTCCTTCTGCAGGACCTGAAATGCAGATTTTTCTTTCTTTTTTTTTGTACAGATCTGAATTCAGCACACACTTATCTGTGTGCATGACCCATAGAAAGCTGTGTTCAAATCCGTTAACGGTTTAGCCCTTAAGGTTTAAAATGTTTGTCCAAGCATTACCAAAACGTCTTCCCTCCAGAACAGAAGAGGTTTAGGTATTTTTATAAATGGAACCGTAATTTGCGTTAAGCTCCATTTTTGATAAAAAAAATATTATAGCATATATAATTGCTACATAAGCTATTTTGCAATTTTATGATATTAAAAATGTAAATTACCTTTCTATATCTGCAGCTGCTGAAATTTTCTAAAAACATGAAAAAAACTGAGACACAGAAGACCATCAGATGAATGATCGTCCTTTTTTTTTTTTGCATGCTAGCCTTATATCGAAAATGAAGAGTGTTGTAGTATGTTTGTATTGTACTGATTAAACAAAAATCGTATGATCTGGTATCGTACGAGAACATTTTTCATGCTTGTCCCATCGGATAATTTCACGTGAATTGTCGTGATCGGCGCTGGAAAGCTGTGTACTAACGATCAGATTATCGCGCGATCGCTTGGAAAGCAGGTATTTTTCGTACGATTTTCTGATCCTGTGTATGAGCCATAAGGGTCCATGTGCACTGGGGCTAAAAACGCTGCTTCTACAGGAGTTTTTCTGGCTTTTTTTTTCCTTCCTGTAGAAGCGGCTCAATGTTATACTACAGTATGTGTCCATGCATAATACGACATGTATGCCCTGTACACACAATCGTTTTTTCCGATGAAAAAAGTCAGATGAAAAACCGATCGTGTGTGGGCCCCATCTGACTTTTGGGCCCCATCTGAAAAGAAACCGATAGGAAATTCCGATCGTCTGTGTGGAACTCCATCGGAGAAAAATCCACGCATGCTCAGACTAAATTAGAAGACGGGAGCGCTCGTTCGTAATGGAGATAGCACATTCGTCATGCTGTAACGGACTGAAAAGCACGGAGACTGAAAAGTGCGAATCGGCTAACATCAAACTTTTACTAACACGCGGTAACACGAAATCAGCAAATGCAGCCCAAAGGGTGGCGCCATTGGATTTGAACTTCCCATTTATAGTGCCGTCGTACGTGTTGTACTTCACCGCGTTTTGGACGGTCGGAATTTTGTCTGATGGTGTGTATGCAAGACTGATGGAAGTCAGCTTCATCGGAATTCCGACGGAGAATTCCATCAGATTTTATTCCATCGGAAATCCGATCGTGTGTACAAGGCATTAGAGGCATATTTTAAGCTCAGCATATAGAGAAAAAATCCTTTTTGGATAGTGTTTTTGAGAGAAGCTTTCAGGTAGAAAAAATGCTTAATGCTCATAAACACTCCTAAACGCAGCATTTAGGAGCGTTTGCGTTTTCAAGTGTACATTGAAAAATTAGAAGAGGGGAATGTTTTGGAAAAAAAAACACTTGTAAAAGCAAATGCCCATGAACTCTCATAAACTCTTGTGCAATATGAGTTACTATGAGCATTTTTTCTGCTGCTTTTTCTGCTGGTGGTTCTGGCATTTTTTCTGCTCCTAGTGTGCATTGACCAGAAACCTTAATGGCTTTTGTGGAGAAGATAAGTCAGTCCAGTTGCCACTGCCAAGTCTCTTTAGCTCAGTCTTACATTCCCTCTAAGGACAGCCATATTTTTACCTTTTATATAAAATGGGAAGGCTCTGCCAAGATTGGCCCTAGTAAGGGCCCCCTGTGAACAGATCTGCCTGTCGTGACTCTGGTTGCTACCTATGATCTGGACAGTGGTTCTACCAGGTGTCCGCCACATTCTTTGCATATAACGTACTGTACAGGACACAGCTTGACCAACTGCAGACAGTGAGGAATGTAGACTGGTACGCAAACTGTTTAAAAGGGGAAACAGGGGCTGTGTGTATGCAACGAGTGTAACAGGTGGACAGATAAATCGGGAGGCCGTATTAATGAGACTAGTGTTACAGTTACAGTGCTGCTGGCAGTCTTACTAGTACTAGATGGGTATTTTGGAGACAGGCAGACAGGGTAACCTCCTGCTAACCTCTAGATTGGCTCAAATCCACAGCACAGAAGTCACCCTTGTTGCAATCTCACATGTTGAGTTCTGTTTTCTCATGATTATTACCCCACATTTTATTTACTCTATGCCACTCCCTTAAAGCTGGCCATACACTACTAGATTTTCAAACTATCATTCGTTTGAACATCCAAACAGACACTCTTATGAAAATTCTTTCTATATTTGATGACTGATTCAAAAATTTTCAAAAATACTTCAAACATTTGTTTGCTTTTGACATTTGATTTTGGAATAAACGCAATTTTTCCAAACAAAAACCACATACACTATTAGAAACTAGTTTGTTTGAGAAACGTTTTTCATCCTGGTTCTTTTGAATATTCTCGCCACCAACGAATGTTGATTTGACCCCAAATTAATTAGAAACATTTAAACAAGCGTTCTTAAAACAAAAAAAATCAAATTAAATTCTACTAGAGTAGGGACAGCTTTACATTTTGTATTTATTTATGACCCATGTGCACCTTGAAATAAAACGGTCAGTCCAGTTAAAACTGAAATTTTTGAGATTGGGTGGGCACTGGTGAGATGAATCACGGACTAGCTTTTTATATCCCTTGCATATAGGTGGACTCTCCAGGCAATAGCTCATTTACTGTTTGCAAAAATATTGCAGGGCAAGATAACAGGGGCAATATGGTAAAACGAGGGCACATGCAACATCCTGACGTACTTTAAAAAAATACTTTCAATAGCGTGCAGGGGACAACAGCTGCTCAGATGCAAACAAAAGCCTATGTTCATGAGCCTCTAAAGTCCAATTTAGGGAAACCTGAAAATGATCCCTTGCAGTGGGCCACTGCAAGGGCTATTTGCTTGTTTAGGTCTAGGGGACCTGTTAAAGAAGATTTACTTACCCAATCTTCTGCACTGCTAGGCCAGTCCCTGCAGTGTCTTCTCCGCTGTGCTCCAGTGGTCTCAGGTCCTGACGTTATCAAGACCAATGTAGGGTCCTTAGTTGTGCACTGGACCTATTAATGCCAAAGGACAGTCCACCAGTAAGGGAGCGCCACCTGCCGGTGAGGAGAGAGGTCCGAGGAGTCACATGAGCGGCAGGAGCGGCTCGGTTATAATGTATAATCGGCATTTTTTTTTTTGCAGCACAGGCACTAGGGCAGATAATGTTAGCTAACAGAGGGGATAGTATGTTTGCTGTACAGTTCTCATAGCAGCAGGAAGGGAAGGGGTGGGGAGTATAGTGGTACAGACTAGCTGACAGGCAGGGAGGGGAGGAGGGAGAGCAGAGAGAAGAGCTGCGTAAACTGACCACAGTGTCAGGGCTGAGCAGCCATGATAAACCGTGGTCAGTTTACAGGAGGGAGGGTATAGCCAGGCAGGATCAGCCAGGTTTTTTAGATGATAGAAAGGGCAAAATGACACAGCAGAAGCTGTTACAAACGCTTTAAAGAAAATACTTGAACTCATAAGCAAGTCAAACAACCCATGAAACCATACTATATTTGGCTCCTTTTTAAGTCTGTACATGAACCCTTAACCAACTTTTCCCAAATACTTGTTAATTACATAAATATTATCTCTATAACTCCATAAAGAAGATTACTCCCTGCCTCCAGACCAAGAAGAGAAGTGTATTGTGGACTCCACTGTGGCCAGCCTTTCAGGGTGATTGAAACCTGCAAAACTCATGCTTTTAGCTTATTGGACTGCTCTTATTCTGGCTTAGCAGGGGACCACTGTTTCCACACAGAGAGCACTAGTCCTTCTATGCAACAGGCAGGCAGTACACAGGTTTTTCTTCTCAGGCTGTGGCTGCTTTCCAATAAAGACTGTGAAACTTTTTGTTTTAATGAACCTGGAATCTAACTAGTCAATTTTAACTGAAAGTTTCACCATTTCAATCAAAACAACAAAAAAAATGTCTCGGCTGCAGCTCTGCTTTCTATTTTCTTCTTTACTGCTCCCTACTTTTTTACTTTCAGCCCTATCCACTGGACTTTACCAGCCTTATAGAAAATATAAATTAAAATAAGTAGTGTAACGCTTCTTATCATATTTTCACATTGCAATCAAAAACAAAAAAAATGTCCAAGTAAATTACAGTTTCTATTTGTGTCTTCTCTTATATTTTTTCCTCCTGCACTCAAATGTGTTCACTCAACTCCAGTTCACTCCACTCCTCCACCTTCTGAGGACCACCTTTTTGGAGCAGTGGAGGAGAAAGAAGGGCTGGAGGATAAAAGATCCAGTTTAAAGGGCATACAAGCTATTTATGACTTTACATTATATGGGGGGTCCTAAACACAAGGTGAGAGTACAACTGGTGTTGGTGGTTCACAGGAGGTGGAGGAGTGGAGTGAACCTGTTTGAGTGCACAATGAAAAAATATTGAGGAAGAAACAAATAGGGGCCGTGCTTCACTCGGACATTCGTATTGTTCCAAATGATATGTCAAAAAAATGATACGTTTATTTTAATTTATATTGCACTTTGTATGTATTTGTGAGACGTGTTATATGGTGTGGGCAGATTTATTCACAATTCATTTTTTTTATAGAGTGACAGCGCAACAGGATTATTTTGCTTGATTGTAGCCTTATGGAAAATACCACCATGGATAGACAAGTAACTGTCCCATAAAGGTAGTTGACTAGCTCTTGACTGTAGCAGATTAAATAGTCTTTAGACATATGTGTCAATTTATGATGGCTATGCTGTCCATCTTGGGAACTGAGCGTAAAAGACATTAATATTGACCTGTACTAGCCGACATCCATCACGACTCTGCAGACACCAAGAGAGCTGCATTGTGGCTGATTAATTATCCACCCGGATAACAACTGCCAAATCCCTCTTGTGAGCTACATAGAGGGTTTTACATGCAGGCGTTACATACTCTGCGTAAAGAATGTAGCCAGCTGTTAATCAATCATTAATCAATAATGGCATACGGAGGTGACTGACGTGACTAACTGGATTTTTTACTCTTTTTGTGTTGTGTGTGTTTTACTCTTTTTGAACTGCGGATTGGATGGGAAATTCTGATTTCACAGAAAATTAACTGGCCACATGGCTTGCTTGAAGAGCAGTACAGTGATCTTGGGAATAAGTCAAGACAAGACGCTGCCCATTTCAAGCATGTGTGTCCTGTTTTTGCAGAACAATAAAACAAAGATATAGAACAGATCAAATATATGCCTGTACAGACCCGGAAAACCACAGAAACCAATGTGCCTAAGAAATTAAAGTTGTAACCTGTTCTGTTATTGTAACCGGAGAAAATGCTCCCTGGTTCCTTAAAGAAACCCTATTATGCCGCGTACACACGGTCGGAATTTCCGAGGAAAAAAGTCAGACGGAATTTTTTCAGCGGATATTTCGACCGTGTGTATTCCATCAGAAATTCTGATGGAGTTAGAAAAAGAACAGAAAAAATTTATATCGGAAATTCCGTTCGTCTGTATGGAACTCCGACAGAGAAAAAACCACGGATGCTCAGAATCAAGTCGACGCATGCTCGGAAGCACTGAACTTAATTTTTCTCGGCTCATCGTAGTTTTGTACGTCACCGCGTTCTTGATGTGACAGTGTGTATGCAAAACAGCTTGAACGGAATTCCGTTGGAAAAACCTGTCAAAGTTTATTCCGACGGAAAATCCGACCGTGTGTACAAGGCATATGGTTTATAAACTCATCAAGGCGTAACTCCTACCTCTCCTTGTTTCCAGACCTGCAGCCTCTTTTAGTCTTTTTGAAGTTCAACTCCTTCAGGAGTATCACATGCCTGTGTTCCCCACCAGTACCTTCATCCAACCCCTAAGTCACTGCTAGTCCTGTAGTCATGTAGGAGTCAGAGGAAGGAACCAGTGTATGGTGAGGGGCACAGACATCCAGTACTCCCTGACAGGGTCCCTTTAATGTAAACATGTCTCCCTTTTTAAAACTGCTTCCTTAGATTAAGTGCAGGCTGGCAGATATTCCTGCATGTGTTGTCACATACCTTATGACCATGAGACCCCCAACACACTTTATACAGTAATGCAAAAATTTACTTCCTTTCCTAGTGTCGATACTCGGAGCTGCCACCGTTTACTACTGGTTAGCAAGACCACTTATCATAGTTATAGTCTAGTAGTGATAGACAAACTGGTTCTTCTAAGTTCCTGCACATTATTTAATGGCTATTTTCAGAGATAGCTTTTCTACAGAAAACTATGGCGTCTAGGAAATGTTGCTAGCTTTTGGACATTGCTCCCACTATTTAAATTTTCTTCTTAGCCAAGTCAAATCGTTCATGCTACAAACATTGTAAGGTTCTTCGGAAAAGAGTTAAAACTATTTCTGATTATTTACAGAAATAGATTGTGGAAAGATTCACAGCCATCAGCTCAACTGCCACTAGAGAGCTGGGGATATTTTAAAGATTGAACCCTTATCTGACAGCTTTTCAGTTCTGTGTATCTATGGCAGCATGTTTCCTGACAACCAATTAAGCTCACCAATGCTGATTACAAATATAAGATGTAAATCATTGAGCAGATTCCCTTTGTAAGTAAGGGGAAATAGTTCAATTCTTGCTGACATAACTTCTATAGGTTACTCCTTCAGTGAAGCAATGCAAATCAATTGGCCTGCAGCATCTATCATGGACAGACATTGCAGGTAACATTTAGAGCAGCGGGAATTAGTATTCTGTTGGCCTTAGTGTTTACCAATCTATAAGTCCCATTTATCCTTTTGTCTTATGCAATGAGGGTTCTTAGGAAGTGTGGGGAACATGCACCTACACACATAAGATCCAATGAGAGCACCAAACATCCAAGAGTCCAATGTACTTTAAAGTTATTCTAAAGCCAGGACATTTTTTACTTAATGCATTCCCTGCATTAAGGTAACAAATGTCCCAATTGTTGTATCGCCCACTCACCTCCCTAAATACTTACCTGGCTTGGTCCATCACTTTGCCCGTCTACAGCGGCTTTGTCTGTGTTCCTCTACTCATGAGACACAGCGGCAGCAGAGGGAGCCATTGGTTTCTGCTGCTGTCAATCAAATCCAGTGAGAAGGGAGCAGGTGGTGGGGCAGAGCCATGCCGTGTGCGTCTATGGACGAGCACTGCTTGACTCTAAAGCGAGCCCAAACTTCTGCCACCACAGTAAGCTTCCTATGGGGGCATGCACAGAAGAGGAGGAGCAGACAGCGCCGGGGGGGCAGAAGAGGAGGTTTGGGGCCACTCTGTGCAATACCATTGCACAGAGCAGGTAAGTATAACATGGTTCCAAAAAATACTCTTTACAACCATAGAATGGAGCCAATGTGTTTTGGCAGCCAAACAGACTCCTTCTTCATCAGGACTTAAGAATTCTGACTGTGCTTAACTGGACTCAGGTCAACAGATACCAAATCAAACTACACAATGATTTACTGATCGGATAGTTTCAGGAGGGCAGGTTACACCAGTGTTAGTGAATGCAGCAAAGCAATGAAGAAATGTCAGGAACATGCATTTAGCACCCCCTTTTAAAGCCTCAAAGGGACATTAGAAGGTGGGATGAGAGCCTCATAAACCTGAACAATAAATGGAGGATTGTAAAATACGGAGGAAGGATGTCCTAAAAAGGACACCGTAGCCTTTTACCTGAGAGTCAGGCCAACTATTTTGGAGTGAGGAAGCAGTGGGTTTTTTTTGTTTCTGGCTAATTATATTTGATAATTTCAATGTTTCCAACATACTGATAAATAAAGCACTTCAGCAGTGCTCCTTTTCAGCTGGTCAACAACTGTCCTGTTCACTATATACACATTTGGTGGTGGGGTGGGTCCAGTGTCTGAGCCGCATTCAAGATATTGCTGAAGTGTTAGCTTTGCACAAACGTACTCTATAGACAAACACTTGTGCCAGTTTCAAGTCACATGGATGGTAAATATATTTTTTTTCTTTGCTTTATGTAAAATCTCAGTGCTCATGGCTTTAGAGTACTAGGCGTGATGGTAAAGTTCTCTGTGCAAACACATATTTCAGGGCATAGATTTCACAGCACAGTGATTGGACACAAGAGGCGGGATTTATGATTTCTCCAATCACAAGCAGGGGGTGGGATTGTGCTCCTCCAGGCTTTCCCGGCCAGGACAAGTACTGGCTGTGAGTAAAGCGGTGATGGGGCGGCCTTTTTTGTGGGCATCAGATTGGCCCGGGGGGTGGCTGTGTCAGTTTCATTCCGGGACACTGTATTGTCCTGGAATGAATGTGCCCGGGACAGACCTGCAAAATGCGGGACTGTCCCGGGCAATCCGGGACACGTGGTCACCCTAGCCCTAGATAGGTGGAGAAACACCTAGGCCTAACATTGCTGGTTGTGGTTTGTTCCTCTCTTTGGCCAGCTTAAAGTAGATTTAAACCCAACCACTAAAATCTCACATAAGTTTTTTTTTTTTTTTAATATACAGCTTTCATGAAAGGAATAAGCTAGTGGTTCTACCATATTCAGACATTTTTTATTGTGTCAACTGCCTCCCAACTTTAATGCTATGTTTTCATTCTGTCCATTATTCCCCTGATGAAGGCTACGTTACGCAGGCATAGTCCACCATGCAGCCAATGCTGGAGCGAGTGCATATACACAGGAAGTGGCTAAAAAGGGCAATGGAAATCTACAGCATTGAAATGCAAAAAAAGCTGTAAAATATTGAAAAAAAGTAGGAAAAAAACAAAACATGGCAATTGTTTATAATACATCATGTATGGCAAACTAAATTCCATCCAGTTAGAGTTTAGATCTAATTTAAGGCATTTCACTGAATATGCATCAGCATTTTTTTCTTAAACCAGTAGGAGAATTACAATTTTCCTTACAAGAAGTGTCTTTTTAATTCCTCTCTTTTGTCTGTTTACCTGTTCTGCGAATCGGAATTGTTGCTGTGCAGATTTGCAGTTACCCAGCATTCCTTGGGCGTACATGAAAACAAATAAAGTGTTCTGTCAGGATCCCAGCCATGTAATGGAGTATGATTCGCCTGCAGAGGCAGGAAGGACTATGAGCGTTATCTTCTGTGACAGAGCTGTATATGACGCTCAGAGCTCACAGCTAAATTAACTATTATCGTCAACGTTTCCTTTGCATTCTTTTGCCTTGTTCTGATCT
The DNA here is from genome assembly GCA_029206835.1 of Rana muscosa. Lineage (NCBI taxonomy): Eukaryota > Metazoa > Chordata > Amphibia > Anura > Ranidae > Rana > Rana muscosa. The sequence continues at coordinate 194,921,977 of CM055118.1, forward strand.
CACCGTTGGGTCTGATGAGCAACAAGAGAAGACGTGAAGAACACATCAGAGACTAATTATTAACACGTTCCTTGCACGTAAAAATGTTGTAGATCATAAAGACACTGAAAACAGTCTTTTGAGCTTTGGGGCATTGCAGTAATCTATTTTAAATGGCACTCAAGCACATTAAGGCAGGCTTCAACGCACATGCACTGCAGTCCACCACAACCCACAGTAGGACGTTACCATGCACCATGATGTAATGAATTGCCAAAAATGACAAATTACTGTTTTTTGAACGTTTTGGTGTGCTGTGAGCACACTCATTTGAAAAAGCTGCAGAGTGATGACATCTGTAGGGCCATAGCATTTTTTTATGCTTACAAAACAACGCTCCCTTGCTGTCTCCTCGCTGCAGCATCCTCACCTGTATAAAAAGCTGGCCATACACGAAAAAAAAAAAACGATTCCTCCATTCACACAAATGCGGTGGATGGAGGAATCCCCCCTGCCAGGACATTGTATTCTGACAGCAGAATCTGACGCTGTCAGAATACACTGATCAGTGGCTGCCGCTGCTGAAGGATGGAAAATGTCCCTCTGATAGAAGTCAATTAAATAATCAATGTCACTTAAACGGAGAAGCCCACACACCAATCAAAATTAATCTGGTCCCTGCTGGACTGGCAGCATTTTAATCAGTGTATGGCCAGCTGTAGCTGTGGTATTGGCTATTTAGACTGGGGAATGCCCACATGACAGTATTTGGCCCTAGCACTTTAAAATGGTGGTGGGAGTGGGCTACAGTCTCTCTCATATTCTGAAGCTGTCCACCATTAGCTAGAGCTGCGGCAGTGCAGGGAGGTGGCATGGGAGCATTGCACAGTTAGTTAACTGCCAGGGGGCGGGTCTATCTGCAGACACCCTATAGTGTGGTCACCCTAGGAAAGGAAGATTTCATGGATACACTTGCTGTTGTAGCACTCTGATGATTAGGCGGGGTTGCTAGTACATGTATCTGTCAGTCATAGTTGCCTTGTTCAATTGTTAGGGGATCAATTGATTCCACCCTAATTCTGGAAATGCTGCACTTCTCTCTTCTGTCACTAGATGGCCGGGTATCTGATGACATTAGATAAGACAAGGGCATTGCAAGGACAGATTAGGAATAGATAGGGTATCTCAGCCAATGGGCAGGGATCTTCCTTGGTCCCTTGGCCTGCTGGGAGAGCCTATTTATTTGGGTGAGGTCAGGTGATCTGGGTTTTGTGCCACCTGGACGATTGTCTGGGTGGACATGTGTTGTGCTGCCCCGGGCTGCTAGGCTAGAGCTTGAGGCCTATCCTGGGGACATCTGACTGCTAAGCTGTCTAAGGGCCTATCCAGAAGCAAGTGGGCAGCATAGGGTTGGGACTGCGGCTTGCAGTCCAACCATAAGTGACAGTTCTGCCAGCCGGAGAACCTGTCGTGGTCAGAGGTAGAAGGGAAGCTGTCGCCACTAAGGGACCGTCCACTTTATTACCAGGGACCACAGTGAGTAGCTGAAGCAAGTACTGGAGCAGTATTCTCACCAACCGGGGACGGTGAATAATTGGGAAACTTCAGCATGTGTCAAGCCAGGGACCCAGCCAGCAGAGGTGAAGCTTGCAGAGCAGCCTTGTGCGCCAAGCCATGGACCAAGCAGGCCAGTGGGGTGAAGCTTGAGGAAGATACTCAGTGAGAACTTTGGAAGAGCTCAGGCGATCCAGTGGCAGTGGATCAGAAGGTCTAGTGAGAGAGACTGGGAGCTCAGTGGAGTGAGGATCTACAAGAAGGAATTGTAGAGGAAGTACAGAAGTTTGTTACAACTTGCGTTAGAAGCTGTTATATTATGTTGCCATAGGAGACAGCAATCCTATACATGCAGATGTGGTGTCTTGCTGGATGCCTTTCACTGCATGACTGTCTACCTATAGAAGTCCCTAAACCCTCTCTCTCACAGTTCTGTTCAAGAGAAAATAAGTCTCTTTCCATTCAAGAAGTGTCTGGCGCCCATGAATCTACCTTGCATTACACCCACCATGCCTTGTAACCCACTCTACACAGAAGGATGTCAGCTGTCCCTAACTCTGGAGGTTCTCATTAGACCGAAGGGGACCTGGGACCTTGCTACACTGGTATAATTGCAAGCAGGGAAAATAGAAATACAACTTTTGCCATTTCAAGAACAAAAACATACTGTATATGGTTTAAGTATTTGAGTTTAGATACGCTTGAAGGCTGAATTCAGATTCAGTAAACCAAGTCATGACTGGTTGAAGGTAAATTGAAATAAAATTGTATAAAGTATGGCCAGCGTAAGTATAAAATACTCCTGCTAGTGAAGTTTTTATTGTCACGTGGCACGGCACATGACTTTTAAAGCGGTTGTATCTTCCTCTTGCACATTTTACCTACAGGCAAGCCTATCATAAGGCTTACCTGTAGGTAAAATTAATATCTCCTAAATCTGTACGGTTAAGGAAATATTCACCTTGCATGCAGCCGCTGACGTCAGCGGCGCATGCGCTCTGCAGTTCCGGCGGATGCTGATGGAAAATCAGAGCTCCCTGTCGGAAAACAGGGGACTCCCGCGCATGCGTGGGGGTGACGTCATCACGTCTCCGGACACTCACAGCGCCGGAGCTGCGAACCCAGAAGAAACGCAAAGGCAACATTCGTTCTAAGGTGAGTATTTCATAATGAGTTAGTATGCGGTGCATACTAGCTCATTATGCCTTTGCCCTACAGGTTTTCTTCTTCTTTTTTTGGTCAGGGCATACAACCACTTTAAGGCTCGCCCCAACCGGAGAGCACTGAGTAACTCTGCCAAGTCCTGTACGTTATTATGTATTCCTTCTTTCATTTTCATATACGTCTTTTCAATAAAAGCCTTTTCATGACTCTTTTCATACTTTGCCTAAACAGTACTTGTCGTTCTGTATAATGTCTAGGTAATATATATAATGTCTCGGGAAAATATAAAAGCATATTAAAATAACAAAAACATTTTATGCTTTGCCTAAAAACGTAACGCGTTCTATGAATTTCCTAGGCATTCTATACAATACCTGCTTTTCACAAATATCCGGAGCCCTTAGAAGATGCTTCAACAGTTTTTTTCTCCTGGTTCAGACATGTTCAGCTATGACATGCTGAGGATAAAGAGTGGTCAAACATTTTTTTCTGATTCTTTCATTTGTGTCCATCTCTTAGATCCAAGGAAAAACCACAATCGAGAAGTGTTGCTTTTCACAGTAGGGTTGTTGTTTTTCAAAAACTGCAGTTTGGATGCAAAAAATGCACTTAGTGGGGTCCTTCTTTAAAATGTCACAAAAACCAAATGTCTTAAGACAATGTGGCGACATATACCATACAGATATAAGATGCTGGCCGGGCTTACTGCGCAAATTTCTCCAGCGAGTTAATTTAAAGTCTATCACTTCTTGTGTCTTATTCTCACTGACAACTGCCTCCAGCGAGCTCAGCCTCAAAGAACACTAAATCTTTTTTTCAGAATGTATTTATAGAATTCCATAAATCTTGCACGCACCTTCCAGCTGCTGTGGGGAGCTACAGCCTAAAACCAGGCTTTGAGGGTGTCTTTGGCACACCGTATATAGCCTAACATCCTAAAATCGAATTTAATCCAACATTTCTGTAGGTAAAATGTCATACATGTGTAAATATCTACCTATCAGCATATAGATATCAGATAGCAAAAAAACAAAAAAAACATTTTTATACGCACATTACATGTATCAACACATATGTGCCTGTTTCCAATTGATCGGATATATATGCACTAAGCAACAAAAGGTTGGCACCCAGCCATCACACCTATATGAGCTTCCCATTCCGAAGCCATGGGTATATTTAACAAGTCCCCCCACCTGCAAATATGATGGCCTCCACTTTTCTAAACAGACTTTCCATACAATTTTCGAGTGTGTCTATGGAAAGCTGTGCCCATCTGTGAGGTCAGGTATTTTTGTTGGATAGGGAGACCTGGCTCACAATTGATCTTTTGGTTCATTTCAAAGGTTTCCAATAGGATTAAGGGTAGGGCCTCATGGAGGCCATTTGCGTTTTTATAGAGCTGGTGTAGACATGCTGTAGAAGAAGCGTACATATTCACCAGCACACCATGGATCGCCAAAATTTTCGTCCAAAAATTTTAATGAGAAGAGATCACATCACAAAGGTGCAACGTTTCGGAGCCACGCAGGACACCTTCATCAGGCATCAAATGCCTGACGAAAGGGCCCTGCATGGCTCCGAAACGTTGCACCTTTGTGATGTGATCTCTTCTCATTAAAACTTTTTGGATGAAAATTTTGTCGATCCATGATGTGCTGGCGAATATGTCTGCTTGTTTGAGGTTTCCAGGACCTAACTAGTAATCGCTGCAGCACCCACTATTTTATGAGCCATATCTACCAGGAACGTGTGCGATAGGAATATTGATCAGAATGCTGTAGAAGAAGACCTGGTGCACAATAGGCCTTACAATTTATTTCCAAAGGTGCTTAACCACTTGACAACTGTGCTCTCACATTTTGAATGACAATTACTCAGTCATACAACACTGTACCCATATGAAATTTTTGTCCTTTTTTTCACACAAATAGAGCTTTCTTTTGGTGGTATTTAATCACTGTTGGGTTTTTTATTTTTTGCGCTATAAGAGAAAAAAGACTGAAAATTTTGTAAAAAAATGAATTTTTCTTTGTTTCCGTTACAAAATTTTGCAAATTAGTATTTTTTCTTCACAAATTTTGGGCAAAATTTATACTGCTACATGTCTTTGGTAAAAATAAGTACAAATTGGTGCATATTTTTTGGTCTTTGTGAAAGTTATAGAGTCCACAAGCTATGGTGCCAATATCTGAAAATTGATCACACCTGAAGTACTGACGGCCTATCTAATTTCTTGAGACCCTAACATGCCAGAAAAGTACAAATACCCCCCAAATGACCCCTTTTTGGAAAGAAGACATTCCAAGGTATTTAGAAAGAGTCATTGTGAGTTTTTTGAAGTTGTCATTTTTTCCTACAATTCTTTGCAAAAATCAAGATTTTTTTTTCTTTTTTTTTTTTTTCCACAAAATTGTCATATTAGCAGGTTATTTCTCACACACAGCATATGCATACCACAAATTACACCCCAAAACACATTCTGCTATTACTCCCGGGTATGGCGATACCACATGTGTGAGACTTTTACACAGCGTGGCCACATACAGAGGCCCAACATGCAGGGAGCACCATCAGGCGTTCTGGAGAACCCAGGCCAATTCTGACATTTCTCTCCTACATGTAAAAATCATCATTTGTTTGCTAGAAAATTACATAGAATCCCAAAACATTATATATGTTTTTTTAGCAAAGACCTTAGAGAATATAATGGTGGTCATTGCAACTTTTTATCTTGCACGGTATTTGCGCAGAAATTTTCTAACGCGTTTTTTACGGAAAAAAACTGTTTTGTGCTTAAAAGAAAAAAAAAACAGTAAAGTTAGCCCAATGTTTTTACATAATGTGAAAGATGAAGTTACGCCGAGTAAATAGATACCTAACATGTCACCCTTCAAAATTGCACACGCTCGTGGAATGGCGCCAAACTTTGCTACCTAAAAATCCCCATAGGCAACGCTTTAAATATTTTTACTGGTTACATGTTTTGAGTTACAGAGGAGGTCTAGGGCCAAAATTATTGCTCTCGCTCTAACATTCGCAACGATACCTCACATGTGTGGTTTGAACACCGTTTTCATATGTGGGCGGGGCTTACGTATGCGTTCACTTCTGCATGCGAGCTCGCGGGGGCAGGGGCGCTTTAAAAAAAATATATATATTTTATTGTTCATTTTACTTTATTTATTTTAGTTTGACATGTTTTTCGGCCCAAATTTTTTTTTTATATCACTTTTATTCCTATTACAAGGAATGTAAACATCCCTTGTAATAGGAATATGGCATGACAGGTCCTCTTTACAGTGAGATATGGGGTCAATAAGACCCCACATCTCACCTCTAGGCTGGGAAGCCTGAAAAAAAAAAAAAAAAAACAATCTTGGCTTTGATCATAGCGGTGAGTCGGTAGAAGCACCGGAGGGCAGCGGGAGGGGGGGGGGGATCCCCTCTCACCTTCCGTAAGAGCGATCAAGCAGTGGAACAGCCGCTATGATCGTTCTTATGGTGCAGGGAATCGCCAGCTGAAAAAGCGAATATCTGAATGATGCCTGTAGCTGCTCCCATCATTCAGATATCCCCGCATAAATTTAAGGACGTCATATGACGGCCGGCGGGCGGGAAGTGGTTATTGCAGAGTATTGCCGGGTATTGCGGAGTATTGCCGGGCATTGCGGAGTATTGCAGGGTATTGAGGAGTATTGCCGGGTATTGAGGAGTATTGCGGGGTATTGCCGGGTATTGAGGAGTATTGCCAGGTATTGCGGAGTATTGCCGGGTATTGCGGAGTATTGCGGGGTATTGCGGAGTATTGCGGGGTATTGCGGAGTATTGCGGGGTATTGCGGAGTATTGCCGGGTATTGCAGGGTATTGTGGAGTATTGCAGGGTATTGTGGAGTATTGCCGGGTATTGTGGAGTATTGCCGGGTATTGCCGGGTATTGTGGAGTATTGCCGGGTATTGAGGGGTATTGCAGGGTATTGAGGAGTATTGCAGGGTATTGAGGAGTATTGCAGGGTATTGAGGAGTATGGCAGGGTATTGCGGAATATGGCAGAGTATTGCACAGTATGGGCAGAGTATGGGCAGGGTATTGCACAGTATGGGCAGGGTATTGCACAGGGTATTGCACAGGGTATTGCACAGGGTATTGCAGAGTATTGCACAGGGTATTGCAGAGTATTGCACAGGGTATTGCAGAGTATTGCACAGAGTATTGCACAGAGTATTGCACAGAGTATTGCACAGGGTATTGCACAGGGTATTGCACAGGGTATTGCAGAGTATTGCACAGGGTATTGCAGAGTATTGCACAGGGTATTGCAGAGTATTGCAGAGTATTGGCAGGGTGTATTGCAGAGTATTGGCAGAGTATTGCGCAGGGATAGCTGAGCAGGGATGGATGGATGGCTGGATCTGTGACTGCAATTGTCACAGATCCAGCCAACAGCTGACATGGGGGAGGGAGCGGACATGATCCGCTCCCTCCCCTCTCCTCTCACACTGTACCGATCGGTACAGAGAGGGGAGGGAGGAACCAGCGTCATCACATGACGCCGGTCTGTTTACAAGTGATCGCTCCGTCATTTGACGGAGCGATCACGTGGTAAACGGCCACGATTAGCGGCCATCTACCGTGATCCGTGATGCGCCGGGTCTTCGGGACCCGGCGGTCACGGTCATATCCTGGAGCGCGCCCCAGGGGGCGCGCGGGAGCAAGATTCTGTGAGGTCGTCCCTGGGACGTCCACTCAGGATAACTCGACCGCGCTGTGGACGTCTTTTGTACATGGCGCGGTCGGCAAGTGGTTAATAAGGTTGAGGCCAGGGCTCTTTGCAGGCCACTCAAGTTCCTCCACACCAAACCGATCAAGCCATGTCTTTATGGAGTACTAAAAGTGCACAACTGTGCAAAATGTCTTTGTGTGCTGTAGTGTTACCAGTACCCTTTACTGGATACACATGAACTGTGTAATTTGGAGGAGTTTTCATATACTTCTGGCCACAGAGGTAGCGGTAGGTCTGATGGTCAGGTGTCCAAAAACGTTTGGCCATATAGCGTATCTTCAAAACCTGAAAACTGCTCTAGTCATCAATGGGGATAATGCTTCTGGTGATAAAGTCGTCTACTTTCTGATCTACATGTGAAGCTTTAAAACACAAGAACAACCGGCTGCCAAGGTACCTTACTGCTATTGAACTGAAAAAAATGCTGCAAGGCCTTTTTTTTATTGTTTGAAGCACACAGGCATTTGGTATTACAAAATAACAAGATTATTCCTCAAGACAATGGGTGGAGCCAAGCAAATCATTTCTTTTTTTAAGAGCACTCTACTGTTCTATGCACTGATTAGGTTGGAAAGCTTTTTATTGCTTTAATACCTGCTAACCATAACATGAATGGTTATACTGCCTTGTTGGGTCCTAAGCCCTATTACATTGAAGTTATGGTTTTCATACACTGCACTGATGATGACCAAAAAACCTGAAACAGCTGTATGTAGTCTGGAATAAATGTCTCTACTCTATAATATTATGCTACATTGGCACTATACATCGGTGGTTCTGGATGTGTATCTGGCTGATTGAGCATAGTTTATGGATATGTGATGTAATGAGACATATGAGTATATTTTATATTCTGGGAGGCCTAAAGAGCTCCTGGTGATGTGTGCCCTGGGAGTGGCACCTCCGGGAGTGCCAGAAAATGTCACTGGCACTAGCACTGGCACTGCACGAGGGTGTAGCTTTGTTGAGGTCTGCCCTGATGTCAGGGAGAAGTTAGTTATGTGGCCATCTGGTCTTTTTCCTTCTCCCAACCAGGGGTCTCTCTTTAGGAGAGCCCTCACCAAGTACTTGGAGGATCAGCTTTGATAGGTCCCTAAGGAGGGGGATCCACCTGGCTTTGGCCTAGGTAGACCATAGTATACCTTACCCCACTCAGAAGCCTTGTGTCCCAGTGGGGTTCAAGGATTGAAGCCCTTCCTCTTCACAGGTTGGTTCTATTCTGTACCCATTGTGCATTTTTTTCGAAAGTTGGTCCTATTCTTTACACCTTATGCACTTTTTTGTGTGCTGTGATTTCACAGTCCACTTTTTTTTACCGCACTGCGAAGCTCCAAAAAAAAATTAAAAAAGAGAAAAAATAAATTAAACAAATGTGAGTATCTTCCATTTTAAGAAGCCTTTACTGTGCTATACCACATGGGACAACTGGTCTGGTTAACGTTTTGTCTTTTTTGTTTTTTAATGGGTCAGTGGTGCAATTTTATTCATTATTTACATCATAAAGAACCATGAGGCCCGGTTCACATAGGGGCGACTCCTCAGGCGACTCGGTCGCCTGAGGAGTCGCGTCCCGCTCTGTACTATGGAACCGTTCTAATAGGAGCGACCTGAGTCGCTCCGACTTAGAAAAAGGTTCCTGTACTACTTTTGGGGGCGACTCAGGGCGACTTGCATTGACTTCTATACAGAAGTCATTATGCAAATCGCCTCAGGCGGGCGTCTCAAGTCGTCTTGAGATCGTGCCGCCGAGTCGCCCCCGAAGTCGTGCTGCCCCTGTGAGAACCGGGCCTTATGCCAAAGAACCAGAACTATTTACACCAGACACAAAAATGCCTGAATGGGTTGCAGGTGATACTAAAGGAGTTAGGTAAAGCCCAACTTGAGCAAAAACTTTTTTGTAGCTTTCCACAGAGTGGGTATGAGTCATATACTCTGTCAGGTTTTTTTTTTCTCTGGCAGGTTTTTATTGTTATTTGTCTTTATTAAATAGTTTTATGCTTAGTTCCTGTCCTGGTGACATTAGAACAAGAAATTAAAGGGTCTCGCCGGAACAAGAGAACACAGAAAACAATAATAAAAAGAAACAGATGTTCTAATACTGCCTTTTTTTATTAAAACAAAACTAAACGAATCTGAGCACCACAAACTGAAAACGCTATTTCATTCATTTGTAATATTCAAAGCAAGCTAACCCATCCAACCATTTCCCCATGCTTTTGTTGAGAAGTCATTTTGAAAAACATCCCCCTTCCTGGCATTTCTAGCTGGGGCCATCTTGAGTAAGGGCAGATAATTGATGTAGCATTTACTTCCTGGAATTAATCTGCTCTTAGCTCAGGCATGCAGGCAGGTGGGTGTGCATGGCTGAGAATGCCCCTCCTCCACATTAAAGAAAAAAAATGCCCATAAAGACTCCTGGGATGTGTGACATCATTTTGGTCTAGGCCAGAAACCAGGAAGCAACTGACGAAATGAAAAAAAAAAGAAGTTTAAAACAAGTAATTTTAATATACAGGTACCTTAGTTTTTATTTACTAATATTAGCAGGATAAGGATTAAAAATAGTTAATGATTGAGAGAGTTTAGCTCCACTTTAAATAAATGTGGTTTGTTACTATCCACGTTGTATCAGAGATACACTGTTGCTTCCTGTCCCTGTGACATCATATCACCAGGAAAGGAAATGAGATTAAAGCCAAAAAACTTGAAGGTGGTTCTAACCCTAAAGCCCTGTACACACGATCGGATATCCTATGGATTCTAATCCGATGGTTTTGTCCATCGGAAATCCGATGAAGCTGACTTCCATCAGTCTTGCCTACACACCATCAGTCAAAAATCCGACCGTCCCAAACGCTGTAACGTAAAACACTCCGACAAGCCGAGAAAAATTAACTTCAATGCTTCTGAGCATGCGTGGGTTTTTTGTCCGATGGAGTTCCATACAGACGATCGGATTTTGCTATTGTTTTTTTTCCCATCGGATAAATTTAAAACATGTTCTATTTTTTCACACCGATGGAAAAAAGACCGATGGGGCCCATACACGATCTGTTCGTCCGATGAAAACAGTCGTGTGTACACGGCTTTACTCCCTCTGTACAAAACCAAAAAGAAACGTTTTGGCAGAAGTTTGGTTTTATAGCGGAAACTAAATCCTCCTATATCCAAGGAAGCTGCCATCATAGGGGCTGATTTACTAAAGGCAAATACGCTATGCACTTTGCAAGTGCAATTGCTCCAGAGCTTAGGGGAAGCTTTGCTGACTTCTATCATCCAATCACGTGCAAGCAAAAATGTTTTTGTATTTTCCTTGTATGTGAATGGGTATTCTTTGTAAAGTGAAGCTTTACCTTATTTACTAAGATCTAGAGCAACTGTACTTCTATTTACCTTTAGTACATCAACACCTCTGTTTGATCTGCAGTTGCCTATTTGATCAGTTATGACACCAGCCATTTGATTACTTGACAGTTTGGATGAGAGCACAAGCAACTGTGACAGTCATCATTCACAGTTTTGGGAAACAGTTAAAGTGGTATGCTTTAAAGATGAACTCCGGCTAAAATAAAAATTGACCTTGCAGTGGGTTGGTTAACCGCTTGCCGACTGCCTAACATACATTTACGTTGGCAGAATGGCATGGGCAGGCAAAGCAACGTACAGGTACGTTGCTTTAAATCTGCCGCCTAGCGGGCTCCGTGACCGTGCCCGCGGGACCCGCGGACTCGATGTCCGCCGGTGTCCAGCGATCGTCTCACGGAGAGGCAGAACTGGGGGATGCCTTTGTAAACAGGGCATTTCCCTGTTCTACCTCGTGACAGGACACTGATCTACTGCTCCCTGTCATCGGGAGCAGTGATCACTGTAGTGTCACTGGTAGCCCAGCCCCCTCACAGTAAAACCCCATACACACGGTCTGACTTTTTGCCAACAAACTTCAAAATGAGCACGTTTTCCAAAAAATCCGACCGTGTGTACGCTCCATCGGACAAACTTTTTCGGTTTTCATCGGACAAAAGCTCGCTCTGCAAACAGACAAACTTTTCGGCAATAAAAGTCCGATGGTGCAAAGTCCGACCGTGTGTACAGAAATCCATCTGACTTTTGTCTGAAGTACAAACACGCATGCCCAGAACCAATGTTAAAATCAACCAACAATAGCAGAAGTTGACCAAAGGGTGGCGATAAAGAGCAGAAAAGAGCAGAAAAACCATGTGATGTTGGGAAAGTTTTTGGAAAGTTTTCAGAAAAGTCCTGCCGTGTGTATGCTATGGGTGTGCCAGGCCATTTCCCTTCGGACAAAAATCCACGGAAAAGTTTGTTTGAAGTCCGACCGTGTGTACGAGCCTTTAGAATCACTCCCTAGGACACACTTAACCCCTTCCTCGCTCCCTAGTGTTTAACCTCTTCACTGCCAGTGTCATTTACACAGTAATCAGTGCATTTTTATAGCACTGAACGCTGTATAAATGACAATGGTCCCAAAATAGCGTCAAAAGTGTCCGATGTGTCCGCCGCAATATCGTAGTCACGATAAAAATCGCTGATCGCTGCCATTACTAGTAAAAAATAATAATAATAAAAATGCCATAAAACGATCCCCTATTTTGTAGACGCTATAACTTTTGCGCAAACCAATAAATATACGCTTATTGCGATTTTTTTTTACCAAAAATATGTAGAAGAATACTATCGGCCTAAACTGAGGGAAATTTTTTTTTTTGGGGGGGATTTATTATAGCAAAAAGTTAAAAATATAGCTTTTTTTTCAAAATTGAAGCTCTATCTTTGTTTATAGTGCAAACAATAAAAACCGCAGTGGGAAAAAAAGGACGTCAATTTTGTTTGGGTACCACGTTGCACGACCGCGCAATTGTCAGTTAAAGCGACGCAGTGCCGAATCGCAAAAAATGGCCTGGTCATTCAGCAGCCAATTCTTCCGGGGCTGAAGTGGTTAAATAAAACACTGCATCTCCCATTAAAATTGGACTTATTTCAAATGAACGTCGTACAAGAAGAGTCTGCACCGCATCTACCATACATGGGACAGTTAACAAGACTGACTGAAGTTAACCCCTTAGCAGCATCTCAATGGTAAAAAAAAATTGACCTTGGGTTTGTTAGTCTGTACGCGGTGTGCAAGCGTCCGCTCGCCAGGAGCATTTCTCGTGCTATTAGAGACACAACGGTTAATGGCACTGCCCCAAGGTCAGCCTGTCGAAAGCACACATTGGTCCCAATCCAAACTCCTTACATGCACTACGCCTTTTTTTTTTTTTTCTCTCTCTGAGAAGTCAGTCAGCAACAATCGTCCAACAAAATAAAACAGGGAGATTCTGAAATCACGGCTGTTTACTTTCTCCAAGTCCGGCGCAGATGCAGGATGCAAAGGATAAGAGAGGGGGGAATAAAAAAAAAAAAAAAAACGAGTAATAAAATCCATCGACAAAATGGCGGAAGAGCTGCGGCGGACATTTTGTAGCTGCGTCTCTTCGGGAAGTTGGCAGACTCTTGTGAAAACGATAAGACACGCTGGGCAAGTTTTAACCACGTCCGTGCCAAGGGTAACTTTTCACAGCGTTGCTGGCATTAAGGAGCAACGATAATAGCTTGGCGTTGGCTGCCTTTTTTTTTTAACGCTTTCATTGCAAGTGACTAAAAGAATTGCTTGCAGCCTACGGGTAATACTGGACCGACTGTACGAAATTAACCCCTTAACTAATAACCAGCACAATAGGTGCAGTTGAGAATTTAGGATAGATTTGCATTCAGCTGTCATTCGCTGCTGTGGGGGAAGTTTTTTGAACAAAGAATAAAGGACTCAAACAGGTTTAAACCTGGAGTGTAATTTGTCTATATTTTGCCTTACCTGGTTCCACCCTACCCCCCTTATTAACATGCTAATGACATTTTTCAATAAAACCTTTCTGTTTTCATTACATACCTTTTTTTAGACCAACTGATGTCATCACTATGTCTCTGTGCTTCTCTGTGCAATGCAGGCAGATCATGGCTGGTGGGAGGGGCCAGAAGGGTGCTGTACATAGTTTCCTATAAAACATCACAGCACCCAGACCCAGTACTCCTCTAAAGAGCCCCCAGCCCTGATGCAAGCAGTGGGCCGGCTCTTGGGAGGCGTTATGCAAATATTAAAATGCCCTGATGGGTGGATGTCAGTCTGGAGGAGTGGGTGTTTCCAGGCAGACTGCATTTGCATTCAGAACACCCTACATAATGTCCAGATGCGATGCTAAAGCCTGGTACACACTATTGGTTCTTTTTCGTTCAACTCAGCGGGTAACATAAAGTAGAACTATAGGCAAAAAAAATTGGGGGATAGAGTAAGGGAGAGTTATAACCCCTGTCAGGTTTATTTTTGCTATCTTTGTTCCATTGGGGAGATTTACCTTCACTTCCTGACCCGTAGCCAAACAGGAAGTGAGAGGAAATCCCTGCAAATTAAGGAAATCTCAGGTGTCCCCATTAGAATAGGGAGAAAGAAAAAAAGGGCGCACCAGCCTTGTGCATTATCCTTAGATAGGTTTTATTTAAAAATGAATTATAAAACTACTCACAAACAATTGGGAGAAAACTCGCAACACAGATAGTCTCCGGATGATAGCAATTGGTCTAAAAACGATAAACTCCAGATGGTAACAGAGGAGGTTTCAAGGGCCACTGACAGCTGACGCGTTTCAAAGGATTACCTTCTTCCTCAGAGCGCCAGTCCCCATTGGAATATTACTTTTCTGGGGCAAACCTAAAATGCAGGATTTTCTTATACTTTTACTTTCAATGATAACGGTAAAAAGGTCAAATAGTGAGGATGAATCTCCCTAACGGGGACACAGATGGCAATAAAAACGGACAATTGTCAAAGATGGGCACAATTCCTCCCAATGACACCAACAATGGCGCACAATTCCTCCCAATGACACAAACAATGGCGCACAATTCCTCCTAATGACACAAACAATGGCGCACAATTCCTCCTAATGACACAAACAATGGCGCACAATTCCTCCCAATGACACAAACAATGGCGCACAATTCCTCCCAATGACACAAACAATGGCGCACAATTCCTCCCAATGACACAAACAATGGCGCACAATTCCTCCCAATGACACAAACAATGGCGCACAATTCCTCCCAATGACACAAACAATGGCGCACAATTTCTCCCAATGACACAAACAATGGCGCACAATTCCTCCCAATGACACAAACAATGGCGCACAATTCCTCCCAATGACACAAACAATGGCGCACAATTCCTCCTAATGACACAAACAATGGCGCACAATTCCTCCCAATGACACCAACAATGGCGCACAATTCCTCCCAATGACACAAACAATGGCGCACAATTCCTCCCAATGACACAAACAATGGCGCACAATTCCTCCCAATGACAAAAACAATGGCGCACAATTCCTCCTAATGACACAAACAATGGCTCACAATTCCTCCTAATGACACAAACAATGGTGCACAATTCCTCCTAATGACACAAACAATGGCGCACAATTCCTCCTAATGACACAAACAATGGCGCACAATTCCTCCCAATGACACAAACAATGGCGCACAATTCCTCCCAATGACACAAACAATGGCGCACAATTCCTCCTAATGACACAAACAATGGCGCACAATTCCTCCCAATGACACAAACAATGGCGCACAATTCCTCCCAATGACACAAACAATGGCGCACAATTCCTCCCAATGACACAAACAATGGCGCACAATTCCTCCCAATGACACAAACAATGGCGCACAATTCCTCCCAATGACAAACAATGGCGCACAATTCCTCCCAATAACACAAACAATGGTGCACAATTCCTCCCAATGACACAAACAATGGCGCACAATTCCTCCCAATGACACAAACAATGGCGCACAATTCCTCCCAATAACACAAACAATGGCGCACAATTCCTCCCAATGACACAAACAATGGCGCACAATTCCTCCCAATGACACAAACAATGGCGCACAATTCCTCCCAATGACACAAACAATGGCGCACAATTCCTCCCAATGACACAAACAATGGCGCACAATTCCTCCCAATGACACAAACACAATTCCTCCTAATGACACAAACAATGGCGCACAATTCCTCCTAATGACACAAACAATGGCGCACAATTCCTCCCAATGACACAAACAATGGCGCACAATTCCTCCCAATGACACAAACAATGGCGCACAATTCCTCCTAATGACACAAACAATGGCGCACAATTCCTCCCAATGACACAAACAATGGCGCACAATTCCTCCCAATGACACAAACAATGGCGCACAATTCCTCCCAATGACACAAACAATGGCGCACAATTCCTCCCAATGACACAAACAATGGCGCACAATTCCTCCCAATGACAAACAATGGCGCACAATTCCTCCCAATGACACAAACAATGGTGCACAATTCCTCCCAATGACACAAACAATGGCGCACAATTCCTCCCAATGACACAAACAATGGCGCACAATTCCTCCCAATGACACAAACAATGGCGCACAATTCCTCCCAATGACACAAACAATGGCGCACAATTCCTCCCAATGACACAAACACAATTCCTCCTAATGACACAAACAATGGCGCACAATTCCTCCTAATGACACAAACAATGGCGCACAATTCCTCCCAATGACACAAACAATGGCGCACAATTCCTCCTAATGACACAAACAATGGCGCACAATTCCTCCCAATGACACAAACAATGGCGCACAATTCCTCCCAATGACACAAACAATGGCGCACAATTCCTCCTAATGACACAAACAATGGCGCACAATTCCTCCCAATGACACAAACAATGGCGCACAATTCCTCCCAATGACACAAACAATGGCGCACAATTCCTCCTAATGACACAAACAATGGCGCACAATTCCTCCCAATGACACAATGGCACACAATTCCTCCCAATGACACAAACAATGGCGCACAATTCCTCCCAATGACACAAACAATGGCGCACAATTCCTCCTAATGACACAAACAATGGCGCACAATTCCTCCCAATGACACAATGGCACACAATTCCTCCCAATGACACAAACAATGGCGCACAATTCCTCTCACTGACACCAAAGATAGGGCATTGTTTACTCCAACTGATGCTGGGACATTTTCTACAATGGCCACAGTCCGGCCCACTAAAGTCTGAAGGACAGTAAACTTTGTATAGAACATTTTTAGACCCCTGAACAATAAAAACATGGATATGGTCAAAATGTACTTTTTAGAAAAATGTTACTCTAGCAACTTAAAGTGCAAGTCTATAGATCTGGTGTGACTTGACTAAAAAGAATAGACATCCTCCTCCACATCTTTTGGGATGGGCCCAGATACTCAACAACATCATGGCAATGAAGACCCTGATCACATAGGACAGCACTGACCCAGAAAAAGTCTGTACAGTTTGGACTTGTTGGCGGGCATATAGTGATTCTGACAATTTCCGATCCCTGATCACACAGTGAGCTGGAAGTATCCCCCTGGATCATTTTGGTCTCTGAGTGTTTCCAGAACTTGTGAGACCTCCTGCCCATCCTCTCATTTCCAATGCAGGGTAGTCCCCCAGTTGGTCTTGCGTCTGATCACCTAATCCTACTGATTTTTCACGCGGTTTCCTTCCTTTCCTCTCTTTTCTCTCTACCCCCCCCCCCCCCATTTAATTTTCATCCCCCTTTCATGGCCTTGTTTGTGTTATGTAGCACACGGACCTTTTCCAGCCTTCGGCTCACTTGCAGGTCAAGGCACACCGCGCTATATGCCCGTATCCTCCTGTTTGAGGAGGTTAAGCGGTGTTAACAATTTTGGGTCCTGCAGCAAGGTATCCCAACAGACTGGTTTTCATCTCCTAGAGTATAGGAACAAGTCTCTATTTCTCCCCAGGAAGGCCAATGTCCACACCACTTTAACTCCAACGCTGAGTTTATTTTATAAGCAAGTTCAAGTTCAGCAGACAGGAAAGGTGGATGAGAGAAAGGACAGCAAGGTTTGGGAGATAGGTCCAGGCACAAACTGGTACAATAGTCACCACTCGATCCCGAGTAGGTTTAGCTCACCCGGATAGTCCCCGGTAAGAGCGGATCCTAGCAGCCGGAGTGATGCTCGAACGTTCACTTTAGGTTTCCTAGAGATACGATCGGGAGATCCTCTGCCACAGAATCTTCAAGTCCCAAACTCCTCAGCTGTTGCAACACAAGGACAGGTGCCAGCGATAGCACGCTGCAAGGCCTGTGGCGGATCTTTGAATCCCTACAGAAGGTAACCAGGCCTCTCTTTCACCGTGAACTCTCACCGGTCCATCAGAAAGGTCCTCCCCCGGTCTCCTCTTCTTAGAGCGGGTCCACCCTCTCCTGGGCACCCTGGGATTCCTCTTTTGGAGATAGGCCCCAGCTAAAGGTGCTGGGCCTACTAGTGGAATTGCAGCCCCAGGCTAAAGGTGCCTGAGACCGATGCACGCGCGCACCCCTGGCCTGGAGGGCCGGGTGGCGCGAACCGCTCACACTCCAGACTCCTGACTTCCACCCCAAAAAGAATGGCGTCTGCTCCTTATGTATCCTCTCCCAGCATGCACAGCAGGCCAACCACGCCCACCATACTGCTGCCGAGAGAGGACACCCTAAGGCATAGCAATGTCACCCACCGTTCAAACCTGACCTGATATGGCAGTGCCACCTACAGGCCACGGGGAACTGTGCGTCAGGCTACATCACATGCAGAAGCGGGTACTAACAAATCAAAGTGGTCTGAGCCTGGCTAATAGCTCAGACCAACCCCTAAATTTAGGTACATAGCACCCCTGAAAGTAAAGGGGCGCTACAGTTAGATAGGCCTCAAATTCTCAAGTCTCACCGACTATTTTCAATGATATGTTTCATGTTTCTCTCATTTATGATACTCTTTCATAAATGGCACAGATTGTATATTTTGTCTGCTGTTTCACTATGCCTTGTACTGTGAAATTCTTTGAATAAAGAGGTATTTGACCTAAAAATAATGGATTCCTTGCAGCACTTTCATTGCTACCCTGAAAAAAAAGAGTCGTAACTTAAAGTGTTACTAAACCCAGGACCCTGCATTCACTATATCTGGTCCCCCACAGTACACAGAACATGGAAATGCAATTATTTCAGTAAATACAGACGGTTAAATACATTTTCTCATCAGCAGTATATAGCAGACTTGTGGTTTCTATCAGTGTCTCGTTAAAGCTTGTAGGAGGACCCCTGACCCTCTGTCTGGACAGTGCTGATTGGCCCTGTGCTGATCACATGCACTCTCCCAAGAAAATAAAAAAACTCTCTAGCAATACACATCAGACTGAGAATGTACAGAGTGCCCCCAAGGCACTGTTCTATCAGGAGATGATTGAGGACTTCAAAAGAACGGGAGGATCAAAGAAGACAGGATCAAACAGCCTTTTTACACAATGCAGAGGATTAACCTCTTAGGTTCCACAGTGAGTACAACAAGTGTGATTTACTGCATATACAGACTGATTTTGCGGTTGTGGGTTTAGTAACACTTTAAAGTGATTGTAAGGGCAGAAGGTTTTTTTATCTTAATGCATTCTAAGCATTAGGATAAAAAGCTTTCTGTGTGCAGCAGCCCCCTTCAGCCCCTCTAACACTTACCTGAGCCCCATCTCTGTCCACGAGTATCTCAGCCATGCCACCGGACATTCTTCCTCCTGATTTCCCAAGACACAGCAGCAGCGCCATCGGCTGCCACTGCTGTCAATCAAAGTCAGCTAGCCAATTAGGAGAGAGAGGGGCAGGGCTGGGGGTCCGTGTCTGAATGGACACAGAGAACTGTGACTCGGCTCTGGTACACCCATAGCAAGCTGCTTGCTGTGGGGGCACTCAACAGGAGGGAGGGGCCAAAATCACAGAAGAGGGACCTAAGAAGAGGAGGATCCGGGCTGCTCTGTGCAAATCCACTGCAACATAGCAGGTAAGTATAACATGTTTGTTATTTTTTTTAGGAACAAAAAACAAGACTTTACAATCACTTTAAGGCAAGCAATTGGCATCTTTATTTCATTTTCCAAGTTAATACCAATACAACCTAATTGGTTGCTATGGGCAAAAGCTTACTTTTTTCAGTTTCTTTTCTCAGGTCATAAAGCAGAAAATCACGATCCCCAATACAACCCATAGAGGGAGTACTTTCGAAATCAATACATGAAATACAACAATCCAAATATGGAACAGCACTAACGAGCAAAAATATGAAAGGGTCAAAATTAACTTTCAGGAAAATGTTACAATAGTAACTTAATGTGTTTGCTTAAATATGCTACAAATCCCCTTTGAATTAATCCTAAGTATCAAATTAGCATTATCTGCGACATATAAACAATAACCTCCAAAACCATTATGCAAAACAGTATCATTGTGTAAAGACAAAATATTTGCTAAATTAAGAAGCACTTAGTGAGGCCCAATCCACGGAGAAATAAGTGGTTATGCTGTAGGTAAAGAAAGGTGGTGGCAGGGGGCTCGGGAGAAGCAGGGCATGATGGGAGGTTAACAAGTTGGCACCGTCCCATGTAGTATTGTTCTACGTTACATGTCCCTAGAGGCAGTTTTCCTTTTTTTCTCTCATAAAGAATAGCTGAACATTTGCCGTGCACCTGGGCCTTTCCATTACATAGCCCTCACCATGCAGGGTGTCACCCACATACTTAACTCCTTCTGCACCAGCCTGTGCCACCCGACCCTTTGTGGGATCACAGGCATTCGGTTTTAAGGTTTTACTTGTGAGTACAATCAGCATTTTATGCATGATGTATTTTGGCTAATATGTTGCTACCTTGAGACTTTTGAACCTACCTTAAGAATTTATATTTAAATTATGATTAAATCTAAGTTATATTTAAAGCTGATCTCTGGGCAGATATATTAGACATACATGAATGCAGCTCTATAATTATTGACACATCATTACATCATTTAGTTTTTAAATGCAAGCAGTGTAAAGTACCTACATTTGACCTTTTATCAGGCTTTTGCAGTCCCTGTAGCACAAGGAGCCAGTTCATGTGCTGTCAAGAAGCATGCTGATAGAAGGAGAACGCAGAGTGAAAGAGAGAGGAGCTCATCACTGTGCTGCCTTTCCTTTCATGGACAAGACAATGGGGTTCAGAGGAAACAGGTTGAATGTTGCCAGATATCAGACTAAGGACATCTAGTGGAAGAAAAAAGTACTGCTGGGGAAATCTTTGAATTGAAAGTGAATGCTGCAGCAAAAGCTGGTTTTGTTATGTAATCTCTTTATGTGCTTTTTATTTAATTTTGTTATTTTTGCTTGGAGTTCTGTTTTAAGCATCCATTAGATAGCCCAGTGGTTCCCAGGTAAACCTTTAATATGGCTCATGATGCAGCACTATACACAGGGCTTTTTTTTTTTTTAGAGAATAGGTGCAGGGACTTCTCCCTTCCGAGTCACCCCAAGACTCCCCCCCTACCCACCTGCAAGCTCCGTGTTCCTTGGTTCCACTCCTTACCCACCTCCAAATACCACCCCTTTTAGAGAATACAGAACCAAGTATAATTTTGTGGTGCTAAGTATTTTGTATAGAATTTGTTAATGATAACAAGAAAGGCAGTAAAATAGATCTATCAACAATGGACACCCCAGCGACAATAGATCCACCCCAACAACAATGGACTCCCAACAGCCAGCATCAATAGGTCCTCCAGCAGCCCAAAAATTTAGAACCCTCCCTCAACATTAGATCCCTCCTAGCAATGATTGACCCCCTGCAACATAAGACCCACTCCCCAGCAAAAATAGATCACCCACCAATAACAATAGTTTTCCCCTGAAAAAATAGATCCCCTTCAGCAACAATAGATTTCCCCAGCAGCCAGCATCATTAGACCCTCCAGCACACCCCAGCACCCCTTGCCATTCAGTTCTGGAGGTGCCGGAACTGCGTTCCCAAGTGTTCCTGCTGAAAAAAAGCCCCAACTATACATAAGAATGAAGAGCAGCACCAAATATTGCTATCCTCTCCTGAAGAAACAGTTATGTCTGCAAAACGTGTCAAGCTTGTTTTTACACAACCTCACATAGACGCTACAAGATAAGATATACAAATATATCTATATATAATTATAATACCAAAACATATTCCTGAGCAGGCTTTTCTTTGTGATACAAACTTTACGATGGAAACTGCTGTGTATGGTGCAAAAACATCATGATGCATAGCTCCCAACTGTCCCGGATTTTGAGGGACCGTCCCTCATTTAGAACAAAGTCCCTCTGTCCCTCTTTCCTCCTTATTTGTTCCTCATTTTGGTCTGATCTATATAGTTGTATATAAAATACACTATTTATCCTCCAAATAGTGTTTCACGGTGCTAAACCTTTCATCTAATTTCTAGATTGTTGCATTTGTAAATTGCAAAATCCATTATAAAGGAATACTAGTGATAAAAAACAATTATGGTTTTAACCAATCATTTTTTTTGTACAATTCTCCTTTTAGAGGGTGTGGCAGGGGGTGTGTTCTATGCCTACATACTTTTGCTAATAGGTGTCCCTCATTCCCATCTCAGAAAGTTGGGGGGTATGATGATAATAAAGTGTGATGAGTGACTTAGGAATTTAAGAACCACACTGACATTTTCAAGTCCCCATACAAAATACGGTAATTCCAAATAAGTTGTTTATAATGTCAACGCGTTTCAGGAGCTGTACCATAAGGGCTTGGAAAAGTGATAAGTGTACATGGACTGGGCAATCAGTATATGATCGGATGTTTTTGAACTGGATTTGTACAGCAATCTGTCAGCAGCTGGGTCAATATGAAATTGTGAAATTGCAAATTAATTTTTTTCCAATTTTTTTGCATCCATTTTTTTACACCTTTTTATTGAATCATTAATAAAGATCTTACATTTTATCATACACTGAAGTAGGAATTTGGTACTGATAAAGCCCCAGGATATGGACAAGGGAAAGACTATTATCATTTAGTGATATGCTGGTAGACTGAGGGCTCTTTTACCTTTGTGGTTGGGGGGAGGAAATAATCAGGTGGCTGAGCCATGTTTTATCACCCCCATCAGCTCCCTCTTAAGCTGCAAAGTTAGCAGCCAATGGTGTAAACATGCCGCAGGAACGAAACAAAGCAATACCCCCTTGTCATGTATAGTGGGACTACCGCCCACCGAAGGCGACCCTTTCAAGTGAAAAGGGGCGCGCTGAAACCGCCTCACAACCCTTTGCCATGCACGCGGTTGCGATGTGGTACTGTAGCATTTAGTGGGTTAAAACAGGCAGTGAGGAGGCGACCATATAGACCCTTTCCTGCGCTTAAGGGTGGGTCTCAGATGTCCCAGGCTCTTTTCTCCAGGTTCTCGTCGATCTATGCAAATCAATGCCGCACCAGGGACGGGGTGTGAACGAGCCCCAAGAGTTAAGCAGCCAGGCCACTTAACTTCGCACGAAACGGCCAGTCTTCTCAGTACTTGTACAATAAGAAACAAAGGTTGGGGAGTGGAGTGTAAAAATTCCACTTCTCTGAAGGACTATAGACATAAGTATGTGTCCTTATCAGGACAGCAGACACAAGGACTACCTCTCCACCACTGTCACACTGCTAAGAGGCAATCACAATGCATTGTGGGTAAAAATTCTTTTCAGTTCATACAATGAAGTCAAAATGTCACAAGGTCCCTTTTGTTTTCTGACTGGTTAGGTCTCTTGCGCCATAATATGTCTGACTTCTGCAAGAACAAAGCCAACAGGGGCCCCTAAGAACTGACTGAAGGGCCACAGAGTTATGTACGATTTGCCGCTATTCAACAATGCACATTATATGTATATTTTTACATGCAAGAGGTGCAAGTGCCTAAATCTGGGATCAGCCTTTTTCGGTCCCTGTACTGCAGAGCTCAGACTAGGAGAGGGAGAAGCAGCACAAATACATTGTGCCTAGGAATGCCTTCTCTTTCATACTGGCATTCGACTATTAACCCTATTAACCCATGTTGATATTTCCATTTTCCATAACTCCTTCCTAGAGCCAGCCTACTGCATGCATTAAAGTGCACAGAACATCTCTGATCCTCCTCTTCTCGGGTCCCCCACCAGCGTGCTTGGCTCCTCCTTCTTGACCAGTGCCTCCAATAGCAAACCGATGTACTTGTTATTGGGGTGCTTGCTCCTGAGCCCTGCTCTATGCATCCATAAGACACATAGAGCTGCAGCTTAGCGTAGCCCCCCGCTCTCTCCTCATTGGCTCACTAGCTGTGGTTGACAGCAGTGGGAGCCAATGGCTCCCACAGCTGTCTCATCCAATGAGGAGAGGGCATCCCTGGACAGCCGAGGCTCTCACGCACATTACTGGATCAAGGGGGGCTTACGTGAGTATTAGGGGGGCTGGGGGGAGCAGCACACATAAGCTTTTTAACGTTCATGCATAGAATACATGAAGGTCATAGATGTGCACAGCCTATTGCATTAGGGTGTGCACCCCAAAGCTCAAAAACATATGTGTGTGTGCATGTGTATATATACTGACAGTGACAGTAAGGCAGTGGATGGTATCAGTAGTTTTTTTTTTTTTTTTACATTTTTTTGGAGCCCTGTTTTGGAGGGTTTGGTGAAATATCAGGGGTCTAAACAGGGGGAATCTGCTCCACATGGGGTGATTAGGGTGTGCCCAGGCACACCTGGCATGCATTGTGCGCACACCTATGATGAAGGTAAAAAAAAATTCAGCCTTTACAACCACTTGAATTGTTTTCAGAAAACCCTTTATGTAACCCTGCCGATCCCTCCCACCAGCTATGATCTGCCTAAATTGTACAGAGATTTGGTGATGATGTCACTGGGTCTGAAATAAGGTGTTCTATTAAAATGGAAGGGTTGTATTAAAAAAAATATATATATATATATATATAATAATTAGCATATTGATAAGGACAGGCAAAATATAAGCGGATTAAACTTCAGCTTAAAATGCAGCAATTACAATTTGAAAGTAAAATCCAGAAGACCTTTCCAAACACGAGAACCTTGGAGTTTCAAAAGGCAACTGTTGTAACCATTGAACATGAAACTGTCAGGCCTCGTACACACGACCGATTTTCTCATCCAAAACAGTCAAGAAAAGTGCCGCGAGAGTTTTTTTGTCTAGAAAAACGTTCGTGTGTATGGTTTTACAACGAGAAACTTGACGAGAATCTCGACGAGAAAATAGAGAACCTGCTCTCTATTTTCTCGTCAGGATTCCAGATTTCCTCGTCGTGTTTCTCGTCGGCCTGTTTTGTGACGAGAAAATGGTTCGTGTGTATGCTTTTACGACTCTTCAAAAAGCGCGCATGCTCAGAATCAAGTATGAGACGGGAGCGCATCTTCTGGTAAAACAAGCCTTCGTAATGGAAATAGCACATTCGTCACGCTAAAACGAACTGAAAGCACGAAGACTGAAAAGCGCGAATCGTCTCTTCCCAAACTTTTACTTCACACGCGGTAACACGAGATCAGCAAAAGCAGCCCAAGGGGTGGCGCCAAGAAAAAAGATCTTCCCCTTTATAGTGCCGTCGTACGTGCTGGACGTGAGCGCAGAGAACCACGAGGAAATTGGAAAATGACAGTGTGTACGCATAGAAAGCTTGACGAGAAAATCGACAAGCTTAACAAGAATCTCGTCGAAAAAAACGACGTGTTTTTTACGACGAGAAAATCGGTCGTGTGTACGAGGCCTCAAGCTTCTGCTAAACCGTTCAGGCCCTGGTGAGATTTTCTTTCAAGCAAGCTTCATGTCTCCTGCAAATCTGAGCTCTGCGGGAGCTAAAATCATATATTACAGATTCCTAGCTCATTGCTTGTATTAATTAGCACTTACTGCATGAGAAACAATCAAAGCACGTCCTCAGTGTTTGTGTTGGAATCGGTTATTTTTTTAAGGTCACTGATTTTTGCAGAGGGAGGAAATTGGGTCTCTGGGGCCTGCAGAAGCTGCAAAGAAAGTTGCTTGTTTTTTTGGAACAGATAAAGCCTGTCCGGTTTGAATGTAAATATGAGCGTATATATATTTTAGCCATGGCGCCCATTTGTAGCAGAGGTTATCGGCTGATCTTTGAAGGGAAAAAAAATAAGGACAAACAAGCTATTTATACGAGTTACGGAAGAGTGTGTTTATGTATCTCCCCGTTCTGCCATCGAAGCATAAAGTATGCAAATTCTCTTTGTCCTTAAACAACCCTTAGTGTGGCTGCAAGAGGTACTGCACTCCCAGCACTGGCAGTAAATAAGTAACTGTACTGTGCTCCAGGCTACAACCCAGAAGATCATTCCATAAATGACTTCTCACAGTCTATGTGGGGTCTGCAGCTCCACTCACAAATATTCTTCTACTTACAATATGCCTAGGCAATGCTATTTTAGGCAATACATCAACTGTAAGAGACTATCACGTCAGTAGGAGTTTGTGACATAATGGAGGCATGAGTCACATGGTGACTCAAGATGGTTGAATATGCTTGCAATTCTCCAAAGGCACATCTTCAGCCGCAAAACCATCATCCCTCCTCTTCACCAATAATCCAGTCCACTATGCACCCCTTGCACATCACTCGCCTAGTCAAATTATGTGCACTATGCTTCCTATGCCTCCTGGGATATGTACGTCACATATCCCAGAAGGCAAAGGGTTTGATTTACTAATACTGGAGAGTACAAAATATAGTGCAGCTGTGCATAATAGCCAATCAGCTTCTAACTTCATCTTGTTCAATTAGGCCCCTTTCACACGGGACGGATCTGTGAAGATCCGCCCGGTGAACCTCTGCTTGCTCAGCGGGGATCGCTCCGCTGATCCCCGCTGAGCCGGCGGATGACTGGGCGGTCCCCGCACACTGTGCAGGGACCGCCCTGTCAGATCTCCGCTCTCCCCTATGGGGGGGATCGGATGAACATGGACCGTCTGTCCGTGTTCATCCGATCCGCTCTGCAAACGGATAGAAAAATAGGATTTTCCTCCGTCTGCAGAATCGGAGGATTGCAGCCCTGGATGAGATCGGGTGTCAGCGGATGTTCATCCGCTGACACCCGCGATCTCATAGGGACCAATGTATGTCCCTTTTTCATCCGTAAACGGATGGATGAAAAAGCGGACATATGGTCCACTGGTGTGAAAGGGGCCTTAAGCTTTGACAAAAAAAAAACTGGAAGCTGATTGGTTCCTGTGCAAAGCTGCACCATATTTTGCACTCTCCAGTTTGTGTAAATTAACCTCCTAGTCTTTGATTAACAAAGGAGGAGGGGATCGGGCCTAGTGGCATATCATCAGGAGGCCCACCGGGTGAACATGGAAGAGTCGGCAGCCTCATGATGATGTCAGGGGGGAATTGAGCGCTGCCAGAAGAGAAAAGGATCTGGGTGGGTGGGTGAAAAAATGTGGGGGGTGAGTATCTGCTTTAAAGTGGAACTGAACTCAAAAAGTGAAGGCTTGCTATGTTATAGGGAACATCTATATACAGTATGTTAATTGTGCCTAAGAAGTACCCTCAAAATTTTATATTTTGCTTTTAATTTGGCATGAAAAATAGCAATACACTTCCGGGTATGTGAGGGTGCATCTAAGGCACTGCTGCCACTGATTGCTAGTCTCACCAGATTTGGAGTGAGATTTGTTGATTGGTGATGTCACCTCTATACTGCACACTGTTCTCCTTGCTGGAGGGGAAACTGTAGCTGGAGACCTGCAATGCAAGGATCTACCTATTTCTGTTGCACTCATTCAGAAAATATGTGCTTCCTTCACCTCTCTTGCTGCTTCTTCATTATTACCTCATCAATGATCAGATCACCAGTCATTGGAATGGAGGGTATCTCCGACATAAGGGAAGCAAAGTCCTGCTTCTAACAAGATGGCTGTCTCCACACAGCGCAATACAAGACATGGTAAGTCAGACATGGAGAAAGAGGAGGCAAAGCACGGCATTACTGGTGAGTAGTCTGTTGCCCTCTACCCACCTTTTTGGACACAGCTTACAGAGTTTTGCTTCCCTTTGAGTGCATGTCCAGCCAAAAAGTTTATATTTTAGGTTTGGTTAGAGTGGCAAAAGATTTGAGCTCCTTTGGGTTTTTACTGCTTTTCAGACCACCATTAGATCCCTCACTCTCTATCCTAGTGAATTTTTTCAGTGAAGAAAGTGTTATTTACTTTGCTGCATGTGTTCCCTTTACATTCAGCATTGGTGGCAGAAGTGAGGGAAAATCTCCAAATGGGAACACCAAAGCAAACAAAACTTTGTTCTAGCCTTTCCTTACTATATTGCTAGTCAGGACCCTATTGAAAAAAAAAATTGTTTTGGCTAAAAATAAACTTTATGCCTAGAACTTTAATTTTCACAAACCAAATTAGGACTCGTGATTTACACTTTATCCTGTACAGAAACATCCTAAGCCAGGGTTTTGTCAAGCAGGATTCCATAGAACCCTAGGGTTTCTGCAGAGGTTGATAGGGGTTCCTTGAGAAATCAGCAATTAATGGCTATCAGACAAGTTCCCACTGAAACCATTGATCTGTTTAGCTATCTGCAAGGCAATTCTTCACAATGTCTACAAGTGTAAAGAGCATTCTTCCCACTGACAATCACACTAAGGTATCATGAGTTGTAGATATAGTAATACAGTATTTAGAAGGGGGTCACTTAGACCAAAAGTTATTTCAAGGGTGTTGAAAAGGCTGAGAAAGGCTAACCTAGATAGGGTGCCATGCCCCAAAAGAAATACTGGTACGACTCCATTAAAATCTAACGTGTACAGCTTTATTGTTTCGGACAAACAAAAATGAAGCCCTGTATGGGACCTCCTCCTCCAGAGTTGGACATCCCAGACGGGGGCTTATATTTGTTTATCCAGAACAATAGAGCTACTCACGTTATGCCGTGTACACACGATCGGTTTTACTGATAAAAACAGTCCGGTGGACTTTTTTCATCGGACAAACCGATCGTGTATGGGCCCCATCAGTCTTTTTTCCATCGGTGAGAAAAAATAGAACATGTTTTAAATTTATGGGAAAAAAAACGATAGCAAATTCCCTCTGTGTGGCACTCCATCGGACAAAAAACCCACGCATGCTCATAATCAAGTCGACGCATGTTCAGAAGCATTGAACTTAATTTTTCTTGGCTCGTCGGAGTGTTTTACGTCACAGCGTTTGGGACGGTCGGATTTTTGACTGATGGTGTGTAGGCAAGACTGATGGAAGTCAGCTTCATCGGATTAGAATCCATAGGAAATACGATCGTGTGTACAGGGCTTTAGATTTTAATGCAGTGGTTGCCAGTGGTTTTTTGGTGTTATCCTGAGCACACAGCTGGTAAATACAGGGGAGGAGTAGTGAGTTTGGGCCCCTTAACCATACAAGCAGGGTCAGATTTGCCATTAAGCTCATTAGGTACAATAAACAACCACTCCTTTTTTTCCCCATCATCAATCATCTCATGTATAATTTTATTTATGCACACTTGAGCTTCCCCTTCAAGGCGCTGTCCATTTAACCCTAAGCTCCGACCTACGTGCATTTGATGTTTGGCGCCCAAGAGGTTAATTCTGTTGTTCAGACGCAGAGTCTATTCTCGTCCTGTGTTTGTATGGAAAACATTTTCCGTGTCGCAATAAAGAGATAAGCAAACAGCCAAGCCCTGAGCGGAACGTTACTAAGGAAGCATAGTCTATAATGGCCAGGTTATGTAAGGATATGTTTACACTCGGCTCAGTGACAATAATGAGCCCTTCCCTGCAGAAACAGCTCACAAACATCTGCTTCAAGGTGCAGGTAAAGTCAAATACTTTAATGGCTTATTCCTGTGTGCACAAAGCTCATTGTCCAGGATACAGCTCATTTCCTCTCCAACACCCTGGTATGGCCGCTAACGTAGACCCAACAGTGTCCTTCAAAGAGCGCTATGGGAATATGTCATCTTAGCAGGAGGAGGACGGGGGACTGCCATGGGAACCCAACTTACAATAAAGTTAAATGTTTTTTTGAACAAACAAAATACATTTTTGTTAGAGCCTTAAAGTGGAACTAAACTTAAAGGGGAGCTCTGCTCAGTTTAAAAAATAAAATAAAAGTCAACAGCTATAAATATTCTAGCTGTTGACTCTTACTATACAGACACTAACCAGCCCAGGGATCCCGCGCTGTCATCACCTGGGTTGATTCTTCACCAGTCTTTGAGTCCCTGGTGCCACCATTTTGCTTGTGTGAAGGCGGTTGTGACTTCCTAGTGTTTCGCCAGCAGGCCTCGCGATGACGCCCCAGCTTCCCACTGTGCATATGCGAGCTCAGCTGCACTTTCTCAATGGTCCCGCAGTCTACTGGGACTTGTAACTTGTTCCAGGTGGTTGTGAGTTGGGGGGTGAGAGCGGGTACCTGTCAGAAACATTACCCACTGACAGAAAAAAAAATTCAGGGGGGGGGAATGGTTGGGAGGAGATGAGTGAAAGTTCCCTTTTCAGGTGAAGTTCTGCATCAACTAATAAAGAACTAGTGAAGACAGCTCTTTATTGCAGAAGTTATATGCCATGTCTCTTCTGCATTCTGCAATAACAAGCACTTACCTGCCTGCTCACAGTCTTCTATCAAATACACACTGAGCTGTACATGTACAGCTCAGAGTGCATTCCCAGCACACAGACTCCCATGAACATGTACGGCGTGACGTCATTCCTCGATCGGCTAATCAAGAGGACGAAAACACAGCACCCAGAAGTAGCTGGGGAGAAGATGACAGCGGCTGGTAAGGGATTTAACTGCCACATTGCTGAAATGAGAAAGTGAGTATTTCAGGTTCCACTTTAAGGCCTCGTGCACACTCGCACTTGGGGGCCCGTGTTCGGCATATTCTGCCATTTTCAGGTGCTTGGGTGCCACGGGTACCTGACATACATGGCAGCTGGATGCTGTACTGAGTGGTACTTATGTTTAGGGTTGTATGTGTTCAGGGATATATGCCCAGAAAGCAGAATTCCTGCATTCTTGACATAGGTCCCTGATCGCATACAGTCTTAGCATTCAGTGCAGCCAACATGACTGTCCCTGGCCCGCCCATTTCATTCAATGGATTTCAGTTCTATTAAGTGAGCTTTACCTAGGGCAGTCTGCAGTTTATAAGAAGCTATGTACATATCCTCCCACTAGCCATGATCTGCCTCCACTGCACAGAGAAGCACAGAGACCCAGTGATGACATGGGCGTGCACTGAAAACAGAAAATGTAATTTAAAATTTTGTTAACAGGGAGGGGGAAGAGATGAATCAAAGAAGGCAAAATATAAGAAGGATAAACTCTAGATTCAAAGTTCTCTATAGAACCAGAAGAATATCATGAGAAACAGGTTTCATATAGAGAACAGGATGCAGTTTTGTAACAATGTTTTGTGACAACAAACCAAACGAAAAACAAAAAAAACAGTAAGGGCCCCTTTCACACGGAGGTCAGTTCAGGTCCGCCTGTCAGTTTTTTAGGCGGACCTGAAACGGATCCTCCATGTAGCCCTATGGAAGCACGGATGTCAGCGGAGACATGTCCGCTGACATCCGCTCCGCTCCGCTCCGCCAAAGTGTGACGGAGGAAAATCCTATTTTTCCTTCCGTCGGCGGAGCGGATCGGATGACAACGGACTCTACGGTCCGTCGTCATCCGATTCCCCATAGGGGAGAGCGGCGCTCTGACAGGGCGGTCCCTGCACAGTGTGCGGGGACCGCCCAGTCATCCGCCGGCTCAGCGGGGATCAACGGAGCGATCCCCGCTGAGCAAGCGGAGCTTCACGGGGCGGATCTTCACGGATCCGCCCCGTGTGAAAGAGCCCTTATCTACAATCTACGGGTTTGCATATATGATACATTTATGAGGGCTGCTGACTTCTTGAGCTAGCCATAGACAGAAGGTGCAATTGGACAGATAGCTGTGCCAGCCACTGATTCTCTAGACATGAATGGACACTCAAGGCAACTGTTTAGGGTTGGGTCTAGGGAGAGAGGCACTGGAAGGGTGCTGAAGACATCTGACTTAGACCCCTTTCACACTAAGGGGCTTTACAGGCGCTTTGGCGCTAAAAAAAGCGCCTGCTGTATTAAATGGTCTAAAGTTTCCTTATTCATTTCTTTTACTTGCTATACGTGCCGTAAACCAGGAAACATGAAGGGGTTAACCCTCCCGGCAAATAAACATAGAGCAGCACGGAAAGCCTTTTATAATTTCTCAGCCATCTCTAACAAAGCCTCTTGTATCCCATAAGGTGCGATGAATGTCTTGCATAATACCGAACCTCTCCCCCCACTAATTAGAATGGCAGGCACTTAGCAAATACATTGTTTACACCCATTAAAAGTACAAATGTACACCGGGGGCCTAGATAATCTTAAATCAATCCAATCCTCTTTAAATACTCAGCCTTTCATTCCTTGAAACACGTCATATGGCTTTTCATAATGGAGACACCCCACCACCACCATCGAAAAAAAAAAAAAAAAAAAAATTGCCAATCACCTATTAGAATTCTGTTTTTTTTTTTTTTCTCTTACCTTCTTCTACAGCACTGGGACAAGGAATATAATTACATGTGATGATTTGAAAATTTACTGTGTGCGCTTGGAATAATTAATTTATCTTTGAAGCTCTTCTTCAGCCAAAACTTTGTTTTTTTAATTATTGTACAGAGAGGGGTAGGGATTGAACCCCTGTCCTTATTGGGAAATCTCTATAGTTGGGGACATAGACTGCACAGAGACACTTTTTTTCAGTAAATTAAAGGAAGGGTTTAAGCTCTGTTATGTTATTATTACTTATGTGTCTTTCTGACCTGCCCTGCAGTTGGACGCTGCCACAGCGACAGGAAGTGGAAGGAAATTTCCCCAACGGGGTTACAGCAGCAGTAAAAACTTGGCAAAAGTATCTTAAAGTGTTACTAAACCCACAACAGTAAAATCAGTCTGTATGTGCAGCATAGCATGCTTGTTATACTCACTGTGGAACTTAAAGGGTTAATCCTCTCATTGTGTAAAAAGGCTGTTTTATCCTGTATGCACAGATCCTTCTCTTCTTGCATTGTCTATCTAGGGAAGGCCAGCTAACACACAGGCAGTAGCCAACCTGCACATGCTCAGTTGTGTCTTTTATGCTGGAGAGAACATTTACTTGTTCTCAGAGATAGCCAGGTCACATGATATTGGCACCATACATGTGGGCGTGTATACAGGATGCAGTGGAAATCTCCTCCTACCTGAACTTTCAGCACTGGAGAAACTGTGCAGTTTATCATGTAATCGTGGATTACAGATCATCCAAAAAGGTATATAGTGGCAGTATTTTAATGTAAACAGAAGATAAGCTGTGGGCACTGGGGGGGGGGGGGGGCAGATGAACTATTTTCATATTACTGGGTTTAGTAACACTTAAAAAAAAAAAAAAGTATCTACCCTTCTCCAAAGCCTATCCAAAAGCAGATTTGGCTGCAGCTGGGGAGTCTTCCGTTCACATTCCCATTATCCTGGGCACGTTGAGTGTGCATTCACACCTGAAAATGCACCCACACTCCGATTAGATGCAAGACCCCAGTGGGGGATCCTGCGATTCACTGCGGCAGGCAGCCCCAGTGAAACCAATTGGTGGCTGCCAGCTCCCGCAGCGATCGCATGCGAGCGATTGGCCCCCAGACGCAGACTGGCTGCATCCACGGCCAATCACTGGCATGTGATCACTACATAAGAGATTTTCATGTGGCCGAGATTAGCTGCAGGAGCTGTCAGCCTTCCATTGCTTTCAATAGGGCTGCCTCCTGCAGCAATTCGCTGGGAACCCCCCACTAGAGTCCTCGCATCTAATTGGAATGTGGCTGCATTTGCAGGTGTGCCAGTACCTTAACTATTAAGAAGCACTTTGAGCAGTTTTCATTATTAGAGATGGCAAAGGCTGTATTTTTAATCTGTCAGATCCTATTTGGTAGACTTTCAGTGAGATACAGTGCCTTGAAAAAGTATTCATATCCCTTGTTCCACATTTTGTCATGTTACAACCAAAAACGTAATTGTATTTTATTGGGATTTTATGTGATAGACCAACACAGAGTGGCACATAATTGTGAAGTGGAAGGAAAATGATAAATCGTTTTCAATTTTTTTTACACCTGTGTGTAATTTAATCTTAGTATAAATATAGCTGTTCTCTGAAGCCCTCAGAGGTTTGTTAGGGAATCTTAGTGAACAAACAGCATCACGAAGGCCAAGGAACACACCAGACAGGTCAGGGATAAAATTGTGGAGAAGTTTAAAGCAGAGTTATGTTATAAAAAAATATCCCAAGCTTTGAACATCCCACAGAGCACTGTTCAATCCATCATTCGAAAATGGAAAGAGTACGGCACAACTGCAAACCTACCAAGACATGGCCGTCCACCTAAACTGACAGGCCGGACAAGGAGAGCATTAATCAGGGAAGCAGCCAAGAGGCCCATGGTAACTCTGGAGGAGCTGCAGAGATCCAAAGCTCAGGTGGGAGAATCTGTTCACAGACAACTATTAGTCATGCACTCCACAAATCTGCCCTTTATGGAAGAGTGGCAAGAAAAAAAGCCGTTGTTGATAGAAAGCCAAAAGAAGTCTCGTTTGCAGTTAGCGAGAAGTTATGTGAGGGACACAGCAAACATGTGGAGGAGGGTGCTCTGGTCAGATGAGACCAAAATTGAACTTTTTGGCCTAAAAGCAAAACGCTATGTGTGGCAGAAAACTAACACTGTACATCACCCTGAACACACCATCCCCACTGTGAAACATGGTGGTGGCAGCATCATGTTGTGGGGATGCTTTTCTTCAGCAGGGACAGGGAAGCTGGTCAGAGTTGATGGGAAGATAGATGGAGCCAAATACAGGACAATCTTAGAAGAAAACCTGTTAGAGTCTGCAAAAGACTTGAGACTGGGGCAGAGGTTCACATTCCAGCAGGACACCGACCCTAAACATACACCCAGAGCTACCATGGAATGGTTTAGATCAAAGAATATTCATGTTTTAGAATGACCCAGTCAAAGTCCAGACCTAAATCCTATTGAGAATCTGTGGCAAGACTTGAAAATTTCTGTTCACAGACGCTTTCCATCCAATCTGACAGAGCTTGAGCTATTTTGCAGAGAAAAATGGGCAAAAATGTCACTCTTTAGATGTGCAAAGCTGGTAGAGAGACTGAAAAAAACTTGCAGGTGTAATTGCAGCGAAAGGTGGTTCTACAAAGTATTGGGGCGGAAGGGGGGGGGGGGGGGGAGGGTGGCTGAATACAAATGCACGCTACACTTTTCACATATTTACTTGTAAAAAAATTTGAAACCCATTTATAATTTTCCTCCCACTTCACAATTATGTGCCACTTTGTGTTGGTCTATCACATAAAATCCCAATAAAATAATTTAACGTTTTTGGTTGTGAATTAAATACGAAGTACTTGTGCACTGCTATGGACCTTACAACCAACCAAAACTAATATACAAAAAAAAAAATATCAAAGAATAATATATCACACTAAAAATACCCATGCACACTGCACTTCTGTCCTTTTTTGTCTGCATAGCTCCTTGAATTAGCGCAACATTTTTTTACTGACATTATACAATTTTGGTTGTACCATGACAACATGTGGAAAATTTTAAGGGGTATGAACACTTTTTCAAGACAATGTAAGAAAATCAGCAACACTGTGCAAACAGGATTGAGTAGGAAGCAGAAAATGTATATGTAATGTGGAAATAAAATTACCACAATTACATATTTTGATAAAAAAAAAAAAAAAATATATATTTATATTCTGTATACAGTATATAGTATTAGTATACACACACACATATATACACATACATATATATATATATATATATATATATATATATGTGTGTTTCTAACACAGCAATACACAATTTATATTAAAACCAAACTCTAGGCAGATATATTAAAACCAAACACTAGGCAGATATAATAGACACGAATTAGCACAGCTCTGTATACATCATTAAATTGCTATTTTTTAAATGCAAGAGGTGTATGTGCCTAATTGTGACTTGCTATCAGCCCATTCTGCATGGAGTTTGTATGTTCTTCCTGCACATGCGCACGTTTTCTCCAGGTACTTCCGTTTCCTCCCACCTCCCTCACACTCCAAAGACATGCTGGTAAGTTAAATGGCTTCTTTCTAAATTGGACCTAGTATGTATGTGCAAAATGATTACGGACATGTTATTGTGCATTCCAGTCCCAAACTGTTGGGAGGGGTTGAGGGTCTCAAGTGTACTAGACATGGAGCCTAGAGAGCTGGCCCAAAGAATCATTGCGACTTGGATACAAAGGAAAGGATAAATACTAGGGCTGTGGAAATTAACTATTAATTCCTTGATTAATCGATTAATGTTTTTGAT
Source organism: Rana muscosa (assembly GCA_029206835.1). Classification (NCBI taxonomy): domain Eukaryota; kingdom Metazoa; phylum Chordata; class Amphibia; order Anura; family Ranidae; genus Rana; species Rana muscosa. The sequence goes on from CM055118.1 coordinate 194,957,940, forward strand.
CGATCAAAATTATTTTGATCGGTACTCACCTCTCCGCCAGCTTCCGGGTCTTCAGGGAGTTCCGTCAGAGATCCCGTGACGTCACGGATACCGGCGGTGCTTGCCGTGTCCATCTGAAGGGCTCCTTTGCTGTGCCTTCATATCTGCATGCCGGCGGGACCTTACTATCTGCCACACGCAAGGGCTGTTACACTTCCCTCTATCAACCTGGGATTCTACAGCCATCCACTGGGAGTTGTGATAGTTCCCTTCACGGGACATCTACATGCCGACGGACTGATGTTAGCCCCTCCTCATCATTCAGCAGTGGTATCGTTGTACACATTTTTATACCAGTGTCATACTTAGCTACATGTTTTTATGACTGCTTTTGCTACCATTTGGCATTACTCGCACCATTTTTACAGTTTATGTAGCTACATCGATTTTATCTCCAGTGCAATATTTATTTTGTTACCTACTTGAAGACTATAAAAGTTTTAATGCTATTCCCATCGAGCGCTGCCTTTGTGTGTTTTTTATATCCTGCTATCCATTTTTCCAGTGGTTGGTAGCTGCACTGGGAATCGGCCTGCAAGGAGATCAGCTAAAAGTAGTTGGATCTGTATGTGCGTTATAATTAATCGAAATTAGTCGATTAATCGATTAAAAAAAATCGATTAATCGAACACGAAAATTTTAATCAGTAACAACCCTAATAAATACATACATACATCAGCCTATTGTAAGCCACAATAGAGGGGGAGGCTCAGACTGGGGAAGGGAGAAGTAGCACAGGCGACCAATCAGATGTGCTGCTGTCCTCATGTTCTAACAATTGTCATGTCAATAGGAGGAGAGAGCAGAGTGATGAAGAGATAATGTCATGAATCTGCTGCTTCGTTTATTACTGCCCAGTCAAAGGCTGGGGGAGGGACAAGACCTATAAGTGTTACATAACTGCAGAATAGAAAAGCAGGTCTCCTGCCCTGCCAGACAGGACTGTGATGTGTGTCAGAGCTGTGTAAATTTCAAGACTGGATGAATGGAAGTTCAAATCTTTTGGCAGATAAAACAGCACTGTTATATGTATTTTATTTGTGTATTTAGCTGTTTTCCTGGAGTTTAGCTTTAAGTTGATGTCTTTCACATATACTGTGTAGCTAAACAAGGTTTAAAAGACTGCAGGTCTCCTTTAACGTACACGGTTATGAAATTTTTGTCAAGTTTTATGGTTTTTAAGGAATCTTGTATTAATTTATTTACTTAATGAAACCATTGTAAATCCCTGTAATAAATTATTATTGTCCTTGGTAGCAGTGACTGAACTCCTTAACTAGCGTTTTAAAGGAAATACAGTACACATGTATTTTGTGATTCCAGATGGGGAGCAGTGGTGTATATGTGTATATTTATATAGACCCGTTCCACTAGCACTCTTAGGAACGCCGAGTGTTAAGAAGGCCATAAAACACTCCTTTCACCAAGGTAAGAGGTTCTGTTTTAATAGTAATTTTCTACCGGATGTGAATTAATACAACAGCAAAAGAACGCAAGAAGTGTTACAGCTTAAGAAAAAGTTTTAAATCAATTTTCAATTTCCGATCCTCTTGTGCCAAACGTTTACTCTTGTCATAAAAATTCCCCCGGAGTCGCAATCTCCGTCAGCCCCCAAGGACCTCCATCTCCCACATCCATAATCAAACTTCTCCTTTTTAAGCATTTTTCTTTTATTCCACTATTAGACTTAAACCCGGGATAAAATAAAAATAAAATCAATAGTTCACATTTGACAGTAAAAAAAGAAAAGACTGGAAATATACCATTAAAGTGGACCTGTCATTATTTCCCACTTAATCTGGATCAGTAGGACACATGTCAGCACTGCATAGCACTACAAATGTGCAAAGTACAGTACTTGCAAGCCAATTAAAAAATGCTGAGCTCCTTATGTGCTCTAAAGCCTAGGCAGTCCAGGTCACATGGTCGCTGGATACAAGGAGCATTGTGGTTGTTTCACATCATTGGGGACTGCAGAAAGTCTGTTGCTTTTAATCGACCGATGTGAATGTACAATGTATAATGTAAAGCACTGCGTAAATTGACAGCGCTATATAAATACCTAAATAATAATAATAATAATAAACATATGTTTTCTGGTAGACGGGAGTGAGATTAGAGAATCAGCAAGGCACACCCATGAGCGAGAACCTGATGAGCAACTAGGCTGCCCCCAGGTACATATGAAATTACAAACCACAAGCTGAGATTCCGTTTTTGCTGATACAATCATTTACTTTAATTAACCCCTTCTAGCCGTTTATGAGTTTCTAACGCTGAAAGCATTTATGGGCTTCCCAAACTTGTGGTCACAGTGATCACAAGTTTGGGAAGCCCTGATTCTGATTGGAGCTTACTGGCAGAAAAAAACGTAAAACTCTCCTAAACTCATCTAGACTTTGTACAAAAAATGCTCTATATGAGCGTTTTTTTTACTCCAAAAGAGAACAGACGTTTTTTTAAGCCCAGTGTGCATGGAGCCTTATAGTGGGACTGCGATAGTAATAGTGTGGCGGACAATCTGACACTAACTGATGCTGGGGGGAACTGCCAACTGCCACTGACATCACCAGTGACACTAATACAGTGATCAGTGATAATAATATATACTGTCACTGTACTAATGACGCTGGCTGGGAATGGGTTAACATCTAGGATGATCAAGGGGTTAAATGTGTGCGTAAAAATGTTTAGTGTGTTTACTGTGTGGTGTTTTACTAAGCAATGTGGCGGTTTTTACTCCCTACTTTACCTACATAGTGCTCTCTTCTGTCATTTGCTGAGCCGATCAGCAGGTGCTGGCCATAAATCAATAGCTGGGGACCGCTGATCGGCTTGTGCTGCAGCGAATGACAGCACAGTTTTCAAGGTCCACTTGCGCATGTGACGTACAGATTCGTGATTGTGCCTGTATAAGCCAACCTGTCGCAGTAAATGTACTGCAGCAGCCATGAGAAAATACTCCACCAAAACTTACATTTTTAATACGCTGGCCCTGGAAATCTCAGGTTTTTTCTTTTTCTTAGGTTATCCTATCTCTTATAGTAGTACTACTGCCTTTGTTTTGTGACCTGTTGGCTTGCAATAAGTATATCTTTTTGGCCCTGTTTATGGGAATCTGAAGTCTGTTGTGCTTGAAACAACATGAGGAAACATAAGAACATTACAGTGAACAAAAATCTCAGTAATTTGAACATTTGAGTTTTCAAGAACTTCTGGTAGCCCATGTGGCATGGTGACAATGCAGCTTAAAGACTGGGAGATGGAAACAGCGCTGTCACCCTATAACAGTGAGTGCCAAAACAAGGAAGCCATCTGCAGCATATAGGATCTGCCCCACCATTAATAAACTGGATTGAAGACATTATCTTTTTTAATATTTTTTAAAAAACATCACCCGCTTACACTAGCTTTTTAAATATTTGAGAGCTTTATTATCAAGACTTTAGTTATATTAGGAATTATTAACCATTATTATTTATACTAATTATGAAAGCAATAACCATCGTTTGGCTGTCTGGCCCTACATTTCCTATTTATTCCCTGACAAAAATAAAAAAATCATAAGCTGATTGAGCATCAATGACGACACTTTTTAGCAACAGCTGGGAGGCCCACAGTCGCCCGTCCCTCCTTGAAGGGTCTTTGTGCCAGAGATGGCTTTGAGCCGATGCCAAGCAATATGTGATTGTGGCACTGTGGCAGTGGCAGGTTATGACCATCAACAAGGGCAATATCTGACATGGTTTTACTCTTGCTGTAACAGGGTTTTGCTACGACAATCTGTGTTTTCCTTTCCCGGCGGACTCGGCTATCATTGTACGCAAAGCCTTTGAAGTAACAGAAATCCTATTGAAGGCTCCCAGGCTGTTCAATGTGAAATTAATTCATCTCTCTGCACCTCGGAGCCGGTTAGTACAAGCAGTCCTGATACTGGGCTCCACTGTGCGATCTCAAGCTTTAGGGGAGTTCTAATTTGTGATACTTTTTAATGTACATGTTGTTAGGTTAAAAAAAAAAAAGGCTAACTGTAGCCAAAAATTATTTTTAGTTTTGTGCAGAAAAGCTACAGTTTTAGTAATACCCTTTTGTTTGCTAACTTAAAGTGATTGTAAAGTCTATTTTTTTCCATATAAAAATAATAAACATGTTATACTTCCCTGCTCTGTTGCAGTGGATTTGCATAGAGCAGCCGGATCCTTCTCTTCTTGGGTCCCTCTTCTGTGCTCCTGGCTCCTCCCTCCTGTTCAGTGCCCCCACAGCAAGCAGCTTGCTATGGGGGCACCCGAGCCGAGTCACATTCAGACACGGAGCCCCACCCCCGCCCCCTCTCTTCCCCGATTGGCTAGCTGACTTTGATTGACAGCAGCAGCAGCCAATGGCGCCATTACTGTGTCTCGGACGGCTAAGACACTTGTGGACATCGCTGGACAGAGAGGGACCACTGGTAAGTATTAGGGGGGCTGAGGAGGGCTGTTGCACACAGAAGGCTTTTTATCTTAATGCATAGATGCAACCCTCTGGGTTGAATGTAAAAAAAATCATGGTGTCTATCCCAAGGTCTGTCCTCATTAAAGGGGTTGCTCCGCCGGAAAAAAAAAAAATTAAAGCCAGCAGCTACAGCTACAGCAGCTGCTGGCTTTTAATATTTGGACACTTACCTGTCCTGGAGTCCAGCGACGTCCGCAGCAGAGGACGAGCGAACCGCTCGTCGCTCTGCTGCTCCCTCCGCCATCCTCGCTGAGGGAACCAGGAAGTGAAGCCCTGCGGCTTCATGCCCGGTTCCCTACGGCGCATGCGTGAGTCGCGCTGCGCCGTTCTGATTGGTGCTCCTGTGTTCTGGGAGCCGAGTGTCTCCCAGAACACCAAGGGAAGTCTGCGGGAAGTGACGTAACTCCCGCAGATTCCCGGAGACAGGACTCCCGGATGTGGGTGAAAATACCTGTCTTAGACAGGTATCTTCACCCCCCTCCCCCCTGAAAGGTGTCAATTGTGACACCGGAGGGGGGGAGGGTTCCAAATAGCAAAAGTTGCTATTTAGGGTGGAGCTCCACTTTAAGATACAATACAGGGATAGATGCTTCTATATTTTTTATGTTTTGTTAGGACAAAAAGTGTTCAAATCCAGTTACAATTGATAATGGAGATCTGCCTGCACAGTACAGACAGGGCTAATTATGGCAGACACAGCTAACCAGCCCCTTAATAAACCTAGAGATCTACCTAGTATTTTTCCTTGCTGGAGAGTCCAGAATAGTGCATAGAAAAAGGTAAGCAATTTTGAATTTTATTTTAAGCCATGCTATGTGAATTGGGACATGTAACAAATATAAAGTAGGTGTTGTCCTAATTTGGCGTCAAAAGTAGAAATACACTTTAAGTTAGCCAATGGGGAGTATTACTTAAAATCCAAAAATCCTGCAATAATCAGTGGCTAACATGGTACAATACTCTACTAATTTTAGTTTTAGATAGACTTGGCAAGAGTAAATATTGCTGTCTGTGACCCCTTTGGGAAGATAAACCAAAGAGGTCACCAGCACGCCCTTCCAAAAAATATCATGGCGTCATATGAATCACACTATCTGTGTGATATTGTGGGGTCATGTGTGTCCCTAAGGTGTGTTGGTGACATATTTTGTTTGCTCACTATGATGCCAGTCATTGGTTCCTACAACACCCTCATTGAACTTCAGATGGATCCAGTAAGTTGAGTAGTGTGAATATGCTAATAGCCCCCTTAAGAGGGATTTCACCTCACTTCCTGCCCTTGTGGCAGCAAACAAGAGATGAAGGGAGAAACTGTCACTTGGAAAGGAAGACTCAGGGGGATAATAACCTGAGAGAGGTTTTACTAAAAAAAATAAAATATTTTTGTTGCCGTCTGTGTTATCACTAGAGAGAACTTACATCACTTCCTGTCTGAACAGGAAGAGTAATGCCGCGTACACACGATCATTTTTCCCGTCGGGAAAAATGACATTTTCCCCTTTTGGATGAGAAAAACGATCGTCTGTGGGCTTTTTGCCGTTTTTCCCGACGGGAAAAACTGCATTAATCACGACGAGAAAAATTAGAACATGCTCTAATTTTTCTCATCGTGATTCCTGTCATTTTTTTCCGCTGCAGTTTTCCCATAGGGAAACACTGCCGCGGAGCCTACACACGGTCGTTTTTCTTGTCAAGAGAAAAAATGATGGGAAAACCGGCCGTGTGTGGGGGAACAAGCCGCTCCCTCGTTTTTCCTGTCGTGATTCACGGCGGTGTTTTCACCGCTGTGAATCACGATCGTGTGTACGCGGCATCAGGGGAAATATCCTCAACAGGAACATTGACTGTGATAAAAAATCTGCCACAGGCTCTTATTACATCTCTCTCTGTCCAAGATTAACTTTAAAAAAATTATGTAAAAAATCTGAGAGCTCTCTCAACAGCACCAATATCTTCTTCTCGGCTTCTTCCATGTTGCACACCCCATCACACTAGTCAAACCATGTCTTTATAGAGCTGACCTTGTACTGGGGGGCACAGTTATGCTGGAACAGAAAAGAGTCTTCCCCAAACCGTTTACCACACGGGTGGGCATGTGCATATGTCTGAAATGTCTTTGTATGATGTAGTATTAACAGTTCCTTTTACTGGAAACACCTGAACTCAATCATTTGGAGGGGTGACCACATACTGTTAGCCACATAGTGTTTATAAAATTAATTCTGCTATTATTAGATACAGCAACATTAATTGGTTTGTACCAATTTAAGAACAAAAACACAGAAGAAAAAAATAAGTCAATAAAACTACAGGCAACTTGAAAGGTCACCCCATGACATGGTCGCCCATAAACAACTGCCTTAATAGGCTGTTTGATGCCCGCACCCTGGGAATGAATTATCTAACCGCTTTAAATAACAGTAAGTCGAATTTGCAAATGTTTGCACATTCACGGTCCACATATTCACTGAAATATTCCATCGTACAAGGAGGCAGCCCACAGTGTTGTTCTAACTGGTTCACCTCCACAAATTAGATTTCTAAGAAAGATCAGCCATTGGGGTTTATTTACTAAAGCTGGAGAGTGCAAAATCAGACTCCCTTCTGCATAGAAACCAATCGGCTTCTTACCTCAGCTTGTTCAATTAAGCTTTGCCAATAAAACCTGCAAGGTGATTGGTTCCAATGCAGAAGTGAGCTTGATTTTGCATGCTCCAGCTTTAGTAAATAAACCTCTTAGTCTTGAACAACACGTGTCCAGCACACATACAGACTGTAGCTTCCAGACTAAACCCTGTTTTTTGGTATGCTTATACAATAAATGTTTCTTGTTAAAACAATGCTTATGAAAAACGACATAGTGTATGTTCCTTTGTAAGTGAAACAACGGAGGGCAGTCTTGTGAGGCGATGAAGGGACACCAAGCTGTTTTCTCATCAGATGGTTAACCATGATTAATATACTACATCAGAAAAAAACTGTGTCATTTGCTATGTACAGTACACATATATATTATGCACTATATACAAAAAATCCTACTGTTTTTCTTTGTTAAAAAAAATAAATAATAAAATACTGTTTTCTATACACGTATCATTAGCCTAATTTTAGGGATTCTAGTCAACTCTAGCAATTATTATTTTCTGCTACAATTTTTTCTCTATTTAGACACATTTTGTGGGATTAAATTTAAGTGTATGTGAACTAGGGGTGCAACGGATCAAAAAACTCATGGATCGGATCGATCCACGGATCAGAGTCACGGATCGGATAATTTTTCGGATCAGCAAAAAAAAAAAAAAAAGACAATCTTGTTACACCCACCGGAGTTTTAGATTTCAGTTATTTTCAACACAAAACGGAGCTTGTATGCTTAAATACAGTATTTGTAAATCCGACAGACTCTTTACACGTTAAATTTTAAAAGCAGCAGCAAACCTTACATGCTTGCTAATGTGACAGAACACCTCTGATTTTCACATTTAACTAAATGTTAAATGTGAAAATCAGAGGTGTTCCATCACATTAGCAAGCATGTAAGGTTTGCTGCTGCTTTTAAATTTAACATGTAAACAGTCCGATGGATTTCCAAATAATGTATTAAAGCTGATAAGCTCCGTTTTGTGTTGAAATGAACTGAAATCTAAAACTCCGTTGGGTGTAACAAGATGTCCGCTTGGCCCCTTCTCTATCATTACTGTGCAGGAGTGTGGGGTGGAGCAAGATGGTGGTGAAACGTCACTACAGCGGCCGCCGCTGGGTGTACCAAGATGGCCTCCGCTCCGGAGCTAGGCCGAAGCCGCGGCCTTTCCTACGGCCGAGGCTCCGGAGCGCTCCGCGGGGTGATCCGACCCGAACAGGGTGACCCGTTCGGATCACGGATCACCACCGATCCGTTGCACCACTAATGTGAACCCTAAATCTTTTTTTCAATATATATTGTTTTTGGAGAAAAAAAGTGCATTTATAATTTTTTTCTACAGGTTCCTGCAAAGCATTGCACCAAGGGCTGCTGATAGGGGGGGACCACCAATCCTCCTGTAGAGGGCCCGGGCACACAGGGGGGCCCAAACAGCAGGGGGAATTCGTGTGGTTTGGCGGAGGGGCAGTTACAGAAGGATGCCCTGTGCAGCTCTCTGCAGCAGGTGAAAGCCAGTTTCTCCCCCTCCTGCCGGGTTTCAGCTGCTGCAGGGAGAGACACAGACACGGGGCATCATTCCTGTAATTTATTCCCCGAACCTGATTTCCCTCCCTGTACTGCCTGCTTCTGACCCCCCCCCCCCCATGTGCCCCCTTGTCACTGTGAATATAATTTTTTTTAATGTAAAAAACAAATAAAAAAGGGCTAATTCACACAGGTTTTCCGTTATGTTTGTGTCCACTAATAATGATTTTAGTGTATTTTTTGTGAAAATATGGTCTTGATATATTGGGGGACCCTGCCAGGTAGGCTTTACGGGGCCCCGTGATTTCTAACAGCAGCCCTGATTGCACCTGTGACCAGTGAATTGCGGGTGCAATGTAAGGTTCCTGCAGACACTTCAGCTAGATTTCTGGCTGCCCCTTTTACAAAGCTGGAGGACGTATCAATAGACTACGAGTGCACTGATCACCACACTCATAGTTCACTGAAACTACAAGTCTGTCTGCTGTAGTGGCCAACAGGACTTGTAGTTTATTCATTCACAGATCTTTGTGAATAAATGAAGGTGGAGCCCCACACAGCTGTGCCGTATTTAAATGTGACAACAAGTGTAGGGGCTCGGGGTGAGGGGGGACGTGTCACACCCTAATTATGAGTGTAACATGACAACATGTAACATAATGGTGAGCTAAGCCTTTAAGTGAATAATGTTTTTGGGAATCTCTTGCAGAGTTTCTTACCTGGAAAACCTTTACAGTAAGGCTAATGTCAGAGAGGCAAATCTGTCGCACTACTGATCCTGCTGCTGATTTATGAATATTTCCAGTGTCAGGATTGCTAAGAGTCCGCCCTGTCTGTCCCTCTGGAATCACCCCATCTTTAGCTGAGGCAGCTCCCATTGTTAGGAATTGAGATTCTGCAGCATTTGGGCCAGTGACTAAACAACATCTCACTGCATCTTGCTACATATGGATTCCAGAGCAATAGGGGAAGTCAGACAGCCTTTTCAGCAATTCTATTACTTGAAATTTGTCTCTAGCAGAATCGCAGCATCTGACATAAGACGGGTGATTTTCTATGATATCGCTAACTGGCTAATTTTTCAGCAATTTGTGGCTCAGTCACTAACGCAATCATGCAGTTAAAGTGTAAGTTCACCTATTCACAAAAACAAAGCAGTGGTGAAATACCACCGTACACCCTCCCTCTGGTCCTCACTTTACTTACCTTCATGGGTGGTTTGGTGGTGAGCTATCAGTGCAGTCATTGCATCAGTATTTCTCTCTCTCTATCTTTTCTGCAGTACTTCCAGGATGGATTATAGCAATTCTGATTGGTCAGCACCTGCATAGAGAGGCAAGAAGAGGGAGAGGAGCAGGGATTTTAAATCCCCAGACCAACTGCACGAGCTGCGTGGGCGCTGACAACTCATCACCCATAGAGATTAGTACAGTGGGGACATTTTAAAAAAAAATTGTGAAAGGGTGAACTTACACATTAAGTTTTGGCAATGATTCATATCAGTGACAAGCTCACCAGTGACAATTCCTCTCACCCTTATGGGCTTAGCTACAAATTGCGGAAGGAAGAGAATGATTTTTAGCATTTGTACCAGCGACAAAATTGCTTCCTTAGGGACAAATGTACAGAAATGAAATCGCTAGTTACAAATGCTTTTAATCACTGACAATAAGGATTTGTAGCAGCAATTTATCTCTGCTACAAAATCACCTGTCTGGCATCAGCCTAATAGCATTTGCTGTTTTTTTTATGACACTGCCTTCCAATTAGCAGTAGCATTGTTAGCTTGCCATGAGTGTTCGTTCAGTTGGCTGATGAGATGCCTATCAGGTCTGTGCATGCCTCCTGCAGGCCTGATGGGCAGCCCAATGCCCAACAAACAGAACGCAAATTGTAAGCTTACAACACAGCTGTTAATTGGAAGGCAGCAGTTTAGTGTTGTCAGCCTGCAGGAAGGGTTATTATTTATTTATTTGTGGTACTTATATAGCGCTGTCAATTTACACAGCGCTTTTCATATACATTGTACATTCACATCAGTCCCTATCTTCAACCACTTCCCGCCGGTCAATAGCAAATTGACGTCCGGGAAGTGGTTTTGTTATCCTGACTGGGCGTCATATGATGTCCAGCAGGATAACAGCCGCCGCACGCCCATGGGGGCACGCATTGCGGCGATCGGTGGTGCGGTGTGTCAGTCTGACACACCGCTAAAACCGATCTCTGTAAAAAGCCTCCGGCGGAGGCTCTTTACCACATGATCAGCCGTGTCCAATCACGGCTGATCACAATGTAAACAGGAAGAGCAGCTGATTGGCTTTTCCTCACTCGCGTCTGACAGATGCGAGTAGAGGAGAGCCGATCGGCTGCTCTCCTGACAGAGGGGGTATGTGCTGATACTTTATCAGCGCAGCCCCCCCTCGGATCACCGCACAGGACCACCAGCATGCCGCCCAGGACCACCAGGGATGGGCATCCACACTGGACCACCAGGTATGCCCCCTAGACCACCAGGGAATGCCAATCTGTGCCAAGGCAGCTGCCAATCAATGCCCAGGCAGCTGCCAACCAGTGCCCACCCAAAATCCCTGCCAGTGCCACCAGGGATACCCATCAATGCTGCATATCAGTGCCGCATGTCAGTGCCCATTAGTGCCCATCAGTGCCATGTATCAATGCCAAGCAGTGCCGCCTATCAGTGCCCATCAGTGCCGCCTATGAATGCCACCCATAAGTACCCACCATTGCAGCCTTTCAGTGCTGCCTATCAGTGCCCACCAGTGCCACCCATGAGTGCCCATCAGTGCCGCCTATCAATGGCCATCAGTGCTGCATATCAGTGCCACCCAACAGTGCCGCCTACCAGTGTCCATCAGTGCCCATCTTCAGTGCCACCTCATTGGCGCCGCCTCATCGGTGCTGCCTTATCAGTGCCCATCAGTGCCGCCTTATCAGTGCCCATCAGTGAAGGAGAAAACTTACTTATTTACAAAATTTTATAACAGAAAAAAAAGAAAAACTTTTATTTATTTTTTTAAATTCGGTCTTTTTTTATTTGTATAGCAAAAATGTAAAACCCCAGAGGCGATCAAATACCACCAAAAGAAAGCTCTATTTGTGGGAACAAAATGATAAAAATTCTGTTTGGGTGCAGTGTAGCATGACCGCGCAATTGTCATTTAAACAGCAAAAGCGCAGAAAGTTGAAAACTGGCTTGGGCAGGAAGGGGCATAAGTGCATGGTATTGAAGTGATTAAGGAGCTTACACTCTAAGGTCCCTAACTCACATTCATACATGCACATACTAGGGACAATTTAGACAGGATCCAGTTAACATACCAGCATGTCTTTGGAGTGTAGGAAAGAAACGGAGTACCCGGAGGAAACCCACGCAGGCACAGGGAGAACATGCAAACTCCAGGCAGGTAGTGTCATGGTTGGGATTCAAACCAGCAACCCTTTTTACTGCTAGGTGAAAGTGGTACCCACTACACCACAGTGCTGCATTCTCTATTTGCTTGAGAAAACTGTAAAAGCTGAGAAATGCCACCAAAAATATTGAATATTTGATTTAGAAAATCCTCATCATAGGGTGTATGGAGCAATCCACCAGTTCTAAAAGGTTTATTTACTTTTTCATATTAAATGTTTAACATGGAAAGCAATCTGACTAATGCAATTGGACTTCCCGTTTGTGTTGCCTGATGATTTCAGACATCCAGTGGTTTCGATTTATCAGATCGAATAATCAGATACATAAAAAAATGTGCATTTATGGGCAACATAAGATAAAAAAAAATTAAATGTGCAAAAAATAAATAAATAACAGTACACATTATGACCACAAGATGGCTTAACACATTCCAATGTTGCTGACTATTTATCATACAAAGGACGCTATATAGACTATACTAGGGTAGGATCCACATGTACCATATTTGCACACTTACTGCTGGTATTATTTTTTTTTTTAAGTTTCATAAGGAATTTACCAAGTGATGATGAAGGCCTCTTGACCCCCCCCCCCTAGGGAAAGAGAGCCTTGACTGATGGGGGCATGGCCAGGTGCAGGACAAGGCGTTGGTCACCCAAGGATTGGTCAATGTGGGGGATGGGTTGGGTCTGAGCTCGGGTAAAGGACTGCCCCAGGGAATTCTGGGGTCCTTTCGGAAGACGTGCTGGGAAGAGCTGCCCACCCTCCCGCCCCTTCTTTCGGTGGTGTGTCACAGCTTGCTGCGGTTTCTCTTGACCTTGCCAGCATAAAATTAGCGGTAAAGGGCCATGCCCTTGATGGATATCGGAAGTAGGCAGCCTGTCCAGCACTTATGGTAAGGACAGGCCCCTCCCACCCCCCTTTGGTATTGAGTGCTCACAGTACAACTGTGACTGGCACTTGTTGAATGTTGTTCAAATGTTATGTTTGGAATCAATAAAACTGTGGCCTTGCCCTTTCCAACCTAATGGTTGTAAGCGTTTTATTTAATAGGGTGAGGGGGCAAGGGGGGGAAGGTTTATAATACATATATTTTACGGTTAATGGTACCTGGGCTCATTGCGCCTCAGCAGTCATGGAACAACTAAAATAGTAAATATTGTATCTGCCCATCCTAAAGGAGGAAATAAATGTGTGATGACAGATGAACAGCTTCTGTTCTAAGACAATGCTGGTAAAAATGTATATTTACCTGTAGTCTTTGTATAAGAGATTTCCTCTTTTAAATTCCACTTTTATAACAATATAAAAGAGAACATTTATCTTCTTTCTGCTCTGTTTTTACAAAGTTGCCTGTGACTGTCACAAACAGAAACTATAACGTCGGCCATGAGCCATTAGCTGGCAGAATTGAGGACACAGGATCATTGCAGGGGGTATTGATAATAGACCAGAAGCACCAAAAGACAAAGTCTACATACACCTGGAGTTCCCTTTCCTACCTGTATGATTTATGATTGTCTACACTTTGATTGGCCATCACAGCACACCACTTTCTGTCTACTGTGCTAACTCCAACATTGGCTGCACATCATTGCTCTGGATTGTCTTCCTGATTAACAGTAGACCATGCCTGTGCATTGTGTGTCAGCAGAGGTGCTTGTAATCCCCACCAGAAGCTCATGTGACAGGGTGACAACAAGGGAACAATTAAGTGACAAGGAGACAGCATTGTCACCCCACAACAGAAAGTGCCTGAACCTTGACCTCCATGGTGGGATCACCAGATAATATCTATTGAAAGATGCAAATTTAAAAAGATTGAAAAAGACTTTTGATATTTTGATATGACATTAGAATATAGTGATATGGTTTAGATCTACTCACTGACAGGCATCTTATATCTTTCAAGTCTAAAAGCAATTTCTTCTTGCTGGAAATCCGTGCTCCTGCCACTGAGTCTGTGGCTAGCTGTGCTATCATTTACATTGTAATTGCTGTAACAAGTGCTAGGAGATGTCATTGCTGAGGTTTCTGAGCATTCAAAAAGCCAGAGAACCAGTGTGTGATTTTACCTGCTGGCATCAACTATTGTGCTCCTTCCAACTTTAGGTGGACTGTTCCTTTAAGGATCAATTTCAGCTTTCTTAACTTACACCCTCACAAAGAAATGCATTCAGGTTTTCTTGTTACATACACTGCACTCCCTCTAGCAAAGGGCAATGGTGTAAATGTCCGTGTCTTTCAATCATATGTCTTTTACATGACAGTAAATACCTGCATATTCCCCTTCTGGCCTCTCTTGTCTGGCTTCTCTTTGCTGGTGGAATCTGCAGAAAGAAGATAGATGAGGATATATTTAGAATGCAGGCAGGTTACAGGACAAAGACATGACATGTTTGCAGAGATCCATGTGACACAAAAGAGCTGCACCTATGGTAATATTAGACCACCAATTCTTGGAGTATAAGTGTCAAGTGCAGGGGTAGGCAACCCTGAAGAGGTGGAGATCTACCTCAACAGTATGGAAGAGATCAAAGATTACCAGGGTACAGAATTTTTTTAGGGAGGTAACCTAGCAAGACCCTAGAAAAAATAAAGGAAGGTTTGAAGAGTTCAGGGGTTAGTAGAACACAACACAGAGTGCAGGGGGCGGTAGTATGTAATGCAGAGAGCAAAAGAGGTATGTAACACAGAGTGCAAAAGGTCAGGAGTAACACAAAGTGCAGGGGTCAGTAGTAAGTAACGCAAAGTGCAGGGGTCAGTAGTAAGTAACACAAAGCGATGGGATCAGTAGTAAGTAACGCAAAGTGCAGGGGTCAGTAGTAAGTAACACAAAGCGATGGGATCAGTAGTAAGTAGCGCAAAGTGACGGGGTCAGTAGTAAGTAGCGCAAAGTGACGGGATCAGTAGTAAGTAACACAAAGTGACAGGGTCAGTAGTAAGTAACACAAAGTAGAGGGGTCAGTAGTAAGTTACATAAAGTGCAGGGGTCAGTAGTAAGTAACACAGAGTAAATGGATTCAGTAGTACGTAATGCAGAGTAAAGGAGTATGTAATGCAGAGTACAGTAGTATATAACACAGAGTGCACAGGTCAGGAGTAACACAAAGTGTAGGGGTCAGTAATAAGTAACACAAAGTGCAGGGGTCAGCAGTAAGTAACACAAACTGCATGGGTCAATAGTAAAGTAAAACATAGTCCAGAGGTGAGTACAGTAAGTAACACAAAGTGCAGGGATTAATAGTAAGTAACGCAGAATGCATGGGTCAGTAGTAAGTAACGCAGAATGCATGGGTCAGTAGTAAGTAACGCAGAATGCATGGGTCAGTAGTAAGTAACGCAGAATGCAGGGGTCAGTAGTAAGTAACGCAGAATGCATGGGTCAGTAGTAAGTAACGCAGAATGCATGGGTCAGTAGTAAGTAACGCAGAATGCATGGGTCAGTAGTAAGTAACGCAGAATGCATGGGTCAGTAGTAAGTAACACAAAGTGCAAGAGCCAGTAGTAAGTAACACAGACTACAGGGGTCAGTAGTAAGCATTCCAGTGTTCAATTGTATGTAACACACAGGTCAGGAGAAAACTATTTCTACCCACAAACAAAAATACACCCTTTCAGTACAAATATCTACCCCCAACACTAAAATTGCACACAGCACAAATTCTCCTCTCTCTCTCTCTCTCTCTCTCTCTCTCTGTAAAATTCACTCACCAGACCTCAAAAGCAGAATTGCCCAGGGGAGGGAGGGAAATTTCTCCAAGTCTCCCCTGAGCTCTGTCATATGAGACTTCAGAGCTGAGGAGGAGACAAGGACTTTCCCTGGATCTGCAATACATATTGTCACTCTGATCATAGGTCTGAGAGGCAGTGGGTATGGTCAGGAGCTGACGGTACGGTGGGGTCGCGATCTACCTGTCTTGCCGTGATTGACAAATAGATCATGATCAACCAGTTGCCAACCCTCAGTATAGTGACTTAAAGTGTATCTAAACCCAAAAACTAAAATTGAATGTATTGCAGCTTACCAGTCCTTAGATGTGGTGGATGCATTTGTTTCCTTTTTAATGCTTTTTTCACAGGGTGATCCTGCCAGTAAGGGCTCGTTCACACCATACGTGCATGAAAACCGATGGGAAAACCGACATCAGTTTCCATGCGGATCAGTTATGTGCCCTATTCACACCAATGTTGATTTCATGTCAGTTTTTTTCCCGTGCAGAAAAATTTTGCATGTGATACCAGTGTTGTTCTGTGAACAGGGCACATAGAGAACATTTTTTTTTTTTTGTGCCCTTGCAGAATGCGTGCAGAAAAACTGACGTCTCTGCACCGTGGTGAGAACGAGGCCTAAAACCCCATACACACTATTCGATTTTCTGCAGATTTTTGACTTCAGATTTACCAAAACCATGTAGTGCAAAGGCCTGTCTGATTGCATAGAAATTGAAACTCTTATGCCGCGTACACACGAGCGGAATTTCCGACTGGAAAAGTTCAGTCGGAAATCCCGAGGGGAAAGCCGAGAACCTGCTCGGTAACTTTTCCCCCGTACACGCGACCGGTTTTCCTGTCGGGAAAACTCAGATGAGAGCTTTGGTTGGGAATCCCAACCGTGTGTATGCTCCATCGCAGTTTTTCCCATAGGAAAACTGCCAAAAACTGCTGGGAAAAAGTACGCCGGGAAAAAAGAGAGCAGGTTCTCTTTTTTTGTCCGGCGGTTTTTGGCAGTTTTTCCGTCGGAAAAACTGCGAGGGAGCATACACACAGCCTGGCCAAAAGCTCTCCTCGCAGTTTTCCCGTCGGGAAAACCGGCCGTGTGTACGAGGCTTAAAGGTTTGACCTCATTTTATATGGTTTTGGTAAATCTGAAGCCAAAAATCTGCAGAAAATCTAATAGTATGTGTGGGGCCTAAGCCTAATGCCTCATACACACGACCAGTTTTCCTGGCAGGAAAACTGCAATGAGAGCTTTTGGCCGGGAATCCCGGCCATGTGTATGCTCCATCGCAGTTTTCCCGAGAGGAAAACCGCCGGGAATCCCGGCAGGAAAAATGAGAACATGTTTTCTTTTTTCCTGCCGTGATTCCTGGCGGTCTTTTTCCCGGCAGGTTTTCTATGGGAAACACTGCGATGGAGCATACACACGCCCGGGATTCCCGACCAAAGCTCTCATGGCAGTTTTCCTGCCAGGAAAACCGGCCGTGTGTAGGGGAAAAAGCTGCCGAGCAGGTTCACGGTTTTCCTCCGGTTTTCCCGGTGGACTTTTTACCGCTGAGAAAACTGATCGTGTGTACAAGGCAATAGTCTGCTTCTCAATTTTGGCCAGAAAAATGTGTCAGTTAGAGGGTTCAGACAAACCATTTAAACCAGAACTAAACTTATCGATTTAACAGTTTCTTAAAACTGTTACATTCATGACATAGTGTGAATGATAACTGTCATGGTTGCTTGCTCTCTCATGACTGGTGTCACATGTGCAGCACAATGGCAACTGCAGATCAAACAGAAGCTAAGATGGCAGCTTCCTTGGCTATAAAGAATAGGAGGGTTTAGTTCCACTTTAACACTGACAAGGGTGCTTACAATGCATGGTAAAAACGTTATCCCTAAAAAGAAAAAAAAATTCTGTAACTGCGTAAAAAGTGTTAGCTGGAGTTTGAGTTCGGTTTTTTAGTCACCTACGTAAAGTCGGCATTCGCACGCCCGCTATCTCCTGTGCAAAGTCCGACGTACACCTACAGCAGTTTGCGCAGGAGAGCCAACCTGCCGCCGTATAATGACAGCGGCTGGTCAGCAAGCGGTTAATTACAAACATGTTATACTCACTTACTCTGTGCAATGGGTTTGCACAGAACAGCTTGATCCTCCTGTTCTCGGGTCCCCCGCCGGCACTCCTCCCCCCGCCGAGTGCCCAGCATAGCAAGCCACTTTCTATGGGGGCACTCGTGTGGGCTTGCTCCCCCTGCTCCCTCCTCACAGGCAGCAAATGGCTCCCGCTGCTGTCTCTGAATCTAGGAGTAAGGAGAGAGCGGAGAAAAGCGCTGCTCTCGTGCACATCGCTGGATTGAGATCGGGCGTAGGTTAGTATAAGGGGAAATTAGGAGGGGGGGGGCTACACTCAGAGGGTTTTTTACCTTAAAGGAGAAGTACAGCCAAAGCCCATTTGGCTGTACTTCTCCTCTAAAAACAGGAGTGCAGTTTGTTCTGCACTCCTGTGACCCATTTTCAGCAGACAGCGGACATCACAGAGCCAATCCAGGCTCGGGCAAGATCATGACAATGAAGTCAGGATCCGCCCACATGCCTGGAGCGGCACCCGGCTCAGCCTTTCCAGCCCCCTCCACAACCCAGAGCTCCAGTGAACACAGGGGGGACAGAGCAGAGCGTCGTTGACATAGTCACCGGCGCTCTGCTCAGGGAGCCCTGAGAACCGAGCGATCAACAAAGTTTGATCGCTCAGTTCTCAGTGTTAGAGCCGGCGGGGGACAGATGCAGCATTGGGCCGATGCTGCATCCACCTAGTTAGGCCCCATGCACACGAGACGCTGTTATTTGCTGTTGAACGCGCGTTCAGAGGCAGTTGGACGCTTTTTTCAACTGCTCCTGAACCCATTCAATGTTATCCTATGTGTCTATGCACACAGTCTCGTTTATTGCCGTTTTTAGGCAGTTGCGTTTAACCTCGTTTTTCCAGAAGCAAAAAAATGGGTTCAGACGCAAAAGTTTTCCACGTTTCAGACGCTAAACGCTGCTAAACGCGGCTAAACGCGGCTAAACGCGGTACCGGCGTTTTGCCGCGTTTGCGTTTATAAGCGTTTTTAAAGGTGACCTATTTTTTAACATTAGAAATCTCAAAAATGATGGCAAATGATGAAAAACTATTAAAAAATATAAAAGAAAACTGTAATTGCTTGCATTAAATTGTGGACAATCCACAACTTGTGGCAGGTAACGTGGCAAGTGGACAATCAACAACTTGTGTCAGGTGATGTGGCCAGGTGACGTGGCCAGGTGACGTGGCAAGTGGACAATCCACAGCTTGTGGCAGGTGACGTGGCCAGGTGACGTGGCAGGTGACGTGGCCAGGTGACGTGGCAGGTAACGTGGCCAGGTGACGTGGCCAGGTGACAAGGCAAGTGGACAATCCACAACTTGTGGCAGGTGATGTGGCCAGGTGACGTGGCAGGTGACGTGGCAAGTGGACAATTCACAACTTGTGGCAGGTGACGTGGCACGTGATGTGGCCAGGTGACGTGGAAAGTGGACAATCCACAACTTGTGGCAGGTGACGTGGCTAGATGACGTGGCAGGTAATGTGGGCAGGTAACATGGCTAGGTGACGTGGCCAGGTGACGTGGCAAGTGGACAATCCACAACTTGTGGCAGGTGACGTGGCCAGCTGACGTGGCAGGTGACGTGGCCAGCTGACGTGGCAGGTAACGTGGCCAGGTGACGTGGCAGGTAACATGGCCAGGTGACGTGGCCAGGTAACGTGGCAAGTGGACAATCCACAACTTGTGGTAGGTGACGTGGCACGTGATGTGGCCAGGTGACGTGGCAAGTGGACAATCCACAACTTGTGGCAGGTGACGTGGCAGGTGACGTGGCAAGTGGACAATCCACAACTTGTGGCAGGTGATGTGGCAAGTGATACACTAAATACAAGTACACTGCTGCTCTCTCAGCTGCTGCTACTCACTCTGGTCTCACAAACTGGCTGAAATGGTTAAAATTTACTGTTTTTTGAGCTTAGGGAGGGTCTATGATGAAACGCTTATAAACGCAAACGCGGTAAAACGCCGCTAAACGCGGCCGCAAACGCGGCAAAACGCGCGTTTATAAACGCCGGTTTCAGCGTTTAAAAACGTGTGTTCAGCAGAGTTTGCACCTGCGTCTCGTGTGCATGGGGCCTTAAGTATGATTCAGAAAAACAAACCCCATACTTCTCTTTTAATGCAGAAAATGCATTAAGATAAAAAAAAAAAAAGACCTTCAGCCTTTAGAAGAACATTAAATGAGGGTAACACATGGCTCTTTTGAATAGTGTTAGCACAATTTCCTTTTCCTCATTTGCCATATATTCAATAGAAACCAACAGTGTCAAAAATGTCGAAAATCTGACAAAGCAACACGCCAGATCCCAGCAGCTGCTTTGTACATACCCCCCACGTCTGTGCAAACTGATCTCAGAATTTCACAGCACTTAAATATTTATCAGGCTCCCGTGGATATATAATATTCCACATTCGTGCGCTTACTGCGATGCTGCAATGTAAACATTTGCTACGTGCATTATTATGTTAATGAGCATATGTTCATCAGA
This sequence comes from Rana muscosa, assembly GCA_029206835.1. NCBI lineage: Eukaryota > Metazoa > Chordata > Amphibia > Anura > Ranidae > Rana > Rana muscosa. The sequence continues at coordinate 194,978,394 of CM055118.1, forward strand.
ATAGCCCTTCCCCCAGCTCGCCTCCCCGTCCTCAGAATGGAGTCATGGGAAAAAAAAAAAAACTCTTCCAGTGCAATTAAGAGAAGAATAATACTTTTTTTGTTGTTTGTACATAGATCCTCTTTTAAAGGCTCCACATGCTCAGTTTCATGGTCTTGTCAGTTGAATGGCATCAGCAGCATCAGCCTGGGATCAGCTGTCTGTGAGCCAGGACTCTGTTAATCATACACAGAATGTAACCTCAAAGCATAAGACCAGAGCTGTCCTCGGGTAAACCCAGCCCGTGATCTTTGTAATGTGCTGTCCTTATGGAGGCTACCACTCAATACAAGCATTGTGTGACAGAGCAATGCATGCAATGCGCCCTTTCTCCCACATTTTATCAGAAGACTATTATCGTGTCCTGCCCTCATAGGTATATACATGTACATGTGGGCGATTTAGACATTAATGAAAAGATGATGACAGGGACAAAGGATCTGCTCCCCAAATTAGGGTTATGGCACACCGACATTTTTATTATCTTCCCACTGACAGATTTAAAGCTGAATTCTGGACACAAAAACTTTTATTTAAATATATTCCTCAATAGCCAAAAAAACATTAATTCACTTTGTATGCATTAAATGCCTTAGAAAATCTAGTAATTACCTACTAAAAGTATTGGTGACATCATCATTGTGCTGTACATAGCCTGTGCAGAGAGCAGACCTGACAGGCCCCTCCCACTACAAGCTTCCTGCAGAAAACAACAGGAAGGGGCGGAGACAAGACCTGTCACCCTGCACAAGGAAAGAGAGCAGCAGTGACCGGTCTTTATTACAGGAAGCTGCTGATAAAAAAGCTCACCATAGATGTGTAAAAACAACAGCGCTATAGTAAATGAATAAACAATAGCTACTAAATTGATGAATAAGCTGCTGATAATCAGATCATTCAAATAAAATCATCATACAAATTAATTGCCAACAAACAACACAAATCCATTGGCATGTAAAATTAGCATGTAAAATAGCTCCCGTTTATTTTGTGTATTTATCTGTTTAGTTCAGCTTAGTTTTTAGTTTTATTGTGCATGTAGGGTTAAAGCTACTATACTGCATATGATCTGAAAACAAAACCACAGGCAGCTGCTTTATGAATTGTATGACAGCTCCAGGCCTTATTTTGACACTTTTTTTTTAACATGTAAAAATCTTTTTATTTTTTGCAAGAAAATTAGTTAGAACCCCCAAATATTACATATTTTTTTAAAGCATAGGCCCTAGAGCAGTGGTTTAAATCTGACGGCCCTCCAGTTGTTGCGAAACTACAAGTCCAATCATGCCTCTGCCTTTGGGAGTCATGCTTGTAACTGTCAGCCTTGCAATGCTTCATGGGACTTGTAGTTTCCTAACAGCTGGAGGGCCACCAGTTTGAGACCCCTGCCCTAGAGAATAAAATGTTGGGTGTTTCCATTTTTTATGTCTCACAATATTTGCACAGCAGTTTTTCAAACGCAATTTTTATGCAAAAAAAACCCAAAAAACACAAGACAGAACCCATATTTTTTGTAGAATATAAAACATAATGTTACGCAGAGTAAATAGATGCCAAACATGTATTTTTTAAAGTTGTGCACGCCCGGATACAAACTACAGAGACATTTTGCTATCCATAGGTGATGATTTAAAAGCCTTTACAGGTTGCCACTTTAGATTTACAGAGGAGGTCTGGTGCTAGAATTACTGCCCATGATCTGACAATCGAGATGGTACCTCACATGTGTGGAATGATCGCTGTTTGCGTGTGTGCAGGACCGACACGCACGTTTGCCTTTGCACGCTAGCACGGGGGGGGGGGGGGGGGTTGAATATTTTTTTTTACAATGTTGCTCTTTTTTTTATTTCTTTTTTTATCACTTTTATTGCTGTCACAAGGAATGTAAACATCCTTTGTGACTGCAATAGGCAGGTACTCTTTATAGACGTCTATAAGACCCCCAAATCCCTCCTCTGCACTTGAAAGCATTCAAAACACCAAGATTGGTGTTTTTAAACAATTTCAATTTTATTTAAAAAAATGGTGCCACTGACATCCGGGTAAACCGGAAGTGATTTCATATCACCGCTTCCAGGTTACCATCACAAACAGAGGGTTAAAGCCGATTCCGGTTTTGCTTGGCTGTCCGGCCAGCCGGCAGACATGCCGGTCGGTTGAGCATGTCTCCCAATAGGACAGGAGAGCCCAAGAAAGCCCCGGAAGGAGGTGGGAGTGGGGGGCTTCCCCTCCTGCTGCTTGTAATAGCAATCAAGTGGCTACTTACATGCTCCAATTGCTTTTACAAGAGAGCCGACCGCCGGCTCTAAAAAACGGTACCGGGATGATGCCTGCCCCTGACGTATGGGTACGTCGCTGGGCATTAATTGGTTAAGGGCCGGTTCACACCGGAAAATGTTTAATCGCATCCCTGTTTTGGTTTTGACAGCCCTTTTCACTTTAATTGGCTGTCAAACACACAGGAACATACAAAAAGTAGGGCATGCATGACTTTTAAGAGATTTTAGTGATTGTGTTTAGGTCTACTCTAAATTGAAGTTCTTTCTTTGCACATCAGTGATAAGATCCACCTATTCAACTTGAACCCCTCCCTAAAACGTTGGATAAAAGTGCAAAAAAATAAAACCCTGTTGGGGGTAAAGTTACATAGTATAGTATAATATAGTACCTTTCCCTGGCTTCCACCCACAGTGCCCAGGTGAGGGTGACTTAATCCTCCTTCTGGCCAGAACTAGGAGAATGTTGAATAACCCAATTCTCACAAGAAGAGGATCTCGCACTGTCCTGCGGCGTCTTCTTGCAGGAAGGCGATAACACCCCTACACTACGGAAGTCAGGGAAAAGTGAACATTTTATCCATTTCTCCCCCCCAAGGGTTCTTTTTTTTTTTTTTGCAATTCATGCAGGGGCTAAAGAAGGGGGCCGCAATAAATAAGCGGATATTGCCTGAAGTGCAAGCTCTGCTTTAAACTGGTTACACCCAGATAGAGATGCAGATATATGAAATGTCACTTGGGGACAGCTTCTAAAACTGCTAGTTTCTGTCTCACTTCACCGTCGGTTATGAAAAGTACACAGTGTGGTTAAGTTTCATGCAGTAGTCAACCACAGATACCAGTGTTTAAGTTGCTAAATTCTGGTTATTAGTCATGACTGTAGATGCCGCTACAGAAAATCATTGTTATAGGGGGTGCATGGATGGGATCAGATAGGGTCACATGATCATTTGGTATAGGGTAGAAAATCTATTCAGAGCTGCACAGCAAAGCTATCATTATAAGCAGAGATCAACAACACTGAGAGCTTTTATTTCCCTGAAATCTGGAGATTTTGTCAAAATGTTGCCATTTTAGCAAATGCATTGAGGGAGGCACATAATGTATTTCAATGCTTGCAGCCAAATTGGGATAATACCTAGTTTATTTGTTTACATGCCCCTATTTACAAAGCATAAAAACATCTTCTTTAGATGCTTTAGGCCCCTTTCACACGGAGGCATTGCGATTTTACCGCGTTTTTACCGTGATTTTTTACCACGTTTTTACCGCGGTTCTCATTCATTTCAATGGGGATAGGCGTTTTTACAGCGCTATTTTATGTGCCCCAAAGATGCTCCAAAAAAGCTGTTTGCAGGATTTTTTCCAACGCACAGCCAGCACAACGCCTCAGTGTGAAAGCCCTCAGGGCTTTCACACTGAGAATGCTGGGGCAGGATTATTTCAGGCATTTTTACAGCGCTATTTTTACAGCGAAAACGCAGAATAAACGCCTCAGTGTGAAAGGGGCCTTATTGTATAGACCTATGCAAATGCTGTCATACATCCTAGGAGTCTTCAGGAGGGGAAGAGGGGTTTTCTCAGCTAAGCCCAATATAAAGCATGGAGACATGGATGGATGGGGAGTTTGCTTTGAGTATTGAAAATAAATTAAACAGCGCTTTTGGTTTGTGGTGCTCAGATACAGTGTAGTTCCACGTTAATAATAAATCTCTCTTATCTGCTACCTTTTGGTCTGTCAAATATACCATTTATCAATGAATGCTGTTAATCCTTCATAAACCTTGTGAGCTGCCAACTTCCTGTGTACTTTACCTCTGCCAACTTCCTTGTTCCCAACTATCTCTGAGGACTCCCGAACACCTGTTCTCTGTGTTATGGACAGGGGTGGTTTTTGTAGTCCTGTCCTAGAGTGACAACCCTGCTTCTCCACAGATACAGTACAGTGAGTGTTGTCATCCCAGCACAGGAAATGTATTTCTGGCAGAATCCTCCTAAAATAAATACATAAAAAAAAACAACTATTGCAGCCATAACATCTAAGGGCTGGTAAGCTGCAATATATGGTATGGTATATACACGTTAAAGCCCCGTTCTCCTCCCATTTCTGTTCCCTCTCTTCATCTTAAAAGATTTTACATTTTCAAATGTATCTGGGGCTTGAAGGGTTGCAGAGTGCCAAACAAAACCTTGTATGCTACAAAATCTTCTGGCAGTCTAGGGGTTCCAAAGTTTCCAAGATACTCCAAGGTGGCGCATATAATTCAGCTGATGCAAATTTTCTCTACCCATTAACAACCCAATTGGGTCAAATTGGAAGTTCAAGCGGGGTCTCCACTCCTAAAAGACTTATGCCGCGTACACACAATCGTAAATTCCGACAAGAAAACCATGGATTTTTTCTGACGGAATGTTGGCTCAAACCTGTGTTGCATACACACGGTCACACAAATCTTGTCGGAAATTCCGACCGCCAAGAACGCGGTGACGTACAAGACATACAATGAGCCGAGATCAATGAAGTTCAATTGGCAGTTCGGCTCCTCTGCTTGATTCTAGACATGCGTGTTATTTTGCACATCAGAACTGCATACAGATGATCGGATTTTGCGATAAGAACTTTTTCCGTCGGAAAAATAAAGAACCTGCTCTCAATCTTTTGTTGGTGGAAATTCCGACAGCAAAAGTCAGATGGAGCATACACATGGTCGGAATTTCCAACCAAAAGCTCACATCGGACTTTTCTTGTCGGAATTTCCAATCGTGTGTACGGGGCGTTACTAAGGATCGCAAGGCGATATTATGTCCATCCCTTCTGTCTGCAAAACCTATACCCTCAGGTCTGCACATATTCCAATGGCCCTTCTTTTCAGGAATCTTTTGTCTTCGTCCCCCGGGCCTCGCCACACAATGCTTCTCATGGTGGATTAACAAGGGATTGTACAGGATAAGGCATTTCCTTGACCACAAAGGGATAAAACCAGCAGAGTACTTCCACCAAACCCTTGGGATGCCCTTGTCAGAAATGTTCCACCGACGTCAAATATTTCACTTTATGAATTCCCTTAAAGTGAAGTTCCACCCTAAAAATGAACTTTCTATTAACAGCTTGCCTTTAATGTCAAAAAAATAAAAACATTTTTTTACTCACTTCTATCTGGCTGTTACTAGGCAGATTTCGTAATCTGCCTAGTTCCTGGTCCTAGGTGGTTCAACTTCCTGTCCTAAAACCCTATTGCCGCCTGGGAAATTATGACACTCATTTTCCAAGAGTCTCTGGGCATTACTGTGCCTAAAAATCGCCCAGCATGCACCTCTCCCTGAAAACCAGGAAGAAAAAGGAACTGGGCTTCACATGCCCACACATATGATGGATACGGCCACAACATGAGCTGGAGGATATAAGGCAAGTGTTGCCAATGATTTCTAGAATGATTGGGGAGCTATTAATATGTTTTAGGGACTATTTAATGTGATTAATTTTAGCTTGCAAAAAAATAAATAAAAAAAATTATGCCCGGAACCCCTCTTTAAGCAAATTACAGATGACATTACATCAAGGACACTATTTGAGAACAGGTGCATGTGGGATACTGGTTCAAGAGAGAATGTACTGTTTCCTTTTTGAGACCTCGACAAAGCTACCCCACCAATTAGCTTGGGATATGAATCTGGGAACAGACATAGATATAGAGGACTGGTCCAGATGGTCTACTATGGTGCACAAAGGGATCTTTAACACCACTCTCGTTGAGGCGAATTATAAAATTCTGTCTCGCTGGTACATGATACCAACAAAACTTGCTATGATCTTCCCTGATGCCTCCCCTTTATGCTTCAGAAGCTGCAGACATGTGGGGACCATGTGTTATATATGGTGGACCTGTTCCGAAAATCAAATGCTTTTGGACCAGGGTGTTCATCCTGATCTATACTGTGACCTCTGTTAACCTTGTTAAAATTGTTAAAACAAGGCTTCTTATTGATTTGGCAGATGATATGCCTAGACATATTAAATCCCTCATCTTTTATATTCTACCAGCTGCGAAGATGTCCATCGCCAAAGCTCGGAAAACCCCTGTGGTGAACATTGCCACAACTAAACACAAGCTATCCTGGATAATGCCTCATGAAAAACGTACAAGTACATGATGCTCATTATTTTGTGGTCGCACAATCCCAAGCCAGAATTTTAACAAGAAATGTTTAACGCAATTTCAGCCAAATCTTTTCATTTTTTTTTTTCAATAGAGCATAAAAGGGTGAGAAGCCATGTCAGGCTTTTTTTTTTTATTGCTGTCTGCGTGCCTATTGAAAAGATTCCCCTTACTTCCTGTTATTATAGGACATGATGGCAAATCTCTTCAATGGGGACACCAAATGAAAACAGAAAACACATTTTTATTAGAAGCTTACTGACAATATTTTTATAGTTTTCTTTTCTTCCAGTCCCAGTGACATCTGCAAACTGCATTTCTTGGGGTCTTCAGGTTTTAACTGTTTACCATTCTATTCAAAGCTAAACATTATTTTCAGCTAGAATTGGCTATAAATGTAGCCAATGTAAGCAAATTATAGACTAAAAAATGATATTAAGTTTCTTATAATATCCATCAATAAATATTCACAGCTTCACTATAGATTTAAATTTTGCCCTTAAATACACCCAGCGAAGTGACTAGTAGCTTCAGGTGATACACAGATGAAAAATCCCTCCCACATATGTTGTACCTGTTTATCCACAGCCCTCTTTTCCATACAGCTGCAGCAAAGTGCATAATTTATACAGCTTGTCTGCAGAGCTCAGTGAGAGCAGAGAGCTGATTAGAGGGGAGGGAAGGAACACCCCCTTCACACAGCACACAGGAACAGAGCTGAGGCTGTCAGTCACAGGATGTGTGCTGGAGATCTCTTCCCTGTCACTTTTTTCACTCGGTGTCAGAAAAACATGTCAGAAGTGACTCATGCTGATAGCAGAGGAAGGAAGCAGCAGACAGAAAGTGCACTTAGTGCAATGGATTGAGACAAGTACACACTATAGAGTGCTTTGTTCAATTTTTCATATCTGAGGTTAACAACCACTTTAATATTCCAGTCTAATTTTATATTAGAATTATATTGTAATTTCTAGCTGAATTCAGTAGAACTGTCGCAATGCTTCTTGGCTAGGTCATGACTGTACATTCCCTTTAAATATACTGTACACAAAATAAGTGAGGCCTTTAAATTTAGACACAGAAGAAATGCACATTCTGTGAGCTTTTGTTCACAGCCTGCCAAATGGAATTTGGCCAAAGCAGAATTTGGTGCTTATTAAATCTTACGGGGACTTTTGCTCCTCTATGCTGCACATTCTCCCAAGGATTTGGGGAATCTTAGAGTCAGATTCACATCCCTGCATATTAAAATGCTGGGTCAAATCTAGTTTTGAACCTTTTGTGACAGATGTCATTGAAGCTTTGCTGTCCAGAAAAAATATAGCAGCATCAGTATGCATCAGGTAAGGCAGACTTTGCATTAAAGTTCATGTAAGGTCTGCTTACCTGGAAGTTCCCCTACCCCCTAATTAAAACATGCTAAAGCTGATAAAAATACACTATATAAAAATGTGTACCTTATACCCAGCCTTTCTGTAGGCTCTGGTGACATCACTGGATCTCACCATGGGGTCCCAGGAAAGCTGAGAACCCCAAATCTTTGAATGGCTTTAACCTGGAGGTGGGGGGTGGCTACCAGGTAAGGGGACTAGGCATTTTCATGCACTTTAACTTGACTATAATCCCAAAACGAATTTGTCAGTTTGACAGCAAAGTCTGAGAATCAGGAATGCACCTAGGTGTGCACGCCCAGTTCTCTGCTGCAAGCTAACACTCTCACTGAGCAGGGCATTGTGTGTGAAGTTTTAACAAAGCATATTGTACTCATGAAATGATTAAAGCTGCTCCAGGCATGAAAATGTGATCTTAAATATTCTTCTTACTAGCCACAAAGGATAGAAACCCAATTATGCACACTAAATGCCTTTGCAAACTCATATATTACCTTGTAAAATTAGCAGTGACATCATCACTGTGCCTGTGCAGGGAGCAGAGCTGTAGGAGGGGCCTATCAGGCCCCACCCATTAAAGGCTGCCTCAAAAATTACAGGAGGGGGTGGAGGCAAGACCAGTCACCTTGCACAAAGAGAGAAAGTGGCAGTGACCGGTCTTTATTACAGGAGGGAAAGTATCACATTGGATTACTGCACAGATCTGAAGAAAATACACAAAGCACACCTAGGGGTTTATTTACTGAAGGCAGATAGACTGTGCACTTTGCAAAGTACAGTTGCCTTCTGCAAGTGCAGTTGCTCCAGAGCTCAATAAATGAGCTAAAGCTTTACTTTGCAAAGAATACCCAACCACGTGCAAGGAAAAAAAAAAAAAAAAAACAGCATTTTTGCTTGCACACATGATTGGATGATGGAAGTCAGCAGAGCTTCTGTTCATTTACAAAGCTCTGGAGTAACTGCACTTTGCAAAGTGCACAGTCTATTTGCCTTTAGTAAATCCACCCCCAAGATTCAAGTAGGAGTACACAGGCCTCTTATATTTAGATATTATTTGCCTATCCCCGAGTTCAACTTTTAGGCTGTCTGCCTTTCTCTCTGTAGGGAATGATTGAATAATCATTTGGGGTGATTTACTAAAGGCAATTAGACTTGCTGTCTGCAAGTGCAGTTGCCCCAACGCTTAGTAAATGAGGTAAAGCTCCCCTTTGCAAAGAATACCCAATCAGACGCAAGGAAAATTAGAAAAATAGCATTTTTGCTTGCACGTGATTAGATGATGGAAGTCAGCGGAACTTCTGCTCATAAGCTCTGGAGCAACTGCGCTTTCAAAGTGGACAGTCTGTTTGCCTTTAGTAAATCAACCCCATAATGTGGTGCTTTAAAGAGATCTGTCTCTGCTCAAGTATATAAAAGTATATCTAAAGTCTAAACTTTTTTTTAGATTTGATATACAAGGAAAAGTCTGAAATCATGGTCAGGATTTGTTGCCATCTGTGTCCTATTGGGGAGATTTCCCTTCACTTTTTACCTTGTACATAGCAGGAAGTGCAAAGAAATCTCTCCAAAGTAAAAGAAAGTTTCCTCTGTTATGGTGACTATTAAATTTAGAAATGTTCCCTAATTTCAGTCCCAGCGATAACAGTGATCACAATAAGAAAGAGGGTGAATCTTCCCTGTGCAGATATATACAGCAATAAAAACCTGAGGTCCAAACCCTTCTTTATTCTATCAAATTTTTTTTTTGAAAAGAGTACAATGTTTTTTTTTACAATCTTTTTAGAAAAGATACAATTTAACCAGTCAATAGGCTGATGCAACTAAGAGGTACACTCTTAGATAAGAGCCTAGGTGGTGGCTCCACTTCTGAGCATCACTCCTACACCCCTCTGCTCTACATCAGTCCAATAATTCCCAGTCATTTTGTTCCATGGCTCTGATCCTGCCCCCTCACACCACAAGCACTTTACTATTTGTTAGTAGGACCAGAGGCGTTGCTAGGGGGGTGCGGTCCGCCCCCGGGTGACACCCGCTAGAGGGGTGACACCCTCCCTTTTTTTTTTTTACAGCTGACCCATTCATTGATTAATTTCACCCCGCTGGGCTGGAAGCCTGGAACAACACCTCCAGCGCCGCGGCCGCGCCTGGTGTGCGTCCTCCGGCTCCTTATTCTTCCTATTCCTAAATTCCAATCCTCCTCCCTACCCTACAGAGCCAGCGAGCGACTCAGCCTGTCACATCATCACACTGCACTGTGATGATGTGACGACACGTCACTGCAGCACACACACAACTTTCTCCGCCCGGGCGGCACGGCTGCTGTGTGTGACGGTCGCTGCCCACAGTGCCCAGCCCTCCTCCTCTCCACTCTCCAGGAGTACAGACTGTCTGAGACTCCAGCTGGCGGCGGCGCGGCGCACAGAATAAGAACAGGTGGGGGGGTTCTCCACCGTCGGCCCGCCGGAGCACAAGATGAGGTGTGTGTATGGGGGGGGGGGGGGTTGCCTTTGTAAGAGAGCTAGTGTGGGACAGTGGGAGGACTCAGTTTCAGTGTCTGGCGCCCTGCCCCTGACGGCCTGTATATGATATGATAAGGAAGGGGGGGGGGATGCAAGGTGGTCTGCTGCTAGACACAGCTATAGATTATATATATATATATATATATATATATATATATATATATATATATATACTATGTAATATAGCTGGTCCAGCCGCCCCTCCCCCCACCAGACCAGCTAACTCCTGTGCTACTGTGCCTATTATATGTAATATAATATATCTGTGTCCAGCAGCCCCCCCCCCCCCATTATCAGACAGCCAACACTCACAATATAATTTATATTAGCTGACTGAGACACCCCCAGCCTGAGCTGGTCTGATGATGATGATGATGGGGGGGGGGGATGCTGCTGGCCACAGATATATTATATTAGATATAGGCATAGTAGCTGAGTGACACACCTACCCACCCTGAGCAAGCTGGTCTCATGGGGGGGGGGGTGACACCATGTTATACCGCACCAGGTGACACCAACCCTAGTGACGCCACTGAGTAGGACTGTCCATCACAATGATAGACTGGGGCTGAAGGGCTGTAGTTGGAGCCAGAGTACGCAACCGGAAACCTGGCTGGTACTTGCACTGCAAGTTCTGGGTGCAGTGGCACTGCGCAAGGGCTCCAATTTTAGAGCCGGGTACCTGTTATTTATAGTAAATAAATGTACCCCTATTTAGTAAAAATAAAGAAAAGGGCTATACTTCCCCCTTTACCCTGTCACACATGAAAATATAGGTATGGCTGGGGTTAATTAGGAATAATTCGATTTGGGCTGTAATGCAGTCTACACGTGCTTGACCGTGCACATAATCTGTATCAGATTACACGTGTGAATGGAGCCCTAGTATGCACTGACCGCTCACCCTGCACTGAAGTGAATTCAGTTTACGTGGAACATAGGTGGAAAATGCCAAAGTACTTACAGTATATGTAAAATGTAATCTTTTTAGGATAAAGTTGGGAAGAGTTAAAACCTCTGTCCGGCTTTTATTGCTAGGTGTGCAAAGTAGAAAAAGCACCAGAATCGTATACAGATTTGATTTTATGCAGAATCTTTTATCGTAAAAAGCCAAAACGTGTCATGGGTTGTAAAAGGTCCTCCTTCATCAAGGCTTGGTACTGTTAAATGAGAGGTGTATTGGACTGATAAATGGGGGGGGGGATCCTAAGGGGTCATTAGTGTGATCACCCCAAAAGCTGATTCTGCTGCTTAAATGCTATCTGGGGTCATCATGGGGAGAATTATGCAAATATCAAAACACCTTGAGGAAAACACCTTGAGGTGGATGTCACTCTGAAGGGGTGGAAGGTTCTGTATGCAGACCACCCTAAGTAAAATCCACATGTGATTCTGAGCCTCCATGATTGAAAGAACTGAAATCCAATAAGTGAAAGAGGTGAGCCAGGGACAGTCAGGCTGGGAGGAAAGTATTAGATGACGCTGGTTGTTCCCCAGTCAGAAAACGAGCCAGGCTCTACTGGACATGCTGCAGCTTCTAATGCACATTATGAGAAGCTCACAGTGTGCAGTGAAATCAGAGTAAGCCATTTCAGTACAGAAGAGGGGCCTGTACATCTGTGCAAGACTGAAGGGACAGCTGGTGTTATCTGGATGTTATACTTTCTGCTTCTGGTGCTTCCCTCCTTGCACACCTAGAAATAAACACCTGGCAGAGGTTTTAACTCTTTTCCACTCTTTCCTAAACTAGAACAAATGGTTTGGGCACGAGTTACACTTTATCTTAGCTCAAACACCAATTAGCTAGGAACTCTCTATAACTCAGTCTGAAGCCTCGTACACACGGCCGGTTTTCTCGTCAAGAAATGACAAGAAAATTGCCGGGAGAGCTTTCTTGCCGAGAAAACCGGCCGTGTGTACGAGGCTTTCAGGTTTCTCGTCAGGAAAACTGGCCAGAATCTCGACGAGAAAAATAGAGAACCTGCTCTCTATTTTCTCGTCGGGATTCTCGTTGGCCTGTTTCCCGACAAGAAACCCGAGAGTGTGTACACTTACCTGTCGCTGTGGAAACCCGCGCATGCTCGAAATGACTTTGACGCATGCGCGGTAGCTTCCTAGGCATAGGTAGGGTGTAGCAAGATGGCGGTGACGGCATCGAATGTGACGAGCGCACGCTCGTCGTAGTCGATGACGTCACCGCGTTCGTGCCATTCAAAATAATGGCGGTTCTTTTGAATCGTACGTGTGTACACTCGGCTGGGACAAGATTCTTGTTCAAGAATCTCTTCAGGAAAAACGACGTGTTTTTTCCTGACGAGAGTCTCGGCCGTGTGTACGAGGCTTGAGACTATTTAAATTGTGACAGCGCCTACAATGGCAGTGCTTGGGATTAAAAATCATTGCTCCAATTTATATTTATTTTCTTATTAATTTCCTTTTTTAATTAAGTTCTTATTAAGTTCTTATGTCCAAACTCATATATTATACAAATTATCTTGAACCAACATGAAGCTTTGATAATATATGTAAGAAGAACATATTGTATATTATATCTATAACACATGTATGAAAGTCTATCCTTTTCAATGATTTATACATATATATATATATATATATATATATATGAAAATGAGGTAAACAATAAACAAAGTAGTAAGCTTGGTTATTAAAATTACACCAAACAGCGCTAAAATATTAAAATACTCAAATAAGACTCGTGGTCAGAAACCACTAGTAAAGTCCAAGACGTAGATTTGTGGCAAAGTCAGTCCAGAAAAAAATAGTGAGTAACAGCAATTGTCCATGTGAACACCTTCCTCCACCAGAGACATGTATTGCAATCCACCACGTGATGTAACTTTCCCCTTAGGGGTTCACACTCACCAGAAACACATAATAATCATGCCTTGTATGTAAAGTGGATACATCCGTTAATCTGTTATGGCTTGTCACTTCTTATCAAGGGTCACCAGAATGAAAATAGGCTCCACAGCAGGTCATAAAATAACAGAGGTCACGCCCTCTGTCGAAGTCAGATGACGAAACGCGTCAGGGCGTAACTACGACAACACGCGACCCGGAAGTGACGAGTGCGCTCCATCGTTGCGCTCCACCGCCCATCTCCTGAATCGGAAGTGTCTGCAGGATACACACACGCTCCGAGTGACGCCCATATACGGTGATAGCGCCCTCTGGGGCCACTCAATGCTTGTTTTATTCTGCATTATTGTACGTAGCTAGTTAAAGGGGTCTCCTAAATGTATGGGAATCAGTTCTTTTAATTAAACAGGATTACGCTATTCGCTGTTATTTCTCTGTTATTTTATGACCTGCTGTGGAGCCTATTTTCATTCTGGTGACCCTTGATAAGAAGTGACAAGCCATAACAGATTAACGGATGTATCCACTTTACATACAAGGCATGATTATTATGTGTTTCTGGTGAGTGTGAACCCCTAAGGGGAAAGTTACATCACGTGGTGGATTGCAATACATGTCTCTGGTGGAGGAAGGTGTTCACATGGACAATTGCTGTTACTCACTATTTTTTTCTGGACTGACTTTGCCACAAATCTACGTCTTGGACTTTACTAGTGGTTTCTGACCACGAGTCTTATTTGAGTATTTTAATATTTTAGCGCTGTTTGGTGTAATTTTAATAACCAAGCTTACTACTTTGTTTATTGTTTACCTCATTTTCATTTATTTTTCTATTTTAAACAGCAGCTTAGTATTTTAGAATATTTTGAGAAAAATATTTTATTATTTTCAATTTTATGTGCTACTGCTGTATACTGCTGGTTTGAACTGGCGCTAAGTGTGTATTACATTAGGCCTTGTTTAACACACCTCTTATCCATATATATATATATATATATCATATGTCATTGACATCCTTTCGTATGATTTATGATCATGTTTGTTAACAATATCTTTTCAATAAAAAGTTTGTAATCAAAAAATAAATAAATCATTGCTCCAAAAAATGCAGTTTCTGGTAATAGTGATCAGGGATGGCTGTATATTATTAAACAAGGGATGGCCGACTCAAAGATTTCCATTGTAAGAAAGAGCAGTAAAGAACAACCAGTGGTACAGCAAAGCAGTAAAAAGATCCTTAATAATTCATGATATTCATTTTGTAACCCACCCCCCCATGTATAAATACAAGCTATGACGTATTTAAAAGGTTTACACTGATTGATAAAATTAGATAGATCATGTGGATCTCTTATATGTACCAGTATATCTAAATAGAAGCTACTCCTAAAAAAAGATACAGTACGGTGACTGAACCTTGGTGACTCAGGACTAAAAATGAGCCCGGACCGAACCCGGATGGAAGCTGTCACTCCCGCCCACTGCAACCCAAGCAACTGCAGCCAGGGCATTCCCTGCCCATCAGCTGCATGTATACAAAGGACATGGAGGTGTGGTCATATTATGTTGATGATGTCATGAGCATCCCCGCCCCTTTGTGAACATGCGGGGAATGCCCTGGCTGCAGTTGGCTGGGTGGCAGTGACAGCTTCCTTCCAGGTTCAGTCCAAACCCAAGTTCGTACCAAACCTAAACTCATCAATACTCAGGACCTTTCATTCCCGTAGGCAGTAGAACAAAAGATAGGCAAGAGGTTAAGGTCTGTATTAAGGTCATGGGTGTTACTACAGATCATGGGGCCGCATGGCAGAATTTTAATAAGACCCCCTGATGATCTCCCTACCAAGCCCTCCCACTCCTTCCACGGCCACAGCAAGCGAGTGCTGGAAGTTTAAAGCGGAACTTTAATAATTTTTAAAACTTTCCATCTATTAAATCTTTTGTCCTTGTTGTTTTAACTTTGGATAGTAAAACATTTTTTTTCTGCCAGTAAATCCCCTATACAGCCCACTTCCTGTTTTTTGTCTGGTAAAACACCTAGGCTTATGACATCATGCACAGCTCTCTCACTCTTGTGCGAGTTTGCCAGGAAGGGAGGGGGGATGAGTCATAAGAGGGCCAATTAGAGCTGCAGGGCTGCTAAAATGGAGGTGTGCCTCTGTGTGTCTGTGTAAATCCAAGAAGTGAACAGGCAGCAGCTTCAGCTGCCCACAGTTAAAATGGTTGCAGCCAGACTCAGTGGAAGGAGATTTCTGCAGCATATTTGGCAAGTACAGAATCGCAGTATATATAAAATAATATGCAAAGTGGTTGGAGGGAAGCTTCAGAATGGCAAAGATGTTTTAAATACAAATTATGTGAGCAGTCTGCAGTTCCTCTTTAGGTGGTTAAATCTGAATATCATTCTTTTCTGCTGGGAAATCCATGTCATGTAAAAACAATCATAGCTGTTGTTTATCCGCTTGATTATATTTACAGGCGGCGGGAGGGAACGTCCATTTACCATAGACCTGACTGAGGACCAGATAGTTCCTGGTCATCTCTATAAACTGACCTTCGGAGGCTGGGTGCGACGTTATGACGTCATTTCCAGCGCCGACAGATGTAAACACTGCCGATTTTTTAAAGATTGCCAGAATTGGCTTTGGTGGTTAAAGAGGTATTAAAGTAAAAAATATAAAAAATGCTGACAGGTAGGTTTTTATGGCAGAAGAGACTCTATCAGTTTCCTCTGACATAAATGCTCCCTCTTGCCTGTCAGCTGTAATGTACACTGAGCCATGCATGTGCAGCCCAGAGTACATTATGGCACCTGCACTGTGCCGTGGTGACGTGACTTCCGTGCACATGTGTATGAGTGATTTCATCACGGTAAGGCATTGACGTGGCCAAACAGAGCGAACCCGGAAGGAAGACTGGGTGAAGATGGAAGCACCCCCTGCACTTACAATGCAGCACTGGGGGCTTCCATTGAAGTGTGATAATGTGCAACTGGCACGTTATTGTACAAAGCTGCCGGGGGACGGATGAAAAAAAAAATACGAGTTTACCACCGCTATAAGTTGGAATACTTACCTTATTCCTCACTCCAGTGCTCGCCTTTTCTCCCTGATGCCCCAGGTTGTGGACGGACCCCCGCATGCAACGCAGGACTATTGGTCCTGCATTGTACTCAATGAAGTCAGCATGCGACTACTGACCGGAGTGCCTTAGAGAACAGGTTTTAGGGGACCGTTTGTAAGGAGCCTAGTGAAGTGAGGAATAAGGTAGGTATCACACCTTATTCCTCTACCCCAAGGCAAGCATTTAACCCTTGCAGTGCAAGGCTGATCATTGTGTAGTTTCAGATTTAAAATGCCCCCGACTTTCCCACACATCCAGAGCAGCCAACACATGAATCAATCCACAAGAACCAGGTGCAGCAGACTTAAATCATGCAGACATGCATAATGCAACTCATTTCAAAGCAAGCGTGCCTTAACTGTATTTTCAGCATCCATTTTTTCAGCGACCGGCCGCCCTAAATACAAGTCACCATCATCAAGGTCGGCCTGGTACACACTAGAAAATGATTTAGCAACAAAAAAAAATTACTTCATCGCAAGCCGCAGTAAATGTGTATTTGGCCACAGGGATGAGATAATCTCACAGCAAATATTAACTCACTTTTCGCCGCACAAAACCTGCAACTCCAGAGTCTGTGTCATTGAGAATTCCTTGCAGCTGAAAAACGCAGAAGATGAGAAAAAAAAAAAAAGAATAGAAGGAAAAAATACAAACGCTAAACCAAGAAGGCCGTCAATAAGAGCAGGAGAGATGTGTTCACGCAGAAGTGAATTCAGGATGCCAGGAGTTAATCTGCTTTCAGCGGTAATTGGCTGTAGCCTGTCTGTCTCAAACAGGAAAAAGAGAAAACTAGGGCAAGACTCTCCGTCACTTCACCAGCAGTAGATCAGAGCGAGCGCCCGCCCCGACCCATGAAAGCCAATTCACATCGGCCCCTGCGCCTTGTTTTCACAGGTGTGCTGGAGAAAGAGCTGGGATCTCCAGCTGCCGTCGACTTACTGGAGATAGGCAGCGACAAAACTCGCCTAGAAGGATACACTTTCATCTTTCCTCCCAAATCCTTAACGCTTTAATGCGACGTACATGAAAAATGGGCACATTAAGCTCGATGATTATGGTACAGTCCAGCCGAATGGGAACGTTTTGCTTTTAAACGGACTCGGGGGGGAAGCAAAACCAATCTGGCGATTTTTTTTTCTGGCTATCATCCTGGGAACTCTAATGCTCCTGAGTTTGAGAAAATACATTGCGTTGAGCACCACCCTCTCTAGACCCAATTACGCTTGAGCATAAGCATAGTCAGGGGATTTTGAAGTCTTTTTTTTTTTTGCACACGCTCGTATACGTAAATTGTAGTAATGGAGCAGAACTGCGTGTTCTTGTCCCGATAAACAATTAAATAGGAGTGCCTAGAAAAAATAAAAAATGTGCGTAAGCGCGCGTTTTTCTGCCACTGCCAAAGAAGAAGGAGTACTTTCTTCAAGTTACAACATAGTTACATAGTTAGTCAAGGTTAAAAAAGACACAAGTCCACTTAGTTCAACCAGGAAAAAAAATAAAAAATACAATCCGATATACACAATCCAATACCCACAGTTGGTCCAAAGGAAGGTAAAAAAAAACAACAATGTATGATCCAATTTGCTCCAGCAGGGGAAAAAATTCCCTCCTGATCCCCCAAGAGGCAACTGGATATTCCCTGGATCAACTTTACCTATAAATGTTAGCATCCAGTTATATTATGTACATTTAGGAAATAATTCAGGCCTCTTTTAAAGCAATCTACTGATCTGGCCAGAACCAGCTCTTGATGGAGTCTATACCACATTTTCACAGCTCTCACTGTGAAGAAGCCTTTCTAGATTTGGAGAATAAATCTCTTTTCCTCCAGACGTAAAGAGTGCCCTCTTGACCTCTGTGATGACCTTCAGGCTCTATTCACACCATGGCATTCCGTTTTTTTCCATTCAAAGATTTAGAGATTATCAATTAATTGTTGATGGTAACATATCAAACATGAGCTGCATCTGTATTGTGCATGTCACTCCATTACTTGATCTAAGCTGGAGGGTATATAAGTGGTCATTCCCCTCTGTTCTCAACCCTTGAGATTATGTTATACATGCCTTGTATGTTTGGATTTAATTAATTTTGTTATTTTTAGATAGGCCTACTGTTGTCTGTTAAGATATAAGGGTCCTGAAGAAGCAGACTGAGAAACGCGTCGACCTCCTGACAGAACAGTACATAGCTTGGCCAATGGCTTATATTTATACATGAGCTTTTGCTCTTAATGGTTTTATCAATGTTATTTTAACACATTTTGTAATAAATAATTTTTGATAGAATTTTGGATGCCACGTCTCTTTCTGATACCGTTAAAGTCCATAAAATTGCTTCTTTTTTTTCTAAAATCTTTACTTGGATGGAGGTATCTGCCTTCTACTCATTTTTTATGGTGGGAATGAAGCCTAAAGTGAATAACACAACACCAAGTTCAGTATATGGACCACTTATGTATTTATACATGTTTATACAAGTTATACAACATTCAGGTGTGAACAGGACCATTGAGAATAATGGGATTCTTCATCCTGAGTGTGAATAGAGCCACACTGGCCATTTAGTAGAAACTATCTGAATCAGCGACATAATCGATCTCCTTCGGGCCTATTCAGGCTTGTCTGTATTAATGCAGAAAAGCCCATACATTCTGCTTCATGAAAATGCCTGTGAAGTAGAAATTCCATCTTCTCTATAAGGCTGGTTCATATCTACGCAATGATGTTCATCGTGAAAAGGAAACTATGTGGGCCCTTTAACACCTTTGCATGTGCCTTACCTCACGCGCTGCATGCACACAGAACAGTGTGAATTCAGCTTTAGTGTTTTTGTTGCTAGGAAAAAATGATTTGCAAACAATGAAAGGTCTGCATGGCAGAAATACCAAGCGACTCATAGCTTAGGGCTCATTCACACCATGTCTGTTGAGCTGCATAGATCAATACAGGCCCAACACAGGGGGGGGGGGGTAAAATATAATTGTTTCCTATGTATCCTGTTCACACCATACATGGGTGTTGTGGTGCGTTGCATAGAAACACAGCATGTCTGCCGTTTTACGCAGCGCAACACACCTTACATCATCGCACCACAGTGAGCTGAGGCGCTTGGAGTGCAAAGAAAGGTCATTTTGTGACATTTCAATAAAGTTAAAAAAGAAAGATAAAAAAAGGCTTAACAGCACAATGCATTATAACAATGCCTCCCACTGCCCCTTCACAATGCACGCCAGCAGGCATATTTAATAATACGGAGCAGAATGCATGTCAGCCAGTGTGAACCAGCCCTTAGTCACTGAGTTTTTGTGGCGATGGGAGCTAGAGTCGCCAGCTTTAGTAGTAACTTCTGTTAGCCAATACAGCTACTGATAGCCTGGCACTGACTCTCGCCAACTTTAGTTGCACAACTTTCCTCTGAACTGGGGCTCCCTGGTATTGACAATACATTGGGGTTGATTTACTAAAGACAAATAGACTGTGCACTTTGCAAAGTGCAGTTGCTCCAGAGCTTAGTAAATGAGCAGAAGCTCTGCTGACTTCCATCATCCAATCATGTGCAAGCAAAAATGCTGTTTTTTAATTTTCCTTGCACGTGATTGGGTACACTTTGCAAAGTGAAGCCTTACCTAATTTACTAAGCTCTGGAGCAACTGAACTTGCAGAGTGTAAAGCCCTGTTCACACGATCGGTTTTACCGATGAAAACAGTCCGATGGATTTTTTTCATCGGACAAACCGATCGTGTATGGGCCCCATCGGTCTTTTTTCCATCGGTGTGAAAAAATAGAACATGTTTTAAATTTTTCCGATGGAAAAAAAAACGATAGCAAATTCCGATCGTCTATGGGCAAGTCCATCGGATAAAAAACCCACGCATGCTCAGACTGAATTATGAGACGGGAGCGCTCGTTCTGGTAAAACTAGCATTCGTAATGGAGATAGCACATTCGTCATGCTGTAACGGACTGAAAAGCCCGGAGACTGAAAAGCGCGAATCGGCTCTCATCAAACTTTTACTAACACGCGGTAACACGAAATCAGCAAAAGCAGCCCAAAGGGTGGCGCCATTAGATTTGAACTTCCCCTTTATAATGCTGTCGTACGTGTTGTACGTCACATCGTTTTGGTCTGTTTTTTGACTGATGGTGTGTGGGCAAGACTGATGGAAGACAGTTTAATCGGATTTCCGATGGAAAAATCCATCGGATTAGAATCCATAGGAAATCCGATCGTGTGTACAGGGCTTTACTGTATTTTGCAAAGTGCAAAGTCTATTTTCCTTTAGTAAATTAACCCCAATGAGTCACTATCAGGGCATTGCATTATCACACCCTGCTTGTAACAATACAGGAGTACAACTGGGAGACAGTTGTCACCCCATATCAGGAGGCGCCTGAAGAAGGGCCTTCATAGCAGGATCACAATATGTGAACCCTCACCTTGAAAAACAACCCATTTAGTTTAAAATACAATTGAAATGTAAAACATTTGTGTATACATAAAACATTATAAATCCCTTTTTACATACCCTTTCTTCTCAGCTGCATGAGGAGCTCAGAGAGCTGGGGGAGGAGAAACAGCAGAACACTGGTCTTCCCAGTGAATGGCGGCACAGGGGGTAAAGTCTGACAATTGGATGGGAGCAGGCAGAGTTCCCAGCATAGTTAGAGAACTGATCACGCTGTGCTCTCCTGCTTAGTGTGGTCAGTTTTTGATAGGAAATTCGAGGGACTGGCAGGAAAACCAGGGATTTCCTGGTGACATTATGAAATCCCTGGTGACATATTAATACAGTGATCAGTGATAATACTATACACTGTCACTGTACTAATGACACTGGCTGGGAAAGGGTTAACATCTAGGGCGATCAAGGGTTTAAATATGTGGCTAACTATGTGCAATGTGTGTACTGTGTGCTGCTCTTACTAACTGATCTCTCAGTTTATCATCCCTTCTTTAACCCTTTCCATACAGGGCTTTTTATACCACTTCCATACCGGGCCTATTCTGTCACTTCTCTCCTACATGTACAAATCATCATTCTTTTGCTAGAAAATTTCTCAGAACCCCAAACATTATATATGTTTTTTTAGCAGACACCCTAGGGAATAAAATCACGGTCGTTGCAACTTTTTATCTTGCACGGTATTTGCGCAATAATTTTTCAAACGCCTTTTTTTGGGGAAAAAAATGGTTTCATGAATTAAAAAATAACAAAACAGTAAAGTTAGCCCAATTTTTTTGTAAAATATGAAAGCTTATGTTACGCCGAGTAAAAAGATACCTAACATGTCATGCTTTAAAATTGTGCACACTCATGGAATGGTGCCAAACTTCGGTACTTAAAAATCTCCATAGGCGACACTTTGAAAATGTTTACAGGTTACCAGGTTAGAGTTACAGAGGAGGTCTAGTGCTAGAATTGTTGCACGCGCGCTAACGCACGCGGCGATACCTCACATATGTGGTTTGAACAGCGTTTACATATGCAGGCGGGACTTATGTGTGCGTTTGCTTCTAAGCGCGAGCTATTGGGGACAGGGGCGTTTAAAAAAATAATAATTATTATTACGTTTTTTTTTTACTTTTTTTTTTTAATTTTTACTTTTTTTTTTTACACTTTTTTTTTTGATCACTTTTATTCCTATTACAAGGAATGTAAACATCCCTTGTAATAGGAATGTGTGTGACAGGTCCTCTTTATGGAGAGATGCGGGGTCAATAAGACCCCACATCTCTCCTCCAGGCTGGAAAGCATGAGATCGTGAAAAAACTTCACTGATCTCATAATTACAGCCGCAATGGTGGCTTTGTTTACATCTGAGGAGTCCCTGGGCGTGACGTCATCACATCGCGCCCGGGCCTCCGACGGTCATAGATCTCTATGCTCGTCACGTGACCCACCATCGGCGCCGAACGATTCTCTCCGGGTCCCCGATGGCACGGGAGAGCCCGGAGAAGCACCGGATGGCGGCGGGAGGGGGGGATGTCCCCTCCCGCCGCCTATAAGAACGATCAAGCGGTGGAACCGCCGCTATGATCATTCTTATGGTGCGCAGAATCGCTGGCTGAAGACAAGGATATCTGAATGATGCCTCTAGCTGCAGGCATCATTCAGATATCCCCCCTCAAACCCAGGACGTCATATGACGCCCACCCGGAGGGAGAGAGGGTTCCTGCCGGCGTCATTTTACAATGACCCGGTATGGAAGTGGTTAAAGGGATGAGAAACTGACAGATCGCTCACTCTGTACGGAGCTCTGTGTTGTTTACCAACACAGAACTCTGGGCTGTGATTGCACACAGCCGATCGGCAGATCCCAGCCACGAATCAATGATGGCAGGTTCCCGCTGTCACAGTACAATCACAGTGGGAGATGGGCGGGGGGCCCACCTCCACGGGCGTAGGCACCAACGGACAGGTACGTCGCTTGGCCTACAGTGGCTGTTCGCCTGCAGTAAATTTTGGGCGGACTGGCAGTAAGCGGTTAAACACCAAAAGTGCTTTAAAAACTGATCAGTGTGAAAGCGCCCTAAGAGCGGAGCTACTTATAAATAAATTATTATCAAGATTAAGAGAAAACTACCTATGTGGAAATAAGTGCTGTATGCACATACATAATAAGGGCTGTTAGGAAGATCCTCACACTCTCCTTGCATGTAGGGGCTGAACTAACTAAACAAGAACTTCAACCTAGTCCCAGGTGAACTGATGCACACAGCTTAATACACTTTTTGTATAAAGGGCACTTGAAATAGCTGAGTGGGCAGCAGGACTGTACACAAAGGTCCTGATTTTATCAGGCCACGGTAGCATTTAAGGCACTTAAGGTGGCCTCTCAACCAATGTTGTTGCATGTTATTTCAGTATACCTTAGGGTTTATGTCAATAGGCTTTTGTTCACGTAAAGTGGGTTTAGCATTTACAATCAAGCCTATAGGAAAGCAAAACTCGCTCAAAGCAGGTCAAATTCAGAAGGAGGTCAACTGGAGGCCAAATGCGCCATTCTAAATAATCCCAGAAGCATCTTAAACTGATGGCATGGACACAAGCCTTTAAAGCTAAACTCTGGGGAACCTGAAAATTCTTCTACACTGCAAGGGTTAACTACTTGTTTAGTTTAGGGGGAAAGTAAAAGTAATTTTACTCACCCGCTCCTCCTAGGGTGACCAGACATCCCCGGTTTCCGGGGACAGTCCCAGGATTGAGCACACTGTCCCCGGACCAAGTCTGCCCCCAGTTTTGTCCCTGGATTGGATTTGAACAGGGGCTCAGGCAATTTCAAAGACAGTCAGTGCAGAATAAAAAAAATAAAATAATTTGAACTACACCCCCGCTCCACCGCACCTACTAGCTTAGAGGGGTGTATTGTTTTCCATTATCTGTGCCCCTTTCTGATGATCATGTGCTGGTCGGAGCGGAGGGAATATTTCTTCAGTTTCGGGTGCATGCCCATTCAGCTCTGCTTGCATGTTCTTCTGTCTTGGCTCAAGTCCCGGCCAGCCGACTGCCTGCTTATCTCCTTGCCTTCCCTGGCGGAGTGATCTTCCTCTGCTCCCCACCCAGTAGTAGCTGGGGTCCAGAGGGTGAGACTTGACTGGCTGTGAGGGGGACGGCCGCGGCGACGGGCAGAGAGTCGCTAATTGCTGCCATTACTAGTAAAAAAAAAATATGTCCCCGCATTTCATTCTAAAAATCTGGTCACCTTCAGTGGATGACAGTCCTCCATACTCCAGCAGCATAGTGTCCCTCAGCATCCTCACGTCCAGCGCAGGGCTATAGACCTTGCAACTGTCTTGATGACATGGTTTTATAGGAACCAGCTGCCTTCATGATGTGAGACAAACTTTATTACAGGTAAGTTCTTTTAGTTTCTAGCTTTAAAGGCTAAGCTCACCTTTTCACTAAAATACACTATGCTGTCTAAGGGCCCAGTAAGTGCAGTGCAGTTTGCAAATAGTGTCCTCAATTTTAATGCTTACCAGTAGGCCATGACCAGCATACCCAAAGCCTGCGACCATAACTACAACCAAAGTTATCAGCCCCAAGTTCAAGGATACTTCAAACATTAGACACTCATTCCCAGCATCACAGGAGCGAGCACACTTCCACGTTTCAAACATGAACATGCACAGAACCCTCAGTCTCTACTGCTATAGGGTCACACTGTGCTTGTCCAAGGTGCGTTGGGGTGGCACCTAGGGTGACCACATTTCCAAACTACTATTCAGGGACACCCTCCCTTCCCAAAACAGCTTGTGCTGTAACAAATCACAGCACAGTGTTTGGACACAAGAGGCGGGATTTATGATTTCTCCAATCACAAGCAGGGGGCGGAATTGTGCTCCTCCAGGCATTCCTGGCCAGGACAAGTCAGTGAGTAAAGCGGTGATGTGGCGGCCTTTTTTGGGGGCATCAGATTGGCCTGTGTCAGTTTCATTCCGGGACATTCCGGGTCCTGGAATGAATGTGCCCGGGACAGACCTGCAAAATGCGGGACTGTCCCGGGCAATCCGGGACATGTGGTCACCCTAGTGGCACCGCATCGCATGTAACATGCATTGCTGCAATGTGATAGTGAGATTGGGCTCTAAGAGACCAGAAACAAACCATATAGTTCTATAGAAAGTAAAAGACGAGAACATGATGACAATGTTTATAGATTTTACAATTTTTAGAGGAAAATGTGTCTACAGTTGCATCAGCAAACAATTTGGTAGCTATTTACAAATGCTGACATTTTGCCATTTTTTCTATCATGGGAAATGTTAATTCTGACAGTTTTCCTTTTTTTTTTAAAGCTGCCTTGGGCAATGTCTTCACCCATTTTCACCATATTTTGATAAAGGAGAATACAACCCAGGAAAACCTACATTGCCGTTTTTAGACCACTTTAAACTAGATACAAGTCATTATTTTTAGCGTAGGAAAGCTACACTAAAAAATAAGGAGTGTCTGCTACTAGGCTTGTTACTTTTTATTTTGCTAATTACATTTTCAACAGTTTTTACCTTTTTTTTTTTATCAATATTTCTCCTTTTTTCCTGACTTTTCTGTATTTTTATTTTTTTCATTCAAGGTTTAAAAATATACAAAAGTAAGACAAAAAAAGCTTTTTTTTAAATAGAGACCTACAGTATTGATCAACATTCTATAGCAATTACAAAGGCAATGACAGAATAAAGTATGGCTTGTAGGAAGTACACTACCATACGAAAACTTTGGGTGTCATGCCTATATGCGAGAGTATCGAGGAGTATTAAAGTTAAAAATAAGGAGAGCCATTTTTTTAATATCCTTTTTGTTATTATATGTGGGAAAAACAACATATTTATAAAAAAATAAAAAATAAATGAGAAGGCGAAGGATGCAGAGATCACATTACAGCTTAGATGGCTAATGTTATTTCTTCAAATAAAAATTACCGTATTCAAAATGTTGTTACAAGATTTCCTGAACATTGAGGGGTTAAAGGCCCATGTCCGTTTTTTCTTTTTTTTTCTTTGCGTTCTGTTGGGTAGATTTATCGCCACTTTCTGTCTTGGAGAACCAAGTGGAAGTAAGAGTACAAAGTGAGGGAAATTCCCTTCTCAGGCACTTGTCACCGGAACTGGTGTTCCGGTGGAGGATATGCCTTCACCATTTGCCCCGGTGATGAAAAAAAAAATGGGAATTAAATTGTTGCACCTTGTATACAGTACATACACTATATTACCAAAATAATTGGGGCGCCTGCCTTTACACGCACATGAACTTTAATGGAATCCCAGTCTTAGTCCGGAGGGTTCAATATTGTGTTGGCCCACCCTTTGCAGCTATAACAGCTTCAACTCATCTGGGAAGGCTGTCCACAAAGTTTAGGAGTGTTTATGGAAATGTTTGACCATTCTTCCAGAAGCGCATTTGTGAGGCCAGGCAGTGATGTAGACGAGAAGGCCTGGCTCGCAGTCTCCGCTCTAATTCATTCCAAAGATGTTCTATCGGGTTGAGGTTAGGACTCTGTGCAGGTCAAGTTCATCCCCCCAAACTCACTCAACCATGTCTTTATGGACTTTATTTTGTGCACTGGTCCAAATCCTTTGGTGGAGGGGTGAGGATAGGGTGTGGGCATGTTTTTTAAGGGTTGGGCTTGGCCCCTTAGTTCCAGTAAAGGGAACTCTTAAGGCGTCAGCATACCAAGACATTTTGGATAATTTCATGCTCCCAACTTCGTGGGAACAGTTTGGGGATGGCCCCTTCCTGTTCCAACATGACTGCGCACCAGTGCACAAACGAGGTCCATAAAGTCATGAATGAGCGAGTTTGGGGGGGAGTAACTTGACTGGCCTTTACAGAGTCCTGACCTCAACTGGACAGAACACCTTTGGGAAGACTTAGAGCGGAGACTGTGAGCCAGGCCTTCTTGTCCAACATCATTGACTGACCTCACAAATGCACTTCTGGAAGAATGGTCAAACATTCCCATAGACACACTCCTAAACCTTGTGGACAGCCTTCCCAGAAGAGTTGAAGCTGTTATAACTGCAAAGGGTGGGCCAACTCAATATTGAACCCTAGGGACTAAAGCCTCATACACACGACTGGTTTTCTCTGCGAAAACCAGCAAGAAAATTGCTGGCAGAGCTTTTTGCAGAGAAAACCGTTCGTGTGTATGTGTTCTCGTCGAGAAAACTGCTGGGAATCTCGACGAGAAAAATAGAGAACCTGCTGTCTATTTTATCGTCAGGATTCTCGTTTTTCTCATCAGGATTCTGGTCGGCCTGTTTCCCGACGAGAAAACCGTGTGTGTGTGTACAAGGCTACAAGCTTACCTGTCCTCCGGTAAGCCCGCGCATGCTCAATGAGACTTTGACGCATGCGCGGTAGCTTACAAGGGTAGTGTAGGGTGAAGCAAGACGGCGGCGACGGCATCGAATGTGACGAGCGCATGCTCGTCGTAGTCGATGACGTCATCGTGTTCTTGCCATTCAAAAGAACGGCGGTTCTTTTGAATGGCCATCTGTATGCACGGCTTTGCAAGAAAAGCTTGCCAGGAATCTCGTCAGGAATACCAACGTTTTTTTCCTGACGGGATTCTCGACCTTGTGTACAGGGCATAAGACTGGGATGCCAATAAAGTTCATGTGCGGGTAAAGGCAGGCGTCACAATACTTTTGGTAATATAGTGTATGTCTAGGAAATATTTGCATGTCTCCACCCCTTTTCATATAGAACCTCTCGAAGACTGGTTTTGTGATGGAGTGAGCTCTCTAAATACCTTCTGTTTCAAACCTTTTTAAGCATTGTATTTTTGCATGCTGTCACTCTACTGATAATTATGCTTTGGCCGCACAGGCAATTTATTTAATCTCATAGACTGGAAATCAATGTTTCTTTAGGATTAGCTACTCGGGAAAGGGGGAAATAAATAATATAACTTTTTTTTTTTTTAAAGATGCACTTTTTAAACTAACCTGAACGTTTAGCTCAGAGGTGGTCTATCCAGCTAATCCTCAGCTCTATCACTAGGTAATTGAACAACAGACTTGGCTTTCTGAAACCTAATAGACGAAGCGTGCACTTAATTTAATTTAAAGAGTGCAGTTTGGGGCTTTCAATTGAAGCGTGCAGAGCTGGGGTTTTGCACACCTAAGCCCTTTGGATAGAAGGCACACTTTGTATTTTTACTACTGTGGTTTGTTTGCTTTGCTTACATATTTTAGGATGTCATATAACCTTGTAAGCCATATCCATGATTCAGCAGTGTTCATTAACCCTTCTGCTTAAACATTTCACCAGATAGCAAGTCAGATCATGCCGGCATATGAATTTGGGATTTTGACTATGGTAGTGGCTGATATGCCTTTCAATGCTGTAGACACTTCTGGCAACACAAATGGGCTGATTTACAAAAGGAGTTGAGATATTCACAGAATATAACTTGGGAATATTCATTGCAATTATGTGAAAAACAATTACTGTTCACCCAATACCAAACTGTGTGTAGACGAAACAAAAAACAGCAATTTGCTTTCCACATGATTGGATAATAAAATGAATATTCATACAATTTATTGTGTGAAGATTCTCAACTCCTCTGGTAAAAGAGCCTTGCAGTTTTTGTATAAAATTGGCTACAGCCACATCCGTACCACAGACCATGGCTTTATACATGCAATAAGCATTTTTTCATTGGTGTCATGTGAGTGCATATGATTTTATGCTATTGAAGCTTTTAATAAATGACTACGCTTAGCAGGCGCTTGTCCCCCTTTCACTTTGTGCAAATATTAAAAAAGATGGCCATCATTTTAAAGAAGATAAACCTTAAAGTGATTGTAAAGCTCAGACATGAAATATGAACAAAGCATATCCCTCTATAGTGTGTACCAGGGATCATATGGGCCACCATTGTGACCCGGCTCCATGCTCCAGAGGGCCTGTGCGCCTGAATAGGACAGCACCGGCATGTAGAGGAACCAATTCCTCCATGTAGCGGCTGAATGCCTGCTTCTCCTCCTCTCCCTCCCACAGACAGCTGATTGACATCCTTAGCTCTGTTCGTGTGTGCTGTGTGGAGGGGTGTGTTCCTTCCCTCCAATCAGCTCTCAGAGCTCTCCTCACTATGCTCTGCAGAGTGCAATTTCAGCTCTCCGACACCTATTTTCTGAACTCTCAGACCAGCTTTATATATTCTAAACTTTGAATGGATGTAGAGATGAGAATACTGCAGATAAACAGTTACAACTTATGTAGTAGGTTTTTTTTCAACTCTGTGTATCCCCTGAGGCGAGTCACTTCACTGCCTTAATGTAAAGGGTTTACAACTACTTTAAAAAACAAAGCAGTTGATTTACTAAAACTGGAGAGAGCAAAATCTGGTGCAGCTGTGCATGGTAGCCAATCAGCTTCTAACTTCAGCTTGTTCTATCAAGCTTTTACAAAAAAAAAATAACGGAAACTTACTTTCTATGCAGAGCTACACCAGATTTTGCACTCTACGGTTTTACTAAGGCCCCTTTCACAGTATCGCGACTTCAAAGTCACGCAATTTTGCCGCGATTTTAGGGAGACTTGAGGTCTATGGACCTCAACTCGCATCAAAGTCGGACCAAGGTAGTGCAGGGTCTACTTTGGAGTTGGCACAACTTGTAGTCGTACTAATATGGCTGTTTGTCATTGGAAATCATGGGAAAAGACTTGTCATGCGACTTTGCAGTCCCAAGTCGTTGTACAAGTGTGAAAGGGACCTAAATCAATCTCAAAATTTGCCAGCAGGTAAGAGGTAGACTAGAATTTAGAAGTCTCTGCTGCCAAAAAACTCCTTTACATACCTGTTAGTCATTTTTCTAAATCTGTATACTGGCTGTGGTACACTTCAGTGTACAGTCCTAGGATCTTACAGATGCTGGGAATAGATCCCAGTCACAAGGTAATGTAACTCAGTGGGCATGCACAGGAGTTACATCATCAGTGCCTGCACAATGGGCAAAGCAAGGATCCGGAAGATGAGGACCTTACATCACTGGAAGAGAGCACAGCAGGTAGGTGTGCCATAAGGTACAATTATAATAGAGTAGCGCTCTCATTTAAACACAATACATCATAAATAAAATAAGTTGTGGATAACAGTGGAGCAAAATGGTGCATACAGAGCCTGGACCCTAGGAAGGGGAAAAAAGCTTTATATGACCCCTATGATATATAGGTCATCCATTTAAGGTGAGAGCACATCTACATGCGATGGAGAAGGGTGGAGTGAACCACTGAAAATACTGCACAGAGTGAATGGAATTTCTGTGAAACCTGGGGTTGATTTATTGTATGGACAGCACAGTTGGGATTGAATTTTTATACAAAAAAAATTACAAAAAATATAACTGAATTGTATTAAGCCTTAGCAAGGGATCTAAGGGATCCCAAATGCATGCATTTTTAAGAACTCAAGTTAGCCAATATAGGGATCACCTAAACTACAAGCTTTTTGTATTAATTGATGGTTTACAAAGTTAAAGACTTTACTACTTACATCAACATAATCAATTATAGCAACAAAAAATATCTTTTTATACAAGTATAAAACACTGCATGTTATATAACATCATCATTATCCATCCAGTTTGACTATACTTACTGAAATGCTTACAGTGATAATAAATTAGCATTTGGTCAATGTAATTGTTATTTATTTGGATCATGATTAATTTGATTGAATTCTAAATTTGAATTCTATAAAACTCTATACAGACACAGAACATACCTCCCAACTTCACGAGAAGAAATAGAGGGACACCTCCTACCACAAAATATGTAAGCAAAGGACACACCCATGCTATAACCCCAGTTTTGAAGATCACTATGAAATAGTATTAAAAAAATATGATTAGTTAAATGCAGAAGGGCTTTTTTTTCCACAAAATGTCCTTCCAAAAAGAGGGCCAGAAGGATTTAGTTGAAAAAGAGGGCCAGTTGGGAGCTATGATACAAACTGTATTACAATACGATATAGAACATTGTGCTACCATTGTGGCCTAAACGCTGAAGCCAATAAGAACAAAGCTGTTGGTGCCCTAAGTAACATTTATTTTGTTGAAATTCATTTTTCTTGTCCTAATCTGACTTAAATAATATATTATACAAATAAGGTTATATAAGATGATCGTTCTTTTTGATGATGGTAAGAAAATCTGTTTCCAATGAATTGAAACGATGCCTCTATGTATCTGTCGCCCATAGACATATGCCTTTTTTGCCTAAGGTTAAATTTGCCCTGATCATACTACAGTTCTATCACCTACTATACATTGCAGAACTATATGACGTCTATTTTCTGTACCATCTCCTCATAAAAGCATTCATGGGATTTTTTAAGCCTGAATCTAGGCCTCTGAGTTTTGATTTTAAAAGTAGGCAGTGATTATGATAACCTTAGACTACAACAGACCTACATGTGACTAGGTTTTAAAGTGCTTTAGACATCATATATGGGTTGGATAATCCCATAACTGACTAATTATGTAGAGGTCAGCATGCTGCCACTGCCCAAGTGTGTGTGTTTATGCAGATATCCCGAAGCTGACCCTAAACTTTTGGATTTTTGGAAGTTGTTCAATGATCCTTTAAATCAGAGGTAGGCAATCCTGGAGGGGTGGACATCTAACTGAACAAAGATCACCAGTGTGCAGTGCACTTTTATTTTATTTTTTTAAGACATAACCTAGCAAGGCACCATTAAAAAGTATGGAAGGGTTGAGGAGTTTAGGTGTTAGTAGTAAATAACGCAGAGTTTAAGGGCCAGGAATAGGTACCAGTAGTCCCTCCTGAAAAGTACTTACAGAGTGAGGGAAGTCACCCCAGGTCTCTCCTCGGCAGTGTCATATGACACATCAGAGCAAAGGAGAAGCCTAGGACTTCCCGTGGCTCTGCATTCATATTGTCTCTCTGATCTGAGGTCTAAGAAGTGCAACAGTGGTGTCAGTAGCTGGTGGCATGGCACGCTTGGCCATTATTCCCCTGTCCCATGCCCGTGTTTGACTGACAGGTTCCCAACCCCTGCTTTCTAGTGAAACATGTGCACTTAATGTACATATCTAAACCCAAAACTTTATTTTTATTTTGAATCTAATGGGGAAAGCCTCACTCCTTTGTCAGGTTATATTTTCTTGTGTCCTCTTTGTGGTGACCAATGTTAAAACACAGAAAGGGATGGGAAAGCTAAACTTTTACAGCTATCATCAGGACAAAACAGAAGGAAAATCGGGGACAATGGTTCCAGTGACAAATTTCTAACAGCAGATTTCTACTCACTTTAGAATTATTATCTCTCACTTCCTGTTGTGTCTGCAGGACAGGAAGTGAACTATCTCCAACAAGACACACACAGAAATAACAGACCAGATAGGGGTCTTAACCACTCCTTAATGGATACAATACTAAAAAGAAAAAAAAAAACTTGGCTTTAGATAGACTTTAAATTACTATGGGATGTAGCAGACATTTGTTGTATACAGACCATGCTTATTTTCTTTGTTTTTCACCATAGTCACCAGGCCTCTCTACCTAAGGTAAGTATCTTGCTGGTCAACATAGACCACAACAGCATACAGTCCTTTGTTGATAGGGTTTGAACTTGTGTCGATGGCATCAGTTTGAGATGCTTCTGAGATCATTCAGAATTCGTTGACAGGTGCATCTGACTTGCAGTTGACCTCAAACAGGTCTCGACCTGACTTGTACAGAAATGCAACACCCACCTGAACTGAACAAAAGCCCGTCCACACAGGATCTTAATATATTAAAAGCAGATGGACATAAAGCAAGCTGCAAACATAAGTTTTTTTTTTTTTGTTTAAATGACCATTCTATGAGTTCTAATGATTATATTATATCCTGTCACAGACAACAACTCGCTAAAAACCACAGAAAAAATATGCATGTTTCTATGTGTCTCTCCCTTCAAGCTGGCTGAAAGAAGTGTAATTTCCCTGCTGGTGGAAATATTGCAAAATGTAGGTCTCCAGCTAGTAAAGTAATGTCTGACTCATCCAGCCAGTGGGGGAATGACACATTGAAACAGGTGAGTATTTCTCTAACCTATCTAGCTCTATATTTTAATCCTGTTGATGGTGAGTTGTCACCAATGACAGGATCACTAAAGTTACAGGACCCTAACAGTCGTCAACCAAGCATGTTTTTCTGTTTCATGGAAGAAACTGAAAGGTCAAGATCGTCAGCAGCCTTATTTCAGAAGTGACAATAAAAGAATACAACCTTCTATATGATTGGTAGATGGTATCTTCACAAACTGACCTAAAAAACATTTTCAATCCAACCAAAACCAGCGAGATCGGGTGATAGCGTATATGGATAACCTTAAAGTGTATGTAAACCCTATGAAACAGAGATATCACATCAGCGCTAAAATCGTGTGAAGAGACAGGTAGCCTGGGTGCGGGGAACTTGATGACCAGAAGCTTCAATATGCAAACAGGTAATACCGCCCTCTTCCAATTGGGGAATCTTTAATTTTCAACAACAAAAATGGCAAAAAGGGCGCTACAGCCTTGTGCATTACCTAAAAACCATTTATTAATGAAACAATGATAATGTATATACTAACAAATGCCATATGGTTGTGAACATATTGATACAAGCATACGTCAGAAGGAGATGGAAGTCCAAAGTAAAACCAAGGCCTCCCTGGGCAGCATCAAGGACCAACATGTTTCGAGGGGTATACCCTCTTTACCAAAGCTCTGGGAGAGGCACTTGCTCCTTTCTTGTCATTTTTGTTACACTTAAACCCTAACAATGGACTTCTGATATTTGCCCCCATTTGGTCTGTTAAATATACAATTGAAAGTGTTTTGTAGCTGCCATTTGATAAGCATAAAAAATACCAGTTGACCCTGCCAGGAATCCAGTGAGCGTGTATCTTTATGTGCAAATCTCAATCAATGTTAGCAACCCTGCCCAGTTCACCTCAGTCAACAACAAAACACCTCTATGTTATGGGGATGAGGAAAGTGGGGAAGTATTCTGTAGTGCCAACATAGGTGTGTGCAGCCTATTGCATTAGGGTGTGCACCCCAAAGCTCAAAAACACGTGTGTGTATATATATATATATATATATATATATATATATATATATATATGGCAATGGATAGTGTCCGTAGAGCAGTGTAGGATGTCGGTAGGGTAGAGGTTGGTGTCAGTAGTTTCTTTTTTAAATATGTTTTTATTATTTATTTAAAAAAAATTACAATCATTTTTTATTAGTTTTTTATTATTGCTTTGGTGAAATGTCAGGGGTCTAAACAGACCCCTGATGTCTCACTTTTGAGACAGAGAAGGGGACTGAGGACAAAGATTCCCCAGTCCCTTTCTCTGTAGTCAAGCAGCAAGGGGAATCTGCCCATCACAGGGTTATTAGGGTGTGCCCTGGCACACCCTGTGCGCATGCCTATGAGTGCCAATGCACTTACTTTCCTACTCATGTCTTCCATACATACAGTACAGCTAGTGACTCTGGGACAGGGAGTGTGTTACTGGCAGGATCATCAGATGAAAAAAATAAACTGATGCAGCCATCACATTCCTCCAAGGACAAGTAAGCTTCAATATACAATATATATTTTTTTGTTATTGAATATACTTTACATAACCTAAAAATGTTTTCTACCTTTTCACATTCCTTTCCTTTTGCTGTGTCCTTCTTGTCACACCCACCTTTCACTTTTTGCTGGTTGCCATAGTGATTTGTTGCCACCTGGATCCCTACGTCTAATGGCTTCTGGAATTACCCTCCACCTAATTGTAACTGCTACTCATGTATAGTAAGAGTGCACGTCACATAAACTGTGAAAAAAAGCAAAGGAGGATGGAACATGAAAACAATTTTTTTTCCGACCCCTTTCAGATATTTTTTTTCAGAGCTCCATGCCTCATGCACAAATGTCTGAAATAAGAACGGCTCCTATTCTTCTTTAATCACATGCTTTTACACACGAGAATCTGTTCTTTGTTGCTCCAGTGATTTTTTTTCTTTTAAATTACCCCAAAATGAGACTGCTGAGGGGTGTTACTAGAGAGTACTTGGCCATCTGACAAAATCTGAAGATGTCCACAGTCTGCTAGCTCCATTGTTAAAGTTCGACCCTACCCACAGAAATCTTTGTGCCAGAAAATTGCCCAGCACAGCAATTCTCTAATTGCATCTTCACTAATGTGACACAGGTGCCTGAATAATGTATATATCATTAGATGCCAAATCTGGCACGTAGCCTGAATAAATAAACGTGCAGCCAGATTGAAGGGGTTTGTGGAGGGGGGGGGGGGGGGTCTGGAAAGAGACAGATTTTCCTATAGATTCTGAGATCCTTATGCTGCCAGCCCCTAGAGCATGCCACAACCACGACAATATCCCGAAGCAGAAATGGGGCTAAATCTTAAAGTCCATGTAAAGCTAAAACGTTTTTTTCCAGTTTTGGATAGATAATTAAGGGGTCATTTACATTAAGGCATCATAGTAGCACATGTATTGTCGCAACACACGGTGCAGCACATAACACAAATTACAGCAGTGCCCAGAACACACGCAACATTTTTTTTTTTCTGGCTGAAGGAAAAAAAACTGTAAAGGTTGTCATACTAACTATGCAATGTTAGTACAGCGATCTCCCCCACTGTGCTATTGTGTTCTGACAGTGGGACTGCCCCCCCGACAGAACTTACTGGTCAGCACTTGCAGTCATTGACTGCAAGCACTGATCGGATACAGAATCAGAATTTTCAAGCATGCTTGTTCGACAGAAGCTGGTCCTTGGACAGGCAGCTGCACACAGGCCGAATGTTGTCTGGTTTCCACTGGAACAGCTGATTTCGGCCGGCCGATATTCGGCCTGTGTGTATGGACGGGGCTTAAGGTAAAGCACCTGTGTTGCAGCATGCCGCAATGCACTATTTTGAGGCTTTGTGTTACAAAAAAAGTGGTCCTGTCCAGTTTTTGGTACGTTAGGGTGCATTGGCAGCTCATTCATTTCAATAGGCTGCCTTTACGCAACCCATATCATCGTGCAACATAAAACGCGTTGATTCACGCAGGTTAAAGTGATACTAAACACACACGGTTTAATTTACATTGTCCCTTCTATTTCTGTGTGGGGACGATGACACTGTAATTATTTTTATAAAAATTAGGGCACTAATGTTTTTGACTGTTCTAAGTCATGTTATGTTATGCCCTCTCACACGTGCGGACCGTTCAGATCCGCCTGTCAGTTTTTTCAGGCGGATCTGAACGGGCGCTCCATGTATCTCTATGGAGCGTCGGATGTCACCGGTGACATGTCCGCTGACATCCGATCAGCCCCGATCCGATCCTCTCCGCTAAAATGTGACTGATGCAAACCCTATATTGCATCCGTCTGGCGGACCTGATCGGATGAAAACGAACAGACGGTTCGTTTTCATCCGATCCCCCATAGAGGAGAGCTGAGATCTGACTTGTCTGTCTCTGCACACTGTGCAGAGACAGACCTGTCATCTGCCTTCTCAGCGGGGATCAACGGAGCGATCCCCGCTGAGCAAGCGGATGTTTAAAAACAGATCCTCGCGGGTGTGAAAGGGGGTTACACTTTTTCAAAAACCTCAATGAAAAGATTTAAAAAATAATAAAATAAATGTAAGTACCTAATCGATATATAGCTGTCACATGACCCAGATCTTTCCCAGCCTGTCTGCAGGGAAACAAAAGCAGGAGGAGCTTCTAGTCCTCTGCTACTGGTCACATGTTTAAAATAAGAAAAAAGCAGCCTTTGGAATACAGAATACAAATATATTACATCAATAAACTGTTTTAAGTTGGCATACAAATATATATTTGAAATCAAATATTTATTATTTTGAGGAAATAACATGGTGTGAGTGCATAGCTCCCAACTATCCCTGATTTTGAGGGACTGTCCCTCCTATTTTAAAAAAAGTCCCTCTGTCCCTCTTTCCTCCTCATTTGTCCCTCATTTTTGGTCTAATTTAAATAGTTGTATAGAAAATGCACTAATTTGTCTATCCAAAAGTGTTTTACAATGCTAAACCTTTTCATCCAAACTGTGGCATCTGTAAACTCCAAAAACCAATATAAAGGAATAGTAGTGGTAAAAAAAAAACTTGTGGCTTTAACCAATCATTTTTCATATAATTCTCCATTTAGGGAAGGCGTGACAGGGGATATGTCCTATGCCTACATACGCTTGCTAATCGGTGTCCCTCATTCCCAATTTAGAAAGATGGGAGGTATGTGTGGGCGGATTTCTGCCAGTCACAGGCTGTGTCAGTCCCTTTCAGCCTGTGTCTTAGAATAAGAGGGAGGTGAAGCCACTATTAATCTACATGTAATATCCCGCCCCCATTGTGTTTAGCTGGTTAGTGGGCATGGAGGAGGAGGGAGGGAGTGGGCTGACATTTACTATTGTGTATACACCCACATGTGGGACTCTATAGTCACATGGGCTGCTCAGATATGATAGAGAGGAAATGCTAAGCATAGAAAGTTACTGAAAACTGAGCACGTGCAGCGTTGCCACCACAGCTGTAAAATCCCTAGCTGAACAGAAGGGGAGATAGAGAGCAGGATCAACCAGGTTTTTTGCAAAATACAGAAAACAAATCTCATAGTGACTGAGTGAGTATGAACAGTATGTAATACACCACTTATTGATAGTTTTTTATTATGTGGGTTATTGACACTTTAATGCACTGCAGGGAAGTAAATAAGCCCTAAAAAAGTCATATAAGGGTAATTTTTTACTATCTATACCCAACTGGGGAGATTTCCCTGCACTTCCTGTCCTGGAGGTGCAGCAGGAAATAAGAGCAAATCCCTCCAAAGTAAACAGAATACTAATCCTAGGGAGTTTCCATTAGGAACAGGGGTATGCATATAAATGAATTTCCTTTACTTCTTGCTCTGGTGACAAAAACTGAAGACCGGGGGTATATAAATAGGCTCAATTCACAAAGCTAACACAACAGGATAAGTACACAACTTTTTTTTTTTTTTATTATCCATCTAGTTGGTCCTTAAATGCCTCCTATGGTCACCTGCAGTCCTTGGCTTGTTGTGGCATTTGTAGAATCCTTGAATCTCCATTGATTGCAGTTTTTATATATTTTTCCTAGATCCTGGGGTGAGTAGGGATGCCTTTGAGCTGAATATGCACATGTTTATTTGTCTTCCATTTTTTTGGTGTTTATTTTGTTTTGTCTATTTTTCTAAAATGCTTTATATTAATATCAATGTATATATCTCTTTCTATTAGAAGGTTTGTGCTCTAAGTGGATAGCATCTCCCGAGGAAGCCCAGATTGAGGGCGAAACATGTTGGGAACTACATCAAACTTGCTGAATCCATAAGGACTATACTATATGTACTCGCTGTGATATTGTTTTTAGATATTTTTAACTAATGTTAAAATAAAATAAAACGCTTTTCTTTTAATATTTTCTTTAGATCTATTTCCTAGTATATACACCGTAAAAATCCCATACCTACTCCAATATGTTCTTAATTTAGGGATGTGGTGCTAACTTCAGTAGTCTTGTCTGTGGTTAAGAAACTACACAACTTTTTTGTGCCAGTTATTATATCATTGTCCAATGATATTTGAAATGTACAGTCACATGGCTAAATTAGTGTGACATATCCTTGTGCTGAAGCTTTGTGAACTGAGCCTATGGTTACAT
Source organism: Rana muscosa (assembly GCA_029206835.1). Lineage (NCBI taxonomy): Eukaryota > Metazoa > Chordata > Amphibia > Anura > Ranidae > Rana > Rana muscosa. The sequence goes on from CM055118.1 coordinate 195,017,006, forward strand.
TCAGTCATTCAATGAAGCTGAACTCCAGGGGGGACATAAAAGATGCACATTAATGCAGCTCTGTAGTCATTTATACTTTATACAGCCATTTTTTTTTACATTCAAGCAGCGTAAGTACTTAAATTTAATTTGGTATGTATGAGCCACTGGCAATCCCCTGTACAGCAGAACTCAGACTAGAAGAGGGAGAAGCAGCACAAGAAGCCAGTTAGTTGTGTTGCAGTGCTCATGTGTTAACAAGGGGCGTGATGATAGGTGGAGGAAGCAGAGTGACAGAGAGATAAGCTCATCAGTTTTCTGATTTTCATTTTATTGTCCAGTCACAATCTAGGGGAGGGACCAGACCTGTAAGTGTTACTCAATGCAGCAGAGAAAAATCAGGTCTCTGGAAAGGCTGGGTAAATCTCAGGATTGGATAGACAATAAACAAACATATACTTTGTAAAACATTTCTCATATAATTAATATACTGCAATTGTGTATGTAGCTGTTTTCCTGGAGTTCACCTATAATGCAGGGACTAGCATCCTCTCAAATCGGGCACCCTTGTCTGGCTGAAATTGGTCACAAACACCTAAACCTATCATCTCAGTATCAGCAAGAGCAAGGAGGCTGGCTTTGGTGGGGTAGTGGTGCCACTTTTCTTTTCTAAGTGCTAACTGTTGACAATGATCAAAATTTTGGTTCCTTTACTGTTCATTGCATTTTTGTCTGATGTCTATCACTTCTAAAAACAAGTCAGACATTTAAGGTGGTTGTAAACATGAAGTTTGAACAAAGCATATCCCTCTATAGTGTGTAATTGTCTCAATCCAGAGCACTAAGTGTTATTTCTGATTGCTGCCCTACTCCTCTGCTATCAGCATGAATCACTTCTGACACATTTTCCTGAGACCAAGAGATAAAACGGTGACAGGGAGGGAGCTCCAGCACACAGCCTGTGATTGACAGCCTCAGCTATGTTCCTGTGTAAGGGGGTGTGTCCTTTCCCTCCAATAAGCTCTCACTAAGCTCTGCAGACTGTAACTTCAGCTCCTCGGCCCCTGCTCTCTGAAATCTCAGACAAGCTGTATACATTCTGCACTGATTTAGAGAAGAGAAGACTGCAGATAAACAAGTACAGCTTATGCAGGAGGATCTGTTTAATTTCTGTGTATTACTAGAGGCCAGTCACTTCACTGGGTATATGGAATGGTTTTCAACCACTTTAAGGAGCTGTTTAGGGCTAGAATTTCTTGGGAGCATATGATTCTAATCGCACATGTATGGCTCTAAAAAAAAAAAAAAACTGTATATATGCAATTTTCTTTTTGAAGGCCAAGAGACATACTCAGCAAAATTCTTTAGTTTTCAAGAAATACAAACACTCCTGAGCATGTGGAGAAACATGAGCTCACAGTACACCTCAGGCAGTTTCACATTTTTTTTTTTTTTTTGCTGACTTCGAGAAATTGTCTTAACTTTCCAAGAAAGCCTTTAGAAGTGAGGTGCTCCTCACGTCTGGGAGTGTTATGCTTACATCAGTTCTCCTAAGTTTGCAGAGGACAAGTAGCTACAATGTGACTTATATAAATTTTAATAGGATTCTGTGACTTTGTACAGATTGATGACCTTCATTTAAAGCTGAATCCCAGGCAATTAGATAAATACACAGATGAAATAAATATATGGGGCCTGTTTTACCTGCCAAAATATCTGTATTTCTGTCCATTTAGTTCTGAGATTTAAACAGCTCTGCCATACAGCACAGCCCTGTATGGAAGCCCAGAAGTCCCCTGGGGTTGGAGAGTAAAAGGAGAAGCAGCAGACTGATGAGCTCATCTCTCTGTCAATCTGCTCTCTACCTCTATCGGCATGTCTCTTGTTAGCACATGAGCACTGCAGCACCGGCTACTTGTTCTGCTTCTCCCTATCTCAGTCTGAGTTTTGCTATTCAAATTCAGGTACCTAAGTTTTTTACATATAGAAACATACTTTTTAAGCTATATGAATGAATATGGAGTTGCATTAATTTGTGTGCTATGATTAATTATATCCAGCCCAGGTCGTATATATGTTTTGGCTCGAGAGCAAGTGATTATAACAGGATCATGGCTACGGCCATGATCCCGGTATTAAATTTTACAGCTGGTGACCGGCTTTCAGGTAACAGTGATTGGAGCGGCTTCACAGCTGCCCAATCACTTTTACAGGGCTCGAAAGTGCCCCCTCTCGACTATGCCTGCCACTATTCCCTGGCTCTCGTTCCATAGGGGAGTCCAGGACCGCTTCAAGTGGTGGGGCTGACTGCCCACAGTGAAGATGGAGGAACTCCTCTGTCATGAATTAAGCTGGTATTGACAAGGATTTCGTCACTTCTGTTTTTGGTTCTGCCAGGGAAGTATCTGATCAAACGGATCTGTGTTTAATCAGATGCTTTGAAGGGCAAAAGAGGGATCAGGGTTTAATAGACCTCTGATCTCTCCATAAAGAGTTCCTGTCACTGCTCAAGCTATCACAAGAGATGTTGCCCAACCCTAGCAAAAATGTAAAAAAAAAAAAAAAAAAAAAAAAAAAGATCAATAAAATAATAAAACATTTTTTTAAAGCACCCCATTCCCCCGTGCTCAGGAACATCTTTATTGAAGGGCAAAAGGGGCAGCTGCCCCGGGCCCAGTCATTGTAGACCCAAAGCAGCATTGGGACCCAAAGCAGCTACCCCCCTGAGACTGCACTGCCCACAAATAGTTAATAAGTGGATTCAGTTGGGCCCTAGAAAGTGTTTGCCCAGGGTCCAAATGATTTTAAAAATGGCCTTGCCCGTGCTGGTACACAAATGGAAAGGGCACGCAGGTCCGGCACGCATATGTAAAACAGGGATTACACCACATATGTGAGGTATTGCCCTGAATGTAAGAGTGAAAGCAATAATTCTAGTGCCAGAGCTCATGTCTAACTCTAAACTGGTAACCTGTAAAGGCTTTTAAAACTTCACCTATGGACATTTTTAGGTACAATCGTTTGTCCTCATTTCGTGCGCAATTTTAAATCTTGGCAAGTTTGGTATCTATTTACTCAGCATAGCATCACTTTTTATGTTGTACCCAAAGTTGGGTATTATATTGTGTTTGTGTGCACTAAAATTCACTTAAGTGTATTTTTTCCTGAAAATTTGCATTTGATAAACAGCCTCCCAAATGTATTAAATTAAAAATTGCAACAGCCACCATTTTATTTTTAAGGGCCTCTGATTTCAGAAAATATACCCTTGGCGGTTCAAAGTAATTTTCTTAGAAAACATTACTTAGAATGCTGATTTCAACGTGTATGTGAAAAATTTCAAAACTGCCCTGGGGATCGGGGGATTTAAGCCAGGATTGGCTGAAACGCGTCAACCCAGACAATGCCTTTTACCCTGTTGTTACAATAATAAAGATTCTATATGCAGTTTTGGAGAAGAGTGCCGATATTTCTACAATTTGTATATTCCAGCACCTGGGTAGAAGTGGTGCCTGGTACCCTCGTTCATGAATTTGGGATGCATAATTAGCATGAGGATCGGATTCCCTTGTTTGCATCAATTTGTGTCTTTTACTTCTTCATAGAGTACAGTTATATGTCAATATGCCCATAGATATGAGATGACGATTGCCTGATCTGGCTCTTCTCAGATGGATTGGGTGACGATCTTATATCTATGGGGTTAGGAAGAGCGTCTGCAGGTACAGGTTAGAGTACCTATCCCAAATGGTTTTGTTCTTCCCAAGACAAGCAGTACTTCACTTTTTGCTGCATTTGCCCCCCCCCCAACACGCACTTAAACTTGTTCTAACATAAGTCTTATGTTTGTTCATTGACACCCTATTATCAGAGTACATAAGGATATTTCTATCTACATTAGAATATGCTTTAGCACATAAGGAACGTAATCTGATTTGTATTATGAAAATTTAAATTCAGAAATTCTTCACTTTGCAGCTGAATTGATGTAATTTTCTGGGGATTCCAAAAATACAAACATGAAATATATTTATTGAACCTCATTTGTGTTTATTTATCTATCTTTGGTGGTTAAATAAAATGATCACAGTGTAAAAATACGACTAAAAGCTTTATATGTCTCATAAAAACACCAGTTATATTCATAATTTAGCAAATATGTTATTTTTCATTTTCAATAGCCAAACACATGGCCTGTATACACATTTCCCCTTTTTTTGGTGTTCTGTTAAGAAAAATAATAATAATACAATAACATATTAACCATGACACGTCTCAAACGCAGCTGTTAATTCCATGTTTGCTGCACTTCATAAAGACCTGCTAGCTGTGTTGATGTGCATAAAATATTAGCATGTTGAAATGGGCATTGGCGAGATAGATAAATAAGACCTGGCACAGCTGCATCTACAATCACAGCAAAATAAATTCTCTCTAGCTTTACCCAGCGGCATCATGCAGAGGCATTAGCTGCAGTGGGCATACAGCATAATGGCGTCAGTGTGCTCCCTCCATGCTATGCTGCTGACCTTTCCTAAACTGCTCTCTTCTAAGATTGTCCTACCCTTGCTCCTGTGCCAAGCATTGTCAGGTACACTCTGGTACAATGTCACTCTATGTCTGACATTCTCTCCATTTTTTAAGCCATCTGCTCTCGTATTGAATGTCACCTTTTTTGACTTTCAAGCAGGATTATGTCCCCCAAAATCCGGACTATACAATACAATGCATCTGGATCCTTAGTGAGCCTCACCTTAGTCCTGTGCACAGTGCCAATCCCAGGGACACGTACTGATTCAGACAGACAGGGTAGGGGATATGCAGTCCACAGGTTCATAGCACTGCAGTCATTAATTAACATACGCCTTGTTCTTGTTTGTTTTTTCTTAGTTCTGGCTGGCTAATGAGGGCATGGAGTCTAAAGGCACCTATAGATGTGTTGACAGCTATGGCTAGTTTCAGGGCGATCAGTTAACAATCTTCATCTACATCCATCCTTTTTGTTTTTTTCTTATTAACCATTGGCTTGTTTCCCTAGGGGTTCAAGATGGAGGCAGGTGTATTTTGACTGCTGTTTCCTCCCATATCCATACACGTTAATATCCATGCTTGGGTGATCTAAGTGTGTGTGTTAATCTTAATAATGTTTAAAAGATAGATCTCTTAGTAATTTTGGATATGTCGTATCAATGGACAGATATCTCACTGAGAAAGACAGGAGGCAATATAGATATGCCACTCTTTTCTTGCATAACCTGCATACATGGACCTGTTGCAGCCTTCTATACTAACTTGGATGGCAACTCAAGGCAGCACACAATGAGGCTGGGTCTATTCTTTTTCTCCATAAAAAATATTAAATGCTCAACCATACAACACCATACAAATACCAAAGCCGAAATTTTGTCCGTGCAATAAATAGTGCCTTTGAAAATTTGAAGCACGTGTATGAACCACCAAATGTTGCAAGAACCCCTACATGGTTCGATCACCGCATGTTGCTTTGAGATATCTAGTGGTATGTCTAATCTAAGGCAGGCTAATATTAATATACCACCCAATCCATTCAAGGATCATTTGCAGGAAAAGTATGTAACATGGTGCAACCAAGAGATTAGAGATCAGTCTTTTTACTGTACGCACATGCTCCCATTTTCTTGGCTAACCTGACAACATGGAATGAATGTCGTAGCAGATAGTACTGCTTGGCGATAGCCATGTTCTGTAGTCAGCCATGAGTGCTACTGGTCCATGGTGGGCCTACTTTTTGAGGCAAGGCCATGCCTAGGTAACCCGCCAAGATCAAGGTCATGAGAAGTTGGCAGTGCCCGTTTCAGTGCGCGGTAAGTATAATTATAGTGATTAAACCTGTATGGGCTAGATTAACAAATCCCAATCTTAGCGTTTTAGTAAAGCATTTTTCAAGTTAAGAGGATGTGGAGTGATCGCATTCTGTAATACACAACCAACTGACCATTCTACCAGTTAATGATCTACATGTAGTGTTGTATATTGTAATATTTTACTGGACATTGCATTGTATTGCGCTACACTTAAATCACCCCTTTATAATATATGCATTCAGCGATACAACAGAGGTAAGTTCATTTTATTGTTATAATATTGTATCAAACTAAATAAAAGATCATGTAAAAAGACTCTGACCCTGTTTTGTTCTATTCATTAATATATTACCAAAAAGTACAACATGAAGTGAATAAAAAGGATATAATTCTGTGTTCTAACCTTCAGTGTATAGATATGTTTATTGACCATTTATACTGAGCCCTGTACTGTATATCGGGTGCATTATCTGCAATGCCAAATATTCTGTGTTGTGCTAAAATAAATTCTGTTTCCTCATCCAGTGGCACAGAGGGTTAACAATGGACTCATTTCAACTGCTAAATTATGGAAAATTTTGACAGCCAATAGTGTGGCACACATACACCCACATTTATGGAAAATGTCATTTGTACAGGGGATTCAGTCTGGTAGTTTTATATATATATCTATATGTACGTGTGTGTGTATGGTATACATATGTGTGTGTGTGTGTATATGGTGAGCTGCAGGCCCACACACATGTGTATATATATATATATATATATGTGTGTGTGTGTGTGTGTGTGTGTCCAGCACACCATATACACACACGTACACATTTTTCCTTTTTTTTTTTCCTTACACTACAGTAATTCAGATTCATACATGACGTCTCTTCCCTCATTAGATTGGTTCATCCAAGAAAAAAATTGCTGGATATTATTATTCCTTGACCATTTTACATAACTGGGTGAATCCGCAGTAGAATCTATACTCTGCGTGAGAATATGTTCATTAAATATACCATATGTTATAATATTTATCACCATAACCACAGTTCTACCATACACACACTGACACACATGCATATAGACAAAATACACATATATATATATATATATATACATACAGTATACACACATTTCAGAAACTGACACTTCTGTTTTGACTGCTATCTGTTAACAAGTGCATGCAGTCTGTACAGTAATTACAAATTCTTGTTTCAAATTCTTCGTATTACTTGATACAAAGGATCCGAAAACAATCAAGGCCTTTCTAAGCCCAACAGCTGTTCCTATAAATGTTATTGAATCAAAAAAATGAGAATAAAATGTACTTTCATTTTGTTTTCAATCTGCATTAGCGTACATGCTGAAGACGAATGCCCAAGCCACCACAAGGTTCCTGTCTATTTCTTTATCTTGGATGAAAGGCAGATCAAATCTCTTTTTAATGTTACCTGGCCTACATAACAAATGATCAAGAATTGCAGATAAATTAATTCAAACTGAGGACATTTTATTTCATTTTTTTTTCTTCTATAACCAAAATTTACATTATATGCTCACAATATAAACGTTGGCATTTTCCCACCCTTCGTGAATAGGAGCTTGAAAATAAATATCTGCAGGTCTGGGGGTGACATATAAATTTTTGAAACAAACATGGCTGACGAAGACAACAAAAGTGGTGGGAGTTTCACGCCTCAAAATAATCCTTAAAGATATTCAATGATTCCAATTCTTTAAATGCATTTAGAGATGTATTGTTATTTTATGTGTTCCTGATCTCCTTTAGATAGCCAAAAATACGTGTTATTTAAGTTAAGTGAGCGAAATATTTTATTAAAGCTACAAACAATGTAAAGAGATAAAATATTTTAAATGTGTAAAAGTGGGAATACAGTGGTTACGTGGTTATACAGTTTAGCAAAAATAATGAAAAAACAAAAACAAAAAACAAACAGTGAAGCAAAGGACTTGGATGCAGTCCAACCTGTTTTTATGTGGCCTGTCTTTCAAATTATTCTTTTAATATTCTGTTACAAAGATCTAATGCAGAGGTTTTCATAGGATACTGCTTGGGTCTACTTGCTGCATTTAGGATGCAGTTTATAATATATGTGTGTAAATAAATAAATATATATATATATATATATATATATATATCATTTAAAAAATAATAATGTGGACATGCAACAATAAGAACGGACCGGACACCATTCAGTTCAGGAAAGTATAGTCGCCATTATCACTTCACTTTACCGCCACTATGGCATTATGCCATCTTAAAAAATGGAGGACAGTTGGAAAAAAAATGTTGTTACAATGATAGCAATACACACGTCATCTTCCTGATTTTTTTTATAATTTATTTGGCTTTGTCAGGTTATAGGTCCGAAGTTCCATTCGCTTAGCGGCAAAGATTCGCCAGTCGGTATCCAATAATAGTGTACAAATAAATATGAAAAAATAAAAATTATAACTGAAATATGGAAGTTGAAGGCTTTTGGGCAGAGGAGGCCTACCCTATCTTGTTTTTTTTATTTTTAATATTCAAACCTGAAGAAAAAAAAAATAATTGAACGTGTATTGAAATTTACAGCAAAAGTAATTCTCTATGTTCAGCCCTTCACTGAGCTTTTTAATGGCAAGTATTGCTTTCTCTTCCCTTACTCATTTATAATAAATGAGAGGAAAGGATTCTTAATAATCGGACAACACAGGAGATTGTCCTTCCAGTCGTTTGCTAAAATATAAACATATTCTGCAAATTTATCATAAGAATGATATTTAGCCACGTATATTTTCTGAAAGGTATATTCAATTTCTCCTAGCAAGAAAATGTTCCCACTACTAAGCAAGGCCTACATGCCTAAATGACATGTCTAATTAAGAGTCCCAATTTTCAAAACCAGAATTGACACATTTCATTTTTCCATCATATTTACTTACATATTGGTCACCATCTTATTAGTAATAAGAGCGCAGTTTAGTCAAATTGCTGCAAGTTTCTTTTCTCTGCACTTACTTGGGAGTCGTAAATGTTGCAAAGGACCATATAGGAATAGTGTTAGGCTTTTATTTATGCCTTTGGTTGTGTCTTTGGAATCATTTCTTATGCAAAGGGATGAATTATCATATGCAGTATCTACTAATGATTACTGCAAGCAATACATTGTAACAAACCTTTTAATATACAAGTTTCACATAAATCTATTGAAACTGTAACCAGTGCCGTGTTCTAATATCTGGGTATTTCACGTATGTAATATGCCATCATCCAAATACTATCGTTTTTTTTGGCGCCAAGGTAGCTACATGAAATACGTTATGTTACCTGTAGGTGATCAGAATTGTATTAACTGCCTATAGCATTAAAAGAAATGCTATCCCTCCCTAATAACAATTACTATATCCTACAGACAGCAATGAAAATGAAAAATAAAAGTTAAAATAATGAAATGGATGTGTTGTAGAAGTTTAAAGATTGTTTGCATTGAGGAAAAATGTACAAATAACCCATAAAAGAGCAAAATATGCAACTTTGATCTTCGTCTAATTATGATTATATAAAAGAGCTGACAAACTGATACTACGCCTATCAATATATGTAATGATAAATATACAGTGTATATATGTATGTGCATATACATACATATATACACACACTAACGTATGGTAGTGACTTCTGAATACATAATACAATATTTCATATAATTTCTTAAATTCCATAATCAATAAAAAGACAAAGGGACCATACAACAAATTGATAGGTCGGAAAAAACCCTCTCAAATTAAATTATAATAATATCCCATATAATGCCAATCGGTATACAAAATTTACAGGCAAATGCAAAGAACACAGTATACACTTTATGCAATGGAAAGTTGCAGTGCAATTCAATTCACGACCGACCACAGTCGTCCTAATAGTCGATCAAGACACTTGATAATAAATTAGTTTCTACCATACAATAAAATAGGTATAGTAAAAAAAAAATACATCTGAATTTCCCCGTGAAATATTTTTGAAAGCATCCCAAATCTTACAAACAAGCACATCGGTTGAGAGATTATTAAACTGTCTGTTTGACCAAAATCATCAAGGGTGCAGCGTGCATTAAATGAGAAAAAATAGCTTGTCACGGTGCCAAAAAAATAAAAAATAAAATAAAAATAAAATATAACCAAGAGAGGAACAGAAATCAGGCCATTAAGCTGCACTAGCCGTTATGTTTAAAGTAGAACTTCCTATTCTGAGCTGAACATACAACAGACTATTGATAAATAAAAACTTGATTAGCTGATACAAATATTACATGCAGCATCTGAACTGATTAAAGGGTCTTACCCGCCAATGGATGGGGAAAGGTTTTCATGCACCGGTGGAAGAGGCACGAGCCCCTAAAGCATTCACCTTGCAGCCTCCTGTGAAAAGCAGACAAGAGGAGTCTGAGAGCTCAGTTTCTTGGTTTGTGCAAGTGCTTGCAGGCCTGTGAGAGCTAGAAGGCGGTCCTTACCTAACAACTAGCTTGAGATTCTCGGCAGCGTGCGTTCCCCCTGCCACCACTACCCCTTGGCTACCAGCACCCAGCAACGACAGAAGGCTGAGAGGGGCTGGCATGAAAGGCAAAAAGCAAAAGAAAAAAGAGACAGGGAAGAAGGGAGGGAAAAACAGAGAAGCGTGTTAAGCTTGTCTGGCAGTTAACAAGTCTTGAATGAAGAATGTTACCAAACAGACAAACAGCATATAGGGTGCATGCTAATGGTCTTACTTCACTACTTAATTATGAATAATTCAGCAGGCAAAAAAAAAAAAACTCCCCGCCCCCTTTAAAACAAATGGCCATTTCTACATCTGCAGAGACATAAAAATGTAACTGCAGTAAAGGAAAAATATATATATATATATATTAATATATATATATATATATATATATATATATATATATGAATTTAGGCACTTTGAGAGTTACTTGTGCCAACTCGTGCCATTCTGCATGTATACAGTTACAGTGAAAAAAAAAAGGTCGCTGTATACTGCCATATTCCATCTTTGCCGCCTATTTTTTTTTTCTTTTGTCTTTTCAGCTGGCACCTGTCCCAGCCAGTGCATTGCTATGCACACCCAAATGCCTCGCAATCCCCCAAAAAATAATAGCTAAGAAAAACTGAATGAAGCAAAGATGCAAAAAAAAAGAAGGAAAAAAACAGTATTCCCTTTTGTATCCACTGTCAGAATAAAAGAGGAAATAGAACTATCCATCCTTTAAGTCAGGTGGTCTTAGTCCGCGGCTGGTTAAAAAGAAAAAAACGGAAAAGGGCGGCTTGTATACTTGACGGGCAAGTGCGTCACGATTTGCGAAGAAAAAAAACAAAAAAACAAGGAGTGGGGAAGCCATATTCCTTAAAGACGGCGAGCTGGCACGGCTTGGCTCATTGTTACACCGAGGGAAAAATTAAAATCAATTTTGGTTATAAATAGAGGGGTGCAAAAAATCTGAAGGCTGCAGAAAAAAATAAAAAATAAAAGCTGTAAATAGCTGAAGGGGGGGGGGGGGGGATAGTGAGCAGAAGGGCAGAGAGAGGAAAAAAAAAAAAAAGCAGAGGGTTAAAACAAAAAGCAGGGAGAAAAAAATGAAAAAATGATCCTATTTGCTGCAACAGAAAAAGTTGTGCCCTGGCACAAGCCATTTGAAGGGGAGGCCCTTGCAGTAGGAATGCAATCAGGAGCAGTAGCTATTTGCAAACTCCCATCTCCCCCTTGTGAGCAGCTAGAGCAGTCTGTCTCAGAAAGAGGAGGCGTACGTTAGCTAGCGAAAGAGATGGGTTAGAGCTGATGATGAAACGGAGGCATGGCCCTGCGCGAGCAAGCTAGTTGTTAATACACGTACCCTCACACAAACACATACTGCATGAATCTAGACATCAGCTGAACCCTCCCTTTCCCTACTGTAGCATCTGCTTTGACATTTCAGTCACATACAGTAAGCAAGAGCATGTGTGGATATTCTTTTTCTTTTTTTTTTTTTTTTCTTTTTTAACTGTTCATACAAAAAGAAAGGGGAAAAATGACATGTGAATTTAGAAACCTTGTAAATGTGCATGCTGCAACACAAAAATAAAAAACCCAGCAATGACAATGTAATATTTTGAGGATGCATTACCAAACAGGCCACGCATCTTTATAAAATAAAAAAAAAAGTGTGAATAGCCACCTGAATTCTCCAATCATGTGAAAAGTGGAAAAATATTTTTTTATTATTTATTTATTTTATTAAAAATTGAACGACCTTACTTTTTTGAATGGGAGGGGGAGGTAAATGGGTACAAATATTTTAAACAATATTTAAATATAATTTTTTAAATTTTTTTGCTTTTTTTTATGTTTATATATTGCACAGATTTCCTATATCTGGATCTTTATATACAAGTATTTATTAATGGACCCTTTACAGGATTGACCGTTAATATCCTGCGTTGAGAAAAGTTTGATACATTTTTGTATACAGTGAGGGTATCCAAAATGCTCGCACCATAACGCAAGGTACTGTCGAAGCCAAGATATACATCAATGCTGGGGAGTCCATGTAAGTCTTATCATAAGCAGGTACGCTTTACCAATGCAGGTAAAATCTTGCTGCTAAACAACAAAGTAAAAACAAGAGAGTGCAAAGGCCTAGTGCCTTACCCGATAAAACGCTTTTTGCACCCTCTTATTATTTATTACAGGTACTTTTCACACTGAGGCGCTGGCTTACGTTGTTTTAGCGGCGCTTTACCTTGTGGGCGCGCTCCCGAGTCCAGCATTTGCATCCATAGACGCAGAATCCTGGACTCGGCACCACCCCCAAGCGCCCGCGTCATTGGATTTGATTGACAGCAGCGGGAACCAATGGCTGTGCTGCTATCAATCTATCCAATCAAGAGCCGAGACAACGGGCAGAGGGGAAGAGTGCGTCTCCGGCGTGGGAAATACGGGGCTCAGGTGAGTAAAACGAGGGGGCTGGGGGGGCGGTCAGTGACAAAAGTATTTTCGCCTTAATGCATAGGATGCATTAAGGTGAAAAAACATGAGCGTTTACAAACCCTTTAAGTTACTCAACTCACATTTATACATACATAGTTGGGCCAATTTAGACAGGAGCCAAATAAAGTGATACTAAAGTTTTTTTTTTGGTTTAACCACTTGCCGACTACCCGCCGCAGATGTACTGCGGCAAGGTGGCTCGGCTGCGCAAATCGCCGTAGCGGTACGGCGATTCGTGCACTAGCTTTCGTGGGCACGCATGCTTCCCAGCCACGTGCGCACTCTCCGTTTGGCCAGCTGGGGAGGCAGTCAGGGGGTCCGGTAGACTCAATGTCCGATCGTTCCTCGCAGAGACAGAACAGGGATCTGCCTAAGTAAACAAGGCAGATCTCTGTTCTGTCAGGGGATGACACTGAGATCTGTCTTCCTGCTAAGCAGGAAGACGGATCTGTGTGTTTCCCCAGTCACACAGTCCCCCATACAGTTAGAAAACACAAACAGGGAACAAATGTATCCCCTTGATCGCCCCTGATGTTAACCGCTTCCCTGCCAGTGTCATTAGTACAATGTCAGTGCATATTTTGAGCACTGATCACTGTAATAATGTCACTGGTTCCCAAAAAAGTGTCAAACATGTCAGTTAGGTGTCCGATCTGTCCGCCACAATGTCGCAGTCCCGCTAAAAATCACTGATCGCCGCCATTACTAGTAAAAAATCCCTATTTTGTAGACGCTATAACTTTTGCACAAACCAATCAATATATGCTTATTGTGATTTGTTTTTACCAAAAATATGTAGAAGAATACATATTGGCCTTAACTGATGAATAAATGTGTTTTTTTATTTTTATTTTTTGGATATGTATTATAGCAGAAAGTAAAAAATATTGTGTTTTAAAAAAAAATTGGCAGTCTTTTTTTGTTTATAGCGCAAAAAATAAAAACCACAGAGGTGATCAAATACCACCAAATGAAAGCTCCATTTGTGGGAAAAAAAAGATGTAAATTTTGTTTGGTTACAATGTTGTACGACCACGCAATTGTCAGTTAAAATATTGCAGTACTGTATCGCAAAAAATGGCCTGGTCATTAAGGGGGTGAATCCTTCCGGGGCTGAAGTGGTTAAAAATAACAAACATGTAATACTTGCCTGCTCTGCACAGTGGTTTTGCACTGAGCAGCCCAGATCCTCATCTTCTTGGGTCCCTCACCAGCAGGAAAGAAATTTGCACCATGTATGGCCGGCCTAACCTACCAGCATGTCTTTGGCGAGTGGGAGGAAACCCATGCATGCAAAGGGAGAACAGGCAAACTCCAGACAGTTAGTCCTCTTATTTTTACTTTGTCAGATGAGGGTATGTTAATCATTTTGTTACTGACAAGGATGTTGATTTTCTCACATGCAACTCTCACTCTATAACTAAGCTCATTGTGAGTGGAACGCGTTAGAGGCAGAGTTCAAATGGTCTGTCTTGCAGTGGGCTGCACTGGACTGTAACAATAAAGCTACTGTGGTGGCTTTAATTTTGGAGAGTGGCAACTACAGTGTTTCCCTGAAAATAAGCCGGGTCTTATATTATTTTTTGCAACCAAAAACACATTAGGGCTTATTTTTGGGGTAGGGCTTGCAATTTAATCCCCAGTGTGCACAGCATAAAAGTGCTTGCAAACTGCCAGAATCCTCGCCACCACAGCAGAATATAATGCAAAGGGTATGTGTCTCTGCAATCTAACCGTGTCACATACCTTCCACAGCACCCCGACCCGCATGATCGTTCTTCCCTGGCACAAGCACTGCAGAGTGAGGGGGGCCCGAGATGCCCCGATGACAGCTGGCAAAAGAGGAGAGCATCGGGGATCAGCTGAGCGCGGCTCGGCACTTCCGTGACCCGCCTGAGCTCTCTTACCCACTCCGAGCTTTGCAGAGGGAGGGGGGCCGAGATCCCCCGATGACAGTTCGCAAAAGAGAAGAGCATCGGGGATCAGCTGAGCGTGGCTCGCCACTTCCGTGACCCGCCTGAGCTCTCTTACCCGCTCCGAGCTTTGCAGAGGGAGGGGGGCCCGAGATGCCCCGATGACAGCTGGCAAAAGAGGAGAGCATCGGGGATCAGCTGAGCGCGGCTCGGCACTTCCGTGACCCGCCTGAGCTCTCTTACCCACTCCGAGCTTTGCAGAGGGAGGGGGGCCGAGATCCCCCCGATGACAGTTCGCAAAAGAGAAGAGCATCGGGGATCAGCTGAGCGTGGCTCGCCACTTCCGTGACCCGCCTGAGCTCTCTTACCCGCTCCGAGCTTTGCAGAGGGAGGGGGGCACGAGAACCCCCCGATGACAGTTCGCAAAAGAGGAGAGCAGTGGGGATCAACTGAGCACGGCACGGTGCTTCTGTGACCACACCTGAGCTCTTCTACCCGCTCTGAACCTTGCAGAGGGGGGGCTGAATTCCCCTGCTGACAGCTGGGGGAAGGAGAGGACTCCAGCAGCAATAGAGAGGACTCCAGCAGCCCATAACCAGCCTAAACTAGGGCTTATTTTCGGGGTAGGGCTTATATTGCAGCCCTCCTGGAAAATCAGGGTAGGTCTTATTTTCGGGGTAGGTCTTACTTTTGGGAAAACACGGTACATTTCTATGTGAAAAAGCATCTGAACATGGTTAGTTATTCAAAGTGAACGGCAATTTGTTTTTCACATGGAGAATGGAGAATTTAAGTGACTATTCACACCATTTTTTGAAGGGTCTCAACTTCTTTAGTGAATTAATTTCTTCATCCCTCACATCCCCTTGGATTATTTCAATATCAGCCATATTCTACGTGAATCTAAGGCGTTAGAGAAATGAGAGGTTAACTTAATGGGACCTCATGGTTGAAATCCCAACACCAATATCTGCCCATTAGGATATCTGCAAGATTAAATGTTTATTGCATAGGAATACATAGGTATTGCATTTCAAGAAAGGGTAGTGACACACTCACGATATTTGCCTACAAATATTCCATTGTGTTAGTTTGTTGCATCTCTTGGTGGTTCTATATATCATTTTGTAAGGTCCAACATAAGGAGGTTGGAAACCATCAAAAACATAAATGTCTACCTTGTATTTATACAAGACTCGCCAGAGTTGACTTACTAAAGGAGTAGAGTTTCATGTTATTGAAGACCATGAAATTGCTGTCAATTTTAATACTCAAGCATGAGTATAAAAAAATAGCAATATTGCTTGCACATGATTGCACAGCTGAACTGACCACACATCACCTTATTCACTAAGTTAGTGACCACTCACTACTTCATTATTAAATGACCTTTACTAGGCGCGTTCTACAATTGGACACAATACAGGCAACTTACAGTGGACAGGTGATTTTTCTTTGTAACATTTTGTTTTGACATTGTGTCTTCCAATACTGCTTAAAATAATTTATAAATCTCTAATATTGGTGCCACAAAACTGTCCAACGAAAGCATCACAAAAACCACTAGCAAAAGTGTGCCCATTTACTGAACAGTGGTAATATAGGGTGGGCAAAATAAATGCCAGAGGAGCATGCTGAATTTTATAGTCCTATATGGGTCATTCCATTGGGTAGTGTGTTAGGAGCAGTGTGTGTCTACAAGAAAAACAGAAATGGAAGGCGAGCACGTCTAGTTCACTAGGGGTGCACGCCTTCCATTTCTGTTTTTCTTGTAGTTCCTTTCGGATTACCCCATCTGAGGAAGGCAGCATCAACCTAGTTTTGAGATACCTTTCACACCACCATTTTATGTGACATCTGTTACTCCACACCTTGGAAGATCTATTAGCGCTGGAAGTGACTGTGTTTTTTGTATCTCAGCAGTGTGTGTCTATCAGTGCAGGTTTAAGGGGGGGGGGGGGGGATAAATGTTGCAACAGATTGCAGACCCAAAAGGTTTAGAGCTCATACTTTGTGATGTTGGTCAGTCCTGTAATTATACTGTAGTGCAGGGGTGTTAAACTCAATTTCATCGTGGGCCGCATCATCATTATGATTGCCCTCAAAAGGGCCGGTTGGATCTGTAAGATTAGATGTCCAGCGCATCCCCTCCCCTTTATATTAGATGTCAAGAGCCACCCCACCATCAGAAGTTGGGTCCCCCACTCTCCCTTATATCACAGTCATAGGTGTGCGCAGCCTATTGCATTAGGATGTGCACCCCAAAGCTCAAACACACATGAACGCCACCTGCTGTCACAGGGAGAAGGTTCTGATGGTGGGAGACAGTTGATTGGGTGCATATTACCTTACTTCCTAAGTATAGATGTAATGTGTTCCTAAAGTTGAACCTAGCCTTTAATATAATGGGGGCATTTACACTGGCACCCCAACCACCCACCTGGTGCCACCCCTGGATAATGCTAATGCACATGGGGTGATTAGGGTGTGCCCAGGCACACCCGGCACACCCTGTGCGCACGCCTATGATCACAGTGCACCCCCCTTTCCTTATGCTGCTGCTGGGAAGAAGCTGGATGCATTGCTTGAAAGCAGAAAGTAAGGGTCTGGAGGAGGACCAGAGGAGGGCTGGAGCTCTCCTGCAGCTGCAGGAGAGGTGCGAGGGCCACATGAAATGGCCTGGAGGGTTGAATTCGGCCCGCGGGCCTTGTGTTTGACACCTGTGCTGTAGTGTAATCAAAAAACATAAAATATGTTTATTTTTAGTATTATCACTATACAGTAGGTAGTGTATGTGCTGGTGTGTGCATGTTTCTACTAATATACTGCTACTCTTTTACCCCACCTCCTTGCAACTATTGCAGGTTATCCCTAACATGTGGGCCTAGCAGTAAAGCTAATTTTGGCCTGAGCTTTGGGCAGGTAAAACCATAAAACAACCACTATGTGCACGAATTTGAAATGTAAGGGAGAGTGACCTGTTTGCGTTATATCCACAAAAATGGGTGCAGCATACTACAATTTTTTTTTTTACATTGTTTTAATCAGCTACGTATGTATTAAAAAATATATATATTTTATATGTACTTGACATATGCACATGCAATTATAAGTTTACCCTGGCATTCTGTGTAGCTATATGCTCTCACCCTGTTAACACCCAGGCAGCATGTAGATCCCCTATTCTGCTCCGGTTTGAGTGGGTGCCCTGCTCCCCCCACCCTCCTCTCCTCTCTCCCACAGTAACTCCCCTGCCTTCACTTTAAAACCATCTGCAAAATCTGAAGTAAAGCTGCCCGGCCCTTTTCCTAGCTATGATCTTGGCACCGAGTCAAAAGCTGATAAGCACTTGGGCGACACAGCTCCACTGCTGGGCTAAAAAAAAAAGAAAAAGAAAGAGAGAGAGACCGAGGGGAAAACCAGCTGCCATGATTGCAGTTTGATTGAGTGTGCCTACATTGAAAAAAAAAAAAAAAAGGGGGAAGAAAAAAAAATCAGACTGCAAAGAAAGAAAAGGCATGCCAGAGGATTGTGCAGAAGATCCACCACGCTAGAGGAAGACGACAAGTCTGCCCTCCATTTTCTCTCTTCTTTACTGCCGAACTGCTAAAGCAGCTTCTCGTAGCACTCCCTCCCCCTGCATAACCCGAAGCAAAGCTGCAGGAATCATGCCAAGTGTCACGTTGCTGGTTACCCAGTACACCTTTTTTTTTCCCCCCACTTTTTTTTTTTTTTTTTAACAAGCGTCCTTTCCATACCTCAATTTGCGAAAAAGTAAGATAGTACTATTTAAAAAGAAAGAATCCTTAGAGGACTAGAAAACAGCTGAGAGGCGACTAACTCCCGCCGGCAGCAGATATTAAAAAATAAAAACCTGTTCCTTAACCCTTCACAGGCATGAGCGGGCTGCAGAGCTAAAGAAGAAAAAAACACACACACACACATTGGTAGGCCCCCTCCTGCAGCAAAAAAAAGACGCTACGTTTTCTCAGGCAGAGATGTGCGGATTGAGTGAGAGAAAAAGAAAGCGCGAATGTATGGTATTTTTTTTTTTCTTTCCAAAGACCAACATTTGGCTTTTTCCATTTGTGGCAGATCTCTGTACGCCTATTGTAAGCAGAACATCCTGCCTCTTTTGGCATGGTTTCCAAAGGCTGCTCAACTAAGTTCAGTAGAACAAACTTTTTTTTTCTCTCTCTCTCTCTGCTGAAGAAGGAAGACAAAAAAAAAAAATCCTGCAAGCTATTCCCCACGTTTCTTGCTTTCTTTTCAGATTTTTTTTTCTTTTTTTCAGAGTTCTTTACTTTCGTTTCATTATTATTATTTTTTTTATTTATTTGATGACATCGAGGAGTTAAAGCAAAACCTTAACCGCTCAATCCTCAGAAGGGAAAAACTGACTCAAAAACTAAGGTGGGGGTCTTTTTTTATGTTTGAAAAAAATAAAATAATCAGTTTGTTCATACGAACTGCGGTAACTTAATTTAGCCTAGTCTTGCGATTTGCTTTAGTTAACGTGATCCTAGCGGCTTCCAGATTGCACCTCTAGCGTTTAGGCTTCATAGCTCCCCATCCCTTCTCACTAACCTGTATCCCCTTTTTTTTCCTATTCATCCTAATGAAAACATCCGCCGGGCTCTTCCTTTCCTTCGTTACAGTGAGCTGTTTGCATTCTCGATGGTACAAGCCAAAAAAGCAAAAGGAAAAAAGGGGGGAGGGCGGGGAGGTGTGTGTGTAAGGGGGGGGGGGTTTAGGCCTCGACCGGCTATTTCTCTCATAGCAACAGTACTTCTTGGTACGCCTAGCTTTGGCATACATCAACATTTCTACCCGGCCTAGTATCCTGTTGCGTCACCTCTCGCCATTCCTCTCAACCAATTGAATCCTCTCTGCTTTCATACAAAAAAAATATATACTTTTAACTTCATTGGTAAATTTGAAGGAGGGAAAAAATAGAGAGAGAGAGGGGGGTGGCAGTGAGGAAGAAACACATTATTAAACATGCACAGGCTCGATTTTAAAACTTTACAGGCCTTGTAGTCATGCCTTCGTACTGTAAAGGGAAGATGGGTTTGGAGGGTCAAGTAATTCGGATTTGGCGGTGGGGGTGAGGGGGGGGGGGTTACTAGGTATTATATAAAGAGAGTTTAGTAAAATACACAAAAATAACCTGTTTTAAAGGGTGTACACCTTTTTATGCAGCTAACATGTGTATGTACATGTGCATAATATATATATACACACACACACACACACACACACACACTATATATATGTTAGAATTAAAATTGATAAAACCAACCTATCTTCATTCTTTATAAGGGTGCACACACCATCAGTTTCAGCTTAAGTTTTATGTGTGTGTGTAGATATATATATATATATATATATATATATATATATCTGTAATGATTAAATATAGACATATAGATAGACAGAGAGGTAAATAGACTAGCTCTTTATAAACAGACGTGTCTATCTATCTATCTATCTATTACACATATAGACGCACAAATACATAGAGAGGTATTTTCTAGAGTATTGACAGATTTTCTAGAGTATTGATAGATTTTCTAGAATATTGATAGATTTCTAGATTTTCTAGTACCGATAGCAGACCTTCATGTCAAAACTCATGAGCAAACTGATTTCAATCATGTCTCTTAAAACCGTCGATTAGCCATTTCAGCAATTATGCTTTGCAGCGTTTACTTTTTTCATGTCACCTTAACTACACTCAGTGACATGCACGTCATATTTTAGATTTTCTTGGATAAAAAAAATAATAATTCCATCCTTACAGTCTATATCGTAGGCACAAGATATGTGCCAACAGCCCAAGGAAAACACCTTGCCTGTGTATGACTATATTCATCATGAAATAAGTGACAGTCGGACACAAGGTAACAGAAGGAGGCGAAAAATATGAAAATTCTGCAGAAAAATGCTAAACAGAGTTTGACATCCTAAAAATAGGTTCGTTCCCTCGTGGGCAGGATGTGGGGTACTCAGAAAGCAAGATTTAGTAAATACCTTGCTGTGTTCGCCTTACTCTAATCAAAAGCTTTTCCAAATCGTCCATTTACCCTTAAATTTCTTAGGTGCTTGTTTTTTTTTATTTTTACAAGCAAGCAGCTTGTACTGCTGAATTCTGCCAGAGTTTTCTGCGATCTGGGCCTAGTCTCCGTTATAGACAGGAATTAAGCCATGCTAAGATTCACACAGGCTGCAGCAATGAGTCACAAAGATCTGGGGGGGGGGGGGGGAGGTAAATGAAAGACCTCTAGGTTCTGATTTCTCGATTTTATTAAGCTTTTAGAAAGATGAACATGTTGTAACTGAAGTCAGTGCTGTTTTTGCAAGCACTATGTGTATTGCATCAGAATGAGATTGAAACATACCAACGTTTTAACTGCCAACTGTCCCTGACTTCCAAGGGCAGTCCAAAGATTTAGAGCTGTCCCTGGAAATGTTGGCTCCCTAGAAAACCCTCTGCATACCAATACTACTGATCCCTTTTTTCTACCTGTTGGGTCAAATGAGTATCACCTGTCTCCTTGCTTATTAAATGTTAAAAGGTGCAGGAGAGCAGAATGTGAAATGTAAAAAAGTATCAACATTCCAATATAATTATAATCACACATATATATTTTTACACATTGTTCCTATACACATGCCTACAAATTATAATAATAATAATAATAATAATAATAATAAAAAACACATATATAATATATATATATATTATAATATATTATTTTCACATATTGTTATTACACATTATATATATATATATATATATATATATATATATATATATATATATATATCGTATGCATATATTCACGTGTTGCTACTATACATACATTTTCACATTGTTGCACACACACACACACACATGTATATATATATATATATATATATATATATATATATATATATATAATTTAGTGCTTCATAGTGCAATATGGCTTTAGGTACTCCAGCTTAACATGTGGACAACCATGTACAGTGCCTTACAGATTGAATATATCATTGTATGTGGAGTACCTGCAAACAGGTTATCGATCAATAATAGCTCGATTTTTTCCTGTCTTGACTTCTAAATGCGCAATCATTTTCTGGTTAAAGTACTTACTATTTAAATGTGCATCCCATAACTACAGATGTATACATAACCAATAATACAAAGCCACTTTAATATTCCCATATCAATACAGGCCACTGCATCAATCATCCATAGCTGCTATACATTGGAGCTTATATTTCGCCTTAGCCTGTGCTTACTTCAAATTCCCAATTAACGTTAATCTTATAGGGTAATGGGTTTTAGGTGCGAACACCGGCTAAGCTGAAAAGTACTGCTTCAGTAAATGAGTGACCTCCACTCTATTCTGGCAGTCTGATATTGTTTTATAATTATGAACTTGCATATTGAATGCAAAGACTGCTTGATCTGTGCAGCCTTTGTAGCTAGGGTCATTCCTATAGGACTTCTACTATACAGGACAGTATGTACACATAATTAAACGGCAAAAATTGCCAACACTAAATCGCATTTCGGAAGCACTGTCGAGAGGTAAAAAACATAAAGTAAAAAATTAGGATATATTTTATATTATATTTTATTAAGCATAATAGCGGGCATTAAAATAACTGCTTAATCATGTTTATATAGCACTTAGAAAATAATCAGTCAATAATAACGTAATATTTAGTAAGTAAAATTCACTCGAGCATCAAGTCTTGACGAATTTTCTTGATCTTCTATACAGGGGACAGCTACTTTGACTATTTTGCAAGGCAATAATCATTGAATGAATTGATTGTTTTTTTTTTTTTTAACTAGAATGGTTTAAAAACGAATGTCTTTTCAATTTTTTTGGCACTCTTTTGGTATTGCTAAATTCCTCAATGCTTGGTTTATTCTATGAACAGAACATAAAAAAGAAATCCATAACAGTTTCGATAGAAGCTGTCTTAATGTTGTTATCTATATCATATAGTATGTCATTTTTTGTTTTCTAAAAGTATAACTGCAAAAATATTGTAATCACAAATCCGGCTGGTTTTATAGAAGGAACTGATGAGGGTGTATTTATTATTAGTGATAATAAGGGATATAATTAGCTATTGGTTTTCATTTTGTGAAACAATTAGGCAATTGGGGAGGTGTGTTTGCAGGTACTGTCACCCATCTGACAATGCTTGAATTTATGCTATTATCAGCTGGTATGCCATCAAAAACTAAGTTTGCGTCACCTCAAATTTTGCAAAGGTAAAAATAAAAATAAAAAAAATTGCTCCTTGATTTTTAAATTAACCCCTTAGCACCCAGAAGAAAATACTTTATTCACATTCATGCTCACAGTACATTTAGGAAAACTTTTTTTTCCCATACAGAAAACAAAAAAGAACAAAAATTAAATGATGGTTATTAAAACGGCATTACCGCATGAAATTACCCAGATGAAAAAAAATAATAAATCAATAGTTTGCAATGCTGGCATTAGGGCAATTGTCAGGTGAAATTATTCTGATCAAAGTACCCTAAAAATTTGCAATCCCGTTAAAAACAAATGAGACTTGTATGGAATGCTATTTTTGAAAATGTTAACCCCTTGTTCATCAGGATGCCACGTCCGTGTCCGAAAAGCAAAACGATGACCGTAAAACTGTGTGGAGTTGTGTAACTGTGCATTGAATTGCTGCATTTCAGGGCACAGAAAAACACTGCCAAGATGAAGAAGGATGTGAGCTGGTCAATCACAGAATATTTCAGGAAAGCACTCTTTCTTGCCCTTGTTCTAGAAAATCTGCTGAATGTCCTCAAAATACATAGAGGTAGCAATACAAAATAAAGAGAAAGTAAAATAGACATTAAATAAATACAGCATGTACTGTAGATATATCTATATATATATATATATATATATATACACTGTATGTGTGTGTTCAAAGGCTCACCTTAAAAAAGTATAATACATATACCTATATAAAGGAGGAAAAGCACAATAAAACAATCCTGGCCAAGCAACTGTTTCTGTGTTGTGCCTGGCGAAACTCCAGACGCCATTTTACGGCTTACTCAGTTCCGCCATTTTATGTTTTCCCTGTTTTGGCCTATATTTGCAGGTTGCAGATTATGTCAATTTGACAAGTGCTAGTTCAGCATGTATGTTGTGCGCATGCGCAAGTGTGTACGTGTTGCACACCTTGCAATACACTAAAGAGTGGAAGTTTAGGTTAAAGCTGCAGGAAGCCCGAGAAAAAGTTTTTGTGTCATTATGAAATGTCACAATACAAAAGGACAATCATGAATTTCAATGTGACCAACACTTTGCAATGTATGTTGTAGCTTATTTCTTTTTTCTTCTTTCTTTGTAATGACGGTGCTATTTTATCTATGCAAAGTGCTATGTTCAGCTGTGGGTTCACACATGTGCTGGATGTTGATAACAAATGTAAAATACAAATTCGATGTGTATGTTATAGTTAGTTCATTGGCAAAGGAAGGGAAAGGTTTTTGCTGCACTTAAAGCAACTGATAAAATGTTCATTTCATTATTTATTTTTAAAGGGATCATAATAATTTTAGACTTTTGAGTGTGAATACTTGTGTTGCTGCGTAGTTTCACAATGGTCCTCCGACAAACATATGTGCATAAGCTCAAACCTCAACTCAAGAATTCTTGTCAATTATATATATATATACGGTAAATATGTGTGTGTGTCTGTGTAAAGTTTTGCGTGTGCTCATTGCATGTGTGTATGTGTTATATATATATATATATATATATATATTTATATATATATATATATATTAATATATATATATTATGCTTGACAAAGCCATCTCACATTTTCTTGCATTTTCTGCCACTTACTTAATCTATAAATGGTATCATTTTAACTCCAAACTTTCTGTATTTATCTCATGTATCACTCGTTAGCTATCTATCTATAGATATATATATGTAATTATATATGATTAAATATAGACATATGGATAGACAGAGAGGTAAAAAGACTAGCTCTTTATAAACAGAAGTGTGAGTGTGTCTATCTATCTATCTAGCTATCTATTTAATACAGAAATACAAATACATCCATGCAAATATGAATTAATTTCTATCAATCCCCCAAAGCATGCCTGAAAAGAGACGTTGGCTGTCTCAGAAGCTTCCAGTTTTTTCTAATCAGACAACGAAAGGTATCACTTTACCTTTATATTTTCCCAATGATAATGTTAGGCTTTTTTGTATTAATTTGAGAATAATATTTATTTTTAATTACATGTAGAACTGCAAAAAAAAAAAAAAAAAATAGCCTTTTTTTTAAATAATTATTTATGAAATAAGGAAAGGTTCCTCTTAAGGGAATATACTGAGAAAAAATGTTTTTTTTTTTATCTAGGTGAGATAATCTTTGCTGGATTTAAATACATATTGTATATGACATTATTATATACATTATTATATGTATAATAATGTATATAATAATGTCATATACAATATGTATTTACCATTTTCATTTACTTTTAACTCATACAAGTCTCCCGAGTGATTCTACAGGATTTGCATTTAAACGTCGGCTGATTTGGACGTCACCTCTTCAGTGCCACTCATTGTACATATTAAATACATATACAAAGATCAAACAAAGTGCTTCTTGGCTATAATAATATAGGGCAAAGGGCACAGGTAAAATGGCCAATCTTATCTATAACAGATGAAAGTGTAAAGGAAACTGGAAAGAAGTAATAAAAATAAAAGTCTGTTAATTAACTGTAAAAAAAAGGCTGTGGAGTATACCGTGCGAGGAAAAATATATCATCCCAAACAATGTCAGTTGAATATTCAGGTGTCGTATAAAGCCATCTGCAGTTTATACAAGATTCTGCTGTATTTTTTTTTTCTTTTTACGTGATCAATTCCTGACTTGTAATGAGGCAGTGCAACAAATAATTAATGTCTGCAGTCCTGCCTTTGAGCGGCTAATGACATATCATTAGATTGGATCAGACAATGCAAACAATTTCTGATGGCATTTTGGAATATTGCCTCTCATACCGTCACAAATGATTCTGAACTTTTCTGTTTAAATTTTTACTTTTCAGTATGAATTGGGGACGGAGGTTGGAGCTGTTACAGATGAACTAAATGAATGTTCCTTTAGCTTAGTGATTAAAGTGAAGCTGTGTTTGCTTCAATCATCTAATCACATATCAGCAAAAATATATTTTTAAATATTTTACTTGCATATGATGGGTATTTGGTAAGAACACAGTGTCATTTTCCTTACTAAGCTAAGCAAAAACTCACTTTGCAAAGTGAACACTCTTTCCTCCTTTAGTAAATTGAACCCCATTGGTCGCTTAGCCTAGTGAATGCTCACTTTGCTAAGTAAATGTTCACTTAGCTTAGTAAATAAGGTAAGGCTGTATTTATTTCAGTCTTCTAATCACATGCAAGCAAAAATCTTTTTTTTTTTTCATGCACCTGATTGGGTATTCAAAGAGAATACACCTTATTTACTAAACCAAGGGAACATTCACTTTGTAAACTGAACAGCTTTTACTCCTCTTGTAAAACAGAATATATTGAAATGACATGGAAATTATATTTTCTGTTTGCATTTATGTTGGTGTTGCTGTACATTCATCATTCATGAAAATTATCAACTTTTTTTTAACACCAACTTTTTTTTAAAACCAACATTTTTTCAATCATCAATTTTTTTTAAGTGGAACTCCGCCTTTTTTACAAATGTGACATTGCAGCAGGGTAATGATAAAAAAAATAAAAGCTCTGTAAACAGTATTTATTACCTCATTTGTTTCTTTAGGTCTGTATATACTTTTGAAGTATCCTTTTTACCCATAGCCGCATTGGGGGGGGGGGGGCAGTTAATTGTAGAAGGTTCACATAGACATGGTGTGGTACTTTTCTACAGTTCACAAATGACAACAGGAAAACTTTTTGCACTGACAACCATAGAAACTTCAATACGTTTTACATGAAAAAACAGAGCTAAATCTTTTATCATTGATAGTTACAAAATGTATTTTTTTGCTGCCCCTGTATTGAATATTAAGCCATAAAGTATAAAGGTAGAGTTATGCCCTGTACACACGATCGGATTTACCGATGGGATAAACTCAGATGGAATTTTCCATCGGAATTCCGTTCAAGCATACACACTGTCAGACCAAATTCCGACCGTCCAAAACGCGGTGACGTAAAACACTACGACGAGCCGAGAAAAATGAAGTTAAATGCTTCGGAGCATGCGTTGACTTGATTCTGAGCATGCGTGTTTTTTTCTCCATCGGAGTTCCACACAGACGATCGGAATTTCCAATAGGATTTTTTTCCATCGGAAAAAAATAGAACATGTTCTATTTCTGAACTCCGACGGAAAAAAGTCCGATGGAGCACACACACGTTCCGAATATCCAATGAAAAAGTTCTGAGTTTTTCATCGGAAATTCAGATCGTGTGTCCCTTTAAAGGTCTTACTGTTGGAAAATCAGGATAATAGAGAGCAGCATTTACACTAAATTTACCAAAATAATATAAAAGTATCGGCACTGATATTTTAGGAGATTTTTTTCTACCCTTTGTTCAATGCAAACACCTGATTAGGGTTAATGGAAATGTTTTATTTTTCTTTCTTTTCAATTCACCTGAACTTAACTGGGCGTTTCAAGTAAACTCAGGCGGAGGACATTATGAATTGTTTGCACTGTATTCAATTATGGAAAGTCATTTTATGTAACTAAACAAGCATGAACAATGTGCTAGAATATTATATCAAGTTATATTAAATAAGACCTCATAGATTTGAATGTTAACTATACCCAGAGCAATCTTTACTTTTTTACAATCCATGCACAAATGCTATTCTACAAAATGTGTGTGTGTCCCCCAAGTGAAACTGGTCATTGCTAGAGAAATTATCAAAATTGGGATTTTTGCATCATTTTGGAGAATGCATTGTAATCAATTTATATTTAGATGTAGGTAATATATATCGATAATCCTTAGAACCTGTGTCCCTATTGCTGGAATACATATATGTATCTATCTATCTATCTGTATAGTTATATCTCTATATCTATATAGAGATATAGATCTATATTTATATAGATAGATCTATATATATATAGATAGATCGATCTATCTATCTATCTATCTATCTATCTATCTATCTATCTATCTATCTATATATATATATATATATATATATATATATATATATACACACATATAATATATATATATATATATATATATATATAGAGAGAGAGAGAGAGAGAGAGAGAGAGAGAGAGAGAGAGTTTATCAAAGTGTCCGCATTGTTTCAG
This sequence comes from Rana muscosa, assembly GCA_029206835.1. NCBI lineage: Eukaryota > Metazoa > Chordata > Amphibia > Anura > Ranidae > Rana > Rana muscosa. The sequence goes on from CM055118.1 coordinate 195,045,125, forward strand.
TGCACTTGTAAAAAAAATGGATACTTTTTATCTAAAACATCATCAGAGTACTCATACAAAGGATTAAAAAATATTTTGACATGGGAAACACTGTTTTTTATTTTTTTTTACCAAAACTGGAGAGTGCAAAATCTGGTGCAGTTCTGCAAAGCAACCAATTTGCTTCCATTTTTTTTTTTTGTCAAAGCTTAATTGAACAAACTGAAGTTAGAAGCTGATTGGCTACCAAGCACAGCCGCACCAGATTATGCACTCTACAGTTTTAGTTAAACAACCACAGTATGTTTTTGCACCGTGAAGATCACTGGATAAACAATCGCTCGGACTAGTTGCTCATCAGACTTGATTAGTGTAGTGCAGAGAGATCGCATACTGAAATGCACAAGGAAATTGGAGACTATTGTTATTAAATAGTCAACCGTCACTTCTCTAACAAATAGATATATGACTCAAAAGAAAATCAAATGACTGTCACTCTTGACTAAAAGTAACTCTAAACCTATGAATTTTTTTTTAGATATTGCAGCTTACCAGTTCTTAGGCCCCCTGTTTACACAAGATTCTGCACGCAATTCTAGATCACACTAAAAGTGTGGCAAAAACGCGTAATGCGCTTAGAGTGCCATTAATTTTTAATGGCATCCCAAACGTGGTTAGAAGACACACGATATGCTGTGTGTTTTGTCACGTGACAAACATGATACAAACGCACCAAGATGCGCACTCTAAAAATGTGCAACGCTCCACACTCAAAGAGGTGAGGGTGTTTCTTTGGCGCATTTGTCCTGCATTGAGCAGCCCACTCAAGTGAATGGCCAGACGTATGTGTAATGTGTGAATGCGCTACAAATCGTGCAAAAAAAAACGCCCTGGGATGAGGACAGAGAGAGACCCCTGGGATGAGGACAGTGAGGGACCCCTGGGATGAGGACAGAGAGGGGGCCCTGGGATGAGGACAGTGAGGGACCCCTAGGATGAGGAAAGAGAGGGGGCCCTGGGATGAGAACAGAGAGGGACCCCTGGGATGAGGATAGAGAGGGACCCCTGGGATGAGGACAGAGAGGGACCCCTGGGATGACTGCAGAAGGTGGTCCTGAGATGACTGGCAAGTGGCATCTCTTTGATTTGGGTAAGTGGGGAGGGGGTTGGATTTGAAGCCCCCCCCCCACACCACCCCACCTTAGAGCACAAGTGCTCTTCCCTCCAAAAACAACCTCCAGCACATATCCTCTTACCCCCCATCACTTCTCTATGTGTGCATCCTGCCCCCTTCCCTTTTTGGTTACTGTGCCCCCCTCCCCTATGCACAAACTGTACACAGACCTGAGATAACCAGCACGACTCTTGCAGTGTAAGATCTCTCCTCCCTGGCTTCTCCACCTCCTGTCTGTGAACATCGGAGCCGAGGAGGAGGATCCTCAGTGAGTCTGTGTTATGTGCAGACTCAGTGGGGAGAGATACCGGTATAGGCTGCTATACAGGGAAGATTGCTGCCTGGGGGGAGCCCGGGCACCCTGCAAGAGATGTGGGGAAGGTGTCCTGAGTGGCCGGCACTAGCGAGGCCCTGTCAGGCCAGTTAATGGAGCTCAGTGCTGGAACAGGCACTGAGCTCCAGGATCAGCACAGATTCCTTGGGACGGAGGTATTCTCAGGGGGCCCCCTACTGGCCCCGGGCCCTCAGGCAGAGCCCGAGTGCCCTAATGGTCAGTCTGCCCCTGGACGCGCAACCTCTTGGGACTTGTGACATGTCACAAGAGGTTGCAGGCAGAGAGAGGAAGGGGAAAAGATCTTACGGTGGAATCACCAAGGTGACTCCATCAAAAGTGGGTGTGGGTAACTGTCAAAACTAGTTACCTTCCCCTCTCCCAAAAAAATAAAAATAAATCTCTCATAATGTTAGAGGAGCGGAGGATTCGTAAACGTGGAGCTTCCCATTAGGGTGAAGTTACATTTTAGTTTTCTTTTTTCAGGGTTTTCTTACTTTTATTCCCACCTGCTGATCCTGCCAGTGATGACCTGTATGTCCAAGGGTGACAATGCCCACTCACTGTACTGTTTCTATGAAGAATCAGCATTATCACCCTAGGACACGACTACAGAATACCTTTTCCTCTCCCCTTCTCCATAACAGAGGCAGGGAAGGGGGAGTAGAGGCTCTGTAGTCCACAAAGATAGCTGGGAACCTAACAAATTAAATTATTGAACAGACCTAAATTTTAGGTGCCCAAAAATGGGCGGTTCCTTTGCCCTGTCCAATATCCAATATTTTCAGTCTTGGCAATGAACACTGAGCACCTTGTAGTGGAAGATATATTCCATGTAAGTGAATATTCCATGTTGGTGACATAATCTTCAACATATACATAAGATCTTATCTGCTTGCAGAAAGATAGTTTTGGGATTCTATGTCAAGATATTAGTAATTTCCAGCCTGCAGATATGATTTTAACTTGTTTTTCATTGCTTTAAAAAAGTGTAACCAGTGACGGCCCGTCCATTAGGGGGGGAAATGGCACCCCCCCATTCGTGCGTCCGGCCCCCTAATCTACATGCAGGGTGCCGGACGCATGAAGTCCAATGGGGGAGTGTTTTTTTTTACGCACGTGATTAGAGCCAGAGGCTCTAATAGGCTTCAAAAAAGGGTGGGCTCGGGGCGCAGAGCACCGAGCTCTGAGCCCATCCAGTTGTATGGGAATAGCGAATAAATATTCACTATTCTCACACTGATTCTCCTCCCAGCCAATCAGGAAGCAATCTTATTGGCCAAGGGAAAAGGGGGAGGAGATGCACTGCCGGGGGAGAAGCAGGGGAAGACCGACCGACCCACCAGCTGCCACAGTCAGACTCCAGGGATGGCTCACCATTCAGCACTCTCCGGCTTGTACAGGGGAGGGAGGAGATCCCGGGCTAAGGTAAGGAGGCCAACCATCTCCCACAGGGGTGTGTGTGAGTGTGTGTTCCCTGCATTCACGTCTGTCTCCCGGGTGTGGGGGGGCATTGGTTTGCCGCCCCCCTCGAATTATTGAGCGCCAGCCGCCACTGCGTGTAAGGCTGATGGATGTGCAACACAGTGCTCAAGCAAAGCCCAACATTTTACCAGATTAGCCTAGATCAGACTAAGTGAGGCCATTTGTGAAACAATTCTATGAAACACTATCAAGTTAACATAATTTGCTAAATAAAATAAGCAAAAGCTATTTCAGAAAAATAACCTATGAAAAAAAGCTGAAAAGCAACCAAACTGTTAGTATGCCAAACCAAATCACTTTAGATGCCTGCCTTCCCATACGTGTACCCCAACTAAGTTCCCTTCACACTGGGAACTAGGCTTGTGCAATTCGTTTCGTAACGAATCGAAATTCGTCCGAATTTAGCAACTTTCGGACATTCGGAAGCATTCGAATTTCCGAACAAAGCAATTACGAATAAGACCGAATCCGAAATAAATTATACCGCAAATAGCGAATGCCCGAATGTCTTCGGCATAATTCGTTATGAAAAAGTTACGAATGTACGAATCCATACGAAGCACAATAACACTCACTCTGCTCTGCTCTCTGCTTCTCCCACACCGTGCTGAACTCCCTCTCAAAATGGTGTACAGGGGCGGAGGCTATAGCCGCATGTAAAAAACGAAAGTAAAATACGAGATTTCGAATCCATTCGAAGCACAATAACACTCTGCTCTGCTCTCTGCTTCTCCCTCACCGTGCTGAACCCTCTCAAAATGGTGTACAGGGGCAGAGGCTATAGCCGCATGTAAAAAACGAAAGTAAAATACGAGATTTCGAATCGTTACAAATAACCGCTATGTATTTAGAAAAGTACAAATCCATTCGAAGCACATTAGGCATAATAGGCAGCGTCGTCGTGAGAGAGACACAGAAAATTACGAATCAACGAACCCAAAAAAAGTTACGAAAGTAGGAGTTGTGTCCAGAATCAACGAAAAACAATGTACTCTACCGAAAGTACGAATTATAAATCAACTAAAAATTCAACGAAAAATGTCGCTTGCGAAAATACGAATTAGTCCGAACACGAAAAATCCCGTCTAGCAAAATTACGAATGATTACGAATCAACAGGACCGAAAAGAAACGAACCGAAACTAACCAAATTTTTCCGTTGTGCACAAGCCTACTGGGAACCCAACATCAGCATTTCCTGTACCTGAGTGGATAGGTTAGATCTCAGTAACATTCGCCGTATTTATAATATTGCCAACATTACATTCGCTGGCACTGATCCCTTCTAAACATTCAATATTTTCAAATAGATGTAGCCCCCTGTTCCTAAAGAAATGGGGCTATAATGTAAATTTCGTTTTTGGCTGAACTGTAAACAGCTCAGATTGATTGTACATAGTTTATTTGGTTTCTGTCTTGAACTTGACTGAGTTGTGCCATTTCTCACTGTTGCCAGTAGGTGTTACTGGTACCACAGGCCAGCATGAGAATTACAACACAGTTAAGTTGTAATGAATATTCTTTTTCCAGAAACAGCCCAGTAGGAGGTTCTCTGCCGCTGTGCATTCTGGGAAAGTGTATTCATGAGACAGATGCCATGTGCTCTAGTCAGTTTGGACCTCGGGGCCCTTCTGGCCTGAGGCTGTGTTGCTGCAAGCTTTGCAAGTAGGCCCAGAAGCCTGTCTGGGGCCTACTAATCCTGAGGTGGTCCTAGGCTGTCTTGCCTGCGTGGAAGAAGCCAAGCCAAGCTGAGGAGATCCCAGGGGAGGACCCTTGCTGGAGAGAACCAGGATGAAGGCTGGTTTCTCAGGAATGCCTGGTGACTCGTTTGGAGGACGCACCTAAGCTAATCTACCCTCACAGTACTGCCGGATGGCTTAAGGATTCTGGTACTGTGAAGCTGTTCTACAATTCTACTTAAAGGTAACTAACTCCCGGCTGCCAAGTTTGTGAGAGAGACTTATCCGTGAGTTCTGCTGGCTGCTTAGTCCTGTGAGAGAGGCTTATCCAGAAAACCATACTGGTTGCTAGGTCTGTGTGAGAGACCTATCCAGGTATTCAAGATCATCTAAAGAAAGCTGTTTTTGGCCTTTGGATTCAAGGAGTCCGCAAGTGATCTGCTAAAGGTATTTGAAACCTCCCCTAACCCTCTATCCTACTGCTATTTCCAAGTTCTTCATTAACGCATTGAAACATACTAAAGTGACTGGCACCCGCATTTGTTCTAAACTTCCCATTATAGCCATGGACTCAGCCCTGGAGTGAATGTAAGCTCGCTCCCTGCATCTGGAGGTACCTCTCTGCTCCCAGTATACCCAGGGGGGCGCTACATAGAGAAACGTTGATTCTTTTGGTAAACTGAACTTGATGCTTTACCATTGTACAAATCCACGTTCACTGCACAATAGATGTAATGGGGTTGATTTACTAAAACTGGAGAGTGCAAAATCTGGTGCAGCTGTGCATGGTAGCCAATCAGCTTGTTCAATGAAGCTTTGACAATAAACCCTGGAAGCTGATTGGTTTCTATGCAGAGCTGCACCATATTTTGCACTGTCCGGTTTTAGTTAATCAACCCCAATACTAATAAAGAATGCATTAGTGACGTAGGGGACGGCGAAGGAACCACTCCACCCAGCAGAGCATGCTTTACCCACTTAATAGGCCTCATTCATATGTAACATGGGTGTAACAATTTGAATGATCAATAGGTGAGGAACAAAATTTTCTGCCTTAAAGATCAGTAAATAGATCAGTTTTTAATGCTTAAAAATTGTCCGTCCGTCCCAAATGATATATGTGCATGCGCATGTCCTCAGATGCAGATTTCGGGATTTTGTGTTATTGATCTGAATGCAGTGTTTATGCACCTGTGTGAATGCTTCCATTCAAAAAAATACAGCTGCATTCAGATCTGTAGATAAAGAACAGTTTTAAATGCGTTTTTTTTTTTTTACGGTCATGTGAATGAGGCCATACTCAAACCTTGTTTTTGAACGAAAAAAAACAACATACAACAGAGATAGAGATGGTTTTGTGTTTCGTGAACTATAGTGAATCTTCTAACTCATACTAAAGGCAGATAGACTGTGCACTTTGCAAGTGCAGTTGCTCCAGAGCTTTGTAAATGAGGTAAAGCTTCACTTTACAAAGAATACCCAATCACATGCAAGCAAAATAAGCAAATAACATTTTTGCTTGCACATGATTGGATGGTGAAAGTCAGCAGAGCTTCAACTCATTTACTAAGCTCTGGAGTAGCAGCAATTGCAAAGTGCACAGTTTATTTGCCTTTAATGTATAACTAAGCCCTGGTTCACACTGGTGCGATTTGACATGCGATTTGACATGTCAAATCGCATGTCAAATCAGAAAAATTTGCCGCAAATTGCGGGCAATGGCACCGTCCTAATCGGTGCGACGCCGCATCTGCGGCGCTGCACCGATTACAAAAAGTAGTTTCTGTACTACTTTTTGCGATTTCAGCCGCGATTTACATTGACATCTGTTTCAGATGTCTTTGAAATCGCGGCTGAAATTGGGACTGCCAGCAGGAGTGAAATTGTGCGAGTTCAGCTGAACTCGCAGGCTTCCCTCCCGCAGCCCCAGTGTGAACGTGGGCTTAAGGTAAGACTTTTTTTTACGTTTTGGATGAAGTAGAGAGGGATTAGAACCTATGTCAGTTTTTATTGCTATCTGTGCCCCCTTTAATGAAATTCCCCCTCTCTATTTGTCCTGTGTACTGTTATCATTGAAAGTGAAAGTAAAAGAAAATTAAAAATTTTGGGTTGTCCCCTGAAAAGTATTTGAGGGGAAATCTTCCAATGGGGACACTAGTTCTGGTGGCCTGGGGGTCCCCAGGGGATTACCTTAATTTGCAGGGATTTCCTCTCACTTTCTGTTTGGTTATGGGACAGGAAGTGAAGGGAAATCTCCGCAATGGGACACAGATGGCAAAAAAAAAATGTGACAGGGGTTATAACCCTCCCTTACTCTATCCAAAATGGAAAAAAAAGGTTTTGCCTACAGTTCTAATTTACTAAATCAACCCCAGCATCTCCTACACCTCCTCCACCATAATATGGAGACATTTATTTTAACTTTTTATATTCATGCTGCCAACCATTGGCATATTCAGGGATATGCAATTAGCGGACCTCCAGCTGTTGCAGAACTACAAATCCCATGAGGCATAGCAAGACTCTGACAGCTACAAGCATTACACCCAGAGGCAGAGGCATGATGGGACTTGTAGTTTTGCAACAGCTGGAGGTCCACTAATTGCATATCCCTGGCATATATGGTTAAAGTGGACCATTCAGACATTTGCAAGTCTGTGCAACTAAACAACTGACATGTCACAATGCACAGAAATTAAGCTTTTTTTTTAAAAAAAGGCTCTAATGTTAATAAAAATAATAATAATAACAACAAAAAACAGTCACTAAGCGCCATTAACTTTGCCTAGGCTGGGATGATGTCATCAGTCTTCTGCAGTCAGGAGGAAGTATTACCTCAGTCTCCTCTCCTTTAGTGATCAGACTGCAGCATCATAACTTTGTAGTAAGTCACAAGGTGAGAGGTTGCGGCAGGGGCTGGTCTCTATCACACATTTGTGGACACAGCCGAAAATTGCATCTAAATTCCTCTACACTTACACAATACATAATGCATAAATGCAGTTCAAAAAACTTACAGTACTGCATATCAGATGCTAATTTTACTTTATCTGTATGCATGTAAAACAAGATCAGGGCTTGCATACTACTATATGTCATTAAACTGCAGATACGTATTTAAAATATTGTAGCTGCACCCCGATTAATTTAGTATTAACCACTTCCTTACTGGGCACTTAAACCCCCTCCTGCCCAGACCAATTTTCAGCTTTCAGCGCTGACGCACTTTGAATGACAATTGCGCGGTCATACAACGCTGTACCCAAATGACATTTTTATCATTTTTTCCCATAAATAGAGCTTTCTTATGGTGGTATTTGATCACCTCTGCGGTTTTTATTTTTTGCGCTATAAACAAAAAAAGAGCGTCAATTTTGAAAAAAAAAAAAACACAATATTTTTTACTTTTTGCTATCATAAATATCCCAATTTTTAAAAAAAATTCAGTTTAGGCGGATACGTATTCTTCTACATATTTTTGGTAAAAAAAAAAAATTGCAATAAGCGTTTATTGATTGGTTTGCGCAAAAGTTATGGCGCCTACAAAATAGGGGATAGATTTATGACATTTTATTTTTATTTTTTCCCACTAGTAATATCGGTGATCTGCCATTTTTGTCAGGACTGCGATATTGCGGCGGACACATCGGACACTTTTGACACTATTTTGGGGCCATTCACATTTATACAGCGAACAGTGCTATAAAAATGCACCGATTACTGTATAAATGTGACTGGCAGGGAAGGGGTTAACATTAGGGGGTGATCAAGGGGTTAAATGTGTTCCCTCATGAGTGATTCTTACTGTGGGGGGAGTTGACCGATGGTTGTCCCTATGTACAAGGGACACACCATCGGTGTTTACACACAGGGATCCACGTCCCTGGCTCTGTGACTGACGATCGTGAGTACCTGGCGGACATCGCGGTTGCCAGGCACGCGCATCGGCACCCGCGTGACACAGCGGGCACAGCTCTTCCGCGATGCGCGCCGCTGCGGGCGTGCATTGCGGAAGTAAACACAAGGACGTCCAGGGACGCCCTCCCGGCAGTTCAGGTCCGCGCTGCGGCCGTCTTTTGGCCATAGCGCGGATCTGAAGTGGTTAAACCAGAACTTTAACTAGAACCCATTGGAACTGGATCATATACAAAAGTGAGTACACCCCTCACATTTTTGTAAATATTTTATTATATCTTTTCATGTGACAACACTGAAGAAATGACACTTTGCTACAATGTAAAGTAGTGAGTGGACAGCTTGTATAACAGTATAAATTTTCTGTCCCCTCAAAATAACTCAACACACAGCCATTAATGTCTAAACCGCTGGCAACAAAAGTGAGTACACCCCTAAGTGAAAATGTCCAAATTGGGCCCAATTAGCCCCGCTGTCATGTGAATCGTTAGTATTACAAGGTCCCAGGGGTGAATGGGGAGCAGGTGTGTTAAATTTGGTGTTATCGCTCTCACTCTCTCATACTGGTCACTGGAAGAACTCTGAGGATCTAAAAAAAAATAATTGTTGCTCTACATGAAGATGGTCTAGGCTATAAGAAGATTGCCAAGACCCTAAAACTGAGCTGCAGCACGGTGGCCAAGACCATACAGAGGTTTTACAGGACGGGTTCCACTCAGAACAGGCCTTGTCCTGGTCGACCAAAAAGGTTGAGTGCACATGCTTAGCGTCATATCCAGAGGTTGTCTTTGGGAAATAGACCTATGAGTGCTGCCAGCATTGCTGCAAAGGTTGAATGGGTTGGGGGTCAGCCTGTCAGTGCTCAGACCATACGCCGCACACTGCATCAAATTGGTCTGCATGGCTGTCATCACAGAAGGAAGCCTCTTCTACAGATGATGCACAAGAAAGCCTGCAAACAGTTAGTTTGCTGAAGAAAAGCAGACTAAGGATATGGAATATTGGAACCATGTCCTGTGGTCTGATGAGACCAAGATAAACTTATTAGGTTCAGATGGTGTCAAGCGTGTGTGGCGGCAACAAGGTGAGGAGTACAAAGACAAGTGTTTCTTGCCTACAGTCAAGCATGGTAATGGGAGTGTCATGGTCTGGGGCTGCATGAGTGCTGCCAGCACTGGGGAGCTACAGTTCATTGAGGGAACCATGAATGCCAACATGTTCTTTCTTCAGAGACTGGGCCGCAGGGCAGTATTCCAACATGATAACGACCCCAAACACACCTCGAAGACAACCAGTGCCTTGCTAAAGAAGCTGAGGGTAAAGGTGAGGGACTAGCAAAGCATGTCTCCAGACCTAAACCCTATTGAGCATTTGTGGGGCATCCTCCAAGGGAAGGTGGAGGAGTGCAAGGTCTCTAACATCCACCAGCTCTGTGATGTCATCATGGAGGAGTGGAAAAGGACTCCAATGGCAACCTGTGAGGCTCTGGTGAACTCCATGCCTAAGAGGGTTAAGGCAGTGCTGGAAAATAATGGTGGCCACACAAAATATTCACACTTTGGGCCCAATTTGGACATTTTCACTTAGGGGTGTACACACTTTTGTTGCCAGCGGTTTAGACATTGAGGGCTGTGTGTTGAGTCATTTTGAGGGGACAGTAAATTTACACTGTTATACAAGCTGTAGAGCCGGTTCACACACAGGCGGCACGACTCTGGCCGCGACTTTGCGAGGCGACCTGGATGCGACCTGAGCGCACACCACAGCGCGACTTGGGACGACTTACAAGGCGACTTCAAGTTGCCTCCAGGACAGGAGGCTTTCCGGTGGCCAATCAAACAAGAATCAGCACTGTGGGAGGGAGGGGGGGGGGAGGGAGGGGTTTGCCTGAGAAAACAAGAGAAAATAATTTTCTCTTCCTGTATTGTTGCTTCAGTTAAGATACGATCCGACTTTGGAGGCGACTTCCATTGAAATCAATGGACACAAGTCGCCTACAAGTCGGATTGAAGTAGTACATGAACCTTTTCTGAAGTCGGAGCGATTTCAGTAGTGTACATTAAAGCGGAGCTCCACCCTAAAGTGGAACTTCAGCTCATCGGAACCCTCCCCCCCTCCGGTGTCACATTTGGCACCTTTCAGGGGGGAGGGGGGTGCCATACCTGTCTAAGACAGGTATTTGCACCCACTTCCGGGTGTCCTCTCTGCGGGTATTCTGCGGGTAGTACGTCACTTCCCGCAGAACGCCCGTTGTGTTCTGGGAAACACATGGCTCTCAGAACACAACAGTGACCAGTGAGGACGGCGCTGCGCGACTCGCGCATGCGCCGTAAGGAACTGGGCAGTGAAGCCGGAATGCTTCACTTCCTGATTCCCTCACCAAGGATGGCAGACGTTGCTGGACTCCAGGACAGGTAAGTGTCCATATATTAAAAGTCAGCAGCTGCATATGTGTAGCTGCTGGCTTTTAATATTTTTTTAATGGCGGAGCTCCACTTTAAGACAGCTCCATTCACTTACATTTCTTTTCTCAACAGCGCGACTTCAAGTCGGATCCCAGGTTGCCCCTGTGTGAACCGGCTCGTACACCCACTACTTAAATTGTAGCAAAGTCTAATTTCTTCAGTGTTGTCACATAAAAAGATATAATAAAATATTTGCAAAAATGTGAGGGGTGTACTCACTTTCTGACATACTGTATATATATATTGACCTCTATTTAGTGAACTGCTACATGGCAAAGCATTCTTAGTGACAGATTCTCTACAGGCAGTGGTTGTTTTAATTGCAGAGGATAAAATGTCTCGTTAAAGCCATATGCCACGACGAGGCACTTGGGAGAGAAGAAAGAGAGAATTGAAAAGTTGCTTTGGTCCACAGTGCCTGGGCCGTCATTTCTCCGAGTTATTCTCTCACGCTAGACAAGGGGAAATTTACAAGGCATTTGCAGATGGGTGCACTCTGCTAGTTTTTTTTTTAACTGGGGTATCCGCAGAACTTTATGGGGGCCCTTCTTTGTTGTGTGTCTGTCTGTCCGCCCCGAAGCTGCAGTTTTATCAGCTGCTTTTCTCAACAAGGGTACTTTCAAACCAGCAAAGGCTCTGCCAATTTTAAAATTTCATGGTCGGTTTTCAAAAGACGTTCTTGCTGACCTACTTTAGCAGCTTTTCTCAGAGGAAAGTAAGGTTGTTTTATTCACCCTTTTTAACATTTTGTTTAATTCCTTTTATTTGTCCTAATACTCTTCCGGCAATAGACTTCTGTATTTTACTTTTTTTTTTAAAACATGATATTTATATATATATATATATATATATATATATATATATATATATATATACACACATATAGTCATGGTCAAAAATATTGTCACCCCCGCATTTCTGTCAGATAATGCACTACTTCTCTCAGAAAATTGTTGGAATTACAAATGTTGGAGAAACAAAAAGCCAAATCTGACACATTCCACACAAAACTCCAAAATTTACTGGACAAAATTATTTTCACCTTCTCAAAATTGTAAGAAATTATTGCATTCCAAGTTTGTGATCCTCCTGTGATTTGTAATTAAACTCACCTGTATCAATGAACAGGTGCTGACAATATAGAAATCACACTGGAAACCAGGTAAAATTGTGAAAAATTGACGCAACCTTTTTGTTGTGTGTCTGTGTTTGCTACACTGAGCATGGAGAAGAGAAATAGCAGCAAAGAATTGTCTGAGGGTTTGAGAACAAAAATTGTGGAAAAGCATGATTAGAATTGTAGAGCTAGTCTGTTGGAAAGACTCATTGAAGGCGCCACATCCCTTTTACTGGAAAAAAACATGGAAAAGGAGAATTGGGACTTTTCAAGCGCATACAAAGACAGTATTTCGAAAAATAGAAAATGTATTAATTAAAAATTCATAGGTGAGAACATAAAAATTTCACAATAGATCAGTAAAAAATACCAACAAAAGTGCAATTGTATCTCTACATGTTTCACCTTTTACGGCTTCTTCAGGAGATTCTGTTACAATAGACACTGTGTGCATATGGGACCATTTGGAAGCATCATAGAGAAGGGTAATAGACTGGGAAGATCTGAGAGTCCATCTCAGTAGTTTTTTAGGGCAAGTCTAAATCTTGGAATCACCAAAAGATTTCAAATGCTCCGTTTGCAGATAAGGGGAAAATAAACTTTTGTACCAGAAATATTTTCAAAGTATTCCGGACTTCCCTATTGTTCACTGGAGCGCTGCATAAGTTGCTTCCTTCTGCTTTGGTCCACAGAAGGAAGCAACTTATGCAGCGCTCCAGTGAACAATAGGGAAGTCCGGAATACTTTGAAAATGTTTCTGGTACAAAAGTTTCTTTTCCCCTTGCCTGCAAACAGAGCACTTGAAGCCTTCTCTATGATGCTTCCAAATGGTCCCATATGCTTCTCCACAATTATTGATGATTGTAACTGTAAATCTTTAAAGTGATCAGTCTACATACATAGTGTCTATAGTAACAGAATCTCCTGAATAAGCCGTAAAAGGCGAAATATGTAGAGATACAATTGCACTTTTGTTGGTATTTGTGACTGATCTATTGTGGAATTTTTATGTTCTCACCTATGAATTTTTAATAAATACATTTTATATTTTTCTAAATATTGTCTTTGTATGCGCTTGAAAAGTCCCAATTCTCCTGTGGAAAAGCATGGACAATCTTAAGGTTACAAGTCCATCTCCAGAAATCTTAATGTATCCACTGTGTGCAACATTCTCAAAAGGTTTACAGCTCATGGCACTGTAGCTAATCTCCCTGGACGTGGACGAAAGAGAAAAAATTATCAAAGATTGCAACGAAGGATTGTTTTAATAGTGGTTGAAGAACCTTGATGAACTTCCAGACAAATTCAAGCTGACCTTTAGGCACAGGGTACAACTCTGTCATCTTGCACTATACGTCGCCATCTGAATGAAAAGAGACGCTATGGTAGGAGACCCGGGAGGACCCCACTGCTGACACAGAAACATAAAAAAGCAAGATTTGAGTTTGCCAAAACTTACTTGAGGAACCCAAAACCCTTTTGGGAGAATGTGCTCTGGACAGACGAAACAAAATTGCAGCTTTTTGGTAAAGCCCATCATTCTACTGTTTAAAGAAAAGAATACAGTTCCCACCAGTGGTGGCTGATGTTTTTTTTGGGCCGGTCGGGTTATGGACAGCACAGACCACCCACCCCCCTCCCCAGTTGGCCGGCTGGCAGGGTCCCGAGGACCACGGGCGGAACCCCCCCTCAGGTCGGTCAGCCAGTATTCGGGGGCCCTGTACTTAGCCCATTGAATGGGAAACGCTCCTAGCGGCGTCGGCTTCCCCTGCATCTCCTCCCTGCTCCTCCTGGTGGCCAATACGATTGGATCTTCTTTTGACCAATTGGGTGACGGGTCTCCCGACACGCTTCCTGATTGGCCGGGAGGAGAGTCAGTGTTACAATAGTGTTCATTCGCTATGGTCACACAACTGGGTGGGCTTCGTTCGCAGTACTCTGCACCCCAACCCCCACCTTTTTTTGAAGCCTATTAGAGCCTCTGGCTCTAATCACATGCTTAAAAAAAAAACCCTGATTGGAATCCATGCATCTGGCGTTCTGCATGTAGATCAGGGGGCTGGACACATGGATATGGGGGGTGGCGCCCGTGCACCCCTAATGGACAGACCACCAATGGTTCCTACAGTCACACATGGAGAAGGTTTACTGATGTTTTGGGGTTGCTTTGCTGCTTCAGGCACTGGATGTCTTTACAGTGTGCATGGCATTATGAAATCTGAAGACTACCAAAGAATTCTGGCGTGCAATGTAGGGCCCAGTGTCAGAAAGTTGGGTCTCCGTCAGAGGTCATGGGTCTCACAGTAGAAAAAAAACCCTGCAAGACAAAGACATAATGAGCTAGTATGCATAGCATACTAGCTCATTATGAATTTCTTACCTGAGATCGAAGCCCCTGCAGCCGTCCTCGTACAATGCTCCGGGGGTTACTTCCGGGTATCGTGGTTTCGGCACTGTGATTGGCCGAAGCCACGATGACGTCACTCCATGCGCGCGGGAGCCACCGGTAACATACATGCCATTGCTTCAGTTTGCCCCAGTGCACATGTGCCAATGACATTGGCACATGCAGGGGACAGGGGATATCTCCTAAACCATGCAGGTTTAAGAGATATCCTGGGTAGCTACAGGTAAGCCTTATTATAGGCTTACCTGTAGCATAAAGTGGTCTGTAAGGGTTTACAACCGGTAGTAAACCTCAGTTTTTTTTTTTAAACCTGCAAGGCAAAGTTATAACGTGCTAGTATGTAACCAAAGGAGTTTACACCCACTTTAATAATCCACTAGTTTAAATGACATATTGTATACCTTGTATTCAATATCAAGTGTCCAGTCCAGTGTGTATACATTGTTTCAAACCCTCAAGACCTGATGAAGGGGGCAATCTCTGGCTGCTGAAAAAAGTTGACCCATTTATTAAGTTCTCTATTTGATTTGGCACAGGAATACATTTGTATCTACTATTAACTCATGGCCTGGCACTTCAAGCTCATGTTCATGCAGTTATATTGAAAAATATAAATGAATGAAAATTTGTTAAATCAGGAAAAAAACAGGAACATTTTGGAAATCCGCACTTTGAATGACAATTGCGTGGTCATGCTACATTGTACCCAAACCAAATTTTTATCATTTTGTTCCCACAAATAGAACTTTATTTTGGTGGTATTTGATCACCTCTGGGATTTTTATTTTCTGCTAAACAAATAAAAAAAAAAGACCGAAAATTTAGATTTGTTTTGTTTCATTTACAAAACTTTGTAAATAAGTACGTTTTCTCCTTCACTGATGGGCACTGATGGTGCTGCACTGATGGGCACTGATAAGGCGGCACTGATGGGCACCGAAGAGGTGGCACCAATGAGGTGGCACTGATGAGGTGGCATTGATGGGCACTGATGATGGGCACTAATATGCGGCACTGATGGGGCACTGATAGGCGGCACGGATGGGCACTGATAGGCAGCATGTATGGGCACTGATAGGCAGCATGTATGGGCACTGATAGGCGGCACGGATGGGCACTGATAGGCGGCACAGATGGGCACTGATAGGCGGCACAGATGGACACTGATAGGCAGCACGGATGGGCATGGATGGGCACTGATAGGTGGCACTGATGTACTCTAATGTATGTCACTAATGGATGTCAATCAGTGCCAAACAATAATGCCTGCCAATCAGTGATGCCCATTGTGGGCACTGATCGGCATCCATTATGGGCACTGATTGGCATCCCTGGTAGTCTAGGGTGGCATACCTGGTGGTGACATCCCTGGTGGTCCTAGTGGCGTCCCTGGTGGTCCAGTGTGGGCATCCTCGGGGGGGCTCCACTGATAATCGATCAGCACAGACCTCCCCTGTCAGAGGAGCAGCCAATCGGCTCTCCTCTACTCACGTCTGTCAGACACGAGTGAGGAAAAGCCGATCACCGGCTCTTCCTGTTTACATCATGATCAGCCGTGACTGGGCATGGCTGATCACGTGGTAAAGAGTCTCCGTCAGAGACTCTTTACCTAGATCGGTGTTGCGGGGTGTCAGACTGACACCCCGCAACAACGATCGCCGCGATGCGCGCCCCCGGGACAGCGGCTCAATATCCTGAAGACATTATATGACGTCCGGTCAGGATATTGAAACCACTTTGCCGCCGTCATTTTGCTATATGGCGGGCGGCAAGTGGATAAGCCTATTGGAGAAAAAGATCAATAGATTATTTGCCGGGCTCCAGCGCTACTTTACCATTCCATCAAGGTTTTTATTGTTGTTTGTGTCCCCGCTGGGGAGATTCATCCTCTCTATTTGTCCTGCTGACCATTATCCCCATAACAGGAACAGAGAGAAAACTAATGGGTACCGTGAAAACTAAGAGGGGGATTTCCTTACTTTGAATAAATCCCTTCTCACTTTTTGTTAAATCTACAGGAAAAGAAATTAAGGTAAAATCTCCCCAATTGGACACAGATGACAAAAAATTTGACAAGCGTTTTAAATACTCTAACCTAAATTAAAATACAAAAATAAAAATAAAATGTTTTTGCTTTAGCCAAACTTGAACACCTGTTGGGGTTAATTTACTAAAACTGGAGAGTGCAAAATCTGGTGCAGCTGTGTGTGGTAGCCAATCAGCTACCAACTTCAAATTTGACAAAAAACCTGGAAGCTGGAAAAAAAAAACAGTCATGTGCCGGGACTTCAAAGCAAGTTTCTCTTGTCCATGATTGAGCATTGAAATCACCCTTTCAAAAAAGATGATGCACAGCCTGTTTCTCAGATCTTGTGTAGAAGCTAAGTTGGCCAAAAATGTTGCCTTATTTGAAATAATTTGAGATGTGATCCAGATCCATCTCCGGCCCACTGCCTACCACCCACTTATGTCTGGCAGACCTTCAGTTGCCACCCCCTACTGGACCTTGCCCACAATAAAATCACTAGGTCAGGAGCCTAAAACTGCTACGAAGATAATTATGCACACAATCACTGATTGCATTTGCATCAGAGCAATAACATAAGCACCACTGTACACCAAACCTTGAGGTCTACTGCTTGGTGGTGCAGAAGAGACTCAGGCCCTCAAAATCCTTTCCTCTGCACTTAGAGAGAATATATAGCTGGTCTACTGGTCACAACCTCCTGCATGCTTGTGGACTGCTAGCCAGACCAGCACTGATATCAGACAGGAAAGTCACCTAGGAGAACAGGACCTGCCATATGTAGCCAATACATAGTTCCCTGACTGTTCATCAAGTAGCAGCAAAATTACTGTTAAATGGCTGCATACAGTATGCCATTAATATAAAATATACGGTAATTAAAAAAATAACATTGTAATTTGGAATGAAGAGGGTTGATAAGAGGACTTAATGATAATGGTTGTTGTCTTATGTCAGGGTGACCAAGCTGATTTTTTTTTTACAGTTTGGGGTAATTGTAGAGGTACTGGGCACTTGGTTTTACTTTTTATAAGATTTTAAGCTGATGTTTTATATGAGTTTTTTTTTTTTTTTTAACAGAAAAGATTACCGTATATGAGTTTGTTTACTATAAAATCTTTGCTTTACAAATAATTATGTATACAAGGTACCTACATGACACAGAATTCACTGAGCACTATGGGTTTTCTAAAAAGAAACATCACAGCAGAAGCTGTTTGCCTTCACTGTCTCTCTAATTAATACCCCATACAGTACAAGCAATAGGAGGTAGAGACAAACAATTTCAAGTTATTATTCTCTTGTTTTAAGATACAATATGAATCCAAGTTTTGTGCAGAATATTTCACTGTGTACTCCAAATGCTTAAAAGATAAATTCTTCTTTACTGCTCCAACAGCACTGCCCAATGAAAGTGCCCGTGTTGACTTTTGAGCCATGCTCATTGGAGAGACATACCTGTGAACTTAATAAAAGTTGGGAAACAAAACAGGCTATTTTGGCTAATAATGCGAAGAGAAAAAATCAGAAAATTCCTGCTGTTACCACTATAAGCCAGTAATAAAGTCTTGTGCCATGATAGCCATCAATCAATGCAGAAAGGTTGGAGTTTAAGTGATACTATTTATTGGCTAACTTTAGTTATTAAAGATGCAAGTTAATGGTGGTCCTGCTAATCCAATACATATTAGACATGTGCACACTGAAATATTTCGTTTCGGAATTTTGTTTTCGTCAGAAAAATAAATTTATTTAGTTACTACCGAAATTCGTTTTTATTTATTTCGTTTTTCGTTAGAAAATGCATTCGTCCGAAAATCTGAATTAATTAAGGTCGAATCTGTCATTGAAGGCTTATGGTGTCTGTCGAATGTTCAAAGAAGATTCGACGGAGCAGCGAAACTGTACGATGCTGCAATCGTACATTTCCGGTCGAATGTTCCGCCTACAAGCTATAGATGAATTCTATTGTATGACTAGTAATAATTATATTTTTTAATTACTATTACTAGTCAACAGGGATGAGCCCGAACACCCCCCTGTTCGGTTCGCACCAGAACCTGCGAACAGACAAAATGTTAGTGTGAACTTTAGAACCCTATTAAATACAATGGACTCGAACGTTCGAAATCTAAAGTGTTAATTATAAAGGCTAATATGCAAGTTATTGTCCTAAGAAGTGTTTGGGGACCTGGGTCCTGCCCCATGGGACATGTATCAATGCAAAAAATAGGATTTTTATAACAGCTTACCTGTAAAATCCTTTTCTTGGAGTACATCACGGGACACAGAGCGACATAGTCATTACTAATGGGTTATATAGTTACCGTCAGGTGCTGGCACTGGCAACTTCCAAAACCGGAAGTACCCTCCCCTATATAAGCCCCTCCCATCCGGGAGCACCTCAGTTTTGTAGCAAAGCAATAAGTGTCCCCAAAGAGGGGCGGGAGCTCTGTGTCCCGTGATGTACTCCAAGAAAAGGATTTTACAGGTAAGCTGTTATAAAAATCCTATTTTCTTTCTCGTACATCACGGGACACAGAGCGACATAGTCATTACTAATGGGATGTCCTAAAGCAATGCCAAATGAGGGGGGGGATACACCATATATAAGCTGAGCGCTATCAGACATGAGGATCTTTTGCGGCCTGCAACACACTGCGCCCAAAGGCGACATCCTCCTGACTTCTAACGTCCACCTGGTAGAACCTAGTAAACGTGTGTACTGAAGACCATGTTGCGGCCTTACAGACTTGAGCCAGGGAGGCCTGGTGATGCACTGCCCATGAAGTTCCAACTGCTCTCGTGGAGTGCGCCCTAACTTTGAACGGAGGCGGTCTACTTCTCAAGCTATAGGCTTGTATTATGACCTGTCGAATCCACTTGGCTAAAGTAGATTTTGACGCTGCCTGACCCTTTCTGGGGCCTTCCGGCAGAATAAACAAAGTATCCGTTCTGCGAATCTGAGCAGTGGCTTTTAGATAAGCTTTAACTGCTCTTACTACATCCAAAGAATGCAATAACTTTTCCTCTACCGAAGTAGGCTTGGGGAAAAAAGAAGGAAGAACCACATCTTGGTTCAAATGAAAACTCGATACCACCTTAGGAAGAAAGGCTGGATGAGGACGTAACACTACTCTGTCCTTATGGATAACCAGATATGGCTCCTTACAGGACATAGCTGCTAATTCCGATACTCTTTTAGCCGAACAAATGGCTACTAGAAAAATCAATTTCCTGGTGAGAAGCACTAAGGAAATATGCTGTAATGGTTCAAATGGTTGTTTCTGTAGAACCGACAGAACCAAGTTTAGATCCCATGGACATATGGGAATATTAACCGGAGGACTAATACGCATCACTCCTTGTATAAAGGCTTTGACTAGTGAATGCGAAGCCAAGGGCCTTTGAAAAAATATTGACAAGGCCGAAATCTGACCTTTGATAGTACTCAAGGCAAGCTTCCTATCTACAGCCCATTGTAGGAAGTCCAGAATTCTACCTATTACGTATTTACGTGGATGCCATTTCCTGGCCTCACACCAGGCGATGTACGCCTTCCAGATTCTATAGTAGATCTGCCTGGATACCGGTTTCCTGGCATTGATCATGGTAGACACCACAGCATTAGAGAGCCCTCTCCTTTTTAGAATGTGGGCTTCAATAGCCAGGCCGTCAAACCTAGGGCTGGTAAGGAAGGGTGGTATATCGGTCCCTGCGAAAGCAGGTCCGGACGATGTGGGAGGGTCCAAGGACTCCCCACAGACATTTTTACAATCTCCGCGTACCATGCTCTTCGGGGCCACGCTGGAGCCACCAGAATCACTGGTTTCTTTTCTACCCTGATTCTGCGGAGTAATCGAGGTAACAATTGTGGCGGTGGGAATGCATATATCAGCTTGAACTGATCCCAAGGGAACACTAGGGCATCCGAGCCGCACGCTAGGGGATCCCTTGTCCAAGAGACAAACCTGTCCACTTTCGTGTTGAACCTGGATGCTAGCAGATCTACATCCGGTGTTCCCCACCGCTGACATATTGTCCGGAAAACCTCGGAATGAAGGGACCATTCCCCTGGGCATAATTGTTGGCGACTTAGAAAGTCCGCCTTCCAATTCTCCACCCCTGGAATGAATACCGCAGATATGGCTGGGACATATCTTTCTGCCCATCTCAGGATGTAATTTACTTCCCTTTGGGCTGCACGACTCCTGGTGCCCCCCTGACGATTGATATATGCCACTGCTGTGGCATTGTCTGACTGAACTCTGACAGGGGACCCTTGGAGTTTGGATGTCCATGCTACTAGGGCATACCGGGCTGCTCGTATCTCTAAGAGATTGATGGGCAGGGCCTTTTCCGCATCCGACCATCTGCCCTGGAGAGACCATTGCTCCAGTACTGCTCCCCAGCCTAAAAGGCTGGCATCTGTAGTGACCACCTTCCAAGAAATCGGACTGAAGGATTTCCCTCTTTCCAGATTCCGGGGAACCAACCACCAACGGAGGCTTCTGCGAACGGAAGGGGACAAGGACATTGGTACGTCCAGAGCCTGAACTTTTTTGTTCCAGGCTGACAGTATGGCCCTTTGCAACTTCCTTGAATGGAATTGACCGTAGGGTACTGCTTCGAATGATGCCACCATTTTTCCCAGCAGCCTCATGCACAGGCGTATGGATGGCTGTCTTTTTGAACCCACTAAGTGGATCAAATCTCTCAAAGACGACCCCTTTTCTCGAGGCAAGAAAATTTTTCTCTGGTCTGAATCCAGCCTTAGCCCCAAGTATTCCAGACTTTTGACTGGTTTTAGGGCTGACTTGTCTCGGTTGATAATCCAACCGTGATATTCCAGATACTTGATTGTCTCGTGAACAACCACTTCTAGTTTTTCCACTGAGTGGTCTATCAGCAACAAGTCGTCTAGATATGCCATTATCGTTACACCTCGTGTTCTTAGATTGGCCAATAATGGGGCCAGAATTTTTGTGAACACTCTTGGTGCTGTGGCCAGACCGAAGGGTAAGGCTCTGAACTGAAAATGGCGCCCTTCTATCGCAAAGCGTAGAAATTTTTGGTGGGCTGGAAAGATGGGGATGTGCAAATACGCATCTTTGATGTCGATCGAGGCTAACCATTCCTCCCCTTGTAGGGCAGTGGCTACCGATCGGATCGACTCCATCCGGAAAGTCCTGATATGTAGGAATTTGTTTAGCCCTTTTAGATTTAATATGGGCCTCACGTCCCCGTTTGGCTTCGGAACTGTAAAGAGGTTTGAGTAAAACCCGAACCCCCATTCTTCCAGGGGGACCTCTATAATTACTGCTTGAAGCAATAATTGTTCCAGTGCCAACAGGAGGGATCCTCTCTTCTGGGGATCCCTTGGCACGTTCGACCTTATAAAGCGGGAAGGAGGGGAGTTTTTTAACTCCAATTTGTATCCCAGATTTACTGCGGAGAGCACCCATCTGTCTCGGATCGTGTCCCGCCAGGTTTCTGTGAACAACTGAAGTCTTCCCCCCACCCGATTGGGTGGGGGCAACCCTTCATGCATTTGACTTTGGGGGAGGTTTTGTACCTCTCCTGCTCCAGGGCTTCTTGTTACCCTGCAACTGTCCCTGATTTTTACCTCCGGGATTTGACCGGGGAGGCCGTCGGAACTGTTTCACAGCCGATGTCCTAGGGACTGGAGAAGCCGGCCTCTTAAAAGAGGGACCTCTAACTCTATTTTTGACCGGCAAGAGTGTACTTTTACCGCTGGAAATTCTCTGGATATACTTGTCCAGGTCTTCCCCGAATAAGCGCTCCCCATGAAATGGGAAGCTGACCAGCAATTTTTTACAGGGAGCTTCAGCAGACCAGTTTTTGAGCCATAGAAGCCTGCGCATATGTACTACAGACAGCGTAAGGCGGGAGGCCTGATGGATTGAATCCTTTATAGCGTCCACCGCAAAGCATAAGGCTCTAGGTAGATCAGCTAGAGCAAGAGCCTGCTGATCTGGCACGTCCCTTAAGACCTGTTTCAACTGATCCTTCACTGCTTGGCAGACCCCTATAGCTGCCACTGCTGGTTGTGTCACCAATCCTGCTGTAGAAAAAGCAGATTTCAATAAGGACTCCAATTTTTTATCTATTGGGTCCTTGAACATTTGGACATTTTCCACCGGACATGTCAGTGATTTATTCACACAAGAGATGGCTGCGTCCACTGTAGGGACCTTCCATTTTCTGACGAACTTATCCTCCATAGGATAGACCACCGGAAATCTCTTGGGGGGAGTAAATATTTTGTCAGGATGCTCCCAATCCTGGTAAATGAGCCCCTCCAGTAAAGGATGGATCGGAAAAGAACAAACAGTCTGGGGAGCTTTTAGCGACCCCAACGAGGAGACAGAAGAGGAGGATGGCTCCGCAAGTGGCATTTTAAATGCTGATCGGACCATATTAGTCAGGGACTGCACCCATAACCTCTCAGCATGTGATGCTGAGAACGGCTCCTCCACTGTTGATTCCTCTACAACTGAATCAACCTCATCCTGATCCCCCTCAGGTAGGTCGTTCTCTGTATGGGACTGTTGCTCTGTTAACAGGCACTCTGAGGGAGGAGACGGAGATCGAGCGCTTTTCTCCTGTGACAGGGAAGCAGCAATTAGTGCTGACAATCTCTCTTCCAGCCCTCCCAGAGCTGAGGAAAAAACCTCCTCTGTTACATACACAGGAGCAGGTGAACTGGGGACAGCCACAGTACCAGGTACTCCTGGGGGTGCCCTACGGTCACTAACCTCTGATTCTTCAGGGGAGACTGGTGCAGCCAAAGCATGCCCAAGATCCTCAGAGCCCGATGGAGACCCCCTATTCCTCCTGGAATTTCTAGTCCCGGAGTTTTTAGACGGCATATTCCTAAGCCACAAAGCTGAGGTATTCCAGCCGAAAATACACCAGTTACTGATAATAGTCTAGCATAAATGCTGCTATAATAAACAGTTGGTGTCTACTAATGTGCCTTTCTAGGGGATGCCTGTATCAACCGCTTGCTGTATGCCTTTAAATGTTGCCAGCTCTGTCTCTGTACTTCATAGCCAGCTTACTGCAATAATGTGGCTTTTTAAAAACCTGCTGGGACGCCCGCACATGCGCAGAAGCGCTGCGGCGCGCACAGAGCGTCATCCCCCAGGCCCCGCCCCTTTTTCCGGCCACCTCTATATATAGAGGCGCGTGCACGCGCACGCGCGCGGCCACGTGCGCCTCGGCGCTAATTTTCAAACATGGAAACCAGGGACAGGAGCCAGGGCCCCCTTTGCCGCAGGCCGGGGGATAGACGAACACTGCAACATGGCAGAGGAAACAGTTTCCTGTAGGAGAACTCACCAGCTGCCTGGACTTTGCTCTCTGAGAAGAAACTAGTCCATATGACAAGAAAAACATTCCACAGCGGCCTCTAGTGGACAAACACAGGTACCGCAGTTTAATATACTAAACATATATAAAAAAACATTCTTTTTTTTTTTCTTGACCACCATTAAAAATTATTACATTTTTTTTAGTAGTTACAGGCATGCACAGATATTAGCGGGAATACCGTTAGGTAACAGACAGAAAGACAAATTAGGCTTGGGGGTCCCCCAATAGAACCAAGTTCCTGGGGGCCCCCACTTACCTGTTCCCCGCCGCAGGACTTTGTTTGGTCCACAAAAGCCCAAACTTCACCTATCACGGCAGGCATTGTAATCAAACCTTCAGGGACCGGGTTCCCAAGGATTCCACTCCCCTGGACCTGTATAGCACCCTGCACAGAAAACATCTTGGTCGTGGGTATGACCAGAGCTCTGGATCCCAGGGTCCAGCTCTCCTAAGAGAAGCATTACAGGCAGAACCTTGCTCTTCTCTGCAAGGCCCGGGTACCGACCGTTTAGCTATGAAGCTTTTTTGGTCGGATCCGGAATAGCTTACTGAGGCCCAAAAGAACCTGTATGCAAGCTCAGTGAAAAACACATGTTTCTTCTTGGCCAACACCTTAGACACTGGCAAAAAACTGAGGTGCTCCCGGATGGGAGGGGCTTATATAGGGGAGGGTACTTCCGGTTTTGGAAGTTGCCAGTGCCAGCACCTGACGGTAACTATATAACCCATTAGTAATGACTATGTCGCTCTGTGTCCCGTGATGTACGAGAAAGAAAAAAGTTTTAAAAACGGCCGTTTTTTCGGGAGCAGTGATTTTAATAATGCTTAAAATGAAAAAATAAAAGTGAAATATTCCTTTAAATTTCGTACCTGGGGGGTGTGTATGATATGCATGTAAAGTGGCGCATGTTTCCCGTGCTTAGAACTGTCCCTGCAAAAAATGTCATTTTTGAAAGAAAAAAAGTCATTTAAAACTGACTCGCGGCTATTAATGAATTGTCGGCTCCCGGCAATACATACAAAAGTCATTGATAAAAAAAAAAAGCGTGGGGGTTCCCCAGAATTCAATTACCAGGCCCTTCTGGTCTGGAATGGATATTAAGGGGAACCCCGCCGCAAATTTAAAAAAAAATTGACGTGGGGTTCCCCCAAATATCCATTCCAGGCCCTTCAGATCTGGCATGGATTTTAAGGGGAACTCCACCCCAAATTTAAAGAAAAATGGCGTGGAGTCCCCCTAAAAATCCATACCAGACCCTTATCCGAGCACGCAACCTGGCCGGCCGCAGGGGAAGAGGGGGGGACGAGAGAGCGGCCCCCCTCCCTCCTGAACCGTACCAGGCCACATGCCCTCAACATGGGGAGGATGTCCCCATGTTGATGGGGACAAGGGCCTCATCCCCACAACCCTTGCCCGGTGGTTGTGGGGGTCTGCGGGCGGGGGGGCTTATCGGAATCTGGAAGACCCCTTTAACAAAGGGGACCCCCAGATCCCGGCCCCCCTATGTGAATTGGTAAGGGGTACATTGTACCCCTACCATTTCACGAAGAAAGCGTAAAAAAATGTTTAAAAAAAACACACAAACACCTTGAAAAAGTCCTTTATTTAAAAAAAAAACAAAAAACATTCCAGCGGTGAAATCCAGTGTCCCGCGGCGATCCCGATGTCCAGCGCTGTCCTTCATTGGTTGTGCCTGAGCGGACCTGATGGGGAACTCCCTCTCAGTGTTTTAAATGTATAGACCCGCCCCTTCTAAAGTTCCCTATCAGGTCCGCTCAGCGGACCAGATGCGGAACATGAGAAGGGGCGGGTCTATACATGTATTACCAAAGTGAGAGCAGTTCCCCATCAGGTCCGCCCCCTCGGTATGTCGGACCCGCCTACGTCATTGGCTTGAGCGGGGAACTTCCTTCACTATGACTTCATGGGTTCCTTCCTCATTATTGATATACTGTTTACATGGATATATGTAAGCTGTATAGTGCTCTAGTGGGCAATGAGAATGTCATTTGTTAACAGCGTGGA
The DNA here is from genome assembly GCA_029206835.1 of Rana muscosa. Lineage (NCBI taxonomy): Eukaryota > Metazoa > Chordata > Amphibia > Anura > Ranidae > Rana > Rana muscosa. Next base: position 195,071,126 of record CM055118.1, read on the forward strand.
GCGGGTACCTCTGCTGCTGAATCACAGTGCAGCTAGTAGATCATATGATGGCTAGTACATCAGAAAATTGGTCGAAAAAAATACCGCTTTTGAATCGATTGTACGGCAATCTGATCGCAGATTTCAAGAGCCGTTCAAGACAGTTCATGTCAAATTATTCGAACGGACAAACACCAAAAATTTTCTCGTGCGACACCAGAATGTATGATATTTGATTATTCAGTACAGTATTAGTCCGAAAAAAATTGGAAGAGCAAGACCACGCATGCTCGGAAACCAAATAATACATTACAATACAATAAAACACAATACACTGTTTCCAAAGTCGTATTCTGTCGTACGAGTATTTTCAGAACTTTAGTAACCTCTTCATTTTCGATGTGAAACTAGCATTCAAAAAAAAAAAGTACAATTATTCGTCCGATATTCTCATTGTGTGTACAGTACAGGGCTTAAAGTGATATTAAATGCTTGTTTTGTTTTTTAATAACAAACATGTCATACTTACCTGCTCTGTGTAATGGTTTTACACAAAGCAGCCCGGATCCTCCTCTTCTCGGGTCCTCTGCCAGCGACCCTGGCCCCTTTCTTTCCTGCCAAGTGCCCTTGGAGCACCCAAGCTGGCTCGCTCCCAAGCCGGTGCTCTGCGTATCCATTCACAAAGAGCTGTTGATCGGCCCTGCCCCCTTTCTCCCCTTATTGGCTCAATGGGCTCCCGCTGCTGCTAAGGCTCTCACGCTCATTGCTGGATCGCAATGGGGCTCAGGTAAGTATTAGGGGGGCAGGGGGCACTGCTGCATACAGAAGGTTTTTTACCTTCATGCTTAAAATTCATGATAGTAAACAAAACTTGAGCTTTTACACCCACTTTAACCTCCCTGGCGGTATTCCCGAGTCTGGCTCGGGGTGAAATTTCAGCACCAAAAGTGGTAACCCCGAGCCAGACTCGGGATTGCATCGCAGTGATCCAGGCAGAGTTACTTACCTTGTTCCCTGGATCCTGCGATGCCTCTCCGCTGTGTGATCGAGCTGTCTCCTCGCTCGATTCACACACTTCCGAGTGCCGTCGAGCTCCGTTCCCTGCGGCGTTATGACGCACGGGGACGGAGATCAGCGCCAAATTCAAAAAAGTTGAAACACAGTACACACACAGTACACTGTAATCTTACAGATTACAGTACTGTATGTAATAATTACACACCCCCATTGTCCCTAGTGGTCTGTCCAGTGTCCTGCATGCACTTTTATATAATAAAAACTTTTCTTTCTGCCTAGAAACTGGAGATTGTCCATAGCAACCAAAAACTGTCCCTTTATGTCAAAAGTGGTTTTAGACCAGCTAAAAAACAGCGATAATAAATTAGAATCACTTGCAGAATTAAGCGATAGCGATTTGTGGGGAAATTCGTCATCAAACACTGAAAAACACTTTTATTAGTATTATTATATTATTTGTTATAATTATTTTATAGTTACCGTATTTATCGGCGTATAACACGCACCGGCGTATAACACGCACCCCAAGTTTAGGAGGGAATTTTAAGGAAAAAAACTTTTAGGAGGGAAATTCAAGCAAAAAAAACTTACATTTAAATGCAGCATGCAGCCTTGCCCAGTGTCCATCTGCAGCCTTGCCCAGTGTCCATCTGTCCATCTGCAGCCGTGCCCAGTGTCCATCTGTCCATCTGCAGCCGTGCCCAGTGTCCATCTGTCCATCTGCAGCCTTGCCCAGTGTCCATCTGTCCATCTGCAGCCGTGCCCAGTGTCGATCTGTAGCCTTGCCCAGTGTCCATCTGTCCATCTGCAGCCGTGCCCAGTGTCCATCTGTCCATCTGCAGCCGTGCCCAGTGTTCATCTGTCCATCTGCAGCCGTGCCCAGTGCCTTTGTGATCGTGTCAGTCCCGGCGGTTTTTAAAATTTGGCGCCGATTTCTGTGGAGAGGAGCGAGCGGGGCCGAGTGTACTTCGGCTGGACTCGGCTCCTCTCGCAGTTCCGCCCATCTCCACTGACTGCGCCGCTGACGGAGAAAGCCGAGTGTACTTCGCCTAGACTCGGCTCTGCTCACAGTCACAGGCAGGACTGCGAGAGGAGCCGAGACTAGGCGAAGTACACTCGGCTTTCTCCGTCAGCGGCGCAGTCAGAGATGGGCGGGACTGCGAGAGGAGCCGAGTAAAGCCGATTGTACTTCGGCTTCGGCTCCGCTCGCTCCTCTCGCTCGTTTTCAGCAGGGGAATTCGGAGTATCGGCGTATAACACGCACCCACGATTTTCCCCTGATTTTAAGGGGAAAAAAGTGCGTGTTATACGCCGATAAATACGGTATTTATTTTATTATAATGTATAATTTTGTTTTTTGAACTTTATCATACCCGGGATGTCTACTAGACTCTGGTTTGAACAGATTTAAGTGAGTTATTCCTAAGAATTACAGGCCTGCAATATAAAACGCCAAATTTCCATGCAGAATAATGGTACCGCTTTCAGCACCTAAAATCTGACAGAATCATACCGCCAGGGAGGTTAAGGAAAAACCCTGCTGCTGGCCACATATTCTGTGGGCTTTGGATCTGCAGTTAGGCCAACTGCAGTCACTGATTTATGCAAACTGTGTGAATACATTTATGTTTTAAAACATATAAATTTGATAAATTAGGTGCATTAGATCCGTGCACTCGTCTTCTTTTCTTAATTCTCCTATTTGCTCTCTTTTGGTCTGTTAAATAGACTGTTGAAAACATTTTGTTATATCTGTTTGAAAAGTGCAAAGAAAACCAAGATAGCCGTTGACCTTGCCAGGAAACCTAGTGCTGTCCTTTTCACTCTGCCATCTTATCTCAAACAATGTTCACAGGAAGTCTGTGAGGACTAGAGAACACCTTCCCCAAGCTATGGAGGAGAGGACAGGGGGAAGTGTTCTGTAGTCCTTACACACTTACTGTCCTAAGGTGAAACAAAGCTCTTAAAGGAGCACTAAAGCTTCCCTTTTTTTTGCCTAAAAATAACAAACATGTTATACTTACCTCCACTGTGCAGCTCGTTTTGCACACAGTGGCCCCGATCCTGGTCTTCTGGGGTCCCTCGGCGGCTGTCTTGGCTCCTCCCCGCAAGGACTCCACACCATAATGCGAGTGAGCTCGCATGGTGTGGAGTGATTGCGGGCGCGCTCCCGTGATACAGCGGCGGCCATAGCCGCCGACTGTATCACTCGGCCCCGCCCCCCGCGCGCCGCGTCATTGGATGTGATTGACAGCAGCGCCAGCCAATGGCTGCGCTGCTTTCAATCCATCCAGTGTAGCCAATCGGCGGTCAGGCTGAAAAACGAAGAGGATGACGGGGACGAGCGTGGGACTTTCGAGGGGCCAGGTAAGAAAAACGGGGGCTCGGGGGGGGGGGGCGGTATTGTCGAATGTTTTTTCACCTTAATGCATAGGATGCATTAAGGTGAAAAAACATGTAACTTTACTACTCCTTTAAATACAGTAGAGTTAGTTGACCTTTGTCACCCAAGGACAGGAAGTGTGTAAAGCCTCGTACACACGGTCGGACTTTTTGCCAACAAACTTCAAAATGAGCAAGTTTGACAAAAAATCCGACCGTGTGTACGCTCCATTGGACAAACTTTTTTGGTTTTCATCGGACAAATGTTCGGTCTGCAAACAGACAAACTTTTCGCCAACAAAAGTCTGATGGAGCAAAGTCCGACCGTGTGTACAGAAATCCATCGGACTTTTGTCCGATGGACAAATAAGCATGCCCAGAACCAATGTTAAAATCAACCAACAATAGCAGAAGTTGACCAAAGGGTGGCGGTAAAGAGCAGAAAAGAGCAGAAAAACCACGTGATTTTGGAAAAGTTTTGGGAAAGTTTGCAGAAAAGTCCTGTCGTGTGTATGCTATGGGTGTGCCCGACCAACTCCCTTCGGACAAAAATCCACAGAAAAGTTTGTTTGAAGTCTGACCGTGTGTACGAGGCTTTACTGCCAGTAAAATTAAGGAACAGAGGCTGAAAAGAAAGACGAATGCAGCCACCACATCTAAGGACTAGTAAGCTGCAATACAGTATATTACATTTTTGCTCTTTGGCTTGGATACGCTTTCATTCTCCAACTCCGCTAATAAGACTTGCCAAGAATTAGACAGTAGTATTGTGACATGAAAAGAACAGCAAAGTATTGGGTAATACATTCCCTGTTGAAGGCTAACAGAGAGCAAATCAATTCAGGGTATTTGATTGAGATGGAGGAAATTGGCACGGGTGTGTTTTAATTTCTAATTTACCTACAATCAGCTGCTTCAGATACCCAGCATGTATGCTGGTGAAGGATTGGCTGGGCATGATAAGCTTTGAGAAGGCTGTAGTTTGAATGAGCAGACTGTCATTACTGATTGATTATAATGTGCTTTGCAGAATAATGATGTGATCAAGGCATTGTCTGGATGTGGGCTTTTAATATCATCTCATGTATAACTGGCCTTGCAGGAAAAAATTTAAAGATAGAAAGGAACAACCGCTGTATGCCCTCGTAAGTCCCATGGAAAACTGGGATATATTTAGGCCTGGGGCTGAGTTTACCATAGGGTACTCAGTGATTGACCCAGCATAGTCACATGGGGTGGTGAAAGTGTCCTCAACTATAGGGTCTCTGACTATACACGGGGCTTCTTTTTCTTCTGTGTACCGGCAGATCAATGGAGTGGCAAGGGAGCAAAATAAAGGTTAGTATATTCTTGGAACACAAATCTGTTGATTTGCCCACCATAGTTCTAGATCTATCTTATCTTGATTGTAACTGCTAGTCTACCATTACACAAGCCATATATACATCAGGAGAGCAGCAGAGTATGCAGGGAAATTTTTGTTTACATGAAGTCCATACATACTTTTGTGTTCTGCTGTTGAATAGAGTGTAAAGAGGGTTTCAGTGCTTTATACAACCACAGTCCCAACTCCTTCTTCTATTCTCAGCTGCTACTAGACCACGCCACACTGGATACAACCCCCTTGATCTAATTTGTTTCTGTTAACCCACCAATGTTTTCTACTCCTCCAGGGTATCTGTTTGGAGAGATGGGGAACATAAGCTTCCATTGACAACTAAGAGGGGTTAATAAAAAACACCAGCACCAGTTGTAATTTTTTAGACTCAACGGTTGAATAGCCCCTGGGACTTGTCCAGCTATGGTTTTTATATTTGAACACAGCTGTTGCTTCCAATAGCGTCACAAACAACTTTTATATTTATATTTAGGTCCTCTATCAGATGGGTCAGACATTTTTTCAGTGAGAGGTCTCCTGAGCAAAGAACACAACGTCATAGCAGAAGATATGTAGAAAATATCTATGTACAGTAAGACAAAATATGGCTGTATGATAAGATCTGATTGCTCCCAATCCCATATGGAAATACACATCTTAGTGTGATGCAATACATCTTATCAACGTCTGCAACAGATTATTAGGGCTAAGCAGCTATTTTCAGAATGCAACCTCTCATTGCTTCGCTGGCACTGGTAGTTTCCAACATTTTGCAAATTTTGCCCGCCTAACAGATTGGGGTTGATTTGCTTGTTGGCTGAAGGATTCATCAATAACTGGGCCCCTTTTTTCACCCAATAAAAACACCAGAATGCATGACATGGATTTACTGTAGTTGGCCACAGCAGGCACTTTAACCACTTGTCCCCCGCCCACTGTCAATTGACGGCGGGCGGAGGACACTCTCGTTCTGGGAGGACGTCATATGACGTCCTCCCTTTAAAACGAGCTAGGAGGCGCGTGCGCGCGCATTCCCGCCGCGTTCACAAGGCCCCGGTGCGCGTGCCCGGCGGCCGCGATTGCCGCCGGGCACCCGCGATTGCCCGGGAAACGAGCAGGAAAGTGGGTCTCTGTGTGTAAACACAGAGATCCACGTCCTGTGAGGGAGAGGGGACCGATGGTGTGTCCCTTGTACATAGGGACAACCATCGGTCACCTCCCCCAGTCAGTCCCCTCCCCCCACAGTAAGAACACATTGAGGGAACATATTTAACCCCTTCCCGCCCCCTAGTGGTTAACCCCTTCCCTGCCAATCACATTTATACAGTAATCAATGCATTTTTATAGCAGGGATCGCTGTATAAATGTGAATGGTCCCAAAAATGTGTCAAAAGTGTCCGATGTGTCCGCCGCAATATCGCAGTCACAATAAAAATAGCAGATCGCCGCCATTACTAATAATAAAAAAAAAAAAAAATGCTATAAATCTATCCCCTATTTTGTAGACGCTATAACTTTTGCGCAAACCAATGAATACGCGCTTATTGCGATTTTTTTTTTTTTACCAAAAATATGTAGAAGAATACGTATCGGCCTAAACTGGGGAAAATGTTATTTAAAAAAAAAATGGGTATTTATTATAGCAAAAAGTAAAAAATAGTGTTTTTTTTCCAAACTGGACTCTCTTATTTTGTTTATAGCGCAAAAAATAAAAACCGCAGAGGTGATCAAATACCACCAAAATAAAGCTCTATTTGTGGGAAAAAAAGGACGCAAATTTTGTTTGGGAGCCACGTCGCACGACCGCGCAATTGTCATTCAAAGTGTGACAGCGCTGAAAGCTGAAAAATGGCTTGGGCAGGAAGGGGGTTTTCGTGCACAGTAGGGAAGTGGTTAATAAACCACAACAAAAAAAAAAAGAAAGAAAAAATAAATAAAAATAAAATCACATTTTAACAATAAAGTAATCAGGAAGAGCGTCTTTTGTCCCAATACTGTATATTTTAAAGTGAACTGTACTCAGCCACACCACACCAACATGAGGTCCTCCTTTTGAAAACACCACAAAGTCCCCAAAGAGCGAGTCACAGGGCAAGCACTTTAACCAAAATTCCATAGCATCAGACAAGCCCCATTTACTCACATTTTTCACCCGATTTCCAGATGTCAAAGACCTCCTACTCCCTTGGCTGCCATAACAAATTACCTACCCCAAGACCCAAAGAAAGTTTTTTAGGGTGGGTAGCACAACCTCCCAGCTCCATAGATCCTTCTGACAAGGCTATCCCTAGATCCACCCTTGGAAGCATCCCCTGCAGCTTCTACCTACCTAATCTAATCTCCATCTAGAGGTAAGTCTCTCCCACTACACTCCTTAACCCTGTCCCAGACCCTAATTCCTCCGGCACTTATACAGTCCCTCTGTTAAGCTCTGTTAACTCTGGGACTAACTATAGGAGTATAAGCTATTCATTTTGCAAAGTGTATGCATAGACAAATATATATATAAATATATTTGGGATTAGGTACAGAAGGCATAAAACCCCTGTCAGTTTATTTTTCTGCTGTCTGGATCCTGTTGGATAGATTTTCCTTTACCTCCTGCCCTGAAGACACCACTTGACGTGGGGTGAGATCTCTTTAAAGTGAGGGGAATTCCCTTCCAACAGCTGTCACAGGAACATGTGTCCCCACTGGAAGATTTACCCTTACTTCCTGTTCTGGTGACAACTGTAAAATCTGAGGGTTTTCTTTACTTTCTGTTTACATAGCAGCGGCTACCAGGACAAATATACAAACCTACACAGTGGGGACCCAGTCAGCAATTAAACTTTCACAGGAGCCTAAATGAAAGTTCTAGTTATTCATATCACATGATTGGTTGATTACAGTGAACCAGCTGCATCCTATATACTAAGCTCAGTGAACATTCACTTTGCAAGGTGAACAGTCTTTGTTAATTTAAAATAAATCAACTCCATCGTCTTCCTCTGTGTTGCTAGCTGCTAATGACCCGTTGGCTGCCCTTTTGTGGAGAATGATTTCGATGCTCAATATGGCTTCCCACATCTGTGGCTAGGCGATGTCCGTGGTTCACAGTGAAATGACTTATGGCATGTTTACAAATAAAGATGTCATCCATAATACGGATTGTGGCTTGGTGATGTCACTGTATCTCATGAACTAGCAGTTAACTTTACATGAATATCCAGTCTGTGAAATCATCTAAGTGCAAGCATTTAATAAAATATAAATGTGATTTAAAAAGTTAATTTAAGAGTTCAGGCTTAAATTGCATACTTGGATGCAAAGCAAAAAGTTAATTTCTTCAACAGGCCCGTTCTTGCTTTTAATGTTATGATCAGGTTTTGAAACCACAGAGCGTCAGGGAAAAAGACAGTCTTTCGGTCTCATGAATGGTAGAGATAGTAAAAAGCCTTATGTCTGAACCTTCAATTTTAAGCTTGCAAGGTTTCATGACATTATCTACTATGTGCTATACACACTCCTTTTACTGTCATACAAAAATTTCAAAGCACATCCACCAACTAATCAGCACAAACGGTTTAATTAAAGACTCCACCTTTCTGACCATTTTTCATGTTACACCCATATATATGAAACATGGTTACTGTCTGCAATCCCCTAACCCAAACTACCTCCCCTTATGGAATTTGTGGTTCTTTTACCTGGAGCTCCCTACGTATTTTTTACTTCCACCAGCTAATCAGCACAAACGGTTTAATTAAAGACTCCACCTTTCTGACCATTTTTCATGTTACACCCATATATATGAAACATGGTTACTGTCTGCAATCCCCTAACCCAAACTACCTCCCCTTATGGAATTTGTGGTTCTTTTACCTGGAGCTCCCTACGTATTTTTTACTTTGGTAAAGCTGTGTGTGGCTTCGCCCAGGATCCATAAATAAAAACAAAATACTACCGTAGTAGTAGGGAGGGGGGGGGGGCTCGTAGTTCTCAATGGAGCACAAGTGCAGTGATATCATTGTACTTTTGGTCTATTGATATTTCCAGCAGTCCTGTAACTGAATGTCCATACTTTATTACAGACCTGGGCAGGAGCCTGAGCATTACACCCGTAATCCACTGATCATGGTTCCAATGCGTCACTGGTTCCAATGCACAAACATAATGAATGCACATTTTCTTTAATCAGTGTGGGTGCATTTATTGTGTTTTTGCAAAAGGTGAAATTAGCCTTTAAACCTGATCTCCGGGCAATCCCCCCCCCCCCCCCCACATGCAGTGGGGCTGTGCCTGCATTGCACAGGTAAAATGCTTGTTTTGTCTAGGGGAGAGCAGAAAGCTTACAGTATGTTTAACCGATCTTTCAATCCTTCGGAAAACGGCATTCCCTATGGTCCGGCGGTGGACTGTGCCTAGTCTATGAAGCCTTCTCTGGGCGTGATGACGTCAGGAACAGTCCACTATTCAATACCACTGGAGCACAGGGGTGCTGGACCGTCTTGTGCTGGGAGGATCGGAGGATTAGGTAAGTTTATTTTTGCTCCCCTAGAAAAAAAGCAAGCATTTAACCTGTGCAGTGTGGGGTGAAAAAAACAGTTTCAATATTTTGCGTTTTTTGGAGTGTAAATTAGAACTCCATTTTTTTCATTTTTATTATTTTTAAATCCCTCAAACCTCCCCAATGTTAAAAAAAAAAGAAGAGAAATCCAAGTGTTCCTCTCCACACTCTGGCACAGTACCTTGTCCTCCTTGGTCCAGTTTTGCCTGTTCTTCCCAGGCAAAACAACAGTCATATCATTTTGCCATTTCCTGTGAGCCCAGCCTGTCATTTATACAACTCCCTAAGGGACGTGTCATTGCGCACGTGGGCTCAGTCTTGGAAGGATGCTTACCCCTGCTGCTGCTAGAGAAAGAAGAATTGCTGGGGACGTCATTGAACAAGCTTGAAAACTGCAGGGACAAGGTATGTATAGAGTTTTTTTTCAGACTCGGGTAAATTCTAGAGTGATACCCTTTATGGGACAACCTGAATTATTAGAAATGAAAACTTTGGGGGCCTTTCTTAGGTGCTCTACTAAGGTATTACACAGTTTATATACAGGGGCCTCAGGAAGCTCTGAAATTATAGTGTATGTCCATCCAAAACATTTGATTAGTTTTGGATAGTGTGAGGAACGTCGAGAATACATGTCAGCATTTTATTGCTTTTTGGCTCTCATTTAGGAAGATCTCCTCTTAATTCTCATTCTGCTGATAATGTTTTTTCCACACAGGAAGTGAGGGGAAATCTCCAAGAGCAAAATGAACAGAAATAAAATGCTTTTCTTTAGTAGAGTAGGGAAACAAGCCCAACAAGCAAAACCCACCCAACAAGCAAAATCCCAATCATTTAAATGGCCCCTGTTCATATCTGAACGTTCAGTCGTCTGAAGCAAAACGCCTAAAACTCAAAAAAGTATATGAGCTTCTCTTTGGGCAGATTTCAGCCGTTTTTCTGCTTTTTACATTGGTGACCTTTTGACCTGTGCCAATTTCGGCAAAATCGTGGCAAAAACCGCACGACTTTCCGCTCTAAAACCTACACACTCCGGTGTGAATGCAGTCTTAATCAGTGGCTAACACAAGTCTAAGGCCTCATGCCCACGGACGTTTTTACAGCCTAGTTTTTGAGCATTTTTTACAGCTTAAAAACACCTGTCCATGTTATTGTCTACATTTTTTGACCGTATTTTTTTCGAAAAAATAAAAAAATGTCGGAGCTCAAAAACGCAATTGCGGGGTCTTTGCGCGTTTTTTAACGCTTCGCGTTTTTTTATGCCTAACGCCGATGCCGAGGAACGCACTGGTCCTGGGTTTTTTTTACAGCTTAAAAACGCCTATGCTATTTGCAGATCAAAAACGCCTAGGTGGGCATGAAGCTATAGACTAACATGGACAGGCGTTTTTAAGCTGTAAAAAACGCTCAAAAACGCGGCTGTAAATACGTCCGTGGGCATGAGGCCTAATACTTAACTGCAAACATTTTGGTTAAAGTCAGAGGTTTTGTTGTATAAACTGGAATATACATGTGAAGCTACACTACCACAGCAGGGCATGTGTGCAAAGTGCGGTTCCTAACTCTAAACTATCTAAACTCCCATTTTTTAACATATTCATAGCAATGAATACATGGAAAGCGGGCGTTCATGCTGGCAGCCCCTTTTTCCTTGAAAACACAGCAACACACCAGAAGCCCAGGCTTACTCAAGGCAGGTGAATAATAACCCCAGAGTGTTGCTGTACCAAATCAAGCAAATTAAAAAATGGAAGCCACTCAAGGTCAATTTATCACTAGCAAAAGGAATGGTATACATGGAAAGGGCAATATACAAAGTAGCGCAAAAACTTCCCAGTGCATTTTTTTTGGCCCAACGCATCTGCGGCAAAATGTGTTGCAGACAGTATTGGCGTTGCTTTGCATGTTATCATGAACAAAAAAAATCTAAAAAACTGATACCTCAAAAGCTAAAAACATCTACATGAATGTGTTTCTTTTCTTTTGAAGCTGAGCCTTCTCTGATCTATTTTTGTTTAACACATAGGATCTGCAAAAACTTCAGGTCAACCTTACAATGAGGACAAAATGGACAACGTCGAGATGTGCACAGAGGTAGGTTTTGGCTTTGTACAACTTAACAGGACTGTTTCAAGAGTTGTTGTTATTTCAAATGTATCAATTTATTAAGGTTAAAATTCAATGTGATTCATTGTGATCAGCTGCAATGTACTATGTCACATTTCCACACACACTGTTCACCGTTTGTACACAGCTATACACCTCCTATTTGATTATTTTTCAGGCAAGTTAACGGTATAATTTGAAAAGGTATGCACAAATTTTCTATATTGTTTGCAGCTGATACAGAATTTAGCAGCAGGGTTTACTCACCCACCAACCCCATCACTGATACACTATCCTAATTCTTTCATTTAAATAAAGGATATGATTCAAAACTGGCCTACTTACTTATAAAGCCCTAAATAACTTGGAACCTAGCTATCTCACAGAACTTTTGGTTACCCATTTTACCACTTGCTCCTCTCTGCTCCTTAGAGAAAGGAAAGTTGCAGGTACCCCAAATTGTCTTAAAGACTTTTGGATCTTGGAAATTCCATCATGCAGCACCCACCATTTGAAAATTACTTCCATCCATCATCTGGAAATCACCCTCTCTATATGGTAGTAGGCTCAAAGGCACATTTATTCACACAGGCTTATCACAACACCTGACAAATCTTTCTCTAAAAAAATAAATAAAAAAATTATAATTTGTCAGATTGACTGTGGAGGAATTTGACCCTATCAGTTGGTAGCCTGTGGATACTCTTAGAAAACAGTGCCCAACCAATTCCTTGTCGCATGTAGGATACCCTGAATGTCCACACATCTGCTTTTTTGGGGGGAAATATTTTAGAAAGTGCATTTGATTGTACTTAAAGCCAGAACTTCTGCTCTTGTTACAAAACATTCTTTAAAACATTTGGATTTCCTTTCACTTTTTGTTGTATAGACAATGGTCACCAGGACAATTATAAAGTGTAAAGCTACCCAGTAGGAATGCCGGCAGCAATAACCCTTCCATAATCTATTCAAAACTAAAAAGTTTAGACTTTACAAATATTTAAATATTTTTATAATTGTGTTATCATTATTAATAATGATAAAACATTTTTATAAGCGTGACATTTTTATATTTAGCAAGGCTCTCCACCAGCTATCAAATAAAGTTGGGAAACTAAAATATAGGTGTACATAAAACCTAATTTTAATTTTATCAAACTTTTCCTGTTTACTTCTTAAAAAGTGAAAGCAGACAGAGAAAGTAAAAAAAACAGAGGTTAAGCTTCTGTAAACCCAGTGCCCTGTGAATGTCTCACTACACGTGCCTAAATTACTTCTTTATTTTGTGATGGCCCTTTGAGAGCAGCTCCCATTGAGATGTGAACAAAGGCCATGACCCCAAGGTCAGAGAGTAACTGAGGAAGTCTGACCTTTCTTTGTTGGCAACTGCTCTGTTTATTTTGCCTAAGTAAAGATCACCAATACATTAACTAAAGAGGATTAAAAAGGTTATACCCCCAGGGATATGATTCAGGCAAGTGGCAAAATCTAGCGGTTGGGATCCTTCATGTTACACCATTTGAAAGGACCTGTTAGCGCAGCAGTGACCCACATTTACCAGAGACAAACACGGTCAGGAGTTACAACTTTGTGCACTGATGCAGGATAAAAACCCCAAAAGTTTAAAGTTAAAAAGACAGACGAATGCTGGTCTGAGTGAATTTGTGTACACTATGCTAAATCAATCTATGCTCAACATTTTGTAGATAAAAATTAAAGACCGTGAGTCTGACGAACATGGGTTAAGCACCTGTCTAGAGCAATCTATTTCATTTTTATTGGTTTAAGAGAGTTTGCATCAGATTGACATTGACAGAGAAATAGACCTAAAAATTTGAATTTTCCTTCCAGCTGCTGATGAATGAACATTCTTTTGCATTTCTGTTTATCCATCTTAAAGAGGAACTTTAGTTGAAGTGTATCTACACCTAAAAACAAACATGTAATAAATTGCAGCATATCAAAATCGATAGATACAGCAGATGGATTTTTTTTTCCCCCAGACTTTTAAACACATTTCTTGTCCCTTGGTGGCTAGGTTCACTCCTCCACTGTATCGATAGAGGAAGCCATGGCTGCCAGCCAGGCTGGACTATAGACGTGTCTGCTTTTGTTGATCACCATTACATGGGGGTAATGGGATTAAGACCGGGTTCACATATGCTGCCGCTGCAGTGCACAGCATGGGGTTCAGTGCGGCCCTGTTCACCGATTCAGGTAAGAATCAGGTCTGAATTTTTGCCTGAATTTGCACCTGAATAGGAACCAAAGACGTACAGGACCCTTTTAAAATGCGGACCCCAGCCACCCCAGAGTTGTGTGAACTGGCTCTATTGAGAGCCGGTTACACTCTCCTGTCATGTGAATTAATCCTCTTGTATTTTATTGTATTGTAACTATATTGTCTCCCTTTTATTTTGTAAAGCGTTGCGTAAACTGTTGGCGCTATATAAATCCTGAATAATAATAATAATTGGATGTGGGGAAATCCACATCCAATTCGCATATGTGTGAACCCAGCCTAAGATTTTACACAAGGAAGATAAAAATGTTTTGCTTCCAGTTTATTTCACAAGAAGGCATAGATCACGGCATTCCTGGCAAAATCAACGGGTATTTGATTAATCAACGGCTCATCTGTCTCCTCCACCCCTCTGGTGGCACATTCAGCAACTTTTGGGGGGAGTGGGCACCTGTATTTGACAGGTAACCTGTCCCCACTTCTGTCGGACCTCGCCACGGCGAGGTATGTCAGAGGTCCGGTCCTCTCCTCTTCCTTCCTCTGCTGTCATACCAGTAGGAGAGTGCAGCACGCTTCACGCATGCACAGTAGGGACCCGTCGGTGAAGCCGAAAGACTTCCCTGACGGTTCCCTCACCGACAATTTCAGCGGCAGCACCCGACAGCCTATGGAAACATTGGCTGCAGTGCCTACATCGCTGGACTCCAGGACAGGTAAGTGTCCTAATATTAAAAGTCAGCAGCTACAGTATGTGTAGCTGTAGATTTATTTATTTTTTGAGGGGCAGGCAGAACTCCGCTTTAACCTAAAAAATGAAAACGAATATTGCCACCATATCTAAAGACTGGTAACCTGCAACGTATGACATTTTTGTTTTTGAGTTTAGTTAAAAAAAAAATATGATAGAAAATCCAGAGAAGAAACTCTGCATGTTCCTTTTGCTAAAAAACTCTTTTGCTATTTTTCGTTCATACTGCCCCGGACAGCTGCCACACAGTAAATCGGAGCAGTGTCTAGCCAAAGGGGGCTGGCGGTAGAAAGGGTGTGATGCGCATTTCAGCGCATCACACAGTTCCACTTTTTTTTGTTCCCACAAAAGTGACACTTCATTCATGACATTGTAGAGCAGTGCAATGCACTGCTATACAGTGACATGAAATCCTGTCCTGTGCACTGCAATAAAAGCTTCGGGCTGTGTTGCCTTGTGACAAGGACACATAGAACAATTGTTTTCTGTGTATCCTAGCGGTGACTGGCTTTCTTACAGTGCAGAAAAACGCCGGTGAACTGACACTAAATCCTTTGCGCATGGGCAGAAGTTCAGTCAAAAGTGGCTGACCAATGGAGAGGAACGCTAGAAACCTGGGCAAAATAGTGAAGAAGAAGAAGAAAAATGGCAGCTAAGTCTGCCACTTCAATTGCACACAATATGCATGCATATCTCCTGCACCTACGTAGAAGTATCTCTCAAAATTAGTTGGCATAGTTTTAAGTGTTTTTTTTTTTTTTTCCCAAGAACAGTATTTTTCAGCAGAGAAAACCATTACTGTTTATTGAATAGTCTTTTCTATCTTTCATTTAGGCGAAACCTTTTTTTTTTTTACCATTTGGATAGAGTGAGGAAGGGTTAGACATTCTGTCAAGTGTTTTTTTCCACTGGAGAGATTCACCCCACTATATGTACTGGAGGCCAATGTCACTGAGAAAGAAAGTGAGGAAAAATCCAACATTTTAGGGTTGTCCCCAGAAGGGAAGGGACAATCTTCCAATAGGCACACTATTTCTGGAGATGATTGTCTTAGAGTGTAATTGCCTTCACCTTCAGACATTTCCTCTAACGTTCTGTTGTGTCTCTGGGGCAGGAAGTGAATGAAAATTTCGGGGGTTTGTCCTTTTTCGAGTCTATCGAAAACAAATACATACAGGTCCTTCTCAAAAAATTAGCATATTGTGATAAAGTTCATTATTTTCTGTAATGTACTGATAAACATTAGACTTTCATATATTTTAGATTCATTACACACAACTGAAGTAGTTCAAGCCTTTTCTTGTTTTAATATTGATGATTTTGGCATACAGCTCATGACAACCCAAAATTCCTATCTCAAAAAATTAGCATATCATGAAAAGGTTCTCTAAACGAGCTATTAACCTAATCATCTGAATCAACTAATTAACTCTAAACACCTGCAAAAGATTCCTGAGGCTTTTAAAAACTCCCAGCCTGGTTCATTACTCAAAACCGCAATCATGGGTAAGACTGCCGACCTGACTGCTGTCCAGAAGGCCATCATTGACACCCTCAAGCAAGAGGGTAAGACACAGAAAGAAATTTCTGAACGAATAGGCTGTTCCCAGAGTGCTGTATCAAGGCACCTCAGTGGGAAGTCTGTGGGAAGGAAAAAGTGTGGCAGAAAACGCTGCACAATGAGAAGAGGTGACCGGACCCTGAAGAAGATTGTGGAGAAGGACCGATTCCAGACCTTGGAGGACCTACGGAAGCAGTGGACTGAGTCTGGAGTAGAAACATCCAGAGCCACCGTGAACAGGCGTGTGCAGGAAATGGGCTACAGGTGCCGCATTCCCCAGGTAAAGCCACTTTTGAACCAGAAACAGCGGCAGAAGCGCCTGACCTGGGCTACAGAGAAGCAGCACTGGACTGTTGCTCAGTGGTCCAAAGTACTTTTTTCGGATGAAAGCAAATTTTGCATGTCATTCGGAAATCAAGGTGCCAGAGTCTGGAGAAAGACTGGGGAGAGGGAAATGCCAAAATGCCTGAAGTCCAGTGTCAAGTACCCACAGTCAGTGATGGTCTGGGGTGCCATGTCAGCTGCTGGTGTTGGTCCACTGTGTTTTATCAAGGGCAGGGTCAATGCAGCTAGCTATCAGGAGATTTTGGAGCACTTCATGCTTCCATCTGCTGAACAGCTTTATGGAGATGAAAATTTCATTTTCAGCACGACCTGGCACCTGCTCACAGTGCCAAAACCACTGGTAAATGGTTTACTGACCATGGTATTACTGTGCTCAATTGGCCTGCCAACTCTCCTGACCTGAACCCCATAGAGAATCTGTGGGATATTGGGAAGAGAAAGTTGAGAGACGCAAGACCCAACACTCTGGATGAGCTTAAGGCCGCTATCGAAGCATCCTGGGCCTCCATAACACCTCAGCAGTGCCACAGGCTGGTTGCCTCCATGCCACGCCGCATTGAAGCAGTCATTTCTGCAAAAGGATTCCCGACCAAGTATTGAGTGCATAACTGAACATAATTATTTGAAGGTTGACTTTTTTTGTATTAAAAACACTTTTCTTTTATTGGTCGGATGAAATATGCTAATTTTTTGAGATAGGATTTTGGGGTTTTCATGAGCTGTATGCCAAAATCATCAATATTAAAACAAGAAAAGGCTTGAACTACTTCAGTTGTGTGTAATGAATCTAAAATATATGAAAGTCTAATGTTTATCAGTACATTACAGAAAATAATGAACTTTATCACAATATGCTAATTTTTTGAGAAGGACCTGTATTTTTGGTAATACATATACTTAAACTGGTCCCAAGTTTGATGAGCACTCTTTTCTAAATCCGGTCGCCCAAGAATTTATATTATGTTGTAGAGCAGGTGAAAGGAGGCTCATACAAACACCTCCAGGACTAGCTTACATTACAAAAAACAAAAACAATACACCAAGGTCTTAAAACCTAATTGCTATTTCACTAGAGATTTCTCATCTAGCCATGTCTACATGTGTCCATTAGATTATCACCCAGTGCAAAGGAAGACAGTCAGATTGGTGGATGACACTCAAGCCTCCGCTTGCATTAAGACAATCCCAGAAACAACACAAGTTCTAATACCTGTCAATGGTATTACAGTTTCTTCTGTTCATTAAAATGCCCTATTATATTTTATATACATGGGCAGCCAATACTTTTTGTTTTTACTGCTTTCTGGGCTCCATTTGACAGATATGCGCTCTGTTGCTTTCATGGTGACAACAGTTTCACCAAACAGGAAGTAAGGGATGATTTGCAATTTGGTACAGTTAGCAGACAAATCTGACAGGGGTTCTAATCCTTACCAATTCTACCCAATTGGCTGGACATACACCTTAAAGCTAAGCTCTGGGCACAACAATTTTCATTAAAATATATTCCTCAATATCTACAAATAATATAAATTCTATTTGTGTGTGCACCAAATGCTGTTTGCAAACCCAATTATTACCATATAAAATTAGCAGTGACATCATCACTGTGTTGTATCACTGTGCTGTGGGAGGGACTCAGTGGGCCCCACCCTCTACAGGCTGCCTGTAGAAAACTACAGGAGGGGGTGGAGACAAGACAGCAGGGACTGGACTTGAACAATTATTTACCATTTCTCCACTTTTTTTTATGCTGCGGTGGGCTTGAATAAAAATGTCAAGGTGCTTTATTTATTTATTTTTAATCTGTAGCAATCCTTACCGCTAACCTATGTACCTTATCTTTTATATTACGGCTATGTTGCCAGCAATCTAGATATAGTAATCATTAAGGACCAGTTCATACCAGAATGCAGTGCGAGAAAGGCACCCTCCCGCTTTCAAAACACACTGGGGTTGATTTACTAAAGGCAACTAGACTGTGCACTTTGCAAGTGCAGTTGCACTCTACAAAGTGCAGTTGCTTCAGAGCTTAGTAAATGAGGTAAAGCTCTGCTGAATTCAATCATCCAATCATGTGCAGGCAAACATGCTGTTTATTTATTTATTTTTGGGTATTCTTTGCAAAGTGAAGCTTCGTCTTATTAACTAAGCTCTGGAGCAACTGCACTTTGAAGAGTGCAACTGCACGTACAAAGTGCATACAGTAGTCTATTTGCCTTTAGTAAATCAACTCCACTGCCTTTGAGATTTTCTGCGGGTGGCAATGCATTGTTAATGACACCCCAAATGCAGATTACAAGTGCACTGTGTTTGCGGACACCAGATCGTATGGTACCGCAGTACCATGCAACTTGGTGCAGAGTGTCTTTCAACAGTAGTGCATGCACTACTTTTTTTGTGTGGGTCCTGTGCAATTTACAGCCCATTCAAGTGAAAGTACTGCCAAATCGCACTGTAGAGGAACACGCAGGGATCGCACAGGAACGTGGATCGCGTTGTCATGCGGATATAAAAGACACAAATTAATGCAGCTCTGTATTCTAAATTAGATCATTAAATATATTATTTTTAATTGCAAGCAGTGTAGGTTCCTGAACTGACCTGGCATCAGCCTCTTGCAGTGCCTGTACCGAAAAGCTCAGGCTGTGAGAGGGAAAATCAGCACAAGGAACTAATTAACTGCTTAGTGTGCCACTGAGGCTCTCTGAAACGGGGTGTGAGTCCCAGACATCCACCACTGGGAGTGCCAACATGGGAGGGAGCTCGTCCCGGCTCCGACAATCACTTGAGGCAAAGAAAGATCTTCCTACAGCTGCGCATCCATGCTGTCCCTGGAATGAGCGTTTGATTGGCAACCTCAGTCTGGACCCTGACCAGACCACACCCCCAACACGTTTCGCTCTGCCCCTCGGAGCTCAGTTGTGGGAATCTCAGAGGGGCGGAGTGAAACGCTTTGTGGTCGGGCCTGGTCGGGGTCCAGGCTGAGGTTACCACACATGCCAAGGACAGCATGGATGTGCGGCTGTAGGGAGACCGTTATTTGCCACAAACAACCAATTAGTTATGCTGCAGTCACTAATTGGCGACATAGTACCTCCCTGTGTCATGGCTATTAAGTGTTTGGAGGACCAAATCTCTGTCCATAACCTGTGACTACATCACATGTTGCGAACCTTTGCAATATCCATTCTCCTAGCCTGCAAATTCTGAAACTGGAAGCAGGAAAGCAAGATCATGTGACCTAATTTTAAAACAATTTTATGATACATTTACAATTTATTTTTTCAAAGAAAGGCATTTAATGCATGTGTCGGGGATTGTCTGTATTTTTTTTATATGCAGCCTTGGCATTTTAAAATGTTTGTGAATAAATGAAAGCCAATTCATTCCATCATTTTTCTTTTTTTACTAATAATAGTAATAGAACAAATGTAAAATGGATGTGAAATTGCTCTTTAGCTCTCTAACTCCATTAGCAGCACAGTACAGTTTCCAGTATTGTAAGACTTACAATTAAAAATGTAGCAGAGTTTGAGGTTCACAAAGCACTGGAAAATTATTTTATTTTCTATAACAATTGAGACTAATATAATGCTTGGACAGGCCTGTAAAAAATAGAACTGTGTTAACAATATTTTTTAATCGTTCTACTCTATTTATAAATTGCAAATAAAGATGAAAAACTCAGGATAACATTTTTACATTTTTTGGTACTTAATGGAAAATATTTTTAAATCCAGGTTAGATCTACTAACCGCTATGTAGTGCAGGTAGATACAGGTTGGGGGTTGTTTACTAAAGGCAAATCCACTTTGCACTACAAGTGCAAAGTGCACTTGAAATTGCACTGAAAGTGCACTTGGAAGTGCAGTCGCTGTAGATCCGAGGGGGACATGCAAGGAAAATAAAAAACAGCATTTTAACTTGCACATGATTGGATAATAAAATCAGCAGAGCTTCCCCTCATTTCAGATCATCTATCCCTCAGATTTACAGCGACTGCACTTCCAAGTGCACTTTCAGTGCAATTTCAAGTGCACTTTGCACTTATAGTGCAAAGTGGATTTGCCTTTCGTAAATAACCCCCACTGATTGGATTGCATAGGGTGGCCATACACAGCTCACAGTTTGTCTGATTCCTGCTGAAAAAAGAGCTAATGTGTGTCCCTGTCTGCACCAGTTGGCTTGACAAACTTTGATTGTAAAATCAAAGCAGTTGGGTGGAAATTGTCGGCGGAACAGTGACTGCATCCAATCAGATGCAGTCACTGTTTGGGTATTTAGATAGCTACAGGTGCTGTGACTGTCTAAAATGTACCTGAATACAATGGCCTGCTGGGAAGATTCCTCTACACTGTTTAGCACGGATAGGGTAATTAAGTGATTTTTCTAGTTTAACCCCGAGGGTCTTAACAAGAGAAATCTTAACGTGTATGGCTAGCCTTAGGTCGGCCCTCATACTAAAAACGTTATTTTGTCTGTACATCTGGTGTTATTGTAGGGTGTTGGGGTTTCAGCACATTTCTGAGAAGTAGGTAGCTACTTGAAGTATTAATTTATAATATCTTGATACAGTAAATAAAAATTTAATTATTTTATATGTCCAGGTGCTAGCAGTGTGCTCATTTCCTACTTAACTTTTTTCTTTACGCTATACATTTGGTAAATATAAGGCTGCTCATATATTATACAATCTGACTGTACAATCTCCTTTAGATCTACCATAAAGGGGCTTGCTTGCCTTACATAATACAAACAGAATAGATTTTTTTTAGGTTTGTGCTCCTATTAACTTTCGGTAATATATTTAATGGAGGTGCAGATGTTATACAATTAGATTGTATTGGGTATAGCCAGCTTACGTGTTTTTACACCTGTATGCATATTGGTAAGTTTTAAGCAAGATTGAGTTAAGAGCATTTTTGCACTTTGCCGGGGATTGATGGCCCCTGAAAGATTTTTTTTTTTTACAAAATAAGGCAATGTGATCTGGAATGCTGAATATACTATTAAATGCAGAGTGAATTTTGTACTAGATTGTGGTCTTATTCGGAACACTGAGTCTATCAGAGCTCTCCGTTTTTAAAAGTTTTGTGAGTGATTCAGGAAAATACGTTTTTTTTTTTCTTAAGATTGAGTTAAGAGCATTTTTGCACTTTGCCGGGGATTGATGGCCCCTGAAAGATTTTTTTTTTTTTTTTACAAAATAAGGCAATGTGATCTGGAATGCTGAATATACTATTAAATGCAGAGTGAATTTTGTACTAGATTGTGGCCTTATTCGGAACACTGAGTCTATCAGAGCTCTCCGTTTTTAAAAGTTTTGTGAGTGATTCAGGAAAATACGTTTTTTTTTTTTTTTTCTTATGCCTGACCAGGAATTTATATTCTTTCGAAACACCCTGTTAGGTTTTGGGAAATTAAAGTCCATTCAAACCGTAACTTTTCAAATCCCATTCCATTATAACACAAAAAACAGAATCCACTTAAGTTTATATATTTTGACTGGCCATATACAACCCAATATAAGTAAGCAATGCAAACATTCTAACATTGTTATGTCTATATCCAAATATTATATACTGTATATAAATATATATATTTAAAACTTTGTTACTTGCACAACAGTTTGTAGACAACAATAAACACTATATTTGTGGGTGACGGCATTATCAGTATTAAAGAATTGCAGGCTGTTCTTTTCAGGGTTGTACAAGCGCCAAAATAAATATCACAAAATACCCAAGAACTCGTACAGAACTCTGTGACCTTCAGACTGCCATTGCTATTTGTCCCAAGCTGCTGTTAAAGAAAGACTGGCCACATTTTCTATGTTTGGTAAACTCCAAAAATAGTTAGTCACGAGTAGGCCAGTTCGACAATTTTTTTAGCTAAACGTGCAAAATAAACATAAGACATCAATGAATTAATATTTTCAAATATAAACACAAAATAACCAAAATACCTATAGATAGATACATACATACATACATACATGCATACATAAGTAGAATGATATACCCGAACATAAAACATCAAAACACACAGAAAAATCTTCTAAATAAAACATTGCTGACTTGCTGGAAATATAAGTGTAAAAAAAAAAAAGTTTGTGGTCTATTTATCAATGTTTTCACTCAAGAGTCACACAACTTTTAACCAAGCTGTACCAATTTTTCTAATTAGGGGTGGAAATTGAGTAAATTGTGGGTTAAAAGAATGATAAACAGACCCCATAGCTGAATGCCTGGATTGAGCACTGCAGATTTTATACTGTAATTGTAATACTGTATACACAGAAAACTAATTTATGAAAAACTAAGTATATATACACTGTATAATATATATATATATATATATATATATATATATATATATATATATATATATACACACACATATACATACACACTCAGTTTTTCATAATTTAGTTTTCTGTGTATACAGTATTACAATTACAGTATAAAATCTGCAGTGCTCAATCCAGGCATTCAGCTATGGGGTCTGTTTAATATATATATATATATATATATATATATATATATATATATATATATATACACACACATACATACATACACACTGTATTTATTGGCGTATAACACTCACTTTTTTACCCTGAAAATAGAGGGTAAACTGTGCCTGCGTGTTACACGCAGGGGGCTGTGGAAAGTTTTTTTCCTGAAACTTCCCTCTTAAAGTTAGGGTGCGTGTTATATGCATGTGTGTGTCATACGGCGATAAATGCGGTATATATAAAGATTCCGTTCAGGTATTCAATCATATTAAAAGCAAGCTCCTGTTTACTTAAATCATCTACACAACTGGGCATTCAAAGTGAACACAGCTACAATTAATTGAGTGAATGTTTTCAACTTCTTTAGTATATAAATATATATAGTATATATAGTATATATATATATATATATATATATATATATATATATATATATCCGTATATGTTCTTTATTTGGAATCTGCAGCTAGTGTAAGTCAGGTGTTTGCCCACCTTTGCTATGAAAACCTTCCTATGCGTAGAAAGGGAAATTCTAAAAAAAAAAAAAAAAAAGGATACTCTGACATCGGCCCAAGTGTTCAATAAGGTTGACCCTGATATTTGGTGGAACTATTTTTTGATCTATTGAGACATTAGTATCCAATTGTGTGTTAAATAAGCCATATGCATGTTGGGGGAGGAGATCAGGAGAGGTATACTGTAACATCTTGCTGTAGATAGGTGTGACCGACAAAATAACAGACAATTATTCCTTTGCAATATCTGGGTATATTGCTCAAAATAAAGTTGTAGGATTTTAAATGCATCCCCTCCCATCATATTGGTCTCTTAAGAAGCCTGGGCTCATGTTTTCCTTTAAATTTAATCCCTTGTGTAATCTCTTGTGTGAACTCCATTAATACCAATAAGTGATAGACTTGCTAACATGCTGTATAAATCTGGTAAAAGTTAAAATTCTTTTATAAATTGATAAAAAATTCAAGGCTGATATATTTTAGCAACAAGGTACCTTTTTTTTTTTAAGTGTCAATTATCCTGCTAAATACATCAAGATATAGGGCACAGTAATGTAGCTTAAAATGATTCATAAACCAAAATGTTAAAAAGCTAATGCAAGAACTACATTATTCAACTGAATGACTGATCGTTTACTGTAGGTATGAATTATTAAATATATTATAAACATGGGTGGGTTCAAATAATACATAAAAAAAAAAAAAATGTAAATTACATATACAAGTTTTAGGAAGATGTCTCTTGATGAGACATTGAGGCTGAATAAGGAGTTGGCAATTCACTCAATAAAGTAATGATTCATTTTAAATATTCCACTATGTGAAAAGCACATTTCTGTTTATTTGTTTTAGTGGCACATAATTGGGTATTCAAAGTGAACACAGCTACAACTCTCAACTCCTCTAGTATGTCAAATCCATAGTGTTGATGATAAAATAGAATAAATATTAGTTATATTGGTGTGGATTCTAACACTGATACATAATATTATATTGATTTTAACTATTTCAGACCTATTAGGAGGTTTTGAGTAATAAGCTATTTTGTTACTATTGACCAAATGCACTACACTATGCTTATTTTTAAAATACAGTTTCTTTCCCTGATATATATGAGACCTTTGTATAAATGGAGCTTATAATTATAGATGTGAAAATTGATAATCCTGTAAAAGTATTTGCAGTCATATTTAATCATAACATTAGAATTGTATATGTGTTATTTAATTGCATTGTCTTGTGGCCTAATATGTATTTCCAAAACAATTTGAACTGTTGTAAAGAGACATCAGTTTGAATTAGACTGTATAAAAAATTGAGAGTCTAAAATTGGTACATTAAATAACCCATGCAATTTTTTTTTTATAATAAAAGTTAACAAAAATAAACAATGTGACTGAATTTACCAAATGGAGCAATGCTTGCTCAGTAAATTTTCACTTTGCAGGGGAATTTTCACTTTGCTTAGTGAAAAAGGTTAAACTGAGCTGGCTTCAATTTTTTAATCTTCTGCAATCAAAAAACATTTTTCTCTTAGTTCTGCTTTCACATGATTGGGTACTGATTGGGTACTGTTGTACTGTGGGAACTTTTACCACATTCACTAAGGTAAAAGTGAAAGGTGAAAATTACTTTGCAAAGTAAAAAAAGTAAAAAAGCAATGTAAAAAAACTGCTTATCCTTTAGTAAATCAGTCACAATGATATGATGAAAAAAAGTCACAGGCAAATATCATTATTCAAAAATTTCACAAAACTTTATATGAACGTGAAATATAGCTTCCTAAATGTAGTATTTTTACAATGTTTTAGAATATTTACTTTATTTTGGCAGCTGGCTTAGGCTATTATACCAATTATATAATATGAAAAATATATAAATACACAAACTTTAAATGAGTGAGCCGAAAAAATGTTCAACAACCTCATCCACCTCTGCGCCACAGATAATAATTGTGTCAAGTGAAAACAATAAAAAATTCAAAATATACATAACGTGAGGGGTGTGAGAAGACAGCTGCCATTTTTAAAATACACATATAAGATGAAAAAACACCTAAACCCAAATACAAATGTAGGTGAGCAGTGGCGCTCATCTACATTTGTATTTGGGTTTAGGTGTTTTTTATAAAATATACAAAATATATAAATACTTTACAATTTAATAAATGTGAAAATCCAGAAATCCGAATTAAACAGGGAAACACTTTCAGGGAAAGTGGAAAAATAGCTTAAATTTAAAATACAATCAAAATAGAAACAAAGATGATCAAAAGAATGATAATCAATTATTAATGAAGGAATAACCACAAAATGATTTTGTATTTCTCAGGCAATTGTCAGAATTAACTTCACATTTCACACCA
Source organism: Rana muscosa (assembly GCA_029206835.1). Taxonomy (NCBI): domain Eukaryota; kingdom Metazoa; phylum Chordata; class Amphibia; order Anura; family Ranidae; genus Rana; species Rana muscosa. The sequence goes on from CM055118.1 coordinate 195,096,830, forward strand.
ATATTATACGATTTTATGTCATATACAGAAATATAAATCTTTCTACATTCATATCATGCACAGAAAAGCATACCAAAAATCTTATATTTAATTTAAAAAAAATGTAAGTCATATAGACAAGTTTTTCCATGGTGCCCTATGTTTTAGATCAATTAAATCGGTATTTATATTTGTTTCTAGGCCATTGTTTTCTATCATATCAATCGGAATACTATATTTTAGGGAGTGGTAAATTATAATTTGCCATTTGTCAATAACTTTCAACGTACACATTTATATGAAGGGCAATTCTTTATATCTACCAGTGATTTATAGATAAGATAACACTGGAATGTTTAATAAAGCATGAGGCACAAATATGGTATATTTTTGTAAGTAAAGATTTTATACTATATTAAGGGTTTGTGTTTTATACTATATTAAGAATTCTATTCAATAATACTTCATATAATAATTCAATAATACTATGCATAATACACCTTGCATTTAACATTGACTAAAAAGAATAATTTTATGACCTGATCAGATTTGGTTATTTTTTAATTCTTTCCATTTTTAGGGAAACACACAATTTGTTGTAAAAAAGTTATAGTACCGTAGGCTCAATTCACAAAGCAAAAAGTGGAGAAGGATCTTCTGTTTTTCATGCCATGTGATTGTAATTTTCAGACCTGAAAATATCTAACTTTTTGAAAATAAGGATCCGTACCTAACTTTGTGAATTGCTTCAAATTAAACATCTTTTTTTTATTTAAGGGATGTGTGTCTGTAGTGCAATGCTGTAGTGCAATGCAGCAGTTACCTTCCTATTGAAAGGGCAGTTTTCATTTTACATTTTGAATGTCTTTTACAATAAATCCAAATGAATAATAATAATAAGTCTGATTTTCTAATGAAAGCTTTATACGACTAACAATGTTAATAATGTCATGACGTGCGAATAAGTTATATTATACTCTATATTATCAGGATTTTCTATACAGCTGAATGCATTAATCCAATTCTATGCAGTTGAGAATATAAGAATACATATTATAAAAAATAAAATAAAAATTATATATATATATATATATATATATATATATATATATATCAATCATTTTGACCATTAATATTGACACATACAGTAAGTCGGAATATTGAACCATATGTGTTTAACATTGACACTTAAGTCAGAATATTGAATTATTAATTACTGTAACATATAGAAATGCTTTTGTGATGTGATGTAACAGCTCAGTATGCTATGTGGCCCTTTGATACTGCAAGGGTTAACGTCTACTGCAGCAGCCTTTGAGCAAAAAGAAAAAAAAAAACACAATGTGCATTGCACAGGTTGACAATAAAAGGCAGACAGGAACACAGAGAGCTATGTCTGAGTAGCAATGTTAGGGACACCAGTTTAAGGTTTGGCAGCTATGCTGTAGCAGCACTAGCCCTTGAAAACTTAATCCACAGCCTTTGCACTGTTTTCTCCCACCGCAGCATCCAAACTGTGACTAACTACCTCATTATACATCCCCTGGCACATTCTGAAGCAAACTTATTATACGGGCCATACAAAGCATCTTAACCCATGCAAGTCAACAAGGGAAGGCTGTGCAACTACATGACGCTATTTTTATATCATATTTTTGTAATATTTCTACATTAATGTTTGTATACATTTTTGCGTTCGTTTTTTTGGTGTGTTATTTTGGTTTGCTACTTTTTTTTTTTACCATGTATTCTTTATTTATCCTGATTACCCCTTTATTTATAATATAGGCTCATTTTATCAGTATATTTTTTTATTTTTATTTTTTTAGAATGTTCAGGGCATCCTAAAAAATTAATTAATTAATTAATCAAGCGACTGGTGAAAAGGCAAACATTTTACTTGCTAATAAATTGAGAACATTTAAGAAAAAAATCTGCTTAACTCAGCAAGTTGTGAAAAGCAAAACCAAGCATATTCATCAGCCAAAAATGAAAAAAAAAACATATTGTTTATTTATATTTTTACCACATTTTAAACAAAAGCAAAAGTGATACAAAGGAAAGAGATATTAATGTGTGGTAAGCATCAATAACATGCAAAAACACTACATAAAAAGGCTTTTAGCCAACACAAAAAGGAAAGTAAACTAATCGTATAATACAAGAATTACAACCTCCTTCATATTGTTTAAATGTCTACCTATCTATTGCAAGAATACGCCTCTTAAAAAAAAAACAATATTTAAAATGTAATCTTATTTGTGCATTGGATGACAAACAATTATCAAACTGGCGAAATTACTTAATTTACCAATTAGGATAATGAAAGGGCAAAGGTGTGTTATATGAAGTCAATGAAGTGCCAATGTTTTACATACAGCTAAAACCCTGCACCAGGGTATGTTTATGGGATTAGGGTTGTTCATTAACTGCTATATACTTGGGTTGATGCTAAAACACTGTAGTTGGTGGACGCAGTGCCCGGGTGCTCTCAAAAAAGCTTCAATAATCCAACATAGGCAAGTCTGGCACACGTAGGCCTTAAAACAAGAACAAATGCAATTATATACATTTAATAATAATCTCAGAATAGCGGCCTGCATCCCACATCGGGCAACTATTAAAGTTACATCGTTGCATTTCAAGTACTGTCTGTGCCCAACTTGACTCTACTGATATATCTATCTCAATATCTATCTATCTATCTATCTATCTATCTATCTATCTATCTATCTATCTATCTATCTATCTATCTATCTATCTATCTATCTCAATATCTATCTATCTATCTATCTCAATATCTATCTATCTCAATATCTATCTATCTATCTATCTATCTATCTCAATATCTATCTATCTATCTATCTCAATATCTATCTATCTATCTATCTCAATATCTATCTATCTATCTATCTATCTCAATATCTATCTATCTATCTATCTCAATATCTATCTATCTATCTATATCTATCTATCTATCTATCTCAATATCTATCTATCTATCTATCTATCTATCTATCTATCTATCTATATCTATCTATCTATCTATCTATCTATCTCAATATCTATCTATCTATCTCAATATCTATCTATCTATCTATCTATCTATCTATCTATCTATCTATCTATCTATCTCTATCTCTATATCTATCTATCTATCTATCTATCTATCTATCGATCTATCTATCTATCTATCTATCTATCTATCTATCTATCTCTATCTATCTATCTATCTATCTATCTATCTATCTATCTATCTATCTATCTATCTATCTATCTATCTATCTATCTATCTATCTCAATATCTATCTATCTATCTCAATATCTATCTATCTATCTATCTCTATATCTATCTATCTATCTATCTATCTATCTATCTATCTATCTATCTATCTATCTATCTATCTATCTATCTATATGTATACTGCACAGATATCTTGAAGCACACCGTATTCAGTATAAAAGAACACTATCAGCTGTTTAGTTTAATTAAAAATACAACTGCACTAAATGAGAAAAATGCTTAGTTTCCAGCAACCTCAAGTGAATGCTTCCCTCCCAGCATTCTCCTGGAAAAAATGTGCTGAGAACAGCAGTTTTAAAGAGTTTAGGTTTGTTTTACTGTAATGCAAATTACCCCACTATGTCTGTGCCACTCCCTAATCTGCTGTACCCAACACCATTAAATCGACATTTTAAAAACAATATACAATAAATATTTTTTTTTTTCTTTCTTTTTTTTTTTTTTTTCAACACACACTATTTTTCTCCAGAATTCAAACAGCTTAAACTACCATATCATGTCACAAAATTCAATAGTGAAAGCCAGGAATGAACTTGTTTACATGTTTGTCAACCACAGATGTATTGCTTACCACACATGGCATTATATTTTCTGAAACAAATGAGCTAACATATGGTTGTTTTCCATATATTCACAGTGCAAACTATAGACACAGGGGAGACATTATTCTGAGTTCACCCTGCTGAGCCTTACACAAATCATGATGTCCTTTGTAGGGTTATTGAAATATTATTAAAATACATGGAGGATGCATTGCTCATGATCTACTTTGCATTCAGATCTCCCATTGGACTGTACAGTTCACCAAACAAGAACAGAAAGCGGGCATGGCTACATACTTCTTGAAGAGTCTTGTGAACCCCCATCCATGGCTGGTCCCAAGTATTAAATGTACCAATAAATGTTTAGAGATGGCCACATAAGGTAAGAATAAAAGGAAACAAAGCTAAATTCAACTGTAAATGTGGCGCTTTGGTGCTTTATCACCTATGGCACAAGTCTTGCCATAACAACAAGTTCCAGGACACAAAATATAGTTTGTTTTTTTATTCCTTTTTAACCTCCCTGGCGGTATGATTCTGTCAGATTTTAGGTGCTGAAAGCGGAACCATTATTCTGCATGGAAATTTTATATTGTAGGCCTGTAATTCTCAGGAATAACTCACTTAAATCTGTCCAAACCAGATTCTAGTAGACATCCCGGGTATGATAAAGTTCATAAAACAAAATCATAAATTATAATATAATAAATAGCTATAAAATAATTATAACCAATAATAATATAATAATAATAAAAGTGTTTTTCAGTGTTTGATGACGAATTTCCCCACAAATCACTATCGCTCTAGCTGGTCTAAAACCACTTTTGACATAAAGGGACACTTTTTGGTTGCTATGGACAATCTCCAGTTTGCAGGCAGAAATAACAGTTTTTATATTATAAAAGTGTATGCAGGACACTGGGCAGACCACTAGGGACAAAGGGGATGTGTTATTATTTGATACAGTACTGTAATCTGTAAGATTACAGTATACTGTATGTGTATTGTGTGTTTCACTTTTTGAATTTGGCACCAAACTCCGCCCCCGTGCGCCACTACGTCGCAGGGAACGGAGCTCGGAGGCACTCGGCAGTGTGGATCGAGCGAGATGGCGGCTCACACACACAGCGGGGACACATCGCATTATCCAGGGACAAGGTAAGTAACTTCCCCTGTATCCTCCCCTGTATCCTGCGATGCGATCCAGAGTCTGGCTCAGGGTTACCGCTTTAGGTACTGAAATCTTACCCCGAGCCAGACTCGGGAATACCGCCAGGGAGGTTAAGGGAATGACAAAGGCATACACTCACAGGGGGGAGATTTACTAAAACTGGAGCACTCACAATCTGGTGCAGCGGTGCATGGTAGCCAATGAGCTTCTAACTTCACCTTTTTCAATTAAGCATTGAATATAAAACCTGGAAGCGGATTGGTTTCTATGAACAGTTGCACCAGATTTTGCACTCTCCAGCTGTAGGAAAAAAAAACAATGTCACAGAGCAGAGTGTTTCAGACGTCGCTGAGAGTTCTAACCAACGTGCGTACATAGCAATATTGCATACTGCATTAACCCATGATCAGAGAAGATCAATAAGTATACACATAAAGAGACAAACATCAATAAGCAGGGATATGGCAGAGACCTCGTGTGCCTGCAAGTCACTAGTGTTCGTAAGTTGCTACTTATGAACATTTTCCAGAGTAAGAGAAAACAAAACAAAATAAGAAAAAGGAGAAAGAGGAAATGAGACAACACACGTTGCGATGGGCCTGTAATCCAATCCTGGAGGACAACCCATGGGGTATTCCTCATGTATTGTAAGACAGCTCTACTTGCAGTGGCGGTGCGTCCATAAAGGGCACAGGAGTGCCCCTCTCTTCTGGCACCGCTCTATTACCATAGATAGATTCATGCATTGCATGAATCTATCTATGGTCGCTGCTGACACCCCCTATTCAGGTGCCCGGCCCATTTTCGGGCACAGGGCACCTGAATTACAGTGGCGGGGGAGTTTTTTGTGATCCATGCTGGGCGTTCACTGATCACTCAGCTGTGTGTTAGCAAAGCAAAGGAATTTGCTTTGATAACACTGAACCGCCTCTCAGCCAATCAGGTTGCCGGGTCTGTTACCGGTCACCTGATTGGCTGAAACATCAGGCGCTGTGATTGGACACCTGAGAGAGGATGGAAGAAGACATGGAGGACATGCAGGAGACCCTTTGCTGACCCGCTCCAAGACAGGTAAGTGCAGGCAGAATTTGATGGGGCACACTGGTGGCATCTGATGGGGCACACTGGTGGCATCTGATGGGGCAAACTGGCAGCATCTGATGGGGCACACTGGCAGCATCTGATGGGGCACAGTAGCGACAATTGATTGGCACACTGGCAGCATTTGATGGGGCACAGTAGCGACAATTGATGGGCACACTAGCAGCATTTGATGGGGCACACTGGCGGCATATGATGGGCACACTGGCAGCAATTGATGGGTACAGTGGCTGTGTTTGATGGCACAGTGGCGGCAATTTATGGGTACAGTGGCTGCGTTTGATGACACAGTAGCTGCGTTTGGCACAGTAGCTGAGTTTGATGGGCACAGTGGCTGCAATTGATGGTTTTAATTTTCAGTTTGTTTGCGCCACCCAAAAAATTTGGAGCACCAGCCGCCACTGTCTACTTGGAAGGGTGCAACAGCTTTTGGTGCGTAGATGAACATGTAAAAGCCATCCAAGAGTACCAGGAATTATGGATCTTTTTTTATCTCTGTTGTGTAAAGAAGCTGTAAGGCTTTCCATGTCCCTAATATTGTCTATTTTGGCCAGCCACAAGGAGACTGGGGAAGGGGGGTATGCACGTTGTTAGGTGGTGGATTGGTAATGAAGACTTATATCGGATAAGCAGTACCTTATGCAAATGTAGTAAATCGCCTATGGGGTGATGGCCTAGAGATCCACCGATGTAAGCTGAAGCACCAACTGTCTGACAGTCTTCAAAATAGGGCGCACTTTCGGGCAGCTCCAAAATATATGCAGAAGAGTACACTCCTCTAAGGAGCAATGCCAACACAGGTTGGATGTTTGCGGAAAACTTTGCAGGAGTCTAGTAACATTGTGAGAGGATCTCGTATCTACCGCATATAGTGTTAATCACTCCCAATCCATTATACTCAATAAATAAAGCCTGACCCTTTGGCGTCAACTTTGTGAAAGTGTATATTTTAAATATTTTCTAATCAACATCTTTTACTCCCAGAGTTGTTGAATAAAGGTCAAAGAACAGAAAAGACAAAATTATCAAGGAATATTGTTAGCATTATTCAATAAAGTAGAACTAAAGGCAAAACCTTTTTTTTTTTTTTTATTGGGTAAAGGAGGGTTATAGCCTCTGTCAAGTTTTTTTCTTGCCATCTGTGTCCCATAGGGAGAAATCCCTTCCAAGTGAGCGAATCCTCATTGTCACTAGGGTCACCAGATGTAGTGTCCGCATTGGAAGATTTGCCATCTCTTACTGTTTTGGGACAACCCAAAATTTTGGATTTTTCCTGCTTCCACTTTCAATGATAACAGTAAACATGACAAATTAATAGGTGTTCTAATCCCTTTTCACTTTATCCCCAAAAAATCAAAAAATTGGCCTTTAGTTACACTTTAACCACTTAAAGACCACCCAATGCATATATACTGTGGCAGGGCGGCTCTATTGCGTGAACCATTGTACCTGTACGTTGTTTCGTGCACTAGATGCTGTGGGCACGCACGTGCCTGCTAAACAGAGGGGAGCCAATCCGCAGGCCAATGCGATGTCCGCCGGCCACACGCTATCGCTCCACAGAAAGGTAGAACGGGGATCTGCCTATGTAAACAAGGCAGATCCCCGTTCTGAAAGGGAAGTACACAGAGATCTTCTATTCCTAGTAATCAAGAACAGGGATCTCTGTGTTCTTCCTGTCAGTCCATCACTCACACAGTTAGAAAACACTTCCAGGGAACACACTAAACCAGTGATGGTGAACGCGTGGCACTCCAAGCCGTTTCTGAGGGCACGCCGTGACCCTCAAGAATTGCACACATTAAATTTTATTAAAAGATTAAAATCGTCACACCGCGCCCAGGAACTACATTTCCCACAGTTCTCTGGGCTAGCGGTGACGTGTCCGAGTGGGCGTGACATTGAATGAGCGCCCGGAGGTGACGTGCTTGCAGCTTGTCCAATCAAAGAAGCTGTCTCATCCACACCGCCGAAACAAATCAGCGCTGACGTCCTTCGGCGTGACTCGGAGAACACGCGGAGAGAGCATGAGGAGAAGACGTGCGGGAACGAGCTGCAGGACTCGAAAGGTGAGAGAAAAAAAAATGAACTGCAAAATTATTATTGGGGCACATTTCCTCCCCCCCCATCATTGCTGTTATTCGGCCTAATCATGTTGATGGTGTCCTTAGGAAACATTACCCCCCTCATTGGTGTCATTGTGTTATTTTGAAAAATTCTGCCCCATCATTGCTGTTATTCGGCCTAATCATGTTGGTGGTGTCATTGGGAAACATTACCCCCCTCATTGGTGTCATTGTGTATTTTTGAAAAATTCTGCCCCATCATTGCTGTTATTCGGCCTAATCATGTTGGTGGTGTCATTGGGAAACATTACCCCCCTCATTGGTGTCATTGTGTTTTTTTGAAAAATTCTGCCCCATCATTGCTGTTATTTGGCCTAATTATAGGTGTCATTGGGAAACATATTACCCCCCTCATTGGTGTTCAATTGCCTCATTATAGGTGTCATTGGGAAAAATTTTACCCCCCATCATTGCTGTTATTTGGCCTAATTATAGGTGTCATTGGGAAACATATTACCCCCCTCATTGGTGTTCATGTGCCTCAATATAGGCGTCATTGGGAAAAATGTTAAACCCCCCATCATTGCTGTTATTTGGCCTAATTATAGCTGTCATTGGGAAACATGTTACCCCCCTCATTGGTTTTATTTGGCGTAATTATAGGTGTCATTGGGAAACATATTACCCCCCTCATTGGTTTTATTTGGCCTAATTATAGGTGTCATTGGGAAACATAATACCCCGCTCATTGGTGTTCATGTGCCTCAATATAGGCGTCATTGGGAAAAATGTTACCCCCCATCATTGCTGTTTTTTGGCCTAATTATAGCTGTCATTGGGAAACATATTACCCCCCTCATTGGTTTTATTTGGCCTAATTATAGGTGTCATTGGGAAACATATTACCCCCCTCATTGGTTTTATTTGGCCTAATTATAGGTGTCATTGGGAAACATATTACCCCCCTCATTGGTTTTATTTGGCCTAATTATAGGTGTCATTGGGAAACATATTACCCCCCTCATTGGTGTTCATGTGCCTCAATATAGGTGTCATTGGGAAAAATGTTACCCCCCCATCATTGCTGTTATTTGGCCTAATTATAGCTGTCATTGGGAATCATATTACCTCCCCTCATTGGTGTTCATATGCCTTCTTATAGGTGTCATTGTGAAAATTTTCACCCCCCATCATTGCTGTTATTCGGCCTAATTATCGGTGTCATTGGGAAACATTTTACCCCCCATCATTGTTATTCGGCCTAATTATAGGTGTCATTGGGAAACATTTTACCCCCCATCATTGGTGTTCATGTGCCTCATTATAGGTGTTATTGGGAAACATAATTTGGGGGGAATAGTGCCCCTATCTTTGGTGTCATTGGGAGGAATGTGTACCCCTTCATTCGTGTGAGTTGGGGGGATTAAATATAACCTATTGTTGGTATCAGTGGATAAATCAGCGCCCCATGGGCCTAATGAACGCAAGCAAAGGGCCACATCCGGCGACCAATGGCCTAAAGACAATTTTTTTTTTTCATTCCAGTCCTTTGGAATCTTCTCTGCAGTTCTTGTAGAATCGACAGCAGCTTCCAGACCCAGCAGAGCGGTATCAGCACCGGCACAGCACGCCTTGTTGTTTCACAGGACATTGGACGATTTGAGCTTATATCTGTCTACATTACAAAAATGTGAGTTTCTAATGCCTACATCTGGCCCCCGGGCTATGGTAGTTTCCTGTGTCCCTATGGACAACAATGACAAAAAATTATTTTGTTTTCATTCCAGCCCTCTCTCCTGGATTCTTCTCTGCAGTTCTTGTAGAATCTACAGCAGCTTCCAGACACAGCAGAGCGGTGTCAGCACCGGCACAGCAAGCCTTGTTGTTTCACAGGACATTGGACGATGTGTATCTGTCTACAAAACCGTGAGTTGCTCTTCTACAATTCAGGGTTTATTACCTTTTCTGTTAAATGTTGCAATAATATTTTTGGTATAGGTAGGTAGGGATAGATTTGTATTGCATGCTTCATCCATATTTATTTTATACATTTTGTGTTTTTTTGTAGACTTGAACACCCCAAAATGAGTACATCCAAAAAAGCTAATCTAAAAACAGATAGTGGAAGATCATTCCAAGAGACTTGGACAAAGTCATTTGGAGTGATTGAACGCAATGGGAAAGCGTTATGTGTTCTGTGTAATGAAAGTGTGGTATCTCACACATCAAGTGTCAGACGTCATTTTGATACCAACCACAAAAGTGTTGCCGAACTTGGTGAAGCTGAAAGAAAAGAGTTTCTTGATGGGAAATTAAGGAACTATCACTGCCAGTATCGTAGTTTTTGCAACTATCTTTCTAAAACAAATTATCTGGCAAATGCCAGCTTTGAAACTTCACTGTGCATAGCAAAACATGGAAAGCCCCTCTCTGATGGCGATTTTATCAAAACAGCCATGTTGGCTGTGAGTAATTCCCTTTTTCATGATTTTCCAAACAAGGACAAAATTAAGCAATGAATCTCTGAAATGCCACTTAGCAGAAATACTGTTAAAGATAGAGTCCTGCGTATGGCAAGTGATGTTAGTCAGCAACTTTTACCTAATGCAGTGTTTGCTGTCCAAGACACAAGTTGCATCTTTACCAATGCCCAGCCAAGGCATCTTTAAAAATGCCCAGCAATGGCATCTTTAAAAATGCCCAGCCGAGGCATCTTTACCAATGCCCAGCCGAGGCATCTTTACCAATGCCCAGCCGAGGCATCTTTACCAATGCCCAGCCGAGGCATCTTTACCAATGCCCAGCCGAGGCATCTTTACCATAGCCCAGCCGAGGCATCTTTACCATAGCCCAGCCGAGGCATCTTTACCATAGCCCAGCCGAGGCATCTTTACCATAGCCCAGCCGAGGCATCTTTACCATAGCCCAGCCGAGGCATCTTTACCATAGCCCAGCCGAGGCATCTTTACCTAATGCAGTATTTGCTGTCTCTAAGACACAAGTTGCATCTTTAATAATGCCCAGCAAAGGCTTCTTTAATAATGCCCAGCCAAGACATCTTTGAAAATGCCCAGAAATGGCATATTTAAAAATGCTCAGCAAAGGCATCTTTACCAATGCCCAGCCAAGGCATCCTTACCAATGCCCAGCCAAGGCATCCTTGCCAATGCCCAGCCAAGGCATCCTTGCCAATGCCCAGCCAAGGCATCCTTGCCAATGCCCAGCCAAGGCATCCTTGCCAATGCCCAGCCAAGGCATCTTTAATAATGCCCAGCCAAGGCATCCTTGCCAATGCCCAGCAAAGGCATCTTTAAAAATGCCCAGCAAAGGCATCTTTAAAAATGCCCAGCCCAGGCATCTTTACCAATGCCCAGCCCAGGCATCTTTACCAATGCCCAGCCCAGGCATCTTTACCAATGCCCGGCCCAGGCATCTTTACCAATGCCCAGCCCAGGCATCTTTACCTAATGCCGTATTTGCTGTCCAAGACACAAGTTGTATCTTTAATAATGCCCAGCAAAGGCTTCTTTAATAATGCCCAGCCAAAGCATCTTTGAAAATGCCCAGAAATGGCATCTTTAAAAATGTCCAGAAATGGATCCTTAGACTCGTCCTCTGCTTATGTACAATAATGTCCGGTGGCTATGCAAAGTATACTGTGCCTGTACCCATCACAGCATTGTAGATCTCTATCTCTTGTGTAAGCAAATGCTTCTTTACCAGTGCCCAGCCAAGGCATCTTTACCAATGCCCAGCAAAGGCATCTTTAAAAATGCCCAGCAAAGGCATCTTTAAAAATGCCCAGCAAAGGCATCTTTACAAATGCCCAGCAAAGGCATCTTTACAAATGCCCAGCAAAGGCATCTTTACAAATGCCCAGCAAAGGCATCTTTACAAATGCACAGCAAAGGCATCTTTACAAATGCCCAGCAAAGGCATCTTTACAAATGCCCAGCAAAGACATCTTTACAAATGCCCAGCCAAGGCATCTTTAATAATGCCCAGCCAAGGCATCCTTGCCAATGCCCAGCAAAGGCATCTTTAATAATGCCCAGCCAAGGCATCCTTGCCAATGCCCAGCAAAGGCATCTTTAAAAATGCCCAGCAAAGGCATCTTTAATAATGCCCAGCAAAGGCATCTTTAATAATGCCCAGCCAAGACATCCTTACTAATGCTCAGCCAAGGCATCTTTAATAATGCCCAGCAAAGGCATCCTTACCATTGCTCAGCCAAGGCATCCTTACCAATGCCCAGCCAAGGCATCTTTAATAATGCCCAGCCAAGGCATCTTTAATAATGCCCAGCCAAGGCATCTTTAATAATGCCCAGCCAAGGCATCTTTAATAATGCCCAGCAAAGGCATCTTTAATAATGCCCAGCCAAGGCATCCTTAATAATGCCCAGCGAAGGCATCTTTAAAAATGCCCAACAAAGGCATCTTTAAAAATGCCCAACAAAGGCATCTTTAATAATGCCCAACCAAGGCATCCTTACCAGTGCCCAGCCAAGGCATCTTTGAAAATGGCCAGCCAAGGCATCTTTGAAAATGGCCAGCAAAGCCATCTTTGAAAATGGCCAGCAAAGCCATCTTTGAAAATGGCCAGCAAAGCCATCTTTGAAAATGGCCAGCAAAGCCATCTTTGAAAATGGCCAGCAAAGGCATCTTTGAAAATGGCCAGCAAAGGCATCTTTGAAAATGGCCAGCAAAGGCATCTTTACAAATGGCCAGCAAAGGCATCTTTACAAATGGCCAGCAAAGGCATCTTTACAAATGGCCAGCAAAGGCATCTTTACAAATGCCCAGCCAAGGCATCCTTACCAGTGCCCAGCCAAGCCATCTTTGAAAATGGCCAGCAAAGCCATCTTTGAAAATGGCCAGCAAAGCCATCTTTGAAAATGGCCAGCAAAGGCATCTTTGAAAATGGCCAGCAAAGGCATCTTTGAAAATGGCCAGCAAAGGCATCTTTACAAATGGCCAGCAAAGGCATCTTTACAAATGGCCAGCAAAGGCATCTTTACAAATGGCCAGCAAAGGCATCTTTACAAATGCCCAGCCAAGGCATCCTTACCAGTGCCCAGCCAAGCCATCTTTGAAAATGGCCAGCAAAGCCATCTTTGAAAATGGCCAGCAAAGCCATCTTTGAAAATGGCCAGCAAAGCCATCTTTGAAAATGGCCAGCAAAGCCATCTTTGAAAATGGCCAGCAAAGCCATCTTTGAAAATGGCCAGCAAAGCCATCTTTGAAAATGGCCAGCAAAGCCATCTTTGAAAATGACCAGCAAAGCCATCTTTGAAAATGGCCAGCAAAGCCATCTTTGAAAATGGCCAGCAAAGCCATCTTTGAAAATGGCCAGCAAAGCCATTTTTACAAATGGCCAGCAAAGGCATCCTTAACTATGCCCAACAAATGTATCCTTACCAGTGCTCAGCAAATGTATCCTTATGCAAAAATACATGCACGTGTACAGTTGTTGTTTTTTTTTTTTTTTCAATAAAAAAAAAATGTTTAACAGAAAGCTCTGTTATTGTGTTTCTTTAAAAAAAATAGCTGTTAATTAGTTTGGACAACTGTACGAGTTGTTTTTTCTAAACCTAAACCTCAGTATTCAAGTTTAATTGCAGTGTTGGCACTTTGAGAAAAAAAAAAAATTTGGGTTGCAGTTTGGGCACTCAGGCTCAAAAAGGTTCGCCATCACTGCACTAAACCCTTTGATTGCCTCTGATGTTAACCCCTTCCCTGCCAGTGCCACTTATAAAGTGATCAGTGCATTTTTTTTAGCACTGATCACTGTATTGGTGTCACTGGTCCCCAAAAAGTGTCACTTAGGGTCAGATTTGTCTGCTGCAATGTCACAGTCCCGCTAAAAATCGATGATCGCCGCCATTACCAGTACAGACAATAAAAAAAATTAAAAGCCACGAATCTATCCCATAGTTTCTAGATGCTATAACTTTTGCGCAAATATACGCTTATTGGGATTTTTTTTTCCAAAAATATGTAGAAGAATACATATTGGCCTAAATTAATGAAGAATTTTTTTGGGGGGATATGTATTATAGCAGAAAGTAAAAACTATTTTTTATTTTTTTCAAAACTGTTTTTCTTTTTTTGTTTATAGCCCAAAAAATTAGGTGATCAAATACCACCAAAAGAAAGCTCTATTTGTGGGAAAAAAAGACATCAATTTTATTTGGGTAGAGCGTCGCACGCCCGCACAATTGTCAGGTAAAGTAACGCAGTGCAGTATTGCAAAAAAATGGACTGGTCATTAAGGGGGTAAATTCTTCTGTGGCTGAAGTGGTTAACATAAAAAATTTAACGATGTCTGTGGTCTCCCAACAGTTCTGAAAGTACAAATTCAAATTTTGGACCAATAAAGCATGCTGGGGCTTATAGATATTCACAGGCTACCTTACCATCTCTGAAAGACCTGTGTCAGAGAAGCAGATACATGAATGAAGCCAAAAGAAGTCTACAGAGAAGAGGTGGGGAAGATGACAAGCACTCCCTTTGTATTTATTCAGTTAGTACTGTATGTATGCAAAATTGATACACCCCCTCATGGTGTCCCCAATGACTATATATTTGTCTGTCAGAGCCAGGGGTCTATTTTTTCTGGAAACTCCATTTTGGCTCCCATGTGACAGTGTTTGGGCCTGCTGGTCCTTATTTCTACAGTGTTTGCATAATAACATGTAAGCGCTACTCTGTGCATCAGTACTGTAAGCCCAACCTGGCATGATGACATGTCCCCAGGCGGGTCCTTAAAGCTAGGGACTAACAGCAAGTGGGTTGTGGGAAGTGGGCATCATTCAACCAGGGAACTGCAGTGATCAGAAAAGAATGAAGCTAATAGTCTGCTAAGTACAGCAATGGAAAGGAGGTGAGTATTGCAGCAAAGGCTGCTTTTATATTTTATGAGGTGCTTGCCTACTTTAAGTGGTTGTAAAGGCAGAAGGTTTTTTTATCTTAATGCAGTCTATGCATTAGGATTAAAAACCTTCTGTGTGTAGCAGCCCCCTTCAGCCCCCCTAATACTTACCTGAGCCCCATCTCTATCCAACGATGTTGCAGGAGTGCCTCGGCCATCCGGGACTCTCCCTCCTGTTTGGCTGAGACACAGCAGCGGCGCCATTGGCTCTCACTGCTGTCAATCAAAGTCAGTTAGCCAATCAGGAGAGAGAGGGGACAGGCCAAACCGCAATTCCGTGTCTGAAAAAATACACAGAGCAGCGACTCAGCTTGGGTGCCCCCATAGCAAGCAGCTCGCTGTGGGGGTACTCAACAGAAGGGAGGGGCCAGGAGCACTGAAGAGGATCTGGGCTGCTCTGTGCAAATCCATCTTACAAAGCAGGTAAGTATGACATTTTTAAAGAACAAAAATTTTTACTTTAATATCACTTTAAAGTGGTTGTAAACCCATAAAAAATTTAAATAAAAACCTGCAAGACAAAGGCATAATGAACTAGTATGCATAGCATATTAGCTCATTATGAAGTACTTACCTGATATCGAAGCCCCTGCAGCGGTGCTCGTTGCCCTCCACCGTTGGCGCCATCTCTCACTTTAACCGTTGGCGCCATCTCCCACTTTAACCTACAGGTAAGCCTATATTAAGGCTTACCTGTAGGTGCAACAAATATCTCCTAAACCTACACGGTTTAGGAGATATTTGCAAAAGAAAGACACTGATGTCTACGGCGCATGCGTCGTAGACAACGGCGCATGCGCCGTAGACATCAGTGTCTTTCTTTTGCAAATATCTCCTAAACCGTGTAAGTTTTTGGTGATATTTGTTGCACCTACAGGTAAGCCTTAATATAGGCTTACCTGTAGGTTAAAGTGGTCTGTTTACAACCACTTTAAGTTTATGTGAACCCTAAAAATAAACGTATTTTATTTTCTCAGTGCTTGATCTCTTAAACATATTATTGAAATCCTTGTAATACCTGTAGGATAAGGCCCCATGCACACGAGACGCAGGTGCAAACTCTGCTGAACACACGTTTTTAAACGCTGAAACCGGCGTTTAAAAACGCGCGTTTTGGTGCGTTTGCGGCCGCGTTTAGCGGCGTTTTACCGCGTTTGCGTTTATAAGCGTTTCATCATAAGACCCTCCCTAAGCTCAAAAAACACTAAATTTTAACCATTTCAGCCAGTTTGTGAGACCAGAGTGAGTAGCAGCAGCTGAGAGAGCAGCAGTGTACTTGTATTTAGCGTATCACTTGCCACATCACCTACCACAAGTTGTGGATTGTCCACTTGCCACGTCACCTGCCATGTCACCTGGCCACGTCACCTGCCACAAGTTGTGGATTGTCCACTTGCCACGTCACCTGGCCACGTCACCTGGCCATGTTACCTGCCACGTCACCTGGCCACGTTACCTGCCACGTCACCTGGCCACGTTACCTGCCACGTCACCTGGCCACGTCACCTGCCACAAGTTGTGGATTGTCCACTTGCCACGTCACCTGCCACGTCACCTGGCCACGTCACCTGCCACAAGTTGTGGATTGTACACTTGCCACGTCACCTGGCCACGTCACCTGCCACAAGTTGTGGATTGTCCACTTGCCACGTCACCTGGCCACATCACCTGGCCACGTCACCTGGCCACGTTACCTGCCACGTCACCTAGCCACGTCACCTGCCACAAGTTGTGGATTGTCCACTTGCCACGTCACCTGCCACGTCACCTGCCACGTCACCTGGCCACGTTACCTGCCACGTCACCTAGCCACGTCACCTGCCACAAGTTGTGGATTGTCCACTGGCCACGTCACCTGGCCACATCACGTGCCACGTCACCTGGCCACGTTACCTGCCACGTCACCTGGCCATGTCACCTGCCACAAGTTGTGGATTGTCCACTGGCCACGTCACCTGGCCACATCACGTGCCACGTCACCTGGCCACATTACTTGCCACGTCACCTGGCCATGTCACCTGCCACAAGTTGTGGATTGTCCACTGACCACATCACCTGGCCACGTCACCTGGCCACGTCACCTGGCCACGTCACCTGCCACAAGTTGTGGATTGTCCACGTCACCTGGCCACGTCACCTGACACAAGCTGTGGATTGTCCACTTGCCACATTACCTGCCACAAGTTGTGGATTGTCCACAATGCAATGCAAGCAATTACAGTTTTCTTTTATATTTTTTAATAGTTTTTCATCATTTGCCATCATTTTTGAGATTTCTAATGTTAAAAAATAGGTCACCTTTAAAAACGCTTATAAACGCAAATGCGGCAAAACGCCGGTACCGCGTTTAGCCGCGTTTAGCCGCGTTTAGCGTCTGAAATGTGGAAAACTTTTGCGTCTGAACCCATTTTTTTGCTTCTGGAAAAACGAGGTTAAACGCAACTGCTTGTAAACGCCAAAAAACGAGAGTGTGTGCATGGACACATAGGATAACATTGAATGGGTTCAGGGGCAGTTGAAAAAAGTGTCCAACTGCCTCTGAACGCGCGTTCAACAGCAAATAACAGCGTCTCGTGTGCATGGGGCCTTAGTGGCAGAAAAGTGTTCACCCTACCAAAAATCTTATTAACTGATAACTTTCTGTGTGCTGTGCATCCCCGCCCCCATGTTATGAAGTAGAGACAGGGGGTTCTGTAGTCCTGTCCTATGGAGAGACTACTCTTCACAGATACAGTACAGAGAGTGAGTGTTGTCGCTGTAGGTCAGATAGTGTTTCCTGAAAAAAGAAAACGAATGCAACCGCCACAGAACTGCAAAATATTACATTTTTTTTTCTGCAAATCCTAGAGAAGGTCTTTAAAAGAAATAATAAGTTGGCAAGTAAGACAACTCCCATGTTTGCATTTCAACTGTGTATTTAGCTGCTTACTTGGAGTCTCTTCTTTACAGTGCCACCATTGTTCCAGTGTTGCAGAGCACTATGCACACCTGTTGGTGCATGTGTCGCTGTACACCTCCATGTATTCCATATTGCTGTGTTTCCCAAGTATTAAAAAAAAAACAATCTGTGATCTCTATGACAATGGTTAGATGAATTGTATGAAATATCTGCACCTGTTCAGCAGCCAATAAACCACATGGCCTTCATTGTCATTTTTAAATAGATAAATGGTTTATTTGCATGGGTGATTACTCTAGACCTGCTCTGGTATTGCTCACAGAAAAAGGTGTGATGACAAGTAGCAACAAAAAGGATATTCACTTATATAAGTCTGCCTTTATAAAGTCCACAGCAAGTCACAATAATCGATCTGTAGTCCGATATCATTTTTAAAACAACCTCGATGTTCACAGACGTACCCATTTTTTTCCTGTTAAAGCAGTTGTTCTGGATATATACACCAATCAGCCATAACGCCATGAAAACTGACAGGTAAAGTGAATTACATTACAATTACCGTATTTATCGGCGTATAACACGCAAGTTTAGGAGGGAATTTTAAGGAAAAAAACTTTTAGGAGGGAAATTCAAGGAAAAAAAACTTACATTTAAATGCAGCATGCAGCCTTGCCCTTGTCCATCTGCAGCCTTGCCCAGTGACCATCTGTCCATCTGCAGCCTTGCCCAGTGTCCATCTGTCCATCTGCAGCCTTGCCCAGTGTCCATCTGTCCATCTGCAGCCGTGCCCAGTGTCCATCTGTCCATCTGCAGCCTTGCCCAGTGTCCATCTGCAGCCTTGCCCAGTGACCATCTGTCCATCTGCAGCCTTGCCCAGTGTCCATCTGTCCATCTGCAGCCTTGCCCAGTGTCCATCTGTCCATCTGCAGCCTTGCCCAGTGTCCATCTGCAGCCTTGCCCAGTGTCCATCTGTCCATCTGCAGCCTTGCCCAGTGTCCATCTGTCCATCTGCAGCCTTGCCCAGTGCCTTTGCGATCGTGTCAGTCTCGGCGTTTTTTTAAATTTGGCGCCGATTTCTGTGGAGAGGAGCGAGCGGGGCCGAGTATACTTCGGCTAGACTCGGCTCCTCTCGCAGTCCCGCCCATCTCCACTGACTGCGCCGCTGACGGAGAAAGCCGAGTGTACTTCGGCTAGACTCAGCTCTGCTCACAGTCACAGGCAGGACTGCGAGAGGAGCCGAGACTAGCCGAAGTACACTCGGCTTTCTCTATGTCAGCGGCGCAGTCAGAGATGGGCGGGACTGCGAGAGGAGCCGAGTAAAGCCGATTGTACTTCGGCTTCGGCTCCGCTCGCTCCTCTCGCTCGTTTTCAGCAGGGGAATTCGACGGAGTATCGGCGTATAACACGCACCCACGATTTTCCCCTGATTTTAAGGGGAAAAAAGTGCGTGTTATACGCCGATAAATACGGTAATTCCTTACATTGGGTAAGCATATGGATTAGAGCGAATTTGACAAGGGCCAAATTGTAATGGCTAGACGACTGAGTCAAAGCAACTCCAAAACTACAGCTCTTGTAGGATGTTCCTAGTCTGCAGTGGTCAGAAACTACCAAAAGTGGTCCAAGGAAGGCAAAACGGAAAACCAATGACAGGGTTATGGGCGGCCAGGGTTTACTGATGCATCGATCCAGTTCGATTCAACAGAAGAGCTACTGTAGTTCAAATTGCTGAAAAACGTAATGCTGGTTCCAATAGAAAGGTGTCAGAACATAGAGGGCATCGCAATTTGTTGTGTATAGGGCTACGTAGCTGCAGACCAGTCGGGGTGCCCATGCTGACCTGTGTCCACAGCTAAAAGCGTCTACAATGGGAACAATAGCATCAGTACTGGGCCACGGAGCAATGGCAGAAAGTGGCCTGGTCTTATGAATTCAAGAATGGTTTTAGGAATACAACGAGTTCAAGGAGTTGACTTGGCCTCCAAATTCTCCAGATTTTAATCCACTTGAGCATCTGTGAGATGTGCTGGAAAAACAAGTCTGATCCATGAAGGCCCTACCTCGCAATTTACAGGACTGAAAGGATCTCCTACTGAGAACTTGTTGCCAGATACCACAGCATACCGTCAGATGTCTAGTGGAGTTCATGCCTTGATGGCTTAGGGTGGTCATAATGTTAAATACGACTGTACCAGAATTAGACTCAGGGTACCATAATTAGCCCTTGTACACTCTGTAATGTGACTGGTTAGACAAGCCCACTCTTTAATCTGCAAGTCTGTGTGAGGACACTTATGCTGAGGGGTGTGGCTTTTACTCAGCTCTGCCAGCACAGAGCACTGCAGTGTGAGAGTGTAAAGGGTAACTTAGGGCATTTCCAACAAAAATCATGACATGCAGGGAAGGTGGGAGACTTCAACTGGGCTTTAAATTTAATAATCCATCCTAATAAGATCCCTACATGCAATTTCAACTTTCTTGCAGAGTGCCCACCAGAACCCTGAAGACCTTTATTATGCAATATTAACTTCAGATAGGAAATTGTCACTTTGGCCTGCCCTTCCGTTGCCTCACAACTAGCTTATTTGCACTTTTGTTGTAAGCAGAATAAAATCATCTTTGAGCTCACCTAATCTCAGGTTTTGTTCTCTTGCTGTCACTATTTTTGTTCTTGAACTACAGCAGCATCTGAGCTGAATGTTCCTTTTCGTTCCTTCACAGTGCTACCCATTCTCTGCAGAATGACCGTTCCTCAGCATTCTCTCTTGCATTTTAGAGCTATGGTCCCTGCACTGGTCTTGATGACATCAGAGGACCTTTGACCACCAGAGCATAGAGAAGAAAAGGTTGCAGGGACCGGTATAGTAGCACAGAGGAGACTGCAGAGCAGAGGATCAGGTAAGTAAATCAGATTTCCCCAACTAAACGAAGGTTAATGCGTGGCATAATGTGCGTTAATGCACGTGTATTAATGCAGAAATGTAAATGGGTCCTAATAGTGCATGCAAGTAGAAAGTTCTGGATGGTACAGTGGAACCTCGGATTACGAGCATAATCTGTTTCAGGAGAATGCTCGTAATCCAAAGTACTCGCATATCAAAGCAAGTTTTCCCATTGAAGTCAATGGAAACGAAAAAAAATTGTTCCGCATTGTCTTCAATGGCATGCAATACCGCATGCGGACAGAGGTGGGGGGCGCCGGAGAGCCTCGGAAACATCCGGAAAGGCCCGAGGACAGCTCAGGAACGGAGTATTTCCGTGTCTTTCCGAATCTTTCCGGGGATTTCCAAGTTTGGCTCTGGCGCCCCCCCACCTCAGGCCAAACGCGGTACTGCACACCACTTTGGCCTGAATCTTGCTTGTTTTGCTAGACAACACTCGCAAACCGAGTTAGGATTTTTTAAAATAAAGTGCTCGTTTTGCGAAACGCTCGTTAACTGCGTTATGTCACGTACACACGATCGGATTTTCCATTGGAAAAACCTTGGATGGTTTTTCCGATGGAATTCCGCTCAAGCTTGGCTTGCATACACACGGTCACACAAAAGTTCTCGAAACTTTCAACCGTCAAGAACGCGGTGACGTACAACACTACGACGAGCCTAGAAAATTAAGTTCAATGCTTCCGAGCATGTGTCGAATTGTTTCCGAGCATGCGTCGGAATTTTGCGCGTCGGAATTGCTACAGACGATTAGAATTTACGATTGGAATTTTTTCCGTCAGAAAATTTGAGAACCAGCTCTCAATATTTTCTTGGCGGAAATTCCGACAGGAAAAGTCCGATGGAGCATACACACGGTCGGAATTTCCAACCAAAAGCTCACATCGGACTTTTGTTGTCGGAAATTCCGACCGTGTGTATGGGGCATTACTTGCAATCCGAGGTTCCACTATATAAAGGTAAAAACTCAAGTAAGGTTTTTGTTGATTTGTGTGTGGCCACCAGGAAGATGCATCTTCCCTATCTGTCTCAGCCTCTACTGTCTTTTGAACAGAGAGTGAGGGGGAAGTCCAAAATTCTACAATTGCCACAGGGATAAGAAATAAGAAATTGAGGAAATCTTCCAATGGGAACACCTGTTCTAATGACAACTTACTTTGAAGCTATTTTCTCTCACTCCCTGTTGTGTCATTGGGACAGGAAGTAAAGGAAAATGTCCCAAATAGGTTTTATCAGTGGAAAGATCCAGTATATATGCTTACTCTTCTCCACCTCTTCTCCTTCTACTGTGATAGTAGCTGTGGCTGCTGATATAAAAAAAATTGCATGGGGGCGACTGACTGGTCAGATAGCATACCAACATGCCACTACACAACACAACACAGAGGAAGCAGATAAAAGAAAGATGACACCTAATGATTCCACAGCAGATAGTGCCTATCATTGGTCAAAACAAAAAACGCATGAAAATAAATCATAAGTTCACAAAAACTTGCTACAAAGATGTACTGTGTGGGCCAAGCCTTACAGACAAAAAAAAAAAAACCCTACAGGCATTTTAGCCATTCCCAATCAATCCAAAATCTAAAAAATATTTTTTTGGCTTTACATATAGTTTAAAGTGGTTGCAAATCCTTACATATACCTAATGAAGTGACTATCCTCAGGTGATACACATAGGTAGTACCTGTTTATCTGTAGTCTTCTCTTCTCTACAACCTTTAAAGGTCCAGGATTTATAAAGCTTGTCTGAGTTGTCAGAAAAAAGGGGGCGCTGAGCTTAAGTTACACTCTGAGAGCTGATTGGAGGGAAGGGACACACCCCCTTCACATAGCTCAGAGGAACAAAGCTGAGGCTGTCAATCAGCTGGGGGTCCCTCCCCTGTGACCTTTTTACTCTTGGTGTCAGGAAAACTTGTCAGAAATGATTCATGCTGATAGCAATGGACAGACATGACACCTACAGTAGTACTTATGTAGCTTGCACCTACAGGTAAGCCTAGCTTAAGGCTTACCTGTAGGTGCAAGAAATATCTCCTTAACCTACACGGTTTAGGAGATATTTTACAAAAAATAAAGCACCGTTGTCTACGGCGCATGCGCGCCGTAGACAACGGCGCATTCATAGGGTTAATCCCATTCACAAATCCGGCTTAGCCGGATTTGATGGCTCCCGCGCGCATGCGCGGAGTCACGTCTTCGCCGCTCCGGCCAATCACAGCACCGGAGCGGCGCTGTGATTGGCTGGAGCGGCAATATCCGAAAGTAACATTCCAACTGGAGAGGGAGACGAGGACGGCTTCGGGGGCCCCGATCTAAGGTAAGTGATGCATAATGAGCTAGTATGCTAGTCATACTAGCTCATTATGCCTTTGTCTTGCAGGTGGGATTAAAAAAAATAAAAAAAACGTTACAAGGGTTTACAACCACTTTAACTGAGACAAGTACATACTATAGAGGGATATTCCTTGTTCCTATTTCATGTCTGAGGATTGCAACCACTTAAATGGTTTTACTGTCAGGCCCCAACATATACAGTGTGCCGCCCACACTGTGGAATAATCTATGATATGTGCGCAATGACTGCATAGCATAAGGGGAATACCTCTTTTCAGGGCATAGAAATACATAAAAGAGCATCTGTGCACTTCAGGTCCATAGACTTCTGTGGTTGATTTACTAAAGGCAAACAGACTGTGCACCTTGCAAAGTGCAGTTGCACTCTGCAAGTGCAATTGCTCCAGAGCTTAGTAAATGGGATGAATGGTCACTTTGGGTATTCTTTGCAATCACATGCAAGGAAAATAAAAAAACAGCATTTTTGCTTTCACATGATTGGATGATGGAAGTCAGCAGAGCTTCTGCTCATTTACTAAGCTTTGGAGCAACTGCACTTGTAGAGTGCAACTGCACTTTGCCAGGGGCAAAATCTATTTGACTTTAGTAAATCAACCCCTGTGTCTGATTGTCTTTGGCCTCAGGACACAGACCCATAGAAGTCCACTCTACAGGGTGCAAGGCGCAGCCAAAACAGTGGAACTTGAATGGCTGGGTGTTATCAAACTGAAGAACTGCGGAGGTTGGATTGAGTTAAAGGGGTTGTAAAGCTTCAAATTTTTTTTTTTTTAAATAACAAACATGTTATACTTACCTCCACTGTGCAGCTCGTTTTGCACAGAGTGGCCCCGATCCTTGTCTTCTGGGGTCCCTTGGCGGCTGTCTCGGCTCCTCCCCGCTTTTGGTAACCCCCCTGGAAAGCGCCCTCCCAAGGGGGTTAACTTGCAGGCGCTCTCCCGAGTCCTGTATACGGCGTCCATAGCCGCCAACTACAGGACTCGGCCCCACCCCCATCCCTCGCGTCATTGGAGTTGATTGACAGCAGCGCGAGCCAATGGCTGCGCTGCTATCGATCTATCCAATGAAGAGCCGAGAAGACCGTCCTTAGAAGAGCCGAGAAGCAAGCACGTTCTCAACGCGGGACTTTCGAGGGCTCAGGTAAGTAAACAGGGGGGCTGGGGGGCCGGTAAATAGCGGATGTTTTTCACCTTAATGTATAGGATGCTGGTACTATTCTGGAGATATGGAATTGCATAGAGGGTTTTTTAGAAAATTTTGCTGAAAGTGAACCAGCCTTTTAAAGCTCTTACTAGCAGGCACCCTAAGCGGATGTAAATTCTGGTGTATTTCCCTCGCCCAGGAAGTCCAGGTGCTAACTAGAGTCACCCATAGACATGAATGGATGTGCGTGGCTGTATTTGAATATATGCAAGTACTCATGTAAACCCTCATATAGCGTATAGGTATGCCAAGGAGTATCATTAAGGGGTACCAGAAGTCGAGTAGTCCAGGAAGTGGTGGACCTCATGCTGTCTTGGTCGGAATTTCATGACCCCACTCTGCTCGCAGTTCAAATTCTGGAGGTATGCCAAGGGGTATCATCAAGGGGGCACCAGAAGTCGAGCTGTCCAGGAAGTGGTGGACCTCATGCTGTCCT
Source organism: Rana muscosa (assembly GCA_029206835.1). Classification (NCBI taxonomy): domain Eukaryota; kingdom Metazoa; phylum Chordata; class Amphibia; order Anura; family Ranidae; genus Rana; species Rana muscosa. The sequence goes on from CM055118.1 coordinate 195,121,761, forward strand.
GGTCGGAAATTTATGACCCCACTCTGTTCGCACTTCAAATTCTGGAGGTAGAAATTTTTCTATTCTTGGAATACACTCGTACACTAAAGGAATTTTTATGCGTATTGCTGAGTACAACCGCACACACAGCCATCTCTATGGGCAGCTATAAGCTGCACCTGGCCTTCCCAGGCAAAGGAAATAAGCTGAGATATATGTCCAGGGGCTCAGGCCACCCAATGCGAGCTCTTATACTTCAAGAATTATTTTAGTGATACAATTAAATAATAGTGTTTTATATCTTTATTTTTTCAGGTCATTAATGCAGAGTTCCTGTATGTGGTAAGTTTGTGGTGTACACCGGACAAGACTGGAGAGCCTGGCTGGTGTTTCTAGGCCATGTGGAGGTTCATGCTAGCAGTGCAAACTCAGAATCGCTCAGAAGAATCTATATTCATATTCGTATAATGTCTAGACCTTGCCATGACTAATATTTAACCTCTCCAGTGTAAGCTGCCATATGCCTGACTGCCAGAAAACGTCACACAGGAGAAAATCAGGCCAGCCTGGTCTGGGACATTAGAGCTTAAACAATAAATAAATCTTAAAAAAGATGTCTGCACATTTCATGGACAATCCATATTACAGGGAATTTATCTATTTATAGAAATTATAATCTTGATAAAGGTTGTCTTGAATAGTACAAATATTTGATTGTACCATTTTTAATGAAGACCTAAAGTTTATCTTCAGCCCAAACATTTTTATTTTTGGATAGATTTGGGGGATTTCCATCACTTCCTGTGTGGTCACTTGGATAAGAATTTGGAAGTCTCCCCAACGCTGATACAAGTAAATTACCTTTCTTTATAGTGCATCATGAGACACAGAGCAGCCTTTTGTTTCTTATTCAAACGGTTATGCACCACCTAATGGACCCTGAATAGGACACTGGCAAAAAGACAGCAAGTGATCTCTTATATAAGCCCTCCAAAATAGGAAGTACCTAATTTTTTTCGCCAGTGTCTGAAGGTGATTGGTGTTATCCGGATTCATTCCTACAGCAAATTTACTCAGAAGAATGGTACCTGGATCTCTCATTGGTTTAAGATGACAAGGCACAGGGTTTGCCTGTAATGTAACTGGTCAGTGCTGGATATTGCATCTACAGTCCCTAGACCAGTGGATGTCTCCTCTAAGGTTGGAGTAAAATATTTTCTCCCCATTTCTTGGAAGATGCTGATGACAGACGTCAGCCTAAGGGCCCTTTCACACGAGCGGACCGTTTGTCCGTATTTCATCCATCCGTTTTCGGATGAAATACGGACATACATGTATCCCTATGGGATTGCTTGTGTCAGCGGATGAACATCCGCTGACACCCGATCTCATCAGTGTCCGCTATGCTCTGATTCTGCAAACGGAGGAAAATCCTATTTTTCCATCCGTCTGCGGATCGGATGAACAAGGACAGACAGTCCGTGTTCATCCGATCCCCCCATAGAGGAGAGCGGCGATCTGACAGGGCGGTCCCTGCACAGTGTGCAGGGACCGCCCTGTCATCTGCCGGCTCAGCGGGGATGAACGGAGCGATCCCCGCTGAGCAAGCGAATGAGAAAGGTATGGATCCTCACGGGATCCGTACATGTGAAAGGGCCCTAACAGGTTGGGGAAGAGTTCTGGATCAGTGCAAGGGACTTGGTCTCCACAGGAAAGGTCATTGCCTATCAATATTCTGGAACTGTAAGCGATCTCCTAGTTCTGCTTTGGTCGAATCAGTTGCATGGCCTTCCAGTGAGGGTTCAGTCCAACAATGCCAGGGCCATGGCATATATCAATCATCAAGGGGGCATCAGAAGTCGAGCAGTCCAGGAAGTGGTGGACCTGATTCTGTCCTGGCTGGAATTTCACGACTCCACTCTGTTTACAGTTCAAATTCTGGAGGTAGAAAATTGGCAGGAGGACTTCCTCAGCTGCTGGCAGTTGTCGCGGGAGGAGTGGTATCTCCACCTGGAGGTATTCAGGGCACTATGTTGGTTGTGGGGCACAGGGAAAATGTGGTATTTCCACATTATAAACATATCAGTGGAGGATTCTTGGTCTCTTGCAGCTCGTCCAGATCTCCTTTCGCAAAGTCTGATCCTCCATTTTTCTTTATTGTCACTGGCTTTGACAACTTGGCTATTGAGGCTAGAATCTTGTGGGAGTGTCTGATGCAGTTATCTGGTTGTTTTTGAGCACCAGGAAGGCTAGTTCTAGGAAGATTTACCACAGGGCCTGGAGATCCTATGTGGCTTGGTGTGAGACTAGGAAGTTTCATCCTTGCAAGTATTTGTGGGCCATGCTTTGGCTTTTCTTCAATCTGAAGCTAATATGCGACTGACCTTGAGTACAATCAATGGTCAGATTTCAGCCTTGGCAGTCTTTTTTGCCAAAGGTACTTTTGGCCTTGCATCTCAATCAGGACTGTTTTGCCTTCTTTTTTTCCCAGTCCTCAGTCGCCGGGAGACAAGGCCCCATCATATCTTAGGTGCCGCCAAGATGTATCTGAAATTGAGTTCCATAGTTAGGCAATTAATTTGCTTTTTGTCTTTCCTGATGGATCAACAAATGGGCGGGTGGCTTATATTTCAAGCCTATTGTTAGAAAGGAAGGGATACAACATTTCCAGCAATGGCTCATTCTACCAGGGGTGTAGGTGCCTCCTGGGATGTCTGTCATCAGGTTTCAGTTGATCAGGTCTGCAAGGCTGCAACCTGGTATTCGATGCATACATTTAAAGGAATTTGCTAGGTGGATATAAGAACTGCTGAGAATGCAACTTTTTGCTGCAGTGTGTTGGCTGCTCTATAGTTCTTTTTGGCCCTTTGCTGGTTGCTGTGTCCCCCTCCCCTCATGGTCATTGCTTTAGGACATCCCTATAAGTAAGGAATAATAGGCTGCTCTGTGTCCTGTGATACGATAAAGAAAAATGTATTTTTGACTTAGCTAAAAAATCCATTTGTTACAGTACACAGAGGTCCCTCCCCTCTATGTTGGGTGTATGGCTTGCTACAAAACTGAGTTACTTCCTATATGGGAGGGGTTATATAGGAGAAGACTTCCTGTCTTTTTTCCAGTGTCTAAACAAAATTAACCATCTTTCTAATATCTTTCTATAAAGTACATGTATGCGCATTATGGCAGGCTTACCTCACTCAGAGCCCTCCATTAGAGATGTGACTTTCCCACTCCCACTTGTCACACTATTGCCTCCATTGCCATCTTCTTTCAGTCTTCTTCTAGGTCTAGAGTCTTCTTTCTTCAGCCAGTCTTCTCCATTGGTTGGCCATGGATGACCGCACTCCAATGAATGTGCACCGGAGTTAAATAATCTAGATGAAGCAAATATTGAAGGGCAGATGTTTAAAAATTGAAACAAGAACAGCTGGAGAGAAGAAAACAGCAACCAATCAGATATCATGTTTCATCAACGGGCAAAATAAAACGAGGAATCTAATTTGTGGCAGTGGGTAACTGTACCAACCTTAATTCTTATTATCTTGCTTAAGTGGGTATACACATGCTGATAACAGGCAGGCATCTGTAGCCACTCCTCTTTGACTTAAAGGAGATCTGCTACTTAAGCTAAGCAGTCTCTTCAATGTTTTTGAAGTAATTGACCCAGAGGTAGATTAGCAGTTCTGACTAATTTCACCTGCTTCATGATTGTTATCACCATGTCACTAAGAAATGATCAAAACCAGAAACAGCCAGGTAACTAGCATTCACCAAAGCTGACCTCAAACCAAGTAATATAAAGTAGTTTGTGTATGTATAATTCAAATGTAGTTTTGGATAGAATAGGGAAGAATTAGAACCCCTGTCAAGTTTTTATTGCTATCTGTGACCCTGTGATTTAGATGTACCCCCTTTATTTGTCCTGAAGAAAATTGTCAGAATTGTTACCAGGACAGGAGGTGAGGGGAAATCTTTCAATGCAGACATCCGTGCTTGCGGCAACTGTCTAATGGTAGCCATACACAGACCGATATTAAATACAATCATACTGTCGATTGATTTACTGTTCAGAAGAAAATACAATCGGAAGATTGAAAAGATCAATCCATGCATCATACCCTTAGCGATCATATCGATTCATCTAGTTTCCTACCATCAGGATGTTCTATTCAAACTAATCAGAATAATTTTAAATACATTTGTTGGTTTAGCTGAAGATCGATCAATGACACAGTGGGGGTTATTTACGAAAGGCAAGTACACTTTGCACTAGAAGTGCAAACTACAAGTGCAAACTACAAGTGCAAAGTGTACTTGAAATTGCACAGAAAGTGCACTTGGAAGTGCAGTCTCTGTAGATCCGAGAGGGACATGCAAGGAAAATAAAAAACAGCATTTTAGCTTGCACATGATTGGATAATAAAATCAGCAGAGCTTCCCCTCATTTCAGATCTACCCTTCAGATTTACAGCGACTGCACTTCCAAGTGCACTTTCAGTGCAATTTCAAGTGAACTTTGCACTTGTAGTGCAAAGTGGATTTGCCTTTCGTAAATAACCCCCAGTATGTTACTTTTCAATAATTAATAGATGGTATTGCCCGATTGTATGAAGAAATAAATTATCGGATCATTACATGTATGAACGTATGATGTTAATTCTTGTTGCATTTTCAAGACAGGAAATAAAGTGAAATCTTTCCAATCTTTAAATGAGACAGAGATGGCAAAAAATACATATATGTATTAAAGCAGAGGTCCACCCAATTTTATAAGTTTTGCTCAACTCAATCAAATTACATTAATGTATTCATTCTTAACCACTTAAGACCCGGACCAATACGCAGCATTAGGACCAGGCCCCTTTTTGCGATTCGGCACTGCGTCGCTTTAACTGACAATTGTGCGGTCGTGCGACGTGGCTCCCAAACAAAATTGGCGTCCTTTTTTTCCCTCAAATAGAGCTTTCTTTTGGTGGTATCTGATCACCTCTGCGGTTTTTATTTTTTTGCGCTATAAACAAAAATAGAGCAACAATTTTGAAAAAAAAACAATATTTTTAACTTTTTGCTATAATAAATATCCCCCAAAAAATATATAAAAAAAATTTTTTTCCTCAGTTTAGGCCGATACGTATTCTTCTACATATTTTTGGTAAAAAAAAGAAAAAACACGCAATCAGCGTTTATTGATTGGTTTGCGCAAAAGTTATAACGTTTACGTTTTATGGCATTTTTATAATTTTTTTTTTTTTTTACTAGTAATGGCGATCAGTGATTTTTTTTGTGACTGCGACATAATGGCGGACACATCGGACACTTTTGACACTATTTTGGGACCATTGTCATTTTTACAGCGAACAGTGCTATAAAAATGCACTGGTTACTGTGAAAATGACACTGGCAGTGAAGGGGTTAACCAGGAGGGGGCGCTGTAGGGGTTAAGTGTGCCCTGATTTGTGTTTCTTACTGTGGGGGGGCGTGGCTTAGCGTATGACGTCACTGATCATCGTTCCCTATTACAGGGAACAGACGATCAGTGACAGGCACACTAGGAAGCACGGGGAGAGGTTTGTTTACACTTACCTCTCCCCGTTCTTCCTCTCTGTGACCCAATCCTGGGACACCAGCGGCGATCGGGTCCGCTGTTCCCGCGGGGACGGTCACGGAGAAGAGGACCGGGTCGCGAGCGCGCCGGCGGCGGCGCGCTCGCGACCCACAGCTGGGCTCTTAAAGGGGACGTAGCTGTACGCCCATGTGCCCAGCCGTGCCATTTTGCCGACGTACATCGGCGTGCGGTGGTCCTTAAGTGGTTAAACGGAACATTTTTTATTTTTTTTAATCGGATGTACCTGTGTATTTCTGCTTTTCATCGTTTCCGGAATATGACCACTGCAGCTATGGGCGGGTATTTTGCGGGTATGTATGTAATGTCCGGTGCACCGCACTGTCTCCTGGGAGCTCATGTCATTGTTCCCAGGAGTCATTGCGGAGGCCCGCCGCGAGTTCTCGCGGGATTTGGAAAAAGGAAGTGCCGCTCTCTCCCCGTACTGGGCTTTGCTTCGTCTGTCTTTGTTGCGTATACTTTTTTTTGCCATCACAACAGGGCGGGAACTTCCTACCATGCCGCCCGTTGTGATGGCAACCAGGACATTTACGGCGATCCGCGCTGTTACAACTGAGCATGCGCGGGAACGAGCAAGGAATGCTGGTAGCTCAGCATCACTGGAACCAGGAAGTTAATGCTTGTGGGTTTCAAATGCCCGCAAGCAAGATAAAAACGGTCATCCACATTTTTTATAACTTTAGAACGAAACCGGACATCGGGGGAGATAATTCGCCAAAACGGTGAGTGTGCCATTGTCAATATATGATTGTGTTAATGTTTGGAAAAAAAAAAAACGTCAGTGGACATCCGCTTTAAGTTTTAATCCCACCCCTACTCTATCCAAAAAAAAAAAAAAACATTTTGGCTATATATAGACTTAGGACATTTTTGAAGAACATTGTTAGAGATTCTACTACAAAGTAATCCTGAATTATAAAATAGTTTATATAAAAAGCAACTAATACTTATTACAATTAAGGGCCCATTCATACCAGCCTGGTCCTCTGCAGTGTGTTAAAGGCACACATGTTAATGCATTTGAATGAGCTGACCAATGCACCACAACGGGGCAAAAATCACGCAGCACTTCCTCAATGCCAAGAGGTACAAGTAATAGTTTGGATTTAAATAATTTGTTTTGATGATCTAATGTTATGTATTTCAGCTGCTGCTACTTTCATTTTAGAAATAAATTTGGTATTTTTTAATGTTGTCTGTTGTAAGTAGTTCAAGTTTTTAAGGTATTAAAGCAGAACCATAGCCAAAAATGACAAGATAAAAATTAGAGATGCATCGAAATTTCGACGGCTGAAACATATGGGCCGAAAATAGTGGTTTACCGATAACAGAATAAGGTTGCGATAATGGCACTGAAAACACGCGCAATTTTACCGCGATTTTACTATGCTTATGGTGTGTTTTTCACAGGTCATGTGACTCAAAAACTGTATCAAGTGACTCAAAAACTGCATCAAAAACATAACACAGGTGCATTACTGATGCGTTTTCAATGCATTTTAATGGAGAGGTGCGTGTTTTTGAACTGACCAAAAATGCAACAAGCAGGATTTTTAACACCACAATGAAAGTGTGAAGAGATACATAGAATTCAGAGGGATGCATTTTTCTTGAACTTTTTTAAATTCATGGTATTGATTAAAAAGTCGAATATAATACAATTACCATATATACTCGAGTATAAGCCGACCTGAATATAAGCCGAGGTACCTAATTTTACCACAAAAAACTGGGAAACCGTATTGACTCGAGTATAAGCCTAGGGTGTCCATCTGCATGCCTCACTGTGCCCATCTGCATGCCTCACTGTGCCCATGTGCATGCCTCACTGTGCCTCACTGTGTCCATGCCTCACTGTGTCCATGCCTCATTGTGCCCATGACTAGACTGATGTTTAACATGGGAGTCTATGGAAGGGGTGCCCGGCTTAGAAAAATCGTTGCTCCCCGGCCGTAGGTCCCCCAGACAATAAACTTTGCACAATTGTAGAGGAGAAATGGGGCTACATGTGTGCCAAGTTTCGGGTCCAGGGGACCTACGACCAGCCGGTACCGGGTCCCCAAAATCACAGGAGAAATGACCGTTTAACATGGGAGTCTATGGAAGGGGTGCCCGGCTTTGAATAATCGGTGCTCCCCGGCCGTAGGTCCCCTGGACAACTTTGCACACTTCTAGAGGAATGGTGGGGCTACATGTCTGCCAAGTTTGGGGTCCAGGGGACCTACGGAGGCCAGTACCGGGTCCCCAAAGTCCAGGAGATCAGGCGCAAAAAGGTGACTGGAGTATAAGCCGAGGGGGGCATTTTCAGCACAAAAAAATGTGCTGAAAAACTCGGCTTATACTCGAGTATATACGGTATATATTAAAATACAATATCTCACAAAAGTGAGCACACCCCTCACATTTTTGTAAATATTTTATTATATCTTTTCATGTGACAACACTGAAGAAATGACACTTTGCTACAATGTAAAGTAGTGAGTGTACAGCTTGTATAATAGTGTAAATTTTCTGTCCCCTCAAAATAACTCAACACACCAGCCATTAATGTCTTAACCGCTGGAAACAAAAGTGAGTACACTCCTAAGGCCCGGTTCTCACAGGGGCGGCACGACTTCGGGGGTGTCTCGGCGGCGCGATCTCAAGACGACTTGAGACGGCCGCAAGAGGCGATTTGCATAATGACTTCTGTATAGAAGTCAATGCAAGTCGCCCCCAAAAGTAGTACAGGAACCTTTTTCTAAGTCGGAGCGACTCAGGTCGCTCCTATTAGAATGCTTCCATAGTACAGAGTGGGACGCGACTCCTCAGGCAACCGAGTCGCCTGAGGAGTCGCCCCTATGTGAACCGGACCTATGTGTAAATTTCCAAATTGGGCCCAAAGTGTCAATATTATGTGTGTCCACCATTATTTTCCAGCACTGCCTTAACCCTCTTAGGCATGGAGTTCACCAGAGCACTGTTAGGGTCCTTTCACACGGGGCGGATCCGTGCAGATCCGCCCCGTGAAGCTCCGCTTGCTCAGCGGGGATCGCTCCGTTGATCCCCGTTGAGCCGACGGATGACTGGGCGGTCCCAGCACACTGTGCAGGGACCGCCCTGTCAGAGCGCCGCTCTCCCCTATGGGGAATCGGATGACGACGGACCGTAGAGTCCGTTGTCATCCGATCCGCTCCGCCGACGGAAGGAAAAATAGGATTTTCCTCCGTCACACTTTGGCGGAGCGGAGCGGAGTGGATGTCAGCGGACATGTCTCCGCTGACATCCGTGCCTCCATAGGGGTACATGGAGGATCCGTTTCAGGTCCGCCTAAAAAACTGACAGGCGGACCTGAACGGACCTCCGTGTGAAAGGGGCCTTACACTGTTATACAAGCTGTACACTCACTACTTTACATTGTAGCAAAGTGTCATTTCTTCAGTGTTATCACATGAAAAGATAATAAAAAATATTTACATAAATGTGAGGCGTGTACTCACTTTTTTGAGATACTGTGTATATATATATATATATATATTTTTTTTTTTTAAACTGTCATTTTCGGTTTCGGTTTTGAGACCAAAATTTCCATTCGGTGCACCTCTAATAAAAATAATTAGCCCATAAAAAAGATTTTTGCTGTAATACCTTCAATCCAGAGATTTCCCCCACAATACTTTCCTTTGCCACTAGTGGCCATCATCATTCTACACACTTCCTCTGAGCCCAAATCATCCCGGAGCCACCCCCAACATGTGACTGGACAGTTCAAGAAGAAACAGTACAGTGATGAGCTCATTTCCCTATCACTCTGCCTGCTCCTCCTATCTGCACGCTTCTTTTCAGTCCATGAATTTATTGGCTTCTTGTACCGCTTTAACCTCTCACACTCTAACCCTGCTATACACGGACTACAGGAGGCTGATACAAGATCTGTTCACATACTTACATGGCTTGCAATAAAGTGGTTGTAGTGGTTGGATTACATTGGGCGGCTATTCCAGGACAGTCCCACCGCAAGACACCGCAAAATAATTTTGTCTCCTACCTGGCCGGTTCACACCACCTTGTTGCAGTGGGGTGTGCTGAAAAAAAGTGCGGCATGCACAACTTTTTTTTCAACACAGCTCAGAGCGGCGCAATCCACCACCTGCAGCCAATAGAACTTAAAGCGGAGTTCCACCCAAAAATGAAACTTCCGCTTTTCGGAACCCTCCCCCCTCCGGTGTCACATTTGGCTCCCGCGGGAGTCACGCCCCCTTGTATCACCCCCCCCCCGCTGTCTTCTGGGAAACACACTGTTCCCAGGAGAGAGCGGGGACCAGTGACAGCGCGACCTCGTCTGCCGACATCGCGGGCACGCTGGACAGGTAAGTGTCCATTTTTTAAAAGTCAGCAGCTGCAGTATTTGTAGCTGCTGGCTTTTCAAAAAAAATTTGAGGCGGACCCTCCGCTTTAATAAATTGTCACTGTATGGCATTTCAATAAAGTTTAATAAAAAAAAAAAATGAAAAAGTGTAATGCACCACAGTCCACACATTACCACTGCTTTCATCGTACCGCACACCAGCAGCTGTGGCTTTCCATTTATTGTTTACATATTGAGTACAACCATTTCAAAGATGTAACAACCAATTATATTTAACTGTAGTAATATCTCTGGTATCTTCTGTCCACTGTAGCTCCAGACAATTTTTTTTTCAATTAGAAGGCACACGGTTTATTTTTAAAGTGTATCTATGGTCAACATATAAAATCATATATTCATTTCCACATTGTATTTCTAGCCTACTGCTATTAATCTGAATAATTTTGAAGTTTATAAACTTACTTTGTGAAGATCCTACACATTTCCTTCCTTGAATCCTGTGACACGTATTTACTATGCCCTGTGAGTAGACACTGCTGTGTCACACATTTCACAGAGCCTGCCTTCTGAACTACAGAGGAGCTGATTGGAGTTGTCTCAGGAGGCGGAGTCAGTACAGGAAGCACTGATAGCAGGCAGCAAGGTACCATGGGATATATGTTCCTTAGGAATTGAAATAAATAGTAGAGGGGAGGTTACAGGAAAGTGTAAAGGGAATCCAGGAAGTTGTGAAAAGAGATGGCCAGCACTCACAACATGAAAGGTGATTTTTTCATGTAAGCTTATACTGGATTGAAAAAAAATATGTAGCGGGGTCCTCAAATTGATGGGATACACCTGGGGAATAGTGTGACCCAGGTGTATAATTGTGTTAGGGTTCAGACCCCTTTTTGTTTCGTGGAGGATTGGAGGATGTAGTATTCTCCTTTGCCTGTGGGTGGCGGGGTACCCACAGGCTTCAGGTAGAATCATCTCCTGCAGTGCTCCCTGTTTTGTCCCTTCCCGGAGATGGTATGGCTGGGGCGGGGAACCCGCCGGGCCGTTGATGGGAGGAGATAAAAGGGGGAGACGCCCTTACCACGAGGTCTTGCGGAGAAGGAGGTCCTCGGAGGAGGAGGGTTGCGGTCCGCACCCAGGCCCCTCAGGCCTGGGTGCTGGAGATCCAGGAGTCTGGTCCAGGTGCCCATGGCCTGGTCCGGAGTCATGTTGGCGTCCATCCCAGGCACCTTTAGCCTGGGGTGAGGTACTATCGAGGAGGCCTGGGGCCCAGTACCTTCGACTGGGTCCCGCTAGGGTGGACTGTCCGAGGGTCCCTGAGCGGAGGGATTCGTATCTGAGGTGAGGAGGCCAGAGAGGTTACCCACTGGAGACCCGAAGCAGCACCAACCCGGTGACAGTGGGCCTCTGGGAACTCTCTTGGGAGGACACATCCCCCTGATAGGGGCCACAGCGTATCGAAGAGGGCTCCATTGCTGTTCATAGGGGTTGCTGGAAGAGACCCCATCTTTCCTGTTCTGTAACAGCCGGATTGGCTTAGGCGCCGCTGGTCATAGTACAGTGGCATAGAACTTAAACTTTAGGAAGTGCCTCGATCTGCTCGCCCCACCGTTGGCAAGGTTATAGGTCCCAACCAGTTTGCTGCAAAAGAACTGTTTATTGTGCTTTGCGTATCGGAGTGTCAAATAAACAAGTGTTGGACCTTTCTCCGGTGTGTGAACTTCAGTTACTGGAAGCAAAGTGGAGGCTGGTGAGCTTGCAATTACAGACTCAGTGCATTCACAGAACACACCGGCCCGAGGAAACATCAGTAAGTGGCCTTCACCTCCCTACTACAATGGGGAGGACATGGGCCGTGGCGCATCTCACTCTCACAACCCAGGAACCCCTAGACATGAGTTGGTGTGTAACCGATAAAGATGGAGAGAGGGTGAGGCCGCTGGACGTGGGGGCTCGTGAGTCCGGGATAGAGTGTGTTCTAAAGATGGACTTGAGAATGTCTACATTTGAACTTTGCTGCCCAGAGGAGTTCCGAGCAGATCGGCCATATTACTGGCCAAAGTGCGTCCCTGCTCGGAGTTGTGGAAATGACCCTAACACGGGAAAGGCCCATGCGGAGGAGCGGAAAAAGGGAGAAGTCCAGCCGTGTGACGTACTGCACGTGGGGACTGTTAACGCACTGCGCCACGAGGCACCTCATGGCGACATCGTTCGTGGGCGGAGTCAAGAGGAAGCCCGCGAAAATGTACAGCTCATGGGAGGAGTCTGGCCAAGTGTGGGGATACACGTGGAGACTCCGGCGCGGGGTCAGTGCATGATGGAGCAGCAGATAGTCGGGATGACCTCAAGTGCCCCGTGGATTATGGTTCCTCACCCCACGAGAATGACTTCCTTTGCTGCCCCCATCACAGACACGGGGATAAGACTTAGGCCCCGAGGGCGGTTGGCTCTGTACACTTGCAGAGACATGGAGGCCCTCGGTGTGATCTGTCCCGGCTGCTCGGGACTGGTGGTCACCCTGAAGCCATTCGGGCGATGTGAGGAGTGCAGAGAATTCCTTTTTGAGGTCGAGTCGTCCACAGCAAGGCCCCGGGCCCTTCGCCTCAACCACCTCACGGGTACCGCTACTCCGGAAGGGGAGATCAAGGCCTTTGTCGAGGTTCCCGTGCGCGCTGACCAGGGCGATGGACTGCCCAACAGAGAAAAATCCGAGGATGCTGCCTTGGTCGCCACAAGTTCTCTGCTCCCACCCCCGAAGAGGAAAGTTGGCCTAGTACAGGCATCCTATGGACGTGGTCGAGCTTCACCCCGCTGCTTGCCTGGCCTGGATGGCGCCGGTCGAGAAGGAAGTCCCGGACATCCCAGTCCTCTACAAGGGTCAGGTGAGCCAGGGGCTGGGACTGTGGTTGTGGTTGGAGGTGTCGGGGGCCCATTGGAGGTGGAGCCCCCCAGGGAGGATGATTCTGTGTCCACCGGAAGATATCTGCCTGCGGAGATGTATGACACCTCCGACCTAGAGTCGCTGTCTGACTGCGGAGATGATGGCGAGATAGACGAACTGTTCAGCCGCAAGGGCTGGGATAGAATGCCACTTCTTGCTTCCCGTGCGGTACGGGATTCACCTATGTACACAGGAGACAGCACACCTCGGGTGGAAGACCCGCAGATTACGAGGGAACCTACCCCTCCACCGGTGTCCTCACCTACTGTTACCTCACCTGCTTTGGTTGTGGGGACACCCCGCGCTTCTCTGAGAGCGCCGAAAGTCAGTTTCAGGGAGCTGGTAAAGGCACCTCGGCATCCGGAAGCTATTGTGCTGCCTGGAACTGGAGAGAAAGCCACTATGCCACCTTTGGCCCGCTTGCAGAGACTGTTTTGCCACAAAGTAGCTCGGGAATATGGGTGGGAGTACCCATATCTGCCCCGGGACTTGCTGTTTGAGGTGGAAGTCTGGAGAGCAAGATGGTATGACGAGTTTGTGTGGGACAAGTTGAAGGTGCCTCATGCTCGCAGGTACCTGGAATGTGTGCCGGCAGTGTCTAAGAGGTTTGAGGACTGCAGAGCTGAATGGAAATTGGGGCGCCATATCCATGCTGACAAGATAGTCATTTGCAGAAGAGAAGGAGAAGATGTCGAGTATTCGATAGAGGCATTTGACAAACACCTGAAACCCCTGTATCTGCCGGATCCAAAGTTTTACTTATAGGAGAAAAGAACTCCTGTTTATTTCCTTTGTGCACTTGAACTTTCTGGAAGAGCCATTCCCAGACACCCAGGACTGTGCCCTACTTTTGTTTTGATTTGGGCTTTTCTTTTACTCACTGGAGATTTGGGAGCTGTTGTTTTTTTTCTCCCTTTTCTTCATGTGCCAAAGGCAGAGACTTTTGGGGTAGAGTTAGAGTAGGAGAGCAGGAAGAATGAAGATCTCACCAAGTGTCATTACCGCGGCGTTGTCACCAGGTGGCAGTGTTGCGCAACAAATGTTTGAAAATGTTTCACACACACATCACCTTGCTTGTTGGAGTGAGTGGGTCTCTCGGCTGACGGGCCCACTCATGCCAAATGACAAGAAATTATGTTAGGATGTTGTTTTTTTTTCTTTCCCCTGCAGGAGAATCGTCAATCAAGACCATTGAGAGTGGGTGGCTCTTAGACAGTGTGGGAGAGGGGTTGTGATTATGCAGATGTTTAAAGTGTTTTATGACATAAGTTGTTTTATATGTTCCCCATTCCCTGAGCAGGTCTTGGCACTTGGGAAAAATTTAGAGGAACTGCCTCAGGGGTTTCACTCCATGTCACCACTTTATGGGAGGCATGGGTGTGCACCTGACGCTGGGGACCAGCGTCCAATCACAGGGGGGAATGTGTAGCGGGGTCCTCAAATTGATGGGATACACCTGGGGAATAGTGTGACCCAGGTGTATAATTGTGTTAGGGTTCAGACCCCTTTTTGTTTCGTGGAGGATTGGAGGATGTAGTATTCTCCTTTGCCTGTGGGTGGCGGGGTACCCACAGGCTTCAGGTAGAATCATCTCCTGCAGTGCTCCCTGTTTTGTCCCTTCCCGGAGATGGTATGGCTGGGGCGGGGAACCCGCCGGGCCGTTGATGGGAGGAGATAAAAGGGGGAGACGCCCTTACCACGAGGTCTTGCGGAGAAGGAGGTCCTCGGAGGAGGAGGGTTGCGGTCCGCACCCAGGCCCCTCAGGCCTGGGTGCTGGAGATCCAGGAGTCTGGTCCAGGTGCCCATGGCCTGGTCCGGAGTCATGTTGGCGTCCATCCCAGGCACCTTTAGCCTGGGGTGAGGTACTATCGAGGAGGCCTGGGGCCCAGTACCTTCGACTGGGTCCCGCTAGGGTGGACTGTCTGAGGGTCCCTGAGCGGAGGGATTCGTATCTGAGGTGAGGAGGCCAGAGAGGTTACCCACTGGAGACCCGGAGCAGCACCAACCCGGTGACAGTGGGCCTCTGGGAACTCTCTTGGGAGGACACATCCCCCTGATAGGGGCCACAGCGTATCGAAGAGGGCTCCATTGCTGTTCATAGGGGTTGCTGGAAGAGACCCCATCTTTCCTGTTCTGTAACAGCCGGATTGGCTTAGGCGCCGCTGGTCATAGTACAGTGGCATAGAACTTAAACTTTAGGAAGTGCCTCGATCTGCTCGCCCCACCGTTGGCAAGGTTATAGGTCCCAACCAGTTTGCTGCAAAAGAACTGTTTATTGTGCTTTGCGTATCGGAGTGTCAAATAAACAAGTGTTGGACCTTTCTCCGGTGTGTGAACTTCAGTTACTGGAAGCAAAGGGGAGGCTGGTGAGCTTGCAATTACAGACTCAGTGCATTCACAGAACACACCGGCCCGAGGAAACATCAGTAAGTGGCCTTCACCTCCCTACTACAATGGGGAGGACATGGGCCGTGGCGCATCTCACTCTCACAACCCAGGAACCCCTAGACATGAGTTGGTGTGTAACCGATAAAGATGGAGAGAGGGTGAGGCCGCTACAAATATATTATTTGTATTGTTATTACAATGCTGATGTTACAAAATAATATAGTATGCATAAAACTCCTTTAAAGCCCAACTCCTGACAAAATGTTTTGTTTTGAAAAGTGTGAGAAAGGGGAATTGTCTCTGTTTTTATTACCTATATTGTGGTGAGGTGGAGGAGCACTTGACTGCTAGGTGCAATTATAGTCCCAGTTGCTTGTGTTGTAACGGTGCTTGTAATCAGGGCCGTTTGAAGGAATTTGGGGGCCCCAAGCAAAATGGACATGGAGGCCCCCCCAGCCCCCCCCCCCCCGCGCACTCACGCAAAGCCTACAGGAACCACAGCATAGCGATACAGTTTAAGCTCACCCACACTTTATATAAATAAAAAAGGTTTACAGTGCAAATACTGCTGTTGCATATAATCCAACATACTTAAAACACATACACACTCACATTAACATTAAGATGCTGCTTAGGACTGTTTATGGACAGTGGGATGGACAGGGGGACCGTGGGATGGACAGGGGGACTCCGCTAGGGTGCCCACGTGTCCCGGATTGCCCGGGATCGTCCCTGACTAGAGATTTTAGTCCCGTGTCCCAGGCAGCTCATTCCGGGACAATACAGACGTCCCGGAATGAAAAAAAAACAGTGACCACTGACTGACCAGACCACACCAGTCCGCTCCGCCTGTCCGCCGCCACCACCTTATAATTTTATCACACAGCACACTGAGGATTACAATACACATAGGCTCAGGCTGCCACTGCCAGTCTGGTTGCTAGGCTAGGGGCCGCTTCGCGTCTAGCAACCAGTGACGTCAGCTGAGCTGAGGCCTGTCACTCAGTCTCAGTGTGTGCAGTGAGTGAACCCGGCCGGCGCACACTACGCTGAGTATGAGAGCAGCGCGCGCGCCTCCCTCCGCAGCCACCACCAGCAGGAGCCAGCACAGAGTGAGTGACCGTGATGCCAGTGACCAGTGCACTCAGACAGAGCCACTCACCTGTGCACAGCCAGCCAGCCTGAGCCTCGTTGTCCGGTCGGTCCGAGTCCTCCTCCAGCTCCAGTCACAGTGACGCCAGTGACCACTTAGACTGTGCCAGTCTGAGCCACTCTCCTGTACAGCCAGCCAGGGTGAGCCTCTGGGGATCTCTACTGGGCACCTGAGTCTGACCCTTCACAGCACAGAGCAGATGACACCAGCGATGTTCCCCGATCAGTGTGATCGCACAGTGAGTATTATTCTAGTAGGGGGGGGGACCTGCCAGCCTCTGCCCACACCATAAGGAGAACCGCCTGGGACACACTGGATTGTCAGAGGGAGTTGTAAAAGTTCTATAGAGCTGTCTGTTAGATGGATGAGCCTGTGCCACCTTGTCTGTCACTTTCTTCACCTCCCCCCTCCCTAACCTGCCAGCTTGGAATTGCAGTGGCCCTGCTAGAAGAATCATAAATCACTGTGAGGAAACCATGAAGGAGTGCTCAGGAGGGAGGGGGGAATGTACACAGCTGCCTGTGTGTTTGTACATCTCTACTGCCTGTGTGTGTGCTACACTGAGACATGAGACAACAGTAGCTGTGTGCAGAGACCCACTCACAGCATGTCACTGTACACAGAGAGACAGTCCCTGACCTGGAGACCAGTCCCTCTCCTTCACCCCCTCCTGAGTATGGCATTATCCCTGATTAATAGGGACAGTCCCTGTTTTATAAACCAGCCCTTCTGTCCTTTTATTGTCTTCTGTCCCTCTACCAAGTGTAACTATCATAGTTCTAATCCTTGTTTGGTAAGCAGTCCCTGATGTATGGAGAAGGTCCACGTTATATATTAAAGAAACGGTCCTTATTATCCACTTGCTCTCCGAAAGATTTACCCCTTCCTAATGACCAGGCCATTTTTTGCAAAACGTCACTGCGTTATTTTAACTGACATTTGCGCAGTCATGCGACGCTGTAACCAAACAAAATTGATGTCCTTTTTTTCCCACAAATAGAGCTTTCTTTTGGTGGTATTTGATCACCTCTGCGGTTTTAATTTTTGCGCTATAAACAAAAAACACAGACAATTTTGAAAAAATATTTTTTTTACTTTCTGCTATAAAACATCCAATAAAAAAAATTGAAAAAAAACATAATTTCTTCATCAATTTAGGCCAATATGTGTTCTACATATTTTTTGGAAAAAAAATCCCAATAAGCTTTTATTGATTGATTTGCGCCTATATAGTTATAGCATCTACATGGAACATTTATGGAATTTTTATTTATTTTTCTTCTATTCGTAATGGTGGCAAACAGCGACTTATAGCGGGACTGCGATGTTGCAGTGGACAAATTGGACACTATTTGGAACTAAATTGGAACTATTTCATTATATATTACAATGTAGTAACAGAAATAATGTGATTTGATCATCCTGACACCATATCAAGCATGGTGTCAGGATGATTAAAGTGCTAACACCAGGCATTCGCCCAACAAATCACCTGCTGACAAATTCCCTGTCAACTCCCGAGACTACATTCCACCTCGCACACCACCATCCATCTGCCAGTTGCCTCCACCCCCCTGGTCATTGGCAAAAGGTTGTTCCACGAAACCAGTCCCTCAAGAAGAGGGGGGGGGGTGTCCCTGAATGGCAGTTTGGAAATGTGGTCACCCTAGACTCCGCACTGTAATATCCACATCATCTCCCCCACTGAAATGTCCACATCATCTCCCCCTGTAATGTCCACATCTCCCCCACTGTAATATCCAGATCTCCCCCCTGTACTGTCCACATCTCCCCCTGTAATGTCCACTGTTAAAATAATAAAAATATTCAAAAATAATTATGGAGCGATAAAGTCTCTAATAGTTCCACAAATAAAATAGTAAATACGTTTTCTTGAAAAGTAGTAAAGAATCTGTCAGTCTTTCTATGGCTCCACAAGCATGTACTTGTACATGATTTCTGTTCTGTCCAGTAATCCAGGCCAGGATTAGGATCCCTGAATATTCGTGCGCTTTTCTCCTGTAAACAACTTCCTGGTCACAGCAGCCTGCTTCTCCATCCCAATCCCCACTATTGGAGAAATGTCCAGTATCAGGGTTTTTTAATTTTTTTTATTTAGTAAATAAAAAAATAAAAAAAACCCTGATACTGGACATTTCTCCAATAGTGGGGATTGGGATGGAGAAGCAGGCTGCTGTGACCAGGAAGTTGTTTACAGGAGAAAAACGCACAAATATTCAGGGATCCTGATCTGGCTGAATTACTGGACAGAAGAACAGAAATCATGTACAAGTACATGCTTGTGGAGCCAAAGAAAGACAGATTCTTTACTACTTTTCAAGAAAACGTATTTACTTTTTTATTTGTGGAACTATTAGAGACTTTATCACTCCATTAAATAGTCATTCACTGACTTACCTTTTCCAGAGGCACTGTCTGGCGGGCAAAATATGATCCGACCGCAATGGGAGTTGTAGCACGCCTGCGCTGCCCTCCTGAGTGACTGTGACTGACACTGACTCCTCCCCCCAGGAGCAGGGAGCATCAGCACGTAGCCGCCGTTGTGGACTACAACTCCCATAAGCATTAGCGGCGGCCTGTCACTGCCGGGTGTACCAAGATGGCCGCCGCTCCGGAGCTAGGCCGAAGCCGCGGCCTTTCCTAAGGCTGCAATCCGCGGATCGGCTCCGGGCAAAAATCGAGGACAGTGACAGGCAGCAGGCTGGGGCCCTAGGCCAGCTCGGGGCCCCAAGCAATTGCTTGTTTTGCCTGTCCTGTTCCGACGGCCCTGCTTGTAATTCCATTGCAGGGAGTGTGTTGGATCTCTGCAGAGAGACCACTGCTTCCGCACGGAGAGCAAGATACCTTCTCTGCAGCATACCTTCTATTCACCTTCTTACCTGTGATACATCTGGAATCTGTTTAGCTGATTTAACCACCATATGTCTTTGAACAGCAGAGTGGCGGGTGCTTATATGTCAGGCGGCAAGTGGTTAAAGCAGTATCAAACTCCAAACCAAAAATGTAATATATTGCAGCTAATCAACCATCAGATGCAGTGGTTGCATTCGTTTTCTTCTTTTAGGCCCTGTTCACACCTATGCGAATTGGTTGCGGCTTAACCACTTAAGCCCCGGACCATTATGCAGCTAAAGGACCAGGCCCCTTTTTGCGATTCGGCACTGCGTCGCTTTAACTGACAATTGCGCGGTCATGCGACGTGGCTCCCAAACAAAATTGGCATCGTTTTTTTCCCACAAATAGAGCTTTCTTTTGGTGGTATTTGATCACCTCTGCGGTTTTTATTTTTTGCGCTATAAACAAATATAGAGCGACAATTTTGAAAAAAATGCTATATTTTTTACTTTTTGCTATAATAAATATCCCCAAAAAATATATAAAAAACCTTTTTTTTTCCACAGTTTAGTCCGATACGTATTCTTCTACATATTTTTGGTAAAAAAAAAAAACGCAATAGGCGTTTATTGATTGTTTGTGCAAAAGTTATAGCTTCTACAAAATAGAGGACTGTTTTATGGCATTTTTAATAATAATTTTATTGTTTTTACTAGTTATGGCGGCGATCAGCGATTTTTATCGTGACTGCGACATTATGGCAGACACATCGGACACTTTTGACACCATTTTGGGGCCATTGTCATTTTTACAGCGATCAGTGCTATAAAAATGCACTGATTACTGTGAAAATGACACTGGCGGTGAAGGGTTTAACCTCTAGGTGGCGTTGTAGGGGTTAAGTGTTCCCTAGGAAGTGATTCTTACTGTAGTAGGGCGTGGCTACACGTTACACATCACTGATCGTCTGTTCCGATGACAGGGAACAGACGATCACTGACACGCCACGGAGAAGAACGGGGAAAGGTTTGTTTACACTCACCTCTCCCCGTTCTTCAGGTCTGTGACCAAATCACGGGACACCGGCGGCGATCGGGTCCGCTGTTTCCGCGGTTACAGAGCTCAGGACCCACGGCTGAGCTCTTAAAGGGCAACGTACATGTACGTTGATGTGCCCAGCCGTGCCATTCTGCCGATGTATATCGGCGTGAGGCGGTCCTAAACCGTGGTTAAACCGCATCCAATTTGCATCCAATACATTGATTTTAATGAAGCTGGTTCACATATGTGCGATGCATTCGCACTGCGCATTGCCCAAAAAAAGTGTGCGTTTTCTAGGCATTGCGGTGCGGCTCCGTTGCAAATTCAGGGCCATTATCTTCTATTATCTTCTATGGGCACGCATCCGATTCACAGATATGTTCAGTTCTCAGCAGGATTTCTCTCCTTCTCCTCACTACACTTCCCCCCTCCCCCTCCTCTCTCCCAGGTCAGCAAATTTGCAGCTTATCTTTTTGCAGGGATAAGAGAGCTGGAATTCGCACTGCACAAGTGTGAACCCAGCCTTAGGCTTTTTCCCTCTGTTTTCACCAGGTGTTCTGGCCAGTAACACACCTCCTGTAGCGTGCCCCCACTCTGTATGAAGGAGCACAGAGGGCACCTTTGGACAGCAGCATTATCAGTCTGGGGAAGGGGGGGGGAGTGTTGATGTACTAGCAGATTTAAATACACTGACTCATTGAAGCCAAATTCCAGCTAATAATTTATAGTCAGTTACAGCAAGCATTTTTTTTAATTTGTCATAGTCAGTCTTATTATTATTTTCATTAAATGGTCAGTCTTATTCCTGTAACTGCAAGAGAGCTTGTTCTTTTGAAAAACAGACTTGCTGGCTAAGATGAAAATAGAAAAAAAGAAAGCCTAAAAAGGGAAACTAATGCAGCCATCACATCTAATAATTGGTAAGCTGCAATATATGTAATAAATGTTTTCTTTTGGGTTTAATATCGCTTTAAAGTGGTTGTAAACCCTTATGCCGCGTACACACGATCATTTTTCCCGTCGGGAAAAATGAAATTTTTTCCTTTGGACGAGAAAAACGATCGTCTGTGGGCTTTTTGCCGTTTTTCCCCCGACGGGAAAAATGGCATTAATCACGACGAGAAAAATTAGAATATGCTCTAATTTTTCTCGTCGTGATTCCTGTCATTTTTTTCCGCGGCAGTTTTCCCATAGGGAAACACTGCCGCGGAGCCTACACACGGTCATTTTTCTCGTCAAGAGAAAAAATGACGGGAAAAACGGCTGTGTGTGGGGGAACAAGCCGTTCCCTCGTTTTTCCTGTCGTGATTCACGGCGGTGTTTTCACCGCTGTGAATCACGATCGTGTGTACGCGGCATTACAGACCACTTTAACCTACAGGTAAGCCTAGATTAAGGCTTACCTGTAGGTGCAACAAATATCTCCTAAACCTACGCGGTTTAGGAGATATTTGCAGAAAAGACTGCACCGATGTCTACGGCGGATGCGCGCCGTAGACAATGGCGCAGTTGCACTGAGCGTGCCGTTAGTGAAGGCGATCGTGCCGTCACTGACGGCTCCCGCACACGAGTGACATCATCGCGGCTCCGGCCAATCACAGCGCCAGAGCTGCGATTGGCCGGGTATCATGGCGGCGGCGGTGGAGGCGGAGGAGAGGAACGAGAGTCGCTTCGGGGGCTTCGATCTCAGGTAAGTAATTCATAATGAGCTAGTATGCTATGCATACCAGCTCATTATGCCTTTCTCTTGCAGGGTTTTTTTTTTAAATAAATGTTTTAGAGGGTTTACTTCCTCTTTAAGGCCTCATGCACACAGGATGTTTTTGCAATTGCTCATAGGGGCATCTGGCATTTTTTCATTGCCTCTAAAGTCCCCTGCATGTTAGCCTATGTGTCCATGCACACATAGGCTTTTAGCAGCGTTTATTGGCAGGTGAGTTTAGAGGCAGGAAAAAAAAAAACACTGCCAGTGCGTCCAGGAGTAGCAGAGTTTGGGCAGAAAAAACACTTGATGCATGTAAACGTGTCTAATTACACCTAAACACGCTGTAACACTGTGTGTGATTAAATTATTTATTCTGGCCAATTAAATTAGTTAATGCCCAAGAGCTTGATGCCTGTAAACGCACCTAAAACATTGTAAAAGTGTTAGGCAGTGTTACAAGCGTCAGGCATTTTTTCTGCAAAAACACTCCTGGCTTCTAGGAGAGTTAAAAAAACCGCCCTGTGTGCACGAGGCCTTAAAGTGGAGGTCCACACAAAAAGTCAACCTCCGCTT
This sequence comes from Rana muscosa, assembly GCA_029206835.1. Taxonomy (NCBI): domain Eukaryota; kingdom Metazoa; phylum Chordata; class Amphibia; order Anura; family Ranidae; genus Rana; species Rana muscosa. Next base: position 195,144,365 of record CM055118.1, read on the forward strand.
TTCGGAACCCTCCCCCCTCCGGTGTCACATTTGGCACCTTTCAGGTGGGGAGGGGGGTGCAGATACCTGTATAATACAGGTATTTGCACCCACTTCCGGGAATAGACTCCCGCGGGAGTCACGCCCCTTCGCGTCTCCCCCCGCTGTCTTCTGGGAAACACACTGGTCCCAGGAGACAGCGGGGACCAGTGAGGACGCGCCGCGCTACTCGCGCATGCGCAGTAGGGAACCAGGAAGTGAAGCCGCAACACTTCACTTCCTGATTCCCTCACTGAGGATGGCAGCGGGGGCAGCCGAGAGACGAACGACTGCTCGGCTTCGGCTGCCGACATCGCGGGCACCCTGGACAGGTAAGTGTCCATTTATTAAAAGTCAGCAGCTGCAGTATTTGTAGCTGCTGGCTTTTAATAAAAAAAAAAAATTGTGGGACCTCCGCTTTAATATCACCAAAAGAATGCACCATTTATCTAAAAAAAATATTTAAAATTAATTTGGGTACAGTGTAGTATGACTGAATAATTGTCAGTCAAACTATCACATCAATGAAACCTGATAAAATGGCCTGGTAGGGAAGAGGTATTGCAGCCTAAAGTGGTTAAACTGAAAGGTCATTTGTGCTTTAACCACTTCTTTTTTTAAAAGATTTATTTATTGAGCTTTTGCAAGTACAAAGCAAACAGATTTGTAAATGGTTACATCACATGTATAGATCAGTGCACGTTAACAATAGCACCTCGAGGCTATATGGCATTATCAAAATATTGTGAACCCCGGTTCCTCAACGGAGGAAAACTAAGGGCTTTACCTACTTCAGCGGAAGATTTTCCCCCTTAATAACCGGGCCAAATGGGCTTTAACGGCACTGCGTCGCTTTAACTGACAATTGCGTGGTTCGTGCGACGCTGTACCCAAACAAAATTTACATCTTTTTTTTTTTACACAAAAATAATTTTCTTTTGGTGGTATTTGATCACCTCTGTGGGTTTTTTTTTGGCGCTATAAACCAAAAAATAGCGACAATTTTGAAAAAAAACAAAACATTATTTTTTACTTTTTGCTATGATAAATGTCCCCCCAAAAAATGTAAAAAAACTAATTTCTTCATCAGTTTAGGCCAAAATGTATTCTTCTACATATTTTTGGTAAACAAATCGCAATAAGCGTATATTGATTGGTTTGCGCAAAAGTTATAGCGCCTACAAAATAGGGCTTATAGGTTTTATGGCATTTTTATTATTAATATTTTTTTTTACAAGTAATGGTGGTGATCGGTGATTTTTAGTGGGACTGCGACATTGCGGCGGACAGATCGGACACCTAACTGACTTTTTGTCCCTTTTTTGGGAACCCGTGACATTATTACAGTAATCAGTGCTAAAAATATGCACTGTTATTGTACTAATGACACTGGCAGGGAAGGGGTTAACATCAGGGGCGATCAAGGGGTTAAATGTATTCCCTCACTGTGTGTTCTAACTGTATGGGGGACTGCATCACTGGAGAAACACACACATCCGTCTTCCTGCATAGCACAGGCAGATCTCCATTCTGTCACTGTGGGGAACGATCGCGGGTGGCGAGCGGACATTTAGTCCGCCGGACCCTCTGATTGACTCCTCCGCTGGCCACTGGGTGGCGCGCACCCACAAGTTGATTTGCGGGATCGAGCTACATTGCTGCAGTATAATTGTGGCGGCTGATCCTTAACTACTTTAGCCCCGTATCATTTGGCTGCCCAAAGACCAGAGCACTTTTTTGCGATTCGACACTGCATCGCTTTAACTGACAATTGCGTGGTCGTACGACATGGTTCCCATACAAAATTAACGTCCTTTTTTCCTCACAAATAGAGCTTTCTTTTGGTGGTATTTGATCGTTTTTTTTTTTTTTTTTGCGTTGTAAACAAAAAAAGAGCGACAATTTTGAAAAAAAAAGCAATATTTTTTACTATAATAAATATCCCCAAAAAATATATAAGAAAACATTTTTTTCCTCAGTTTAGGCCAATATGTATTCTTCTACATATTTTTGGTAAAAAAAAAAAAAAAAAAAAAAAATCGAAAAAAATCGCAATAACAGTTTATTGATTGGTTTGTGCAAAAGTTATAGCGTCTACAAAATAGGGGATAGTTTTATGGCATTTTTATTAATATTTTTTTTTTTACCAGTAATGGTGGCGATCAGCGATTTTTATTGTGGCTGCGACATTATGGCGGACACATTGGACACTTTTGGTGCTATTTTGGGACCATTCACATTTATACAGCGATCAGTGCTATAAAAATGCACTGATTACTGTGTAAATGTGACTGGCAGTGAAGGGGTTAACCAGTAAGGGGCGTTGAAGGAGTTAAGTGTGTCCTAGGGATGTGTTCTAACTGTGTAGGGGCTGGGCTACGTGTGACATGACACTGATCACTGCTCCCGATCACAGGGAGCTGTGATCAGTGTCCTGTCACTAGGCAGAACGGGGAAATGCTTGTTTACATCAGCATTTCCCCGTTCTTCCTCTCCGTGAAACGATCACGGGACTCCCGGCGGACACCGAGTCTGCGAGACCCGCGGTTACACTCACGGAGCTCGCGGCGCGCACGCCCACAATGCCGCATCTTAAAGGCGACGTACCCATGCGTCGCTATGCCCAGCCGTGCCATTCTGCCGACGTATATCATCGTGCAGCGGTCGGCAAGTGGTTAAGTGGTTAAAGTGCCAGAAACTGAGAATGGGAGGAATCAAAATATCCTCTGTCTAGGTCAGGGGTCTCCAAACGTTTTGAGCAAAGGGCCAGTGTTTACTGTCCTTGCGGCTTTAGGGGGCCCCGGACTGTGGCCAGTGGGGGGGGGGGGCAGAAAATGGAAGAAAACAATGCCCTGTCATTTGTGTCAGTTGAAGGGGTAGTGCCCCAAGGGCCGGATAAAAGCAAGCAAAGGGCCGCATTCGGCCCTAGGGCCACAGTTTGGTGACCCCTGGTCTAGGTAATCCTAGGCCACATAAGTATGGCTTCTTTAGAAGGTATTTCTTTACAAGAACGTAAAACGCATCTGGAAAGGACAGGGGGACAAATAACTCTTCTGACAATATAAAACAGGATATTTTTTACCAATACGTTTTATTTTTTATTTTCCCCTGGATATAATGTGAGGTTTGTTCTGAGTGCAAATATTACGCATGAACATAGCTCCTTATTAGCATTATGCCTGTATGGTACTGTACTGTACTGCTCATCCCTGCAACATCAAGGCGGCAGCACACAGAGGGGTCAATTCAGCATATTGGACAAGAATGTGAATCCTGCCAAAAACAGGGGAGCTATTTATAGATGCCGCAGCTTCTGGAAAGTTCACACGCACTACTTCAAGATCGATAAGCTGAACTCGGGGCAAGTCAAGTACAATATCCAGGTGCTTGGTGGGCATAATTTGTGTTGAAAATGACCACTGAGCTTTCATTGCTAAACTAGCCGCAGGCAGGATTTCAAGTCTACATGGTCCTATTAGGAAACTGCCATAGATGTCCTTAGATATTTAAAGTGGCAATAAATCCAAAACTAAAAATGTAATATATTGCGGCTTACCCATTATTAAATGTGGTGGCTGCATTCGTTTTCTTTTCCAGGCTTCTTTCCCCTCTGTTTTCACCTGATGATCTGGCCAGTAACACATCTCCTGTATCAGAGTGTCCCCACTATAAATGAAGAGGCAACAGAGACAACTTTGGACAGCAGCATTGTTAATCTGGCAGAGGAGAGTGCTAGATGCACTAGCAGATTTATATACACTAACAAATCGAAACCAAACTCCAGCTAACACTTGTTAAGCAGTTACACTTTTGGGATAAAGGTTTTAAATAACTAAGTAAAAGTGTTAGCACCACGTTCAATGTTTGCCTCAACCCTCTAACTGCTATATCTGCAGAAGAGCTTGTTCTTTTGAAAAACAACAGATTTACTGGCAGGATTACCAGGTGAAAATAAAAGAAAGAAAGTCTAAAAAAAATGAATGCAGCCACCACATTTAACCACTTGCTTACTGGGCACATATACCCCCTTCCTGCCCAGGCAAAATTTCAGCTTTCGGCACTGTCACGCTTTGAATGACAATTGCGCGGTCGTGCGATGTGACTTCCGAACAAAATTTACGTCCTCTTTTTCTCACAAATTGAGCTTTCTTTGGGTGGTATTTGATCATCTCTGCGGTTTTTATTTTTTGCGCTATAAACAAAAAAATAGCGACAATTTTGAAAAAAAAAACACTTTTTTCTATAATAAATATCCCAATTTTTTTTTAAAAAACCTATTTTTTTTCTCAGTTTAGGCCGATATGTATTCTTCTACATATTTTTGGTAAAAAAAATAAAAATTGCAATAAGTGTATAGTGATTGGTTTGTGCAAAAGTTATAGCGCCTACAAAATAGGGGATAGATTTATGAAATTTGTTTTATTATTATTTTTTACTAGTAACGGCGGCGATCTGCGATTTTTGTCAGGACTGCGATATTAGGCGGACACATCAGACACTTTTGACACATTTTTGGGACCATTCACATTTGTACAGCGAACAGTGCTATAAATATGCATTGATTACTGTATAAATGTGACTGGCAGGGAAGGGGTTAACACTAGGGGGCGATTAAGGGGTTAAATGCGTGCCCTGCTAGGTGATTCTTACTGTGGGGGGAGGGGACTGACTGGGGGCGGTGACCGATCGGTGTCCCTATGTACAAGGGACAGACCATCGGTCTCCTCTCCCTGACAGATCTTACACACAGAGATCCACGTCCCTGGCTCTGTAACTGCCGATCGTGGGTACATGGCGGACATCGCGGCCGCCAGGCCTATGACATAGGCTCTTTACCATGTGACCAGCTGTGTCCCATCAGGAAGTGCCATTTATCGGCTTTTCCTCTATTCGCGCTGACAGGCCCAAGTGGAGGAGAGCCGATCAGCTCATCAATGCTGCATATAAGTGCCTTATCATCACTGCCCATCAGTGCCACCTCATCAGTGCCAATCAGTACTGCCTCATCAGTGCCGTCAGTGCAGCCTCATTAGTGAAGGAGAAAAGTTATTTACAACGTTTTGTAACAGAAACAATGAAAAACATTTTTTTTTTCTGGCTTTTTTTATTTGTAGGCCAAAAATCAAAACCCCAGTGGTGATCAAATACCACCAAAAGAGAGCTCCATTTGTGGGAAGGAAATTATAAAAATGTTGTTTTTGTGCAGCGTTGCATGACAGCGCAATTGTCATTCAAACTGCGACAGCACTGAAAGCTGAAAATTGGCTTGGCCAGGAAGGGGGTGAAAGTGCCCAGTAAGTGGTTAAGCTCTAGAGACTAAAGTTTAGCCACACTTAATTTTTTTATAGGCCCCGTCTTTTTCTTCCCATTGATGCAGCTCAAGATCAAGTTGAAGGATTGCTGAACCCAACTTCTAATTTTCAGGTGGCTACGCTGACTTGAGGGGTCTATATTGAGCCCCAGTGTAGCCACACAACATGCACACTTCAGCCAGAGACTACAGGCAGCTGGGAATACCTTTACAGAGAGAGGATGTGCTGAGAGAAACTTGTGCCTGGGCCTACTGAGATGCCTACACGGGGCAAGCTGTTTGTCTTACCTCCTATGGAGGGAGAGGTCCTCAGACTTACCTCCAGGAGGGGGAGCATCCATGTATCACTGTAGGTCACATCTCTCCTGGCTCTAGGTTGGCTCTTCTCATAGACTCGACTCCACCCTTCTAGCCTTTTATATTCCTCCTGCAACAGACTGGCAGGGAGAATGCCCAGCAACCTGGAAGTGGGATACATTCATAAAGAGCTGCTGAATCAACATGGCAGGTGTCTCGAACAAATGGACAGTGATACCTAGTGGGACCCAGGGGAACTGCACTGACAACACTTCCCTTCCTTGTAGCGCTTATTGTAGTAGGAAAAGAGGCTAAAGTGGACTTTGATGGCACCTTATGTGGAACTGATATTCAGTCAGGGATATATTATAAAAAGGTTTTTATTACAAACTATAGAAAAGTTCATTTACATATTTATAGAATAAAAATACTGATTGTGACAATCATGAAATAACTCGTTATTGACATTCTATTGTTACCAATGAAATATCCAATCATCAATAGTACATTGTATAGAGGCTCTACATGTGCGTCTCATGGGCGTCGCCGGATGGGAACTCCATTAAACACAATATAAACAGACACAGTGGTTCACATACCAGCTGTGTGCTGCATACAAGTGTAGCGGGGTGTTCCCCTTTAATGCAGAGAGACAAGAAGTTCCAGGTGAGAGGTGAGTCGGGAGGAAGTAAAGAGACATTATGGAAGTGAAAGCAGAGGAGAGAGAGACTACATCTCCCAGTACATCTTGCAGCACCCAGGGTGCATTGCTCCAGAACAGAGACTGCTGGGGCAGACTTTATAAAGGGGAGGCGGAGTTTTGGTCGGGCTCTTTGGACCCCCCTCTCCTAGCAAGAGGATGTCTGTGCTGAACTGCTGTGTGCACAAGGCCTGAAGCCCGGGCCGTGTGCTCCTTTCCAAAGAGCCCTCTGCCAGCCTAGCAGAGCCTTAGAGACATCTAATCCTCCTTGCTGCAGTACACCAGAAGGATTGAAGACTTGTTCAGGAAGGATCTGTCGGTGGATTCCTGTTCCTAGACGAATCGATGGAGGAAAGGGACTTGGACTTGTCCAGGTGGTGAGAGCTGTTTAAAGACAGATACTTTATCTTTACTATTCGTTGGGATTACAAAGTTGTTCTTCAAGTGCACCACCGAGAGATTGCTAGCGAATATTGTTTCACTGAACTTCCATTTAGATCAGTCAGGCCTGACTGCATAGGTAGACATTGCTGGGTGTTAGTCTACCCATGAGGGGAAGTAGCTGTAAAAGGGCAGCGCTAGAGTTGCATAGCAATACTTTATTATTCTGATTACTCTGTTTATCTTTATTACTGTTTATTGCAGGGATCTGCAACTTGTTATACTGTTGTTTATTACTTGCCCATTAGCCTCAGTAAAATATCTGGGTAAAGTACATTTGGTGTCAGTTCCACTTACTTTAATAGGAGTTTTAAAGTATATTCTGTGTATGTTTGTTATAGGACTGCGTCACCAACAGTTGCGATCACGCGGTCCTATCTCTCTATCACCAGCTGTGCCACGGGAGGTTAGAGCCGATTGCCAGGGGTTGACAGCGGTGCACTGCAGGGCCCAAATCAATATCAGCGGCTCTCTTAACTGGGGGTAGCGCTACACGTGGGGGCTCGAGTCCGGGATCCTTGTACGTTGCACGCTGCAATCAAGCCGGTCAGAAGTACCAGCATGGACCCGCTGGCAATGTCACAGTGGTGCGCAGCGATTGGCGCCGATCCAACCGCGGCGGTAGTCATTGTACTCCTGGGGGAAAGATGGAAGGAAGAGGAGATAAAACAGCTCGTATTGTTACTGTCTCCGAGCCACAAAGCATGGGTGATGGATTTTAGGCCAGATCCAGTGATCTCGTTTACATATGTAGCGCTACCCCCAGTTAAGAGAGCCGCTGATATTGATTTGGGCCCTGTAGTGCACTGCTGTCAACCCCTGGCAATCGGCTCTAACCTCCCGTGGCACAGCTGGTGATAGAGGGATAGGACCGCGTGACCGCAACTGTTGGTGACGCAGTCCTATAACAAACATACACAGAATATACTTTAAAACTCCTATTAAAGTAAGCGGAACTGACACCAAATGTACTTTACCCAGATATTTTACTGAGGCTAATGGGCAAGTAATAAACAACAGTATAACAAGTTGCAGATCCCTGCAATAAACAGTAATAAAGATAAACAGAGTAATCAGAATAATTAAGTATTGCTATGCAACTCTAGCGCTGCCCTTTTACAGCTACTTCCCCTCATGGGTAGACTAACACCCAGCAATGTCTACCTATGCAGTCAGGCCTGACTGATCTAAATGGAAGTTCAGTGAAACAATATTTGCTAGCAATCTCTCGGTGGTGCACTTGAAGAACAACTTTGTAATCCCAACGAATAGTAAAGATAAAGTATCTGTCTTTAAACAGCTCTCACCACCTGGACAAGTCCAAGTCCGTTTCCTCCATCGATTCGTCTAGGAACAGGAATCCACCGACATCCAAGTCTTCAATCCTTCTGGTGTACTGCAGCAAGGAGGATTAGATGTCTCTAAGGCTCTGCTAGGCTGGCAGAGGGCTCTTTGGAAAGGAGCACACGGCCCAGGCTTCAGGCCTTGTGCACACAGCAGTTCAGCACAGAGATCCTCTTGCTAGGAGAGGGGTGTCCAAAGAGGCCGACCAAAACTCCGCCTCCCCTTTATAAAGTCTGCCCCAGCAGTCTCTGTTCTGGAGCAATGCACCCTGGGTGCTGCAAGATGTACTGGGAGATGTAGTCTCTCTCTCCTCTGCTTTCACTTCATAATGTCTCTTTACTTCCTCCCGACTCACCTCTCACCTGGAACTTCTTGTCTCTCTGCATTAAAGGGGAACACCCCGCTACACACTCCCCCCACTTGAACTCTTTGGTCCCCAAAGATAAACTTCAACAAATACTGTTTACCATTTTGGACAATGTCGAGCATGATGTTGGCATAGGGAATTCCCACCAAAACTTTGGGATGGAACTCTCTTGCCCACAGGTCACACTACCATGAGTGGCCTGCCTAACTGTGCCAGAGAGTGAGCTGGGGTTGCCCTCCACCAAATGGACGGTGGAAGGATCAGGTTGTTCAACACTTCTCCTAGCCGTTACAACAGAGTCCTCTGAGCTCGTCCCCATTTGGGGGTAAGTTAGTTTCTTGGGAGGCCTGATGACTCTGCGAGCCCTCTGCTCTCTTGGTGCTTCTGACTCTGGCACCACAGGCTCTTCTTCAGGAGTAAGTTCAGGTAACATTGCTGGTTCTGGAACCTCTGATTCAGAAGTCGACTGACGTATGGAATCTCTACAGTCCTCCTCTGCGCAAGTGTCAGGAACATCTTCCCAGTAATCAGCTGAGGGACTGAAGGGTATGAATTCAGTAGCCTCCGGATTCAGCGTTGCATCTGGGGTATCCCCTCCATTTGGGAGATCTATGGCGGACGTTCCCAGAGGCGAGGGAGGCCACAGCCAGTCCAGTTCTCCACCTTCTTCTGTACTCAATTGGGAGGCCTCCCCATCTTTGGCTCGAGAGGTCTGGGACCGAGTGTTCGGCCTAGGAATATCCAGGATAGAGGCCGGTTCAGGGGAGTCTCTCACGGGAGGTATTCTGACTGCCTCAGCAAGTGGGAGCAGGTGGTTCCGATGCCACGTCTTCAGTGGACCCACCTTTCCTTCTGGCTTTAGTTTGTAGACAGGCAAACCGGGCAACTTCCTACAGACAACATAGGGCTCAGATCTCCACCTGTCGGCAAGCTTGTGTTTTCCAGGGACCCCCAGATTGCGTAGCAGTACTCGGTCCCCGGGCTGCAGATCTTGCACTCGAACCTTCAGATCAAAATTTCTCTTGTTGCGGGCCCCCCTTTGATCCGAAGCCGCCTGGGCTTGTTCATAGGCCACCTGCAAGCTATGTCTAAGTCTGTCCACGTATCCCTTGTGGGATGTAGCTGAGGTATTGTCTATAGAAGTGCCAAAGGCCAGGTCCACAGGTAGCCTTGCTTCTCTCCCAAACATAAGTCGATAAGGGGAGTAGCCAGTGGCGTCACTTGTGGTACAGTTATAGGCATGTACTAGGGCTGATATGTGCTGACTCCAGTGTTGCTTCTTCTCTGTTTCTAAGGTTCCCAACATGTTGAGCAGGGTCCGGTTAAATCTCTCCGGCTGAGCATCTCCTTGTGGGTGGTAAGGCGTGGTTCTGGTCTTCTTTATTCCTAATGAATCCAAAAGTCTTCGGATCAACCGACTCTCAAAGTCCCTTCCTTGATCTGAGTGGAGTCTCTGTGGTAGTCCGTAATGGACAAAATACTTCTCCATAAGTATCTTGGCCACGGTGGATGCCTTCTGGTCTTTGGTTGGGAAAGCTTGAGCATAGCGGGTGAAATGGTCGGTTATTACCAGAACATTCCCCAATCCACTCAGGTCGGGTTCGAGGCAGAGAAAGTCAATGCATACCAGATCCATTGGGCCTTGACTCTGTAAGTGGCCCATTGGGGCAGCTTGATGGGGTAGGGTCTTTCTCTGAATGCATCGTGCACAGGAATGGCAATACTCCTCTACTTCTGCCCTCATGCAGGGCCAATAGAACCGATTTCTGACAAGCTGGAAGGTCCTTTCTGCCCCTAGGTGACCATGATGGTCATGCAGGGCAATTAGTACAGTCTCTCGGTGCTTCTCTGGAAGAAATAACTGCCACTTATCTTCTGAGTCATCAGAGGGGCCCCTTCGGTAGACCACTCCCTGATGTACCTGTAGCCTGTCCAATTCCTTCCTCAACAGGCGAGCCTCCTTTGAGGGGTGATGTAGGAATTTGTTGGGATCCTGATTCTCCAGGGCTTCGAGGACCAATCTCCCCATGGGGTCTTCCAATTGGTCACACCTCAACTCCTTCTTGGACAGTCTCGGTAGGTTGTCTTCCTCCAGTTGAGTTACCCCACAATAGTGTTTGGGGACTCCTACCATGGTAACCCCTATTTCTTCTGCTCTGGAGCCTCCTCTGGCTTGGAATTCAGCCCCTTGACAAAGGGCCCGCACCCCGTCCGGTGCCACTTGGGTCCAATCTTCCCAGTCATTTGTCGTGGCATGAGACCTCCGGGACAGGGCATCTGCATCCCTATTTCCGGCTCCTGGTCTGTACTTCAGACTGAAGTTGAATCCAGACAATGCGGCCAACCACCTGTGTCCGGTGGCATCTAGTTTCGCGGTGGTGAAGAGGTAGGTCAGGGGGTTGTTGTCTGTCTTCACAGTAAACTCTGCCCCATACAAGTAGTCTTTTAGCTTGTCTACTACCGCCCATTTGAGGGCCAGGAATTCCAGCTTATGAGTGGGGTAATTCTTTTCTGAGGGGGTCAGGCCCCTGCTCACATAGGCCACTGGTCGCAGTTGTCCTTCATGTTCTTGGTAGAGTACACCACCTAGACCCTCATGGCTGGCATCCACATGTAATTCATAAGGTCTGGTAGGGTCGGCGTAGGCCAGGACTGGGGCAGTGGTTAAGCTCCTCTTCAGAGCATGAAAGGCCTCTTCACACCTTGGGTTCCACTGATCTTGAACTGACTCACCAGGCCTCCTGGGCCCTGAGTCATCCTCTTCCCCTTCTGCCTTTAGCAATTCATTCAACGGGCGGGCAATCCGAGCAAACCCCTCCACAAACCTCCTATAATAGGAGCAGAACCCCAGGAAGGATCTGAGCTCTGTTACTGTGGTGGGTCGTGGCCAGGAAGTGACTGCTTCCAACTTCTCAGGATCTGTGGCCACCCCTTCTTCAGACACTATGTGCCCCAGATAGTTCACAGAAGACTGGTAGAACCGACACTTCTCGGGGGAAAGCTTAAGTCCCTCTTCGCTGAGTCTTCTCAATACTTTCTCCAACCTGGCTTCATGTTCTTCCAAGGTTCTTCCAAAGACAATGACATCGTCCAAGTACACAAGGACTTCTATAAGATTCATGTCTCCAACAGTCTTCTCCATAAGGCGTTGAAAGGTAGCAGGAGCTCCAGACAGACCCTGAGGCATCCTATTGAATTCGAAGAATCCCACCGGGGTTATGAAGGCTGTCTTCTCCCTGTCTTCTGGGTGCATAGGGATTTGATAGTACCCACTCTTGAGGTCCATCACACTGAACCATTTGGCTCCAGACAAACTTTGTAGGGCATCTTCTATCCTTGGCGTGGTGTATTGGTCAGGGATGGTTCTCCTGTTGAGAGTCCTGTAATCGATACAAAGCCTCAACGACCCATTCTTCTTTCTGACCACCACGATTGGGGAGGCATAGGGACTTCTAGACTCCCGGATCACACCAGTCTTCTTTAGTTCTACAAGTTGTTCCCTCAGATCCTCCAGATCTGCCAGGGGGACCCGCCTGACCCTCTCTCGGAAGGGCTTATCTTCTTGGAGGCGGATCCGATGGGTGGCACTTCTTGCACACCCCACATCGAATTCATCTTCGGAAAAGATCTTCTCCCACCTGGACAGCTGGGCCTTGGCTCTTTCTTTCCAAGCCCTGGGTAGGTTCGGGTTTTCCACAGACAGTTTCTCCCAAACATCTCCTCCGTCACCCGTCCCCTTGACTTCGGACCAAGTGACCGGGGCAGCAGGGCTCACCTGACCAAGCAACACTCTTGCAGAGATCTCCATGGGTCCTCCCGTAGTGTTCCTAACACTCACCGGAACTCTGCCATGGGCCTTCTTCAGGGCCTTGAACGGAATCACTTCTGGTATCACTTCCAGGCCTGAGGACTCTTCCCTTGGGTCTGATTCCAGCATGACAAAGGGGCCAGGTTGTTCCCACGAAAGCTTCACAGTGGCCCTAAGACAGGTTACTTCTCCGGGCTGTAGCACTACTCCTTCTCTGCCAAGTCTCCACACCTTCCCTATCCCCTCTCCCGGGGTCTTCTGCTCTAAGACCAGTCGTTGGTAGGCCGTCTTTAGCATGGGATGGATTTTGGTGGCTGAATGGTTTCTCTCTTTCACTAGAGGGGTCAGGAGTCTCCTGACTAGATCCGTGTTTGTCCCAATGATCAGGGAAATCTTGCTGGCTCCAGGCGGCCGGGGACACACAACTGCCAGGGTGTCAAACACTTCAGCCTTCCCAGCCACGGATGGGTCGAAAGTCATCTTTATGGGCAGGTACCCATCATAAGGGAAACTCTGGGTTCCAAGTCCCCATATCTCCAGCTCTTCTATCTTCTGGATAGGCAGATGACTCAAGTGCCTATCATAGAAGTCCCGGTATAGTAAAGTCACCTGTGCTCCGGTGTCCAAAAGAGCTTTAGTATAGACTCCTTCCACTTGAATGGGCACAGTAGGAGACAGGCCCACCAGTTCCTTTGGGTATGGCCGGACTGGGGTCACCTCTTTTTTTTGGCTTTCGACCCTTGCCCTGCTCCTTTTGGACTTTAATTTTTCCTGAGCCTGGCATGCATTGACTTTCTCCCTCAAACCCGCTGAGGGATGTTATTGTTCCTTTTAGGTGGATGTTCCTTCTTTGGGGTGCTGTACTTCCACTGAGGGGTCTTGCCCCCTCCCTCTGGGGTACATCTTGGTGGGGGTGTACTATGCCTCCTCCTAGGAGTTTTGTCTCCTCCATTCTTGGTCTTTTTTTTTAGTTTGGAGCGCACTGAAGATGATGGGCACCCGGTTGACTCCTTCACCAGGGCCCTTTGGAGTTTCCCGCCGGCTTGCAATTATCTGTTCTCTTCTTCTTTGGGCTGGAGCATACGTTAGCAAAGTGGCCACTCCCTCCGCAGTTATAGCAAATCACCTCTTCTCGGTCCTGTAGGGAGGCCGGTGCTGAGGTGTTCGGGAACAACTCCTTTCTTGGGCTTGGCTTCTCTCGTCTTCTCTGATCTTTCTCCATCAAAGAGGTCAGCATCTCCAACACTTGGGCCATTTGCGATTTCAGAGTGTCAACCTCCGCATCTCTTTCTGGGCTCTTGACCGAATGGACCAACACTGGTACAGGTGTGACATTCGCCTTGGCCACCTGCTGATCTTCCTGCAGCGCCTCTTTGTCCCTAATAATTTTTATTAGATCAGAGTAGGTTAGTGACATTCCTCCTCCTGAGGTTTTCAGGTGCAGCCAGACCGGGTCTGAGCGCCGCGCTCCCCTCATGATCTGCTTCATGCGTGCTTCATCTGCATCTTTGGGCAGCATTCCCTTCTTCAGTACAATCTTGCATAACTGCCTGTTCAGCCTTCTAACATATTCTGACAGTTTCTCATTCGGCTGCTGGAGAGTGTGTTCAATTTGATAAATCATCTCTGACACCTTCTCCAGCTGACCAAACTCTTCCTGCAGCATGGCCAGGCAATCTTGAGCTGTACAGTTTTCATTTCCAAACCGGAAGCTCTTCACCGCTTCTGCCGCGGCACCTTTCAGACTTTCTAAGACTCGCTGTCTCTTCTGTGCCTCAGGCACCTCCCATGCTTCTACTGCCTGCAATGCCTGTTCCACCCAAGTGTCAAAATCTTCCTCCCCCGCAGGGACGGGGAGCTTCCCTGAGAAGGTGCTAAGCTTCCGGTAACCGGCCTCCACATGCACCGTACTGCTTTTCTGGCACTTAATTACAAGGTCTCCTAGAGCATTCAACAATTCAGGCCCTATAGCGGCCAGCGGTGATCCCGGGCTTAATAGTTCCTTAAGCTTTTCTGCTTTAGGGGATAGTGGTGGAGATAATTGTGGGAGTGATGGCTTTGGTGTCTGAAACCATTCTTCCTTCACTGGCAGCGTATGTATCAAGTGATAGATCTGATTATCTATGGCTTGTATACTCTGACTTTTAAAATGCTCTGGGATTTCGTTTTTCCATTCTACCAGTGCGTATGTAAACGAGATCACTGGATCTGGCCTAAAATCCATCACCCATGCTTTGTGGCTCGGAGACAGTAACAATACGAGCTGTTTTATCTCCTCTTCCTTCCATCTTTCCCCCGGGAGTACAATGACAACCGCCACGGTTGGATCAGCGCCAATCGCTGCGCACCACTGTGACATTGCCAGCGGGTCCATGCTGGTACTTCTGACCGGCTTGATTGCAGCGTGCAACGTACAAGGATCCCGGACTCGAGCCCCCACGTGTAGCGCTACCCCCAGTTAAGAGAGCCGCTGATATTGATTTGGGCCCTGTAGTGCACTGCTGTCAACCCCTGGCAATCGGCTCTAACCTCCCGTGGCACAGCTGGTGATAGAGGGATAGGACCGCGTGACCGCAACTGTTGGTGACGCAGTCCTATAACAAACATACACAGAATATACTTTAAAACTCCTATTAAAGTAAGCGGAACTGACACCAAATGTACTTTACCCAGATATTTTACTGAGGCTAATGGGCAAGTAATAAACAACAGTATAACAAGTTGCAGATCCCTGCAATAAACAGTAATAAAGATAAACAGAGTAATCAGAATAATTAAGTATTGCTATGCAACTCTAGCGCTGCCCTTTTACAGCTACTTCCCCTCATGGGTAGACTAACACCCAGCAATGTCTACCTATGCAGTCAGGCCTGACTGATCTAAATGGAAGTTCAGTGAAACAATATTTGCTAGCAATCTCTCGGTGGTGCACTTGAAGAACAACTTTGTAATCCCAACGAATAGTAAAGATAAAGTATCTGTCTTTAAACAGCTCTCACCACCTGGACAAGTCCAAGTCCGTTTCCTCCATCGATTCGTCTAGGAACAGGAATCCACCGACATCCAAGTCTTCAATCCTTCTGGTGTACTGCAGCAAGGAGGATTAGATGTCTCTAAGGCTCTGCTAGGCTGGCAGAGGGCTCTTTGGAAAGGAGCACACGGCCCAGGCTTCAGGCCTTGTGCACACAGCAGTTCAGCACAGAGATCCTCTTGCTAGGAGAGGGGTGTCCAAAGAGGCCGACCAAAACTCCGCCTCCCCTTTATAAAGTCTGCCCCAGCAGTCTCTGTTCTGGAGCAATGCACCCTGGGTGCTGCAAGATGTACTGGGAGATGTAGTCTCTCTCTCCTCTGCTTTCACTTCATAATGTCTCTTTACTTCCTCCCGACTCACCTCTCACCTGGAACTTCTTGTCTCTCTGCATTAAAGGGGAACACCCCGCTACACATACGCACTGGTAGAATGGAAAAACGAAATCCCAGAGCATTTTAAAAGTCAGAGTATACAAGCCATAGATAATCAGATCTATCACTTGACACTAGGCTTGTGCACAACGGAAAAATTCGTTCCGTTTCGGTTCGTTTCTTTCCGGTCCTGTTGATTCGTAATCATTCGTAATTTTGCTAGACGGGATTTTTCGTGTTCGGACTCATTCGTATTTTTGCAAGCGACATTTTTCGTTGAATTTTTTGTTGCTTTATAATTCGTACTTTCGGTAGAGTACGTTGTTTTTCGTTGATTCTGGACACAACTCCTACTTTCGTAACTTTTTTTGGGTTCGTTGATTCGTAATTTTCTGTGTCTCTCTCACGACGACGCTGCCTATTATGCCTAATGTGCTTCGAATGGATTTGTACTTTTCGAAATACATAGCGGTTATTTGTAACGATTCGAAATCTCGTATTTTACTTTCGTTTTTTACATGCGGCTATAGCCTCCGCCCCTGTACACCATTTTGAGAGGGTTCAGCACGGTGAGGGAGAAGCAGAGAGCAGAGCAGAGTGTTATTGTGCTTCGAATGGATTCGAAATCTCGTATTTTACTTTCGTTATTTACATGCGGCTATAGCCTCCGCCCCTGTACACCATTTTGAGAGGGAGTTCAGCACGGTGAAGGAGAAGCAGAGAGCAGAGCAGAGTGAGTGTTATTGTGTTTCCAATGGATTTGTACATTCATACGTTTTTTCATAACGAATTATGCCGAAGACATTCGGGCATTCGCTATTTTGCGGTATAATTTATTTCGGATTCGGTTTTATTCGTAATTGCTTTGTTCGGAAATTCGAATGCTTCCGAATGTCCGAAAGTTGCTAAATTCGGACGAATTTCGATTCGTTACGAAACGAATTGCACAAGTCTACTTGACACATACGCTGCCAGTGAAGGAAGAATGGTTTCAGACACCAAAGCCATCACTCCCACAATTATCTCCACCACTATCCCCTAAAGCAGAAAAGCTTAAGGAACTATTAAGCCCGGGATCACCGCTGGCCGCTATAGGGCCTGAATTGTTGAATGCTCTAGGAGACCTTGTAATTAAGTGCCAGAAAAGCAGTACGGTGCATGTGGAGGCCAGTTACCGGAAGCTTAGCACCTTCTCAGGGAAGCTCCCCGTCCCTGCGGGGGAGGAAGATTTTGACACTTGGGTGGAACAGGCATTGCAGGCAGTAGAAGCATGGGAGGTGCCTGAGGCACAGAAGAGACAGCGAGTCTTAGAAAGTCTGAAAGGTGCCACGGCAGAAGCGGTGAAGAGCTTCCGGTTTGGAAATGAAAACTGTACAGCTCAAGATTGCCTGGCCATGCTGCAGGAAGAGTTTGGTCAGCTGGAGAAGGTGTCAGAGATGATTTATCAAATTGAACACACTCTCCAGCAGCCGAATGAGAAACTGTCAGAATATGTTAGAAGGCTGAACAGGCAGTTATGCAAGATTGTACTGAAGAAGGGAATGCTGCCCAAAGATGCAGATGAAGCACGCATGAAGCAGATCATGAGGGGAGCGCGGCGCTCAGACCCGGTCTGGCTGCACCTGAAAACCTCAGGAGGAGGAATGTCACTAACCTACTCTGATCTAATAAAAATTATTAGGGACGAAGAGGCGCTGCAGGAAGATCAGCAGGTGGCCAAGGCGAATGTCACACCTGTACCAGTGTTGGTCCATTCGGTCAAGAGCCCAGAAAGAGATGCGGAGGTTGACACTCTGAAATCGCAAATGGCCCAAGTGTTGGAGATGCTGACCTCTTTGATGGAGAAAGATCAGAGAAGACGAGAGAAACCAAGCCCAAGAAAGGAGTTGTTCCCGAACACCTCAGCACCGGCCTCCCTACAGGACTGAGAAGAGGTGATTTGCTATAACTGCGGAGGGAGTGGCCACTTTGCTAACGTATGCTCCAGCCCAAAGAAGAAGAGAACAGATAATTGCAAGCCGGCGGGAAACTCCAAAGGGCCCCGGTGAAGGAGTCAACCGGGTGCCCATCATCTTCAGTGCGCTCCAAACTAAAAAAAAAGGCCAAGAATGGAGGAGACAAAACTCCTAGGAGGAGGTATAGTACACCCCCACCAAGATGTACCCCAGAGGGAGGGGGCAAGACCCCTCAGTGGAAGTACAGCACCCCAAAGAAGGAACTTCCACCTAAAAGGAACAATAACATCCCTCAGCGGGTTTGTGCCCCCATTGAGAGGGAGAAAGTCAATGCATGCCAGGCTCAGGAAAAATTAAAGTCCAAAAGGAGCAGGGCAAGGGTCGAAAGCCAAAAAAAAGAGGTGACCCCAGTCCGGCCATACCCAAAGGAACTGGTGGGCCCGTCTCCTACTGTGCCCATTCAAGTGGAAGGAGTCTATACTAAAGCTCTTTTGGACACCGGAGCACAGGTGACTTTACTATACCGGGACTTCTATGATAGGCACTTGAGTCATCTGCCTATCCAGAAGATAGAAGAGCTGGAGATATGGGGACTTGGAACCCAGAGTTTCCCTTATGATGGGTACCTGCCCATAAAGATGACTTTCGACCCATCCGTGGCTGGGAAGGCTGAAGTGTTTGACACCCTGGCAGTTGTGTGTCCCCGGCCGCCTGGAGCCAGCAAGATTTCCCTGATCATTGGGACAAACACGGATCTAGTCAGGAGACTCCTGACCCCTCTAGTGAAAGAGAGAAACCATTCAGCCACCAAAATCCATCCCATGCTAAAGACGGCCTACCAACGACTGGTCTTAGAGCAGAAGACCCCGGGAGAGGGGATAGGGAAGGTGTGGAGACTTGGCAGAGAAGGAGTAGTGCTACAGCCCGGAGAAATAACCTGTCTTAGGGCCACTGTGAAGCTTTCGTGGGAACAACCTGGCCCCTTTGTCATGCTGGAATCAGACCCAAGGGAAGAGTCCTCAGGCCTGGAAGTGATACCAGAAGTGATTCCGTTCAAGGCCCTGAAGAAGGCCCATGGCAGAGTTCCGGTGAGTGTTAGGAACACTACGGGAGGACCCATGGAGGTCCCTGCCAGAGTGTTGCTTGGTCAGGTGAGCCCTGCTGCCCCGGTCACTTGGTCCGAAGTCAAGGGGACGGGTGACGGAGGAGATGTTTGGGAGAAACTGTCCGTGGAAAACCCGAACCTACCCAGGGCTTGGAAAGAAAGAGCCAAGGCCCAGCTGACCAGGTGGGAGAAGATCTTTTCCGAAGATGAATTCGATGTGGGGTGTGCAAGAAGTGCCACCCATCGGATCCGCCTCCAAGAAGATAAGCCCTTCCGAGAGAGGGTCAGGCGGGTCCCCCTGGCAGATCTGGAGGATCTGAGGGAACAACTTGTAGAACTAAAGAAGACTGGTGTGATCCGGGAGTCTAGAAGTCCCTATGCCTCCCCAATCGTGGTGGTCAGAAAGAAGAATGGGTCGTTGAGGCTTTGTATCGATTACAGGACTCTCAACAGGAGAACCATCCCTGACCAATACACCACGCCAAGGATAGAAGATGCCCTACAAAGTTTGTCTGGAGCCAAATGGTTCAGTGTGATGGACCTCAAGAGTGGGTACTATCAAATCCCTATGCACCCAGAAGACAGGGAGAAGACAGCCTTCATAACCCCAGTGGGATTCTTCGAATTCAATAGGATGCCTCAGGGTCTGTCTGGAGCTCCTGGTACCTTTCAACGCCTTATGGAGAAGACTGTTGGAGACATGAATCTTATAGAAGTCCTTGTGTACTTGGACGATGTCATTGTCTTTGGAAGAACCTTGGAAGAACATGAAGCCAGGTTGGAGAAAGTATTGAGAAGACTCAGCGAAGAGGGACTTAAGCTTTCCCCCGAGAAGTGTCGGTTCTACCAGTCTTCTGTGAACTATCTGGGGCACATAGTGTCTGAAGAAGGGGTGGCCACAGATCCTGAGAAGTTGGAAGCAGTCACTTCCTGGCCACGACCCACCACAGTAACAGAGCTCAGATCCTTCCTGGGGTTCTGCTCCTATTATAGGAGGTTTGTGGAGGGGTTTGCTCGGATTGCCCGCCCGTTGAATGAATTGCTAAAGGCAGAAGGGGAAGAGGATGACTCAGGGCCCAGGAGGCCTGGTGAGTCAGTTCAAGATCAGTGGAACCCAAGGTGTGAAGAGGCCTTTCATGCTCTGAAGAGGAGCTTAACCACTGCCCCAGTCCTGGCCTACGCCGACCCTACCAGACCTTATGAATTACATGTGGATGCCAGCCATGAGGGTCTAGGTGGTGTACTCTACCAAGAACATGAAGGACAACTGCGACCAGTGGCCTATGTGAGCAGGAGCCTGACCCCCTCAGAAAAGAATTACCCCACTCATAAGCTGGAATTCCTGGCCCTCAAATGGGTGGTAGTAGACAAGCTAAAAGACTACTTGTATGGGGCAGAGTTTACTGTGAAGACAGACAACAACCCCCTGACCTACCTCTTCACCACCGCGAAACTAGATGCCACCGGACACAGGTGGTTGGCCGCATTGTCTGGATTCAACTTCAGTCTGAAGTACAGACCAGGAGCCGGAAATAGGGATGCAGATGCCCTGTCCCGGAGGTCTCATGCCACGACAAATGACTGGGAAGATTGGACCCAAGTGGCACCGGACGGGGTGCGGGCCCTTTGTCAAGGGGCTGAATTCCAAGCCAGAGGAGGCTCCAGAGCAGAAGAAATAGGGGTTACCATGGTAGGAGTCCCCAAACACTATTGTGGGGTAACTCAACTGGAGGAAGACAACCTACCGAGACTGTCCAAGAAGGAGTTGAGGTGTGACCAATTGGAAGACCCCATGGGGAGATTGGTCCTCGAAGCCCTGGAGAATCAGGATCCCAACAAATTCCTACATCACCCCTCAAAGGAGGCTCGCCTGTTGAGGAAGGAATTGGACAGGCTACAGGTACATCAGGGAGTGGTCTACCGAAGGGGCCCCTCTGATGACTCAGAAGATAAGTGGCAGTTATTTCCTCCAGAGAAGCACCGAGAGACTGTACTAATTGCCCTGCATGACCATCATGGTCACCTAGGGGCAGAAAGGACCTTCCAGCTTGTCAGAAATCGGTTCTATTGGCCCTGCATGAGGGCAGAAGTAGAGGAGTATTGCCATTCCTGTGCACGATGCATTCAGAGAAAGACCCTACCCCATCAAGCTGCCCCAATGGGCCACTTACAGAGTCAAGGCCCAATGGATCTGGTATGCATTGACTTTCTCTGCCTCGAACCCGACCTGAGTGGATTGGGGAATGTTCTGGTAATAACCGACCATTTCACCCGCTATGCTCAAGCTTTCCCAACCAAAGACCAGAAGGCATCCACCGTGGCCAAGATACTTATGGAGAAGTATTTTGTCCATTACGGACTACCACAGAGACTCCACTCAGATCAAGGAAGGGACTTTGAGAGTCGGTTGATCCGAAGACTTTTGGATTCATTAGGAATAAAGAAGACCAGAACCACGCCTTACCACCCACAAGGAGATGCTCAGCCGGAGAGATTTAACCGGACCCTGCTCAACATGTTGGGAACCTTAGAAACAGAGAAGAAGCAACACTGGAGTCAGCACATATCAGCCCTAGTACATGCCTATAACTGTACCACAAGTGACGCCACTGGCTACTCCCCTTATCGACTTATGTTTGGGAGAGAAGCAAGGCTACCTGTGGACCTGGCCTTTGGCACTTCTATAGACAATACCTCAGCTACATCCCACAAGGGATACGTGGACAGACTTAGACGTAGCTTGCAGGTGGCCTATGAACAAGCCCAGGCGGCTTCGGATCAAAGGGGGGCCCGCAACAAGAGAAATTTTGATCTGAAGGTTCGAGTGCAAGATCTGCAGCCCGGGGACCGAGTACTGCTACGCAATCTGGGGGTCCCTGGAAAACACAAGCTTGCCGACAGGTGGAGATCTGAGCCCTATGTTGTCTGTAGGAAGTTGCCCGGTTTGCCTGTCTACAAACTAAAGCCAGAAGGAAAGGTGGGTCCACTGAAGACGTGGCATCGGAACCACCTGCTCCCACTTGCTGAGGCAGTCAGAATACCTCCCGTGAGAGACTCCCCTGAACCGGCCTCTATCCTGGATATTCCTAGGCCGAACACTCGGTCCCAGACCTCTCGAGCCAAAGATGGGGAGGCCTCCCAATTGAGTACAGAAGAAGGTGGAGAACTGGACTGGCTGTGGCCTCCCTCGACTCTGGGAACGTCCGCCATAGATCTCCCAAATGGAGGGGATACCCCAGATGCAACGCTGAATCCGGAGGCTACTGAATTCATACCCTTCAGTCCCTCAGCTGATTACTGGGAAGATGTTCCTGACACTTGCGCAGAGGAGGACTCTAGAGATTCCATACGTCAGTCGACTTCTGAATCAGAGGTTCCAGAACCAGCAATGTTACCTGAACTTACTCCTGAAGAAGAGCCTGTGGTGCCAGAGTCAGAAGCACCAAGAGAGCAGAGGGCTCGCAGAGTCATCTGGCCTCCCAAGAAACTAACTTACCCCCAAATGGGGACGAGCTCAGAGGACTCTGTTGTAACGGCTAGGAGAAGTGTTGAACAACCTGATCCTTCCACAGTCCATTTGGTGGAGGGCAACCCCAGCTCACTCTCTGGCACAGTTAGGCAGGCCACTCATGGTAGTGTGACCTGTGGGCAAGAGAGTTCCATCCCAAAGTTTTGGTGGGAATTCCCTATGCCAACATCATGCTCGACATTGTCCAAAATGGTAAACAGTATTTGTTGAAGTTTATCTTTGGGGACCAAAGAGTTCAAGTGGGGGGAGTGTGTAGCGGGGTGTTCCCCTTTAATGCAGAGAGACAAGAAGTTCCAGGTGAGAGGTGAGTCGGGAGGAAGTAAAGAGACATTATGGAAGTGAAAGCAGAGGAGAGAGAGACTACATCTCCCAGTACATCTTGCAGCACCCAGGGTGCATTGCTCCAGAACAGAGACTGCTGGGGCAGACTTTATAAAGGGGAGGCGGAGTTTTGGTCGGGCTCTTTGGACCCCCCTCTCCTAGCAAGAGGATGTCTGTGCTGAACTGCTGTGTGCACAAGGCCTGAAGCCCGGGCCGTGTGCTCCTTTCCAAAGAGCCCTCTGCCAGCCTAGCAGAGCCTTAGAGACATCTAATCCTCCTTGCTGCAGTACACCAGAAGGATTGAAGACTTGGATTTCGGTGGATTCCTGTTCCTAGACGAATCGATGGAGGAAAGGGACTTGGACTTGTCCAGGTGGTGAGAGCTGTTTAAAGACAGATACTTTATCTTTACTATTCGTTGGGATTACAAAGTTGTTCTTCAAGTGCACCACCGAGAGATTGCTAGCGAATATTGTTTCACTGAACTTCCATTTAGATCAGTCAGGCCTGACTGCATAGGTAGACATTGCTGGGTGTTAGTCTACCCATGAGGGGAAGTAGCTGTAAAAGGGCAGCGCTAGAGTTGCATAGCAATACTTTATTATTCTGATTACTCTGTTTATCTTTATTACTGTTTATTGCAGGGATCTGCAACTTGTTATACTGTTGTTTATTACTTGCCCATTAGCCTCAGTAAAATATCTGGGTAAAGTACATTTGGTGTCAGTTCCACTTACTTTAATAGGAGTTTTAAAGTATATTCTGTGTATGTTTGTTATAGGACTGCGTCACCAACAGTTGCGATCACGCAGTCCTATCTCTCTATCACCAGCTGTGCCACGGGAGGTTAGAGCCGATTGCCAGGGGTTGACAGCGGTGCACTGCAGGGCCCAAATCAATATCAGCGGCTCTCTTAACTGGGGGTAGCGCTACACAAGAGACATCCTTACATCCCTATCATGGCATCAATGGTAAGCTTAAATACTATACTGGTTTTGACCTTTTAACAAATGGTAGTTACTTGCAGAACTAAAATATATGTTATATTACCCACAGAAATTTTATCCTACTTGGGGAATCTGTTAGATCCAGCTAAATGGGAGCCATTCTGAGCGTGCATGGTGTATAATTACACCATCCATGCAATCACCTAACACTGTTTAAATGGGAGTTCCAGCCTTTTTTATGTTTATTAAAAGTCAGCAGCTACAAAAAGTGTAGCTGCTGGCTTTTAATAAACGGACACTTACCTGCTCCACTGTCCAGCGACGCGTCCGAACGGTGTTACGCTCCTCTCCCCACCTTCTCCGCCGGCGCCTCCATTCCTACTGTGGGTACCCGGCCGTGACAGCTTTCGTCTCCATGGCCGGGCACTCACTGCGCATTCGCGAGCGGCGCTGAGCAATCTGAGTGGACAGGCGATCGCCTGGGACCTGTTACGTGTCCCAGGTGATCGCCTTCAGGGAGGGGCCCGCCTTAGGCGACATGACGTGTCGCCTAAGTGGTCCCTGGGCGGAAGGAAGAAGTGGGACAGGAAGCCCCCACTCCTACTGAAGCCCCCACCCCCCCCCAAAAATGTGGCATGTAAGGGGGAGAGGAGTGGTTTAAGCGGAAGTTCCACTTTTGGGTGGAACTCCGCTTTAAGGTAATAATTAATTTTATTAAATGCATGTACATGAGATACACAAGCAGGGCACGGAATAATAGGTCACTAATTTGTATGTATTATATTTTTCTTTATATATATTTCTTATATTTTTCATATAGGGGTTTTACACAATTTTCTATTTTTTATTTTTATTTTTTAGATTTTTTAATACACAATAGGTGCACAACGACGTACCATATCTTATTTTACCACCATGCTCTCAAGTTATTGCCAATTTCATCCAACCTAGTTGCAGTACATGTTAAAATATTCAAGTAAAACATTTATAAACATTATATATATATATATATATATATATATATATATATATATATATATATATATATATTTCTGATGCTACCAACTATGATTATGGTCATGACCCCAACTGGGGAAAATCAAAAATATAATTAATAGCTATTACCATTGTTATTTATATTTATTTTTACAGACCTCCCTGTATCTGGAGGGGTCAACTAATGTACCTTACCATTCTGATGCCTTTGGGATGAATTAGACGTCTCTTTCCAGAAGGTATATAAATATTCATAAATTGACTTAGCCATTATTTGTAAGCTAAGAGGAATATATAAATATGCTGATATATGAAAAATTACTTTATCTAGAACTTACTATCGTATTTGTGTGTCACCCTGAGAGTTCCTGTGTCCTCCGGGGCGTGCCACCCTCTTGATCCGGTTCTCGGTCACCCACATGGTGCAGCGCCCACCGTGAGATTTTTGGGAGGGATGGGTTTGGTTTATGGGATGGATGCATATCCTTTTTATGTAAAACTGAAACATCATATATCCACAATGTACAATAATACTAAAGCCTCGTACACACGGTCGGACTTCCATCGGACTTTTCCGTGGTTTTTTGTCCGAACGGAGTTGGTTGGGAACACCCATAGCATACACACGCTCGGACTTTTCTGCAAACTTTCTTAAAACTTCTTACAACATCGCAGGTTTTTTCTGCTCTTTTCTGATCTTTACTGCCACCCTTTGGTCAACTTCTGCTATTGTTGGTTGATTTTAACATTAGTTGTTTTGTCCATCGGACTAAAGTCCGACGGTTATCTGTACACACGGTCGGACTTTGCTCCATCGGACTTTTGTTGGGCAAAAGTTTGTCCGTTTGCAGACCCAACTTTTGTCCGATGAAATCCAAAACCAAACGAAAAAAGTTTGTCCGATGGAGCGTACACACGGTCGGATTGTTGGTCCAACTTGCTTAAAACTAAGTTTGTTGGGCAAAAGTCCGACCATGTGTACGGGGCTTAATAATGTTCTTTCTATTTATAGTTATGTGACAAATGTAAATGTATATCTTCTGACAAATATATACCTGTATATAGCTCCTGAGGAAGCGGATATTACGGAATAAACCGCAAAACATGTAGAGCCTCTATACAATGTACTATTGATGATTGGATATTTCCTTGGTAACAATAGAATGTCAATAACGAGTTATTTCATGATTGTCACAATCAGTATTTTTATTCTATAAATATGTAAATTAACTTTTCTATATTTTGTAATAAAAACCTTTTTATAATATATCCCTGACTGAATATCAGTTCCACATACGGTGCCATCAAAGTCCACTTTAGCCTCTTTTCCTACTACAATATTTTGATGGGACGAAGGTTCCAATCTAAATAATCCTTCTCTATCTATAGCACTTCTATATACTACCTTGTAGCGCTTACTGACCGGAAGTTCGATGAAGCGCTCTGAGAGGCTGACAGCACAAGAAGCATATCTAAAAGGCTTACAAGCTATTTAGGAAAAAAGAAAGATATTTTGTAGCTTAAAATTTATCTACGGGGAAAATTAACTATTATTGTGGAAGGTTTAATACTACTTAAAGGGGAGGTCCACACAAAAATGGAACCTCCGCTTTTTAGAACCCTCCCCCCCCTCCGTGGTCACATTTGGCACCTTTCAGGGGGGAGGGGGGGTGCAGATACCTGTATAACACAGGTATTTGCACTTACTTCCGGGCATAGACTCCCACGGCAGTCACGCCCCTTCCCGTCCTTTCTTCTGGGAAACACACAGGTCCCAGAAGACAGCGGGGACCAGTTAAGACGCGCAGCGCGACTCGCCGCAACGCTTCACTTCCTGACTCCCTCACCGAGGATGGGGGCGGGGCAGCCGAGAGTCGAGCGATTGATCGACTTCGGCTCCCGACATCGCGGGCACCCTGGACAGGTAAGTGTCCATTTATTAAAAGTCAGCAGCTGCAGTATTTGTAGCTGCTGCCTTTTAACCACCTCGCGCCCGCCGTACGACTATATACGGGCGCAAGGTGGCTCTACAATGCTGTCTTTTTACGGCCTCCGCTCCTCCGGCGGCACACGCGCGTGCCCGACACGTCACTGTGATGCCGATGCGCTTGCCTGGCGGCCGCGATGTCCGCCAGGTACCTGCGATCGGCCATTACACAGACAAGGACGTGGATCTGTGTGTGTAAACACAGAGATCCACGTCCTGTCAGGGAGAGGAGACCGATGCTGTGTCCCTTGTACTTAGGGACACAGATCGGTCACCTCCCCCAGTCAGTCCCCTCCCCCCACAGTAGTAATCACTCCCAGGGCACACATTTAACCCCTTCCTCGCCCCCTAGTGTTAACCCCTTCCCTGCCAGTCACATTTATACAGTAACAGTACATATTTAAAGCACTGTTCGCTGTATAAATGTGAATGGTCCCAAAATAGTGTCAAAAGTGTCCGCTGTGTCCGCCATAATGTCGAAGTCACGAAAAAAATCACTGATCGCCGCCATTACTAGTAAAAAAAAAAAAAATTATAGAAATGCCATAAAACTACCCCCTATTTTGCGCAAACCAATCAATAAACGGCGATTGCGATTTTTTATTTTTATTTTTTATTTTATTTTTTTACCAAAAATATGTAGAAGAATACGTATCGGCCTAAACTGAGGAAAAAATCTTTTTTTTTTTTTTAAATTGGGATATTTATTATAGCAAAAATCTAAAAATATTGTGTCTTTTTTCAAAATTGTCGCTCTCTTTTGTTTATAGCGCAAAAAAAAAAAAAAACAGAGGTGATCAAATACCACCAAAAGAAAGCTCTATTTGTGGGAAAAAAATTACGTCAATTTTGTTTGGGAGCCACGTCGCCGACCGTGCAATTGTCAGTCAAAGCGTGACAGTGCCGAAAGCTGAAATTTCACCTGGGCAGGAAGGGGGCATATGTGCCCAGTGAGCAAGTGGTTCATATTTATTTTTTTAGCATAAAATGCTTTGTATAATAAACAATTATCATTTTATTTAGAATTTTTTTTTAAATACTTGTTTTCATCCTTTTTCGCTTCCTAATGCTGCTAGTCTCCTGTAGCCTCTTCCCATCTACATGCACTGCAGCGATGGCTGCATGGTGTTTTTCAGGGCAGGTTTCCTGATGGTGACAACAATGAGCCATGCCTGCACATAGGAAGGCTGATTTACTAAGGGGTGAAGAATATCCACATTATAAATTGTGTGAATATCCATTTCAGTTATATTATGTGAACAGCAAATTCCTGTTTATGCATGCCATCTGCACATGATTAAGTATTCAAAGTGAACAAGAATTATGTTTTCACGTGACTGGAGATTGGAAGTGAAAATTTCCAAATTCATGGGTAAATTCACACTGCTTGTCAGTTAAATCTCAGAGCAGCCGAAACTATTCAGCGCTCCAGGCCGCTCTCCATTGCTGGCTGGCTAGGGGGCAGTGTGGTGCGTGATTTAGCGCACCACACTGTTCCTTTTCTTTTTGTTTGTTTTGTACTAGGTGTATTTTAATACCACCAAAACCAACATGTACACTTCAATAACTGCAATGTCAGATGGCGCGATACGCTGGCCTTGTAGTACGATTCGGGTTGATTCGACTGCATTGCAATAAAATGCAGCATGACTGAATTTTATCTCAGCAAGCTGCAGCACAGCTCTGGGCTGCCTTGCAGTGTGAATGGGACACATAGGAAACAATTGTGAAGGGAGCAGTGCCATTGAGCCATAAATGCCATCTTGCACTGTTTACTGTTTTTATTTATATTTTTAAACTTTATTGAAATGTCACAAAGTAACGTTTCATTCATCTTTATCACATTAGGTTGCGATGTTTTAAAAGAAAATAGGTTGGGACTTTACATTAGACCATGGCTATCCAGCACACAGGTCTCCATCCCTATTTATATGGCAAAAGGAAGCAGTGGGACTTTGTATGAAACACGACACTAGGGCAGAATGAGTTGGTCAATATAAGGTGAACAGATAATTTATTTGACATAATTTGGGGCATAATGCATAAAATGACATCGACAGTAAATCAATAGGTATGATACAATAAAAAATAAAACATGATTTGTTTATCACATTATAGTAAAAAATGCCATTTTTTACTATAATGTGATATACAAATCATGTTTTATTTTTTATTGTATCATACCTATTGATTTACTGTCGCTGTCATTTTATGCATTATGCCCCAAATTATGTCAAATAAATGATCTGTTCACCTTATATTGACCAACTCATTCTGCCCTAGTGTCGTGTTTCATACAAAGTCCCACTGCTTCTTTTTGCCATTAGGTTGCGATGTGACGTACCTGTGTCACCACACCCTGCGCTGAAAAAAGGAGAGCATGTCCTGCTCTTTTTCAGCACAACTTACTGCAGTTCAATAGTTTGCACTAAACCAATGTAGCGCCCTGCTCCTATTGGGTAGGCGCTAGTGTAAATTTAGTTGTCTGAGTTATAGTTCAGCTCAGAATAATTGGACCAAATTTTGGGTCTCTGTTCCAGTTCAGCTGAGTTGCACATTTTCCACCTTCCTCTAGGTGTCGTTGTCACCACAGGTCAAGGTTGGAACTGCAGCTGGCAGGATGTATTGGGTACCTCTTGCCCTGGAGCAGCTCAGTGGGATTGGTCACCAAACTGTGCATTCTGGGAGAGGGTACTTAAGGGGCAGACACCATTTTGGCGGGGTCTTACGATCCTGACCTGATGGCCCTCCTGGTCTCAGGGATGTGTTAGCAGTTTTTCTGCCTCTGGGCCTGCAGACCCCCCGAGGCTGTGTTACTGATAGTAGCCCCAGGAGTTGCTGGGGCCTACTGATCCAAAGATGGTCCTGTGTCGCCTGGCCTGCGGGAAGGGACTGAGCAATTGAGGACTCAATTGAAGGACGCATCCGGATGGAAATCTACCTCACAGTGCTGCCGGCCTGGCTGAAAGATCCTGGCACTGTGTGTTGTGTTTCGGAACTTTACCGAGAGTGTGGTTACACAAGTCTGTGGCAGAGACTTTTTGAACGAGCTCGCACCGGCTGCTAGGTCAGTGAGAGAGGCCTATCCAGTGGATGCTAGAGCCAGTGTGGAAGCTGTTGGTCCTCTGGATTAAGGAAAGTACCCGTGATCCGCAAAGCTAAGGTACCTGAATCTCCCCTAACCCTCCATCCCTCTATCTGGAAGTTCTTTAATAAAACCCTTGAGAAAAAGAGACTGAAGCCCTGTACACACAATCGGATTTCCTATGGTTTTTTAACTGATGGATTTTTCCATCGGAAAACCGATGAAGCTGACTTTCATCAGTCTTGCCTACACACCATCAGTCAAAAAACTGACCGTTCCAAACGCCGTGACGTAAAACACTCCGATGAGCCGAGAAAAATTAAGTTCAATGCTTCTGAGCATGCGTCGACTTGATTCTGAGCATGCGTGGGTTTTTTATCCGATGGAGTTCCCCACAGACGATAGTAATTTGCTATCGGTTTTTTAACCATCGGATAAATTTAAAACATGTTCTATTTTTAAACACAGATGGAAAAAAGACCGATGGGGCCCATACACGATCGGTTTGTCCGATGAAAAAAGTCCATCGGACTGTTTTTATTGGTTAAACCTATCGTGTGTACAGGGCTTAAGTGTTTGGTGCAGACATTTGTGAGAAACTCTTCAAGGAAGACCCCTAGGACGGACGTGGTGAACAGTAAGGTAACGGCAGACACAAATCTTAAACCAGCGGCCCCTGCGGGGGTATTGCTACACCAATATGATTTAAGGCTAATTGCCTTGACTATGCATTAGAGCTGTGTTGGGCAGTATTGCCCATCGCAACCCATCCCACAATGGTGTGAACAGGGCCTTTATTGTATGAAGAGTCTCAACTTCTTTAGGAAATCAGCCCACGGTTGTAGGTGCAGCCTCTATTAGAAGAACATGTGAAAAGATGACAACAGAGGAGCATAATCTTGAAAATGGGATAGAATGTTGTCACCCTATATAACAAGTTGTGCCTGAACATGGGCCTTCATGCTAGGTATTATTTTACTGAAAGCTGTAGATTTAAAAATATACTGAAGATGACGTATACAGTACAATAATATTCTGTTTTATGAGATTTTAATGAATGAGTTTACATATACTTTTAAAAAGTTTTGTGCAACAATTCACTCATGTCAGAAGTGTCCTCCAGTGGAATTTTGGGCTCCAAGCCCCAGTATGGTCTAACAATATTGACTGGGCCAGGGGCAGCTGCCCATTTTGCCCTGTGTTAAAGACGGCCCTGTCTAACACATATTACACACAGGGTGCAACTGCATACAAAGGCGAGTAAAACTAAACAAGACCAAGTGGCTCATCGAGTCTGCTAATTATTTTTTTAGATCTATGTTTGACTAAAGTATGTTTAAAGTGGTTGTAAACCCGGTAAAAAATTGTTATTTTTTTTATAACAACCTGGAAGAGAAAGGCATAATGAGCTAATATGACTAGCATAATAGCTCATTATGCATCACTTACCTTAGGTCGGGGCCCCCGAAGCCGTCCTCGTCTCCTTCTTCAGCCGCATCCATCGCTGCGGCAATAGCCGGAAGGTTACTTCCAGGTATCGCCGCACCAGCCAATCACAGCGCCGCTCCGGCGCTGTGATTGGCCGGAGCGGCGGAGACGTCACTCTGCGCATGCGCGCGAGAGCCGTCACAATCGGCTACGCCCAGCTATTGCTGGGAAGTAGCCGATTTTGTGAATGGGATTAACCCCATGAATGCGCCGTTGTCTAAGGCGCGCATGCGCCGTAGACAGCGGTGCCTGTCATTTTTAGTAAATATCTCCTAAACCGTGTAGGTTTAGGAGATATTTCTTGCACCTACAGGTAAGCCTTAATCTAGGCTTACCTGTAGGTGCAAGTTGAAAAAGTGGGTTTACAACCACTTTAACCAGTTCCCGACCGGCTCCTGTACATATACGTCGGCAGAATGGCACATTACTTTGAAATTCCCACTGTGCGGGCACGCGCGCGCCCCTTCCGCGAGCTCCGTGACCGTGCCCGCGGGACCCGTGGACTCGGGCCACAGAGCTGCAGAACGGGGAGAGGCAAGTGTAAACAAGCCTCTCCCCGTTCTGCCTAGTGACACTGTCACTGATCATCTGTTCCCTCTCATCAGGAACAGCGATCAGTGACGTGTCACTCGTAACCACGCCCCCTAACAGTAAGAATCACTCCCTAGGACACACTTAACCCATTCAGCGCCACCTAGTGGTTAACCCCTTCACTGCCAGTGTCATTTTCACAGTAATCAGTGCATTTTTATAGCACTGATCGCTGTAAAAATGACAATGGTCCCAAAAACGTGTCAAAAGTGTCCGCCATAAAGTCGCAGTCGCTGATCGCCGCCATTACTAGTAAAAGAAAAATAAAATAAAAATGCCATAAAACTATCCCCTATTTTGTAGACGCTATAAATTTTGCGCAAACCAATCAATATACACTTATTGTGTTTTTTTTTAGTTTTTTTTTTTACCAAAGATATGTAGAATACGTATCGGCCTAAACTGTGGAAAAATGTAGTTTTTTTTATAGATTTTTCGGGGATATTTATTATAGCAAAAGTAAAAAATATTGCATTTTTTTCAAAATTGTCGCTTTATTTTTGTTTATAGCGCAAAAAAAAAAAAAAAAACGCAGAGGTGGTCAAATACTACCAAAAGAAAGCTCTATTTGTGGGGAAAAAAAGGACGTCAATTTTGTTTGGGAGCCACATCGCACAATTGTCAGTTAAAACGACGCAGTGCCGAATCGCAAAAAAATGCTCTGGTCTTTGGCCAGCGAAATGGTCTGGGGCTGAAGTGGTTAAATCAACTGTTGACTGACTTACTGTCTACTACTCTTTTTGTAAAATAATACTTTTTTTAATTCAAGGTCATATCCTTCTGTATTAAAAGGTCTCAGTCATGTCCCTCTTTCCCTTCTTTCTTCAAAACTGTACATAATAAAGATGAATTCCAGTTATAGTATATTTTATACATAGTTACATTGTTCCAGCTTGGACCAATGTAAATATGTATATACCATACCTGGCTGATGCCCATAGAAGCTGGAAATCACTGAAGTAGACATCGCTACTCCAGTGATCGCCACTTGCTTCCAGATAGAATTTTCTGAAGGGCACTCTTGCCAAGCAGCCAACCTCCTGTGTTCTGAATGCAGAAGGTCAGCTACTCTGCTTGGGACCCGGTAGCAAGAGGAGATCACTGGAGTTGCATTGTCTACATAATTTATTTCCATCTTCCAGGGGCTAAAAATCGCTAATCACCGCCATTATTAGTAAAAAAAAAATAATAATATTAAAAATGCCATAAATATATTCCCTATTTTGTAGACGCTATAACTTTTGCACAAACAAATGAATATACGCTTATTGCGTTTTTTTTCCACCAAAAATATGTAGAAGAATACATATTGGCCTAAACTGATGACGAAATTTTTTTTTTTTGTATTATTTTTGGGATATTTATTATAGTAAAAAATATTGTTTTGTTTTTTTCAAAATTTTCTTCTTTTGTTTATAGTGCAAAAAAAAAAAAAAAACTGCAGAGGTGATCAAATACCAAAAAACAAAACAAAACTCTATTTGTGGGGAAAAAAAGGATGTAAATTTTGTTTGGGTACAGCGTTGCACCACCGCGCAATAGTCTGTTAAAATGACACACTGACGTATCGCAAAAAATGGCCTGGTCATTAAGGGGGTAAATCCTTCCAGTCCTTAAGTGGTTAACTACCTCGGGCCCGCCGTACGACTATGTACGGCCGCAAGGTGGCTCTTAAATGCCGGGAGGCCGTCTTTTTACGGCCTCCGCTCCTCTGGCCACTGGGGGGCGCGCGCACGTGCCCGGCGCGTCACTGTAATGCCGATGCGCGTGCCTGGCGGCTGCGATGTCCGCCAGGTGCCCGCGATCGGCCGGTACACAGACAAGGACATGTAAACACAGAGATCCACGTCCTGTCAGGGAGAGGAGACCGATGCTGTGTGCCTTGTACATAGGGACACAGATCGGTCACCTCCCCCAGTCAGTCCCCTCCCCCCACAGCAGTAATCACTCCCAGGGCATACATTTAACCCCTTCCTCGCCCCCTAGTGTTAACCCCTTCCCTGCCAGTCACATTTACACAGTAATCAGTGCATATTTATAGCACTGTTCGCTGTATAAATGTGAATGGTCCCAAAATAGTGTCAAAAGTGTCCACTGTGTCCGCCATAATGTCGCAGTCCCAATAAAAATCACAGATCGCCGCCATTACTAGTAAAAAAAAAAAAAATTATAAAAATGCCATTAAACTACCCCCTATTTTGTAAACGCTATAACTTTTGCGCAAACCAATCAATAAACGCCGATTGCGATTTTTTTTTTTTTACCAAAAATATGTAGAAGAATACGTATCGGCCTAAACTGAGGAAAAAAATATATTTTTTTAAAAAAGAATTGGGATATTTATTATAGCAAAAATCAAAAAATATTGTGTTTTTTTTCAAAATTGTCGCTCTTTCTTTGTTTATAGCGCAAAAAATAAAAACCGCAGAGGTGATCAAATACCACCAAAAGAAAGCTCTATTTGTTGGAAAAAAAAAGGACGTCAATTTTGTTTGGGAGCCACGTCGCATGACCGCGCAATTGTCATTCAAAGTGTGACAGTGCCGAAAGCTGAAATTTCGCCTGGGCAGGAAGGGGGTATATGTGCCCAGTAAGCAAGTGGTTAAATAAATATATAATTTTTTTTTTATTCACGTGCAATGTGCCTCCAAATTTGCTAGAAAATTTGACAATTCAATTCCCCAGAACGACCCCCTCCTTTGCACATCATAATCCTATCCTCTTCTGTCCAATTATTGTCCCTGCTGGCCCAGCTCCTCTGTCCCTCCCCTCATACACTGTGTATGTAGCAGTCCAGAGAGAACTGAAGGGGAATACTATAGTGTGATTTGAGTGACAGCTCTGAGTCTGCTGGGGCTGCTAACATCACATCCAAGATGGCAGCACCCAGCAGCACTCTCAGGGCTTTTGTATGCCTAAACAAGAGAGGCTTTTACAAGTACATAAGATGCATATAAGGTGTTAATAGGAATATTTTAGCTGGAATGAATGGTCTGGGGAATATTTTTCATGAAATGTGCAAAAAAATATTTTTTAAAACATGGGTCATTTTTTTTACCAACAATATCGCAACAAAATAATACCCATTCAGCCACTGAAAATAAAATAACCCTGAAAAAACACAAGCACTAAACTCTAACATAAAACGAGAAATTGCGGAATATTTGACAAAGGAAATTCTCTCATATAAAAGAGAATATTGAAAAATTCAACCTTGGAGTTAACAGATAAAATCAAAAACGCAGGAATATAAAATGGTGGAATAGCTACCGGTAGGTAATATTTACTCTGGAGAGTAAATTGGAGAGTGATTAATACATTATGGAGAATAGCGAAGAATACAGCAACCATGGTGAGGACAATGGTAACCTTAGACAATATTCCAGAGAGGGAGCAAACCAGTTTACATATAAAGCTTTGTCATATTCTATAAGACTCATTTATCACAGAGAAAATACATCTCATTGGGGCCTACAGGCAGGGCCATTCTTCCAAGGGTTTATGGCAGAAGATCCCTTCCAGCGGGTGACAGTTTTTGTTGCCTTTATCTCATGGACCTTCAGCTACCTCCTGCTGTTGTATAAAAACACTCCACTAAAGCCTATTTAAACCTAAAAACAAAAAGATAATATATTACAGCTTACCAGTCCTTAGATGTGGTGGCTGTATTTGTTTTCTTTTTTCACAACAAGAACATTTTCAGTAAGGTCATAAAATATCTGTTGATCCTGCCAGAAATGCCATGGCATTGTAACTCACTGTAAGCTGAAAAGAAAGCACATATACCCCTTTCTTATGTAAGCTACTAATCTCATTGATTCAACACTTAATGCAAATGAACAAAAAACAGACAAATCCAGCCTGTGTGACAACCATGGTTACCTCCATAGATGCCGTGGAGAAAGTACAGTAAGTGTTGTCAACCTAGGATGTGCATTACTGGCAGCATCACCAGGTGAAAAGGGGAAAAAGAGACCCCAAAAAACGTATGAGGTCACCACACATAAGTACTGGCAAGCTGCAAATATATTACATTTTAGTTTTTTGGGTTTATATACAGTGTGGGGCAAAAAAGTATTTAGTCAGCCACCAATTATTCAAGTTCTCCCACTTAAAAAGATGAGAGAGGCCTGTAATTGTCATCATAGGTATACCTCAACTATGAGAGACAAAATGTGGAAACAAATCCAGACAATCACATTGTCTGATTTGGAAAGAATTTATTTGCAAATTATGGTGGAAAATAAGTATTTGGTCACCTACAAACAAGCAAGATTTCTGGCTCTCGCAGACCTGTATCTTCTTCTTTAAGAGGCTCCTCTGTCCTCCACTCATTACCTGTATTAATGGCACCTGTTTGAACTTGTTATCAGTATAAAAGACACCTGTCCACAACCTCAAACAGTCACACTCCAAACTCCACTATGGTGAAGACCAAAGAGCTGTCGAAGGACACCAGAAACAAAATTGTAGACCTGCACCAGGCTGGAAAGACTGAATCTGCAATAGGCAAGCAGCTGGGTGTGAAGAAATCAACTGTGGGAGCAATAATTAGAAAATGGAAGACATACAAGACCACTGATAATCTCCCTCGATCTGGGGCTCCACGCAAGATCTCACCCCGTGGGGTCGAAATGATCACAAGAACGGTGAGCAAAAATCCCAGAACCACACGGGGGGACCTAGTGAATGACCTGCAGAGAGCTGGGACCAACGTAACAAAGGCTACCATCAGTAACACACTACGCCGCCAGGGACTCAGATCCTGCAGTGCCAGACGTGTCCC
Organism: Rana muscosa; assembly: GCA_029206835.1. Taxonomy (NCBI): domain Eukaryota; kingdom Metazoa; phylum Chordata; class Amphibia; order Anura; family Ranidae; genus Rana; species Rana muscosa. The sequence continues at coordinate 195,180,843 of CM055118.1, forward strand.
CCTGCTTAAGCCAGTACATGTCCGGGCCCGTCTGAGGTTTGCTAGAGAGCATTTGGATGATCCAGAAGAGGATTGGGAGAATGTCATATGGTCAGATGAAACCAAAGTAGAACTGTTTGGTAGAAACACAACTCGTCGTGTTTGGAGGAGAGAGAATGCTGAGTTGCAGCCAAAGAACACCATATCTACTGTGAAGCATGGGGGTGGCAACATCATGCTTTGGGGCTGTTTCTCTGCAAAGGGAACAGGACGACTGATCCGTGTACATGAAAGAATGAATGGGGCCATGTATCGTGAGATTATGAGTACAAACACCCTCCAATCAGCAAGGGCATTGAAGATGAAACGTGGCTGGGTCTTTCAGCATGACAATGATCCCAAACACACCACCCGGGCAACGAAGGAGTGGCTTTGTAAGAAGCATTTCAAGGTCCTGGAGTGGCCTAGCCAGTCTCCAGATCTCAACCCCATAGAAAACCTTTGGAGGGAGTTGAAAGTCCGTGTTGCCCAGCGACAGCCCCAAAACATCACTGCTCTAGAGGAGATCTGCATGGAGGAATGGGCCAACATACCAGCAACAGTGTGTGACAACCTTGTGAAGACTTACAGAAAACGTTTGACCTCTGTCATTGCCAACAAAGGATATATAACAAAGTATTGAGATGAACTTTTGATATTGACCAAATACTTATTTTCCACCATAAATTTGCAAAAAAAAATATTTCCAAATCAGACAATGTGATTGTCTGGATTTGTTTCCACATTTTGTCTCTCATAGTTGAGGTATACCTATGATGACAATTACAGGCCTCTCTCATCTTTTTAAGTGGGGGAACTTGCAAAATTGGTGGCTGACTAAATACTTTTTTGCCCCACTGTACACTTTAACCACTTTGCATCCGGGCCAATTCTGACACTTCGCTCCTACATGTAAAAATCATAATTTTTTGCTAGAAAATTACATAGAACCCCCAAACACTATATATGTTTTTTTAGCAGAGATCCTAGAGAATACAATGGCGGTCATTGCAACTTTTTATCTCGCACGGTATTTGTGCAGCAATTTTTCAAACGCAATTTTTTTGGGGAAAAAAAAAACAGTTTCATGCCTTAAAAAAACAAAACAGTAAAGTTAGCACAGTTTTTTTGCATAATGTGAAAGATGAAGTTACGCCGAGTAAATAGATACCTAACATGTCACGCTTCAAAATTGCACACGCTGGTGGAATGGTTCCAACTATAAATGGGCGGCTGCACTCTGGGATACACACAGCTCCGAGAAGGCAGCGCGCCCAATTCCCCAGAAGACAACCTGAGGATGAAGACCAGCCGCGGACTAGGAAGAGGCAGATTAGGAAGATCCGCTTAGCAACCGCACTTTCTGGTAAGTAAAAAAAAAAATTTTTTTACATTTTTTGGTGGAATTTTGGTGGAATTTTTTTTTTAAGGGTGGACCTCCACTTTAATGCCCAAACAAGACCTGTGTACACAAAACCTAAAGATTACTTTTCAAGGCAAGATTTTACATTTAGATTATACAGGGTGGCAAATTTAAACATCATATATGGCCAGCTTAAGGCTGGTGGAACAAATTGGTGCAAATTCAGTAGAACCTTTACTGACATGGCCAAAAATGTATCTCGAAAACAGTTTTGCATAACAGAAGTAGACCCAGTAAACAGACTGGATTTTGATGGATTACTATATAAATATTATCAACAAATGCAAATATATATACTCAAAAATGTGTTGACACCTGACCATGACACTTGCTATATGGTCAAATATGAGGAAAGATTAGAGCAACTGAATTTATTCTCTCTTGAGAAGAGGAGTATAATGATCAACATGTACAAACACATAAGTAGTCTATATAGTGAACTTGGTGTTGAGTTATTCACTTTAAGGTCATCACAGAGGACAAGAGGGCCTCTTTACGTCTAGAGGAAAAAAGATTTAATCTCCAAATATGGAAAGGTTTCTTCACAGTAAGAGCTGTGAAAATGATGAATAGACCCCCTCCAGAGGTGGTTCTGGCCAGCTCAATAGATTGCTTTAAGAAAGGTCTGGATTATTTCCAAAATGTACAGAATATAACTGGGTACTAACATTTATAGGTAACGTTGATCCAGGGAAAATCAGATTGCCTCTTGGGATATCAGGAAGGATTTTTTACCCCTGCTGTAGCAAATTGGAGCATGCGTTGCTTGGGTTTTTTTTCCTTCCTCAACCGTGGGTATAGAATTGGGTATATGGGATTGTATTATTATTTTATTTTTCTGGTTGAACTAGATAGAATTGTGTCTTTTTTCAACCTAAATAACTATGTTACTATGTAACTATATGTAACTATGTAAAATGTATGTGGATACTCCTCCAAACTAAGATCAGGTGTATCCATTGAAGAGTTTTGGTAATAGTACCGAGTAAAAATATATTTTAGACTATTGTGCACTTCAAACCTTGAGTTAAGAAACGTATTTTGGTGAATGCCCCTTTCTGTTCCGGCATGACTGTGCCCTGTGCAAAAAGCCAGCTCCAAATAGACATGGTTTGATGTCGAGGACATGGAGTAACCTGTACAGAACTCTGACCTCAAACCCTACTGAACACAAACTGTGATCTAGGTCTTTAGGATTTTTAGGAAAAACAAAAATGGCAGTTGGTTATATACAGTGCTCTACCATACTAAGGAGCCTATTTATTAATATTTTATCCATGATTCACATAACAGTGGTTTAATGGTTAGAAATTATGCCTTCCAGCACTGGGGACCTTGGTTCAAATCCTAGCCAGGATACCATCTGCATGGAGTTTGCCTGTTCTCCCTGTACTTGCGTGGGTTTCCCTATAGGTGCTTCACACATAGAGCACAACAAGGAGCCTTAGGCTGGGTTCACACTGATACGACACGACATTCATCCGACTTTCATCCTACTTTGCTCTGCGACATCAGTCCTACATTGATCCTACATTGGTCCGACATCCATCCGACATTCATGAACAGGATACTACTTTGATCCGACATTGTGCTAGTCTGACTTGTCCTTTGACCAATCAAAACAATCCCAGGGTGAGATAAATTCCTTTTACTGCTGCTGTAATCACCATGTCGGATGTCAAAAGTCGGATGGTTAGGACAAGGATCCTACTTTGATCCGACTTCAATGATATTCAATGGGCTGAAGTAGGATCAAAGTCGGACAGAAGTAGTACAGGGAGCATTTTTAATGTCGGACCGACTTGTGTCGGACCAGTTAAGACGGCTCTCATAGCGATTTATTGATTTTCACACGTCATGCGACATGAGCTCCTAATGTCGGAGCGTTTGTCGGACAAGTGTGAACCAGGCCTTAAGCCCCATACACACGGTCAGAATTTCCAACGGGAAAACGTCCGTCGGAAATTCCGACGGGAAAATTGAGAACCTGCTCTCAATCTATTTCTGTCGGAATTCCCGACAGAAAAAGTCAGATGCTCCCATCGGACTTTTTCTGTCGGGAATTCCGACCGTGTGTACAGGGCTTTAGAAAGAGCAAGGTTTAAGGTGCACCAAAAATCACAACGTGGTCATGGTAGTGGTTGGATTCACACAAATTTCACTCAATATTTATGCCCCGTACACATGACCATTTTTTTCATCTGAAAAACTGCGATGAGAGCTTTTCGTCAGGAATCCCGACCGTGTGTATGCTCCATCTGACTTTTTCCCACAGGAAAACTGTCGGAAAAAAAAGGAGAGCAGGATCTCTTTTTTCCAGTCAGGAAAAAATCCTAGCGGGAAAAAAACACGCATTCTCTGAAACAATTCGACGCATGCTCGGAAGCATAGAACTTCATTTTGTCGGCTCGTCATAGTCTTTTACGACACTGCGTTCTTGGCAGTCAAAAGTTCACTGGACTTTTGTGTGACGGTGTGCATGCAAGGCAGGCTTGAGAGGAATTCCATCGGGAAAACCATCGGTTTTTTTTCAGACGGGAAAACCGCTCGTGTGTACAGGGCATAACTCTTTTACCAAAGGATTGAATTCGAAGATTGGGCAAATATTGGTAAACTATGTGTGAAGTTACAACTGTATCCTATCATCTCACTATACCAGGTATGAGTAGAAACGTCACACCAAAAATAGACAAGACACATTTTCCACCTGTGCCATCTAACTCCTTATTATAGCAGATGAGAAGCCAATTAATCTCAAGTCTCTTTCTGCCTTCACAAACTTAAATTTTCAAGCCAGCTACACAAACTTCCTGCATGGGCACTTTAAATCGGGGAAAGTCACATCCTTAATAGATTCTACCAGAGTATCATGAAATAAGGATTGCAAAATATCTGTCTCATATGTTATCAAAGCTCCTTGCCCGCCTTCCGGCCAAGTATTATCAGGTAAGGCCTGGCTAGCGCAGAGCCTCTGACAAAGTTTGAGCCAAGAAAAAAAAAATGAGGATAATAAAAATGCAAGCTGGAAATATTCACACGGCTGTGTCTCCCCGGGCAGTAGGGCTATGGTTGTGCCTGATGCATTTTTCTTTCTCATTCTCTGTCTTATCATTAGTGCAAAGCCCTCCAAAGCATAAACAAAATGGAGGGCGTTAGTCAAAACAGTCACGAGCAAGTTGTCAAGGAAACAAAAGTCTTTCTGTGTTTATTTAGCTCCTGCACCGATAAGGAGGAGTCTTTGTACTCATAATTTCACACACATCAGAAAAGGGAAGCCATGCTGAGCGCACACTGACACAACTCGTCTGAAATGCCACGGGCCTTGCTGACGGACTTTTTAACCCGACAAATGCCGGTCATGATGCCACCTGCCTAGAAACAAATCATTCACTATTTTCATTTGTGCCAAGTGTCATTGTGGTGCAATGTTCTATAATTCATATATTACACAGTCACTCTACCCTATTTTTATGGAAACAGCCATATACAGTATGTGAACACAAAATAACGAAAGTGGACATAATAAAAAAAAAAAGTGAAGATTTTCTATATTATAGCTAATGTGTAGAAACCTTCCTCAGCTGTCTTAGCAGTACCCTGAAAAGGCTTATCTTTTGTCTTTAGTTCCTAATGAAAAATAGGAGTGCACTTTCCATGCCTAGACATTACTGCGCCTTGAGCTTCATATGCTGCTCCACTACTGCCTATGACTGCTAGTCTTACCAGATTTGGAGTGAGATTTTGTGATGCCACTACTGTGCTGTTTACCGTTCTACTTACTGGAGAGGAAGCTGTACCTGAGGATTGGCAGTGCAGGGATCTCCCTGCTTCTTCTTCATTTATTCTGTAAATCTGTGCTATCTCCACTTTGCCTGCTTCTTCTTAACCAGTCATCATTAATGCAGCTCTGACAAATGAAACCAAAGCTTTGCCTCTGCCAAGATAGCAGCCACAACACAGAGACACAATGCAAGAAAAGGCATGGTAAGTCAATAAAAGAGAAAAGATCAACTGCAGAAATACTGCAGGCAACATTGGGTTGAGCTTGGGTTTGAGTGAACTGGGTTTGGACTGATTTCAGACCTGAACCCAACTTATTCGTCCTGGTTACTAGTCTTTTGTCCTCGGCTTACGTCTTTTTGGCACAGCTTCCACAAGCCATCTTTGAGGAGGTTATTCAGATAATTCTATAATTTAATAACTGCATTCTGACTTAAAATCTCAGATATCACTCTGTCTTATGATGTGATTGGTGTTTTATGAAGTTAGAGAGTTTCCCCTGAATATCATAGCAGACATCCAAGCTCAAAAGAAACGCATGTTTATTTGACCACTGCGGCACACTGGACAAACAGAATACTGGACTACCTAGAGGCCAATTCAGTTTTCTAAGCTTCAGTGGTCTGCTAAATGATCCAGGGATTATGCTATCTTGCTGGCTGATTGTCAGGTAGCAAAGACCTCAATAACCATGGTTGTGTACTGGCATCAACAGAAGGAGTAGGCAAGTATTTGGCAAGTAGGGAGAGTGCAGGTTCCCTATACAAGGCCCTCCTGTCTGCCAGCTCATTAAGCTGCCTAATACCGCTAGCCGGACTGTCTATCGCCACTCCTAAGAATCCAGGGGTGAGACACTAAGGAAGTTCTCCTTCTGCATGCAGCAGCCCGTAGGTCTACATTGCATTGTTTGTTTCAAGAAGTGCCATATTAATACCACTACCTCTTGAACCAGTGAAGTAAGTTGGAATTTCACCTTTGCCATTGTGTAACCTGACATATTTTGTTTGTCATAAACCTACATTAAAGCAGTCATGTGGTGTTTACTAAGGTTACACTAAGTAAGTCTGCCCACTTAGGGATGGTTGACTGTACGTGGACGTGTGCCCACCTATATCCATCCACATCTGGTCAGGTCAGTAAAAGTGGACCCGGTCACAAACCTTTTCTGTTTGGTCTGAGGAACTGAATGAACCCAGATGTGGGCAGATATGGGTGTAAGCACATCTGCATATACTGATCAGCCAAAACATTAAGATCACTGACAGGTTAAGCAAATAACATTGATTATCTCGTTACAATGACATCTGAAAGTTAATGGGATATATTGGACAGCAAGTAAACACGTTCCAAAGCAGTATACTGTATGTACTTTATGTGTTAAAAGCAGAAAAAAATTGGCATCGCAGTTTGTTATATATAGTGCCTACAGTGGGCATGTGAGCGTCAGAACTGGACCACAGAGCAATGGAAGAAGGTGGCCCTGTCTGATTAATTATATTTTCTTTTACATCATGTGGATGGCCAGGTGCGTGTCTGGGGAAGAGATGCCACTAGGATGCACTATGGGAAGAAGGCGTGATGGTTTGGACAATGACCTGCCATTCATGTGGATTTTACTTGACACGTACCACCTACCTAAATATTGTTGCTGAGCAAGTAAACCCCTTTCAAAGAAAAAGGTATCCTCTGTTGGCAGGGACCTCTTTCAGCAGGATCATGCACCCTGCTACACTGCAAAATGGTTAAAAAATTATTTGAGATACACAACGATGAGTTCAAGGTGTTTAGTTGGCCCCCAAATCCCCTAGATCTTGCTCTAATCAAGCATCTTTGGGATGTGCTGGAAAAACAAGTCTGAAGCCTAGTACACACGACCGGGAATCTCGTCAGGAAAAAAACATTGTTTTTCTCGACTGGATTCTTGTCAAGCTTTCCTTGCATACACACTGTCAATCCAAAATCTCGTCGGTCTAAAGCGCTGTGACATACAACATGTACGACAGCAGTATAAAGGGGAAGTTCGATTCCAATGGCTCCACCCCTTGGGCTGCTTTTGCTGATCTCGTGTTACTGCGTTTTAGTAAAAGTTTAGAGAGAGACGATTCGCACTTTTCAGTCTTCGTGCTTTTCAGTCCGTTACAGCGTGACGAATGTGCTATTTCCATTACGAACGCTAGTTTTACCAGAAGGAGCGCTCCCGTCTCATACTTGTGTAGCAATACCCCCAGTTAAGAGGGCTGCTGATATAGATTTTGGGCCTGTAACACACTGCTGTCAACCCCAGTAATTGGCTCTAACCTCCCTTGGCACAGATAGCAGTAAAGATGGGATTGTGAAACCTGTTAGCTATGGGGATCACAATGCCGCAATAAACATGTAGTCACACAATAGATTGGCTTAACCACAAGTACTTTTTACTGAATATAAAGCATCAAGTTCAACAGCAATACATGTGCATATGCAGAGCCCTGCAATGTTAACTACAGGCATACCCCACTTTTAAGTACACAATGGGTTTTATTTACTAAAGCTGGAAAGCGCAAAATCTGTCTCACTTCTGCATAAAAACCAATGAGCTTCCAGGTTTTATTACCAGGCTTAATTGAACAAGCTGGGGTTAGAAGCTTATTGGTTTCTATGCAGAAGTGAGCCTGATTTTGGGCTTTCCAGCTTTAGTAAATAAATCCCATTGTGTACTTAAAAGTGGGGTATGCCTGTATTCAGCATATAACAAACACTAAGTTCCAATAGTAATCACACACGCTAAATGTCACTCAACTATGCTCGCGAGCTTCCCCCTCGTGGGCAAGATGGCGCCCAAACAATTTCTAACAATTCTACAGTCAGGCCTGACTATTGCAGATGTGGTGCTTCCGTTGGGAAGGATCTTCGCTAGCAATGGTGGTGCACTTTGTAGGTTATATGTAATCCACAGGCAATAAAACAGTTAACTTCTTGGCACGTACTAAAGAGTTCAGCTAACGCTGCACAACACACTGTCCCTCTGTTGTGCAATAACACTCTGGCAACGGTGGTCCCTGAACTAAGGACACTGGGCCTAAGATTTGTCAGTTAATCTCTGAGCAGGTGCTCTCTCACCCGACCGGACCAGTCCGTACAACCGACTTGCGTAGCTGGGGCTCCAGCACACCGTCTCACGACACCCGTAGTCTCTGATCCTCCCAACAGTCCTTGAAGGGATGATGGACAAAAACGACACCTGGGTTCTCCCGTGAAGGTCGGAGGGCTCTCTGGATCTCAAGGCCCAAGCTCTTAGGCCCAGTCCAGCGGCAGACTCAGCATTGGTTCCACTTACTAGGGGGCGGCGTCCAAAGAGACCCGCGTGTCGCTCCGCTCCTCCTTATAAAGCCCTTCCCCAGCAGACCTTACGCCAGGCAATGCACTCTGGGTGTCCTGCTGTACACTGGGTACGGTAGTCTTTAGAGCTCCTTAAAGTGACACCCCGCTACACTTGATTCTGAGCATGCACGTTTTTTTAAGACTCAAAAAAGCATACACACGACCGGTTTTCTCGTCGGGAAACAGGCCGACGAGAATCCCGACGAGAAAAACAAGAATCCTGACGAGAAAATAGAGAGCAGGTTCTCTATTTTTCTCGTCGAGATTCCCGGCAGTTTTCTCGACGAGAAACCATACACACGAACGGTTTTCTCTCCAAAAAAATCTGCCAGCAGTTTTCTTGTCGTTTCTTGCCGAGAAAACCGGTCGTGTGTACGAGGCTTGATCCTTGGAGGCCCCACCTCACAACTTACAGGACTTAAAGGAATTGCTACTGGCGAATTTGAGCCAGATAACACATTTTATCTTCAGATGGCTAGTGGCCTCCATTTCACAATGGGTAAGGGCTGCTTTAATGACAAAAGGGCAACCTACTCAATATTAGGTGAGTGATCATAATGTCATTTTTGATCAGTGTAATCTTGAGTCGAAAATGGACTGTTATGGACGCTGGAAAATATGGCAGTGTTAAAGGGGGCTTAATGATGTATTAATGAATGTAGAGCTGTAATATATTGTATCCTTTATATCCTTCTAGAGTTTGGCTTTCAATAAATGATTTAGCTGCAATAGCCTATTAAAATGTCCCTGTTTTTATTATAGGAGTTGAAAAGTCCATGGCTGCTGACAAGTAAATTGTGTGGATGGCACAGCCATAAGTGTATGGTTATAAAATGTGTAATGCCCCTGCAAATGTTGTCCCAATACTGGAGGTTGCTCTTATTTAGAGTAAAGAAAACAGAGCCATTGTTCCAAGGGGATTGCAAAAACATTCCTATGATTTTCTAACAGCCAGTTATTTTTAATAGCAAAAATAATACAATGAGGGAACATTTAAATGTTTAGAGTTTGTGATAATTTATAGAGCCTTTATAAAGGGAACTGATTCTCATAAAAGCCACAGTTTTCAGCACAACTTGGAAGCTCTAAAAAGTCATTTTTAGGGGAGAAAGAAAATAAAGAAAGTAAATTACATAAAAATAAAAAAAAGACATAATCAACACACATCACTGGTTGAGCAAAGTCTGAGGTTTACGACCAAATACTTTCACCACGAAGCCTGCCACAACACAAAGCAGGCTAGCAAACACCACATCTTATGTGCTAATTATAAAGGAAAACAAAATATTTGGGCCGTGACGTTCATTTATTTTGCTGATACACTATATATGGCTCCTGGGAGGCACTTCTGAACCATGAGGGATATGTCATATGGAGAGACTTGAAACAATATCATTAGGAAGCAGCTTGAAATGTACCCTGCCCCAGAGCCGCTAAGGACAGGACACCACCCCTTGATGGAACAGTTTGCTTCTAAAAGGTCATAGGATGTCTTCTTTTGGACAGGCATCAAATGGTTGACGGTGTCCATGCAACATATCCAGGCCACTGACTTGAACAATGAACCGTCTCTCTGCATAGGCACAGAACTAGCCAATTGCATTAAATCTCTAAAGACATGAGCACCAAAGGAAAAGCTGAACATCAGGCAAGTATAAAAAACACAGTGCACTTGTGAATTCCTTTAAAAATACCTAAAGCTGAACTCCAGTCAAATATCTAAATACACAAATAAAAAACATATATGGGGGCTGTTTTATCTGCCAAAGAATGAGTATTACTGTTTATCCAGTTCTGAGATTTAGACACCTCTGCCACACAGCACAATCCTGAGACCTCGTTTTTCTTTACTGCAGCTCAGTAACATTAAAGCCGCGTACACACGATCGGTTTTACCGATAAAAACAGTCCGATGGATTTTTTTCAGCGGACAAACCGATCGTGTATGGACCCCATTGGTCTTTATTCCCATCGGTGTCAAAAAATAGAACATGTTTTCAATTTTCCGATGGATAAAAAACCGATAGCAAATTCCGATCGTCTATGGGCAAGTCCATCGGTTAAAAAACCCACGCATGCTCAGAATCAAGTCGACGCATGCTCAGAAGCATTGAACTTAATTTTTCTCGGCTCATTGGAGTGTTTTACGTCACCGCGTTTGGAACGGTCGGTTTTTTGACTGATGGAAGTCAGCTTCATCGGTTTTCCGATGGAAAAATCCATCGGTTTAAAAACCATAGGAAATCCGATCGTGTGTACAGGGCTTTAGAGGTCTTGACCCCCACCAGTCCTCCCCTAACAGAGAGCTCATCTCCTGTCGCTCTCCACTTTCTTTCTTTAAAGTGGAGCTCCACCCTAAATAGCAACTTTTGCTATTTGGAACCCTCCCCCCCTCCGGTGTCACAATTGACAGGTATTTTCACCCACATCCGGGAGTCCTCTCTCCGGGAATCTGCGGGAGTGACGTCACTTCCCGCAGACTTCCCTTGGTGTTCTGGGAGACACTCGGCTCCCAGAACACAGGAGCACCAATCAGAACGGCGCAGCGCGACTCGCGCATGCGCCGTAGGGAACCGGGCATGAAGCCGCAGGGCTTCACTTCCTGGTTCCCTCAGCGAGGATGGCGGAGGGAGCAGCAGAGCGACGAGCGGTCGCTCGTCCTCTGCTGCGGACGTCGCTGGACTCCAGGACAGGTAAGTGTCCAAATATTAAAAGCCAGCAGCTGCTGTAGCTGTAGCTGCTGGCTTTTAATATTTTTTTTTCCGGCGGAGCTCCGCTTTAAGCCTGGTCCTTGTTGGCACATTTTTTCTAGAACACAACTAACTGGCTCCTTGAGTTACTTCTCTGGCCTTTAAAGCAGAAGAAAGGCCTAGCACTAACGATTTTTGAACACATTCCCTCTCCTCCTCCTAACTATCCTGCATGCCCTATGTATTATTATTATTATTATTATTAATATACAGGATTTATATAGCGCCAACAGTTTGCGTAGCGCTTAACAAAATGAAGGCAGACATTACAGTTGCATTACAATTTGGTACAAGAGGAATCAGAGGGCCCAGCTCGCTGGAATCTAGGAGGGATTGACCCTCCCTCCGAGCAGAATCTAGGAGGGAGGGTCAATTGATACAAAAGGTAATAGCTGTGGGGATGAGCTGATGGAGAACGTAAAACAGTGTATTAGTTAGAAGCAGCATAAGCTTCTTTAACCACTTCAGCCCCGGACCATTTTGGCTGGTTAAAGACCAGGCCACTTTTTGCAAAACGGCACTGCGTCGCTTTAACTGACAATTGCGCAGTGGTGCGACGTGGTTCCCAAACAAAATTGATGTCCTTTTTTTCCCCACAAATAGAGCTTTCTTTTGGTGGTATTTGATCACCTATGCGGTTTTAATTTTTTGCGCTATAAACAAAAATAGAGCGACAATTTTGAAAAAAATGCAATATTTTTTACTTTTTGCTATAATAAATATCCCCAAAAAATATCGGAATTTTTTTTCCCCTCAGTTTAGGCCGATACGTATTCTTCTACATATTTTTGGTAAAAAAAATCACAATAAGCGTTTATTGATTGGTTTGCGCAAAAGTTATAGTGTCTATCAAATAGGGGACTGTTTTATGGCATTTTTATTAATATTTTTTTTTTACTAGTAATGGCGGCGATCAGCGATTTTTATCATGACTGCGACATTATGGCGGACACATCGGACACTTTTGACACCATTTTGGGACCATTGTCATTTTTATAGCGATCAGTGCTATAAAAATGCACCGATTACTGTAAAAATGACACTGGCAGTGAAGAGGTTAACCTGTAGGGAGCACTGAAGGGGTTAAATGTGACCTAATGAGTGATTCTTACTGTGTGGGCGAGTGACTTGGCGTGTGACGTCATTGATCGTCGTTCCCTATGACAGGGAACAGACGATCAGTGACACTCTCACTAGGAAGAACGGGGAAAGGTTTGTTTACACTTACCTCTCCCCATTCTTCAGCTCTGTGACCCGATCGTGGGACACCAGCGGCGATAGGGTCCCGCGGGCGCGGTCACGGAGCTCAGGACCGGGTCGCGAGTGCGGCTGGGCATCTTAAAGGGGACGTATATATACGTGCTTATGCCCAGCCATGCCATTCTGCTGACGTATATGTACAGGCGGCAGTCCTTAAGTGGTTAAAGAGAAGGGTTTTCAGGGATTGTCTAAATATGGATAGATTAGGGGACATTCTTACAGATTGGGGTAGGGAGCTCCATAGGATGGGAGAAGCTCTGGAGAAATCCTGTAGGCGAGCATGGGAGGAATTTACAAGGGAGCTAGAGAGCAGGAGGTCTTGGGAGGACTGAAGAGAGCGGCTTGGTTGGTATTTTGAGACTAGGTTAGTGATGTAGCTGGGGGCAAAGTTGTGGACAGCTTTGTAAATTATTGTTAGTACTTTGAATTTTATTTGTTGGGTGAGCGGAAGCCAGTGCAGGGATTGGCAGAGAGGGGTGGAGGACACTGAACGGTTGGTAAGGCGGATGAGTCTTCCAGCAGCATTCATTATGGACTGAAGGGGGGATAGTCTATGTAAAGGTAATCCAATGAGAAGTGAGTTGCAGTAGTCGAGGCGAGAGATAACCAGGGAGTGAATTGGAAGCTTGGTGGTGTCATTGGTTAAAAAGGGGCGTATTCTAGAGATGTTTCGGAGGCTAAGGCAGCATGATTTGGACAGGGATTGGATGTGGGCCTGAAAGGAAAGTTTAGAGTCTAGGTTTACCCCTAGCACCCTGGCATGTGGGGACGGACTGATAGTTGTGCCATTGATCTTGACAGAGAACTCAGGGGAAGGGGCACGTGGGGGAGGAAATAATATGAGCTCGGTTTTAGATAGATTCAGTTTGAGAAAGTGGTGTGACATCCATCAGTGATGTGTGAGGAGACTGAAAGGGTGAGCTGAGGGGTAGAGAGATAGATTTGGGTGTCATCAGCATATAAATGGTAGTGGAAGCCATGGGAGGCTATCAGCTGACCCAGGGATGATGTGTAGATCGAGAATAGTAGAGGTCCAAGAACATAACCTTGGGGGACACCAATGGTAAGAGGAGTTGGAGAGGAGGAAGTGGAGTTGTAAGTGACACTGAAGGTGCGGTGAGATAGGCAAGATTCGAACCAACGGAGAGCACAGCCATGGATAACAAACAAATTGAGTTTTTTGAGGAGGAGGGGGTGATCAACTGTATCAAAGGCAGCGAAGAGGTCCAAGAGTAAGAGCAATGAATAATGACCATTGGTTTTAGCTGTTAGTAAGTCGTTTGTGAGCTTTAGGAGAGCAGTTTCTGTGGAGTGCTGTGGACGAAATCCAGACTGAAGGGGATCAAGAAGGTTATTCTCAATGAGGTGGTCGCTCAGTCGATTGTAGACTAAACATTCAAGGAGTTTGGAGGCAAATGGAAGTAGGGAGATGGATCTTAGGTTGTTAAGATTGGTGGGGTCTAGTGAGGCCTTTTTTGGTATGGGAGTGACTAGTGCATGTTTCAAAGGGTTGGGGAAGATGCCAGTAGAGAGGGAGAGGTTGAAGATATGAGTTAAAGAGTATAGGATAGAGTAAGAGGGTGACCGTAGTATTTGAGAAGAAACAGGGTTCAGCGGCAGAAGGTTAGGTGGGTGTTAGAAAAAAGTTTATTGACTTTCTCTGTAGTATGTAAAAAAAATCAGTGTAAGCAGGTGCAGTTAGCTAGTCTGTCACCAGGTGGCTCTGTCCAAAAATTGTGTTATAATAGGGAATGATGTAATTGGGTGTTAGGTCCCCTTTTAGACAAAGTTTTTTTGTACTGATGCAATGGGTGGTGTTAGTGCTGTTCCCATATAAAGGCCAGGATGAAAGGAGCCTAGAAAGATGGGGCATCGGGGCCAAAAAACTCAGAAGCCACGTGGATGTAATCAGCTACTGCCAAGGGCCCTCCATAGGGCTGAAGCCCCAGCTGAAGTAGTTTAACACCCTGAAGAACCAGCCCTAGTCACCCTGACACTTGTTATGATCTACTGTGGACTATGAGTATGATGCAAAAGGCCTTTTAGGCCAGGTAAGTGATCTCTGACATGAGTATTGGCACACCTGGGAGAGAAAGAGTACCAAATATGAGCGTGCCTGGCTGGGCAGAGCTATAGTCCAGGACTGGGACAGAAGAATTGGTATACTACAAAAAGCATCTTATTAATCTCGATTTGACAGAGCAGGATGCTTCACCTTGTTAATCTCAGCTTGAATAAAGTAAAATGCTACAGAGTCTTATATACAGGGAGATGGGTCCCAACACTGTGGTGCTCCCAAGGAGAGGTGAGAATGTACAAGTGGAAGATGGTTTATGAGTGATGTCCTAATATGCCGCTCACCAATGACTAGTACAGTATATCCACTGTTGTGTTTGGCATTCCATGCCAAAGACACCTGTCAGTATGTCAAGTGATGTTGTATGTCATTGCCATCTTTTTATGAGAAAATACTTTAGTATGGACATTTCTTTCTTTGAGAATATAAAGGCTAGATCTTTCGGGAAGGCCTACAGCAATAAGTTAGCACAATATGGCAAAGGCTTCTAACTACCAACAGTGGGTGACTGACCTATCCAAGAAAAAGTTGGGCAGGTGTTCTTGCAATTTGGCACCAATGCAAAGCCAACTGTGGTCCCCCTTACATGTGTACTTCCCTCATTTTAACCCAGTTTGGTTTGGTCATGTGATCCTGCAGCTCTGGCTCCTCTGTGAAAGTGCTCGACAACAGCTATGAATTCCGGGAATTTTTTATGTCAAACATGTCAGAGAGTGGCTTGTCCTGGGTGGACTTCTCTGTGATCTAGTCCTGGAAAAATAAAGCTCTGTAAGGCCCCTTTTACACATTGGGTTTGAATTTTATCAGTTTAGTGATGTCAAAACGGATGAAGTATTCATCACTTTTTCATCAGCTGCTCATCCGTTTCTCATCTGTTTTTTTTACAACCACTACTAATGCAAAAACAGATGAAAAACCGACCGTTTCTCAGTTTACAACCGTTTTTTCGTCTGATTCCTTTTTTTAACGGAAGAAAAATAGAGCTTTGGTCTGTTTCAAAAAACGGATGATGACGGATGTGGATGTAAACTGATGTAAATGGATGATCATGTTTTTCCATAAAGATGCATTGATGTCCGTTTTTCATCCGTCAACGGATGGATAAAAAAAGGACAAACGACCCTCATGTGTGAAAGGGGCCTAAAGGCTGATGTCATTGGAGAACAGCCAACTTTTTTGTTTACTCCATATGTGGAGAACTGATGAGCTTCGTAGCACCCAAAACTACAGGGAAAGGTGGATGTTGTTCTTTAGACGGCAGTTCCTTTCAGTACGTGTTTGTTTTTAAGATGACATTCAAAGACCTCAAACTCAATTGCAGTTATTTATTGTTAATAGTTATGTTTTACATTATTGTGAATTTGGCTTTGTATTTAAAAAATGGTATTTGTGGCCACAAATCAAGCCCTGATGTGGTGTCAATTATCAGAGAGGGGGGTTTGGTTGACCAAGTTATCCCCATGCCGTATATAATACCCTTGTCATGCTTTGTAATAATAAAATAATAACCAACCTCAATTGGATTGATGGGTTATCACAGGCAGCACATGCCTCCCCAAAACTCACCTAATAACTATAAAATTGGATGCCACATAGTTTACCATGTAAAATAACACACACATACTGTACATAAACATACATATGCTGATAACCAACCCCTATAACTCTATATCAAGTCCATATACATAAAGTATTTTTGGCAGTGAAACAATATCTCACAACCACCATGGGTTCAACTAGTTTAATCCTATGCCTAATTTAAGTAGTGGGAGCGACTGGGTTCAAATTTTACTGTTTCTTTATATCGAGTCAGAAATGTATTCAGGCAGACCTGCAAAATTACAGAAAGCCCCACTTTAAGCACAATAAGCAGTGAGACACATTTGACTAGTGTTAGGATTCATTCACATGGGCGCTGAGACCCATACACAGTGAATGGGCCATTTGTTTATCCAGCTTGAGCCTCCAGGTGTTGCGTACAGGCAGCCCATGTAAGCCTATGGGGGTGCAGCAGCTGCACGGACACAGTTCTTGTCCTAATTCATCAGACAAGTAGGTGCATGTGAGCGGCTCTGAATGCACACTGTCTACGTATGGGGTCACCCACTTACACACCTGTCAAATGAAGTGGCTGTGTCCGTGCAGTTGCTGCATCCCATAGACTTACATGAGCCACCTGCACTCAGATCCTGGCAGCTCAAGCCGCATAAGCAAACAACCCATTTATGGTGTACAGGACTCAACACCCGTGTGAATACGGCCTTAACCTCCCTGGCGGTATGATTCTGTCTGGAATTATGTACCAAAAGCGGTACAATTATTTTGCATGGAAATTTGGCGTTATGTATTGTAGGCCTGCAATTCTTAGTAATTTCTTACTTAAACCTGACCAAACAAGACTCTAGTACACATCCCAGATGTGATAAATTTGAAACACAAAATCATGAATTATAATCTAATAAATAATATTTTTTTATTCAATAATGTAATAGAAAATAATGAAATTTGTCAAGCAAAGAAAATTCAATAAACGGCACCTTGTTTCTTTTCGGACTTTCTTTCCATTGCCATCTCTCTTTGAACAGCAAACCACGCACATCCTGGTAGGTGCTTCCTTTTTTGCGGTTGGCGGTATGTAGTCCAAAAAGTGACGAGTTGTCAGGCGTTCTGGGTTGATAATGCCAACAGCACGTCGTCCGGGTCTGTTAGCAGCTACTGATGGCGTCTGGTGGTTGACCAAAATCTGCTCAGCCACCTTCCAGATAAAGTCAGAATGAACAAGAGGCATGTCACTCTTTGCTCTGTACAGGATATATGCATTCCAAAGGCATTGTTCCAGAAGATGCCTGAAAATCTTCTTATAGTATTTTTTTTGCTGTTTGCGCATAGCCAGGTAAAATGTCATTGCCTGACTAGCTCTGTCGACACCTCCCATTGTATTATTATAGTCCATCACGACTTTTGGCTTCAGCAGATCTTTCCCACCTTTTGTGTAGACCATGGCAGTGGAGGTATTGTGCACAGTACTCAAGAGACACACGTCCTTCTTGTCTCGCCATCGCATTGCCATCATCTTACCCTTCTGAAAGGCAACCATTTCTCTGGTTTTTAGTTTTTTCTTGGCAAACATAGATGGCATGTCACGTCGGTTAGGCCTAACAGTACCATACCCATCAGTCTTGTTTTGTAGCAAAACCTCATACAGTTCCGGAGACGTGTAGAAGTTGTCTGTGGTCACACAATATCCTTGGTTTAGCAATGGCTCCAGCAGTGTAAGGACAGATGATGTGGCCATCCCATAGCCGCTGTACCTGGGGTTGAACTTCGTGCCTTTACCGGTGTAAATGACCGAATTCCAGATGTACCCTGTTGATGACTCGCAGAGCATGTAGAATTTGATGCCAAACCGCGCTCTTTTGGATGTAATTGTCATGATCAGTGTCATTGCCTGGGTCACCTGCTGGTGGTGCTATTGCTTTCAGCACCAAAGGGTGCAGTTCTGGTGGCCACCAGCGGGTGTCTCCCATTTGTCTGGAGCCGAAATCATCTCCTGCAATCAGGCGTCACCTGAGACTGATTGCAGGAGGTGTGTATAAATACCCAGCAGACACTAAAGCATTTGCTCTGGTATTGTCTTGGAACCCAGACCTGTATGCCTGAACCTGAACCTGAACCTGAACCTGAACCTTGTGACCTGTTATCTGTTATCTGTTACCTTGTATCCTGTGTTCCTGAACCCTGCATCCATCCCTGGACCCCTGCCTCTGTACCTTGTATCCTGTGTTCCTGAACCCTGCATCCATCCCTGGACCCCTGTCTTGCAGACTCATCCCTTCCTCCTGTTGTCCCTTCCGGCTCCCTGTTCAATCGGACTGATCTCTCGTGTATGACCCTGGCTTGATTACATTTACGCTTTAATCTCTAAACTGTATTCACGTTGGTGTAGGGAGTTGTTTTGTGTGTCACTGTGGTTGTTTGCTGGTTGCCTTTATTGTTTTAGGAATTATCCTTTCAATAAACTCATATATATATTTACTTACCTTGTGCCTAGTTCCTTTAGTGCAGCCCACTGATCTGCGTACCCTGTGCTGGATGCCGTGTTAGGCATCCGTGACAGAATACCAGAGCCATTCAAGCAGATCGGCTGCACTTGGGAATTGGGTCTGGGCACTGCTATTGCTTTAAAAATGCAGCTTGACGATATTCTGTATTTTTCGCTACTAGCAACAGAGGACAGGGAGTTTTGTTCTCAAACATTAAGTGAACACACTAGAGAGCAGTTGTTGGAATGCATCCGCATAGCTCATGTTTTTGTGGATCTGGGCAGTTTTGTGTTTGAGGATGTGCAAGATCTGATCTGTATCTGTACAGAGTTGGCCCTGTCTGATGCCTCCAGTGGAGACAATGACTATACACCCCCTTTTAGTGCAGCTCAGGTAGAGAGTCCTTGGTGTGGCTGTTGGAAGATGACTCAGTCTTTTTCCTTGAGCAGTACTCAACTTGTCCTACACAGGTGCTTGCAGCATGTATTGAGTCAGTGCAGTCTCTGGTCAGACAAGCAGTATGCAAACCTAACTTTGTGCAATCATTACTACAGGCCTGGTCAAGTTTATTGTACTCAGCCCCTGTCGGTTCCCTGCCACCCATTCCTGTGTCTAGACACCAGCCTGCTGGGATGTCTGCGTCTCCTTTACTCCCAACTACCACAGTGGCCAACCAATACACCCTCCTACCAATGAAGTACCAGTACCCTGTTTCCCCCTGCTGCACTTACCCTGCCTTTAACCCTCCTGCTTCATCTCGGCTGCCTCCATCAGTTCCCCTAAGACCCCCTTCAAAATCCGCACCCTCTGCTTCACCATCCTTCCGCTCTTCGCCTCTACCAGCTGCATCCACCACCTACAGCCCTGTATACATATACAAATCTTCGGTGGCTAAACCAAAGAAAAAACGGAAGTTCTTTCCAACTCACACAATCCTGCCAGTAACCCAGCCTGTCTCCGCACCAGCCGACCTGTTCCAGCCTGTTTCCACACCAGCCAACCTGTTCCAGCCTGTTTCCACACCAGCCAACCTGTTCCAGCCTGTTTCCACACCAGCCAACCTGTTCCAGCCTGTTTCCACACCAGCCAACCTGTTCCAGCCTGTTTCCACACCAGCCAACCTGTTCCAGCCTGTTTCCACACCAGCCAACCTGTTCCAGCCTGTTTCCACACCAGCCAACCTGTTCCAGCCTGTTTCCACACCAGCCAACCTGTTCCAGGCTGTTTCCACACCAGCCAACCTGTTCCAGCCTGTTTCCACACCAGCCAACCTGTTCCAGCCTGTTTCCACACCAGCCAACCTGTTCCAGCCTGTTTCCACACCAGCCAACCTGTTCCAGCCTGTTTCCACACCAGCCAACCTGTTCCAGCCTGTTTCCACACCAGCCAACCTGTTCCAGCCTGTTTCCACACCAGCCAACCTGTTCCAGCCTGTTTCCACACCAGCCAACCTGTTCAAGCCTGTTTCCACACCAGCCAACCTGTTCAAGCCTGTTTCCACACCAGCCAACCTGTTCCAGCCTGGATTTTCGGTGCCCGTCACCCAGCCTGACGTTTTGGTGCCCGTCTTTCAGCCCGCTGAACCAGTGCCTGCCATCTGGCTTGCTGAACTTCTGCCCGGTGGCCAGCTTGAAGACCCAGCGCCATTTGCCCAGCCCGCTGACATGGTGCCTGCTAAACCAGTTCTCGATGCCCGGCTTGCCGCTGATTTTGCCCTGCTTGATTCCCAGCCTGACTGTGATGCCCTTGTGTTGTTCGCCTCCGTTAGGTTCATGCACATTGCCCTGCCTGTTTTCATTTCCAGATCCCAACTTCCAGACCCTGGTGGTGGGGTGCGTGTTCCATTGCCGGACTCGGGTGCCACGCCTCCCAGTAAGTTTAAGGACTCTGGCCGGAGGAGCACAAGTAGTCCGCAGACACAGGGGAGACTTTTTGGGACCTTTCCGCACCTACCAGCACTGCCAGATCAAGGGCAGAATGGAGCGTCCGGAGGCCACTCCTTGGGAGGGGGAACTGTCATGATCAGTGTCATTGCCTGGGTCACCTGCTGGTGGTGCTATTGCTTTCAGCACCAAAGGGTGCAGTTCTGGTGGCCACCAGCGGGTGTCTCCCATTTGTCTGGAGCCGAAATCATCTCCTGCAATCAGGCGTCACCTGAGACTGATTGCAGGAGGTGTGTATAAATACCCAGCAGACACTAAAGCATTTGCTCTGGTATTGTCTTGGAACCCAGACCTGTATGCCTGAACCTGAACCTGAACCTGAACCTGAACCTGAACCTTGTGACCTGTTATCTGTTATCTGTTACCTTGTATCCTGTGTTCCTGAACCCTGCATCCATCCCTGGACCCCTGCCTCTGTACCTTGTATCCTGTGTTCCTGAACCCTGCATCCATCCCTGGACCCCTGTCTTGCAGACTCATCCCTTCCTCCTGTTGTCCCTTCCGGATCCCTGTTCAATCGGACTGATCTCTCGTGTATGACCCTGGCTTGATTACATTTACGCTTTAATCTCTAAACTGTATTCACGTTGGTGTAGGGAGTTGTTTTGTGTGTCACTGTGGTTGTTTGCTGGTTGCCTTTATTGTTTTAGGAATTATCCTTTCAATAAACTCATATATATATTTACTTACCTTGTGCCTAGTTCCTTTAGTGCAGCCCACTGATCTGCGTACCCTGTGCTGGATGCCGTGTTAGGCATCCGTGACAGTAATGTACTGTATCCAGCTTAGGCGTCCTTTGTAGGCCATCAAACTTTCATCCACGCTGACGTCCCTTTCTGGCACGTAGGTCTGCTGGAAATTGATCACAATCATTTGGCATACCTCCTAGATTTTTTTTAGTTTGGGCGCAGGATGCGTGGCCTCATCAAACTCTTCATTGGTCGTGAAGTGGAAATACTTCATGATGAGGGAAAACCGGTATTCTGACATCACGGTGCCAAAAAACGGAGTGGCCAGTAACTTATTGGTGGTCCAGTACCATTTCTGGAGCGGTTTCCCCACCACCCCCTGAAGAATGATGAGTCCCAGAAACTGCCAGATGTCCTCTTTCATCACCGTTTCCCACTTTATGCTTCTAGAAAACCTGGCATGCAGCGTAGCGGATTGCTGATCATGGTAGCAATTGGTCTCTGTGACAATTTTATCAATTACCTCTTCAGTGAGGAATAATTGCAGGTATGCCAGAGGGTTGTCACGCTCAACATCTACCTTCATCCCAGGTGATCCAGTGAACGGAAATCTTGGGGGCGCTACCTGGTCCGTATCGCAGTCTATAGGGCACCAAGTGCGCACATTGCTGAGGTCAGGTGCAGGATCATCGCCGTTGTCACTTGCCAGATCAGTGTCAGTGTCAGATGACAAATCTCCCCACGACTCACTATCGCTCAGTTCTGCGAGCAACTTCGTGTCGCTGCCGCTGTCACTCAACTGGTCCAAAAGCGCCCTTGTAGTAATAAAGTGGTGCATTTTTGATGTTGAAGCCAGGTTATAAAAAAAATTATGGGCACAGATGACAGGAAAATGGCAGGCAAGGGGCACTGTACAGTGATCAGATCTGAGGTGATACAGAGATGATACAGTGAAATCCTCTCAGATTACAATATATCACCTCTTTTATGTTTGTGTTACTTTTGATACTCCTGCCCAGTTCCGCTCCCATGCGCCGCTGCTGCTCGCAGGGAACGGAACCAGGAAGTGAGAGGGGGTCGGCACATCATCGCTGGATCGCCAGGAGAAGGTAAGGGGGCTCTGCTGGCAGTTCTGCAATGTTACCCCGAGCGTGACTGAAAATAGCTGTGAGAAAAATATACACACAATCAATCGTAACTTTATGAACACCAACCTAATACTGAGTAGGTCCCACTTTTGCTGCCATAACAGCTCCTTTTGCTGAAAAAACAGCCCTGGCCCATAGTATCTGGCACCAAGCTGTCAGTAGCAGACCCTTTAGATCTTGTTGAAGTTGCGAAGGGCCTCCATGGATCGGACTTGTTTTCCCAGCAAATCCCACAGATGCTCGATTGGACTGAGATCTTGAAAATTTGGTGGCTAAGTTAACACATCAAATCCATTGTGTTCCTCAAACCATTCTTGAACCATTTTTGCAGTGTGTCGGGGTGCATTATCCTGCTTAAAAAAGCCACTTCCATCAGGGAATACAATTTCCACGAGGGAGTATACTTGGTCTGCAATTATATTTAGGTAGGTGATACTTGTCAATTAACATCCATATGAATGGTAGGACCCAAGGTTTCCCAGCAGGATATTACTCAAAGCATCACACTGCCCCCACTGGCTTACCATATTTTAATAACGCATCCTGGTGCCATCTCTTCCCCAGGTAAACAACCCCCTTGCACCCAGCCATCCACATGATGTAAAAGAAAACATGATTCATCAGACCAGGCCACCTTCTGCCATTGCTCCGTGGTCCAGTTCTGATGCTCACATGCCCATTGTAGGTGCTTTAGGCTGGGGACACTGGTCATCATGGGCCCCCTGATTGGTCTGAGGCTACACAGCCCCACACACAACAAACTGTGATGCCATCTTTTTCTGCTTTTAACACAACTTCAGGATCAAAATGTTGCTGCCTAATATATCCCACTGACTTTCAGATGCCATTGTATGGGGATAATCAGTGTTATTTACTTTATCTGTCAGTAGTCATAAAGTTAAGACAAAAAAGAAAGAAAAAAGATAAGGATGGTTGCCATAGATAACCCCAAATTAAGGAACTAGTACTCAAAATATATCTAAAAAATAAAAAATTATTTTATATCATTCTTAAAACCAGTGGCGGCTGGTGCTCTATTTTTTTGGGGGGGGCAAACAAACCACTGACCCCTCCCCCCTCCATTTGTTCAGTCGGTCAAACACCCCTCCGTCGATCAGTCAATCGATGAACAAACCCTTCCCCCATTGCTTGACCATCAGCCCCGCACTTACCCCATCCAGGTCACGGGCAGCTTCGGTGACTTCCCCCTGCATCTCCTCCTCAGCCCCCCCCGTTCCCAGCCAATACTGTTGCTTCTTCTCCCAGCCAATCGGTTCTTAAGACCTGCTTCCTAATTGGCCAGGAGGAGAAGCAGGAAGACAATAGCGAAATACATGTGTTGTATAATTGAAGGAAGGTCTTCATATACAGGGCCAGGTGCAGGGATCAATAGTTCATCAATCAGGATCTCAATGCGTTTCGCCAAATGGCTTCCTCAGGGGATTCTATTAATGCTGTGAAATGCATTACAATTAGAATTGTGTCATATATTGTAAAACCAAACCTAAAAGAAAAAATGTCAAAAAGATAAGACCAAAAAGGAGAGCTTCCACTGGAATGAAGGGGAGAGAGTGAAAGAAGGAGGCACATGAATCCAGCCAAACAAAGGAAGGCATCGCATCAGGATCCCCACAGCTTCATGAGGAACCCACCATGGCCAATTCTTATCTATTGGATAATAACCATATGTATAATCTCAACAATTTCCTAATATAGAGCAGAAACATCCAATAAAGGAAATGGAGGATCACAACATAGATATGTCTAAGTGAAGAGTGTCCAAAAGACACCAGTGGAAATGGGTACAAAAGATATGTGATATTCCAACAAACTCACTTTAACATGCAGTGGAAAGGGTGTGCCCAACAAGGATTCCCAGAATAGGAATAATATGGATTGCCAGTCAGAAAGTTAAGGGCTGATTGGTGTAATAATTTTCACATCCTGTATAATAGAACCACAAGTGCACCCATGAAAAGCTATGAGCAGCATCTCAGCCTTTAATATACTCAGCATATAATCAGCTTGTAAACTCAGCATGAGCAACTCAGCAACTCAGAAAAAGTGTTGGCTGAAAAAAAAAGCACACGTGCCCCCACATGTACGGAATCGATCCTGCCTTGCAGTGCTCACATCAGCCCACGTGTACTCTTGGACACCCCGGCCCTTTATAGACATTACCACTCTTCCATTTCCAAGTAATCTTTTTATGTACTAAACGTCAAAGCTGGACCAGGCCTCGTGAAAGGATAACCATCAAAGGAAACCAAGACCAGCATAAGCAAAATATTTCTAAAATGCAGTCGTTCTGACACTATTCTCTCAAACTTCTGCTGACTTCAGCAAGAGACTGCAGACCCCTGCAGATCCGCAGTGTATTAACTTCTGCGGATAAGTGACAGACAAGGTAAATGCCTTTTGTATATCAGACACAGATGCGGGCCTGGAAGGGGGAGAGTTGTGTCTAGACATATTTTTTAGAGCGTGATACATTGCCCCCAAAGTGTTAACTAAATATTGATGAAATCTACTTTAATTTATTGGCTTAGGTAAGTGTTGCAGGACATGCGTAGCCCTGTCAACGAATAAACGTTGCTTGGCATTGGAAATAACCAGAACAGGAAGCCATTAAGTATGTTCTGAGAATTCACCCTTATTTTGCGAGAATTATGTCACCTAGAATGCGCGCCTGATGCGTTACGCTGCATTCACTCCTCATCTGGGATTTAGCATCCCTGGAGAAGCTGCTCTGCTAAACAAAGTTTTTGTTGTGTAAGAGTCTATACTACAACAACATGAGGCTCTCCAGTCGCTGTCCAACTATTCAGGCTTCATTTATCAAAGCAGTACATCTTGTTCATGAAGCAATTTGAATGTTCGCTTTGCAAAGCAAATGTTAAGAAAGGGACCTGTGTTCATCCTGAATATCCAATCATGTGCGAAGGTAATTACAAAAAAAAAAAATTAATAATTTAAACACGTGATTGGTGATTTAAGGAAACACAGCTTCGCCTTTCTTAAAAGGATGCCACATGTTTAAAAGGATGACACACAGACAGCTCCCCTCAGTCAGCTTCTTCTAAGAAGCTGGGTCTCTGCATTTCTCCCTCAGATCGCCCACCTGAGGCCTCCACAAGACAGCCTGTGTCTGATAGGACAGCGTGCCCCTCTCAGGCTGGACTCCTCCACTCTGGGAGAAGACCCAAAGCTATGTGTGCTCTAAGAATAAATGCAGTCTCCCAGCCCGCCTTCAGAGACTGACTCTCTAGGCCAGGGCTGTATCAGTATTCACATGGCTCCACACCTATCATCCAGAAACTTCTCAAGTTGCCTGGATACAGAGGGAGCTATCCAGCAGACTAGCAGCAGCAGAGCACTCAGAGCAGGCCTAACTAAACAATTGCAGCTCACAGTGAGTACATTGAGTCAAACTATGCTTTTACCACAACCATAATCACAGCCACACTGACTACAGTGTGGCAGCTAAATTTCCCTGCCTAAAACAAACACTGAGGCCTTTTCTCGGCAAGAACCAGCAAGAAACTTGCTGGCAGAGAGGTCTTGCCGAGTAAATCGGTCGTGTGTACGCGGCTATCGGGTTTCTCGTCGAGAAAACCGACAAGAAACCTCGACGAGAAAATAGAGAACCTGCTCTCTATTTTCTCGTCGAGATTCTCCTCGGCATGTTTCTCGACGAGAAAAGTGAGTGTGTGTACACTTACCTGTCCTCCCGGAAGCCCGCGCATGTTCGAAATGAATTCGACGCATGCGCGGTAGCTTCCTAGGCATACGTAGGGTATACCAAGATGGCGGCGACGGCATTGAATGTGACGAGCGCATGCTCGTCGTAGTCGATGACGTCACCGCGTACGCTCCATTCAAAGAACCGCGGGTTCTTTGAAACGAGCGTGTGTACACTCGGCCGGGACAAGTTTCTTGTCCAAGAATCTCGTCGAAAAAAACGACATGTTTTTTTCAACGAGAATCTCGGCCGTGTGTACGAGGGCTCACATTTGTCTAACTTTCCCAGCACCTAACTAGAAGTGTACTACATTCTTACAGCATTTGCAATACTATGCAGGGTTCTTTGGTCTTCCATCAACTTGTTGAGCTGTTTCCCACCATACCAGTATTAAGTTAACAATGTACGCGGTAGGAACAACTGTAACAACTTCTCATTTGACTTCAAAATGAGTCAACTCGTGATATTAGAAACCCTAAAGCCCTGTACACACGATCGGATATCCTAGGGATTCTAATCCGATGGTTTTTTCCATCGGAAATCCGATGAAACTGTCTTCCATCAGTCTTGCCTACACACCATCAGTCCAAAAACCGACCGTTTCAAACGCGGTGACGTAAAACACTCCGATGAGCCGAGAAAAATGAAGTTCAATGCTTCTGAGCATGCGTCGACTTGATTCTGAGCATGCGTGGGTATTTTATCCGATGGAGTTCCCCACAGACGATATTAATTAGCTATAGTTTTTTTATCCATCGGAAAAATTTAAAACATGTTCTATTTTTTGACACCGATGGAAAAAAGACCAATGGGGCCCATACACGATCGGTTTGTCCGATGAAAAAAATCCATCGGACTGTTTTCATCGGTAAAACCGATCGCGTGTACGCGGCTTAAGTGATTTTCTTACCGTCTCATGAAGAAAACATTTTTGTGGCTGTCTTCAATGATTGACTGCTGTACAATACAGACACAACATCACCTATGGGTATTGGTAACGCCAATAATATTACTTTGGTTCATTATTTAAAAACAAGCCAAAGTTTATACCTTCAAATAATGTTAGTGCTAAATGTGTTTGTAACAGATCAAATACTTGTACTATGCTTTGCTATATGTTGTATGCAAAGTGTAAGCTCAAATGTATAGTTGATATGATATCCATGGCCAAGGCTAGACTAATGCCTCTCGTACACACGACCGTTTTTTCCGACGGGATAAACTCCGACTGATTTTTCAGACGGAATTCCGCTCAAGCTGTCTTGCATACACACGGACACACCAAATTCTGACCGTCCAAAACGCGGTGACGTACAACACTACGACGAGCCGAGAAAAATGAAGTTCAATGCTTCCGAGCATGCGTCGAATTGTTGCATGCATGTTTTTTTCTCTGTCGGAGTTCCATACAGACGAACGGAATTTCCGATGAAAAAATTCCGTCTGACTTTTTCCATCGGAATTTCCGAACGTGTGTATGCGGCATAAGGTTGCAACTGAGACTTGGCATCACAGAGGTTAGAAAGGTGCCGATTTTGTTGCGTATATAGATTTTTCTTCCATTTTGCAGCATTTTACAGTCAATCCGAAATCCTGGGCATGCCCCTGCTCAGAAATCATCTCCCTTTGTATTAGAAATAGTTGTTTCAAGTGTTTAATCATATGAATGAAAAGCACAGAGCAGAGAGGAATTGAGCTCGCTCTACACGACACAGACATTAGACACATCACAGCCATTATTCTCGCCAGCTCCACTTCAGGATGGCCCTAGAGTACCCGGCAGACCTGGAAAGATGCCCACTTCATAAAAGGCATTATGCACCTCACCACCAGCTGGGACTCCAACGAGATGCTGCTAACGTTCTGATTCCAGCAAAAAATAAATACAATTTCTTAAATATATTTCTCTGCCTTCTAAAGGCAGTAAATTGTAACTTAGCTGTAGCTGTTCTGCACCAGAACATAAATCCTCTGGGTGCTAAACAAATCAGCAGAATGCAAAGCTCATCTGATACTCTGATACAGAGAGGAAAAGGCTCCATTTTAAGCACATACATTTAAAGCAGAACTCCAGCCTGTACTGAAAATGCTTAGTCTGATTTCACAGCACATTGTAAGATTATGACAGAATGTATTGGAAGCAACAGCAAATAGAACCAGCCTCATTTTCTGACTGGAGGACTCCAGCATCATCTAGCTCTTTCCTTCCCAGGACAACTGTCCTTGACCCACCCCTTTCATTCATTGTATTTCACTTCTGTCAATCATGGAGGCTCAGCATCACATATGGGTGTTATCTTGTGTGGTCTGCATGCAAATACAGCTTACCTAGATTCACCTGCTCTTCAATACTGATATCTACATAATAAAGCCCATCCTTCCAGGAGGTACCCAATTGCTTTCATCAGGGCTGAGTACTCTTCAGAGAAGTACTGAGGCAGGTTGCTGTAATCTTTTTAGGAACCTAAGAATGACTACTGATAGGGGGTAGAGCTGGCCCTACTCAGGGCCGGCCCTACCACTAGGCGAAGTAGGCAGCCGCCTAGGGGCGCACTACCACCTAGGGCGCAACCACAGCCTCTGTCCTGTGTGAGCTAGGCTCTCCTCTCCTGATCGATGGCCCCATTCAGTGTGCCGCCACGGCGCCACCAATCCCCCCATGTGTAGCGCAGAGCGCCCCGCTGCGCTGTCACATCTCAGTCCTCAGACAGGTATAATCACACAGCGCCGCTCCGGGACTCCTTTGCTCCAGCCTGTCCCTCTGGTGCGGCGCTGTGTGTCTTTTGTGTGCAGTGGAGGGGCGGGGTTTTGACGAAGTTGGCAGCATTGAGAGGAGTATCTGACTGACCTCCCGCCCAGCGAGGACTCCATGGAGCAGGTGGATCGCATTGGCGGCGCTGGCCTGGCCCTGGCGGGGACTCCGTGGAGCGGATGGATGGCTCTGGCCTGGCCCCTGAGCAGAGCCCTGATGATGGCTGACGAAGCACCAAAGAGCAGAGGTAAGGAGGAGGACAGATCGATCTACATGCTGTGTGAGGGGGAGGGGGAGGGGTGTGTGTTTGAATAGTGCAGGAAGTAGGAGTCAGGGGGTCACTGTATGTTTCATGTAAGGGGGGGTCACTGTATGTTTCATGTAAGGGGGGGTCACTGTATGTTTCATGTAAGGGGGGTCACTGTATGTTTCATGTAAGGGGGGTCAGTGTATTATCAGGTAAGGGGGGTCACTGTATGTTTCATGTAAGGGGGGGTCACTGTATGTATCAGGTAGGGGGGGTCACTGTATGTTTCATGTAAGGGGGGGTCACTGTATGTTTCATGTAAGGGGGGTCAGTGTATGTATCAGGTAAGGGGGGGGCGGCAAAATTAGGTTTCGCCTAGGGTGTCAAAGATCCTTGCACCAGCCCTGGCCATA